>CM057228.1:32448522-33106022 GCA_029891385.1 Erythroxylum novogranatense
TAAAATTTGTTGTTTACTAGAAGTCTTAATGGCACAAGTAGTTCAACTGATCCAATTTCTATTGATAATATTGATCTTTTGACTAAAAAACTAGATTTGGTAGATGTCAATGACTTGGAAGATAATCTTGGATGGGAAAGCATTGACATGTCGTTTACTGCATTGAATTTAAATGATAATAATAATGAAACTCCTCTCAATGATAAGGATGTTGTACTAAATGATAACTGTGATCAATGTAGTTATAGAGAGTATCCTCTCGTAGACGATTAAATTTCGTTCCAATTTTTGTTTTCCTCTTCTTTTAATTTTATTTATATTTGATGTACATGTTAAATTTTATATATGTAACGTAATTGTAAATATTTTGTTTTAGGTTTGACTTTTACTTATTGCTTCCTTATCTCAAACTTTTGTTGTAAATTGTAATAATTTGAGAGTTAAAGATATTTATTCTTCTTTTATTGGATATTTTGATGTAATTATTATTTATTATATGATAAAATTGTAATATTTTAAATACTTTGTTTTGTTCTTAATTTTATATTTGTATGATGATGATTGTCTTTTTTCATATTAATTGTGGTTGTTATTTATATGTAAATATTTGAAAATTAGTATTATTTTATATTAATTGTGATTATTATGATTTTTGGAGTTAGGGTTGATGTAAATTTATAAAGTATACAGAAAACTGCATAATATGATAATAAACTATTTCACAATTTTAAAAAAATTAAGGGACTAATTTATAAATTTAAAAAATTACTCGAAATGGTACCCAATACTAGTACAACATCGTACCAGAATTCAATCCGACACGAGGGTCAATACGGTAGTTACAACATTGTAACATATTATCTTATATAATTCTACTCTTTTATTGAACATTTTTTCTAAATGACAAAGTAAGTCAGATGTATTACTTGTAACGTGAGCAAAAAATTATTTCCCATAGTAATTGTGTTGAGCTCTTGGATTTTCTTTTGTTCCCTTATTGATTAGAAAGTTTCATACAGTAAATTGCAACTTTTTGTTTCAAATTTATTAATCTTTTTCTTTATAAGAATCATTAAATATTACACTAGAACTTGTCATTATTGTTATAATTCTTGCATTAATAAAAACAAATTAATTTTATATAATAAAATAAACTTCCTATATGAGTTGAAGACATGAAATTGTTTTAATAAGGAATTTGTAAAAGAATATAGCTTTGGTCACTTGTTTATTTTTGTTTTCTAAAATGTTGCAAAAACTGACAAAAGATTACATATATTGCAACATTAATTTTATGTGATTTTTGAGATCCTCTTATACTTGCCTTTTCTTTCTAATATGTTGTTTCATGTATGGGTACTTTTCATCGTATAACATTTCTTTAGGGCAATTTCTATCTGAAATGGTATTTAACAGTTAAAATAGAGACCATCATCACCCTATTTGGTTCAACCGGAACAAATGTTTTCCATCAATTAGTTATCTTTATCTTTTTTCCATAAGTAAATTCTTCTTGATAATTAAATTATTATTTACTTCTTCACGTGGAGGTTCTCATAAATTATGAGAGAGGAGACATTTAGTGATACTCACTCAATCTATGATTATATTAAATCATCTTTGCATTAAAAAAGAGGAAATTCCAAACATTAAACTTCTATTAAACAATTTTTATTCTTAAACTATCAAAATAAAAATGAATATTTTCTCCAATTTCACATTCTAAACCATATTATAAAATTTTGAAATAGTAACTATCATCGCCTGCTTAACTTTTAAACTTAAATGAATATGAATTACAAAATCACAAAAATATTTTTACAAAGAAAGTAAAAAATGAACATATAAAACCTTATCTAGTGAGTTTTGAATCTTTTATTATAATTTTCTAATAATAATATGAATGAAAATGTATAAACTAAAAAAATTTTAGGATATTTATAAATATAGGATTGAACTAAATATTTTTATTCTTTTAATAATCCAAACTCAACTAAAAAATTTTGGTCTAATTTTAAAATCAAACCCAATTTATAAGCTAATTTTTAAAACCTGTCTTTTAATTTTTAATCTTAAACCATTAAAATTATATGGATTAAATCAATTTATACAAATATACTCCTAATGACAATTTTACCTTTCATCATCATTATGCAGCTAGCAAACTCACTCACCTTTTATTTGCGATGATCTGATACTTCTATGCGGTGCCGAGACTACCTCCATCAACCTACTGATTCAAATAATGGAAACCTTCTCTCAATGGTTTGGACTAATGATCAATTTTGAGAAGAGCCACTTATACATGCCATCCAATGTGAGTTATAAGGTAACAAACAACTCTACACTTGGTATGAGTTTGCACCCTTCTTCTTTCAAATATCTAGGAGTGCCTATATCCTCATCAAAGCAAGAATTCTCTAATTGCATTCCTTACTTGAAAAGCTCAAAGATAAGATTAATGCATGGCAAAATCGCTATCTATCCTACACAGCTAGGTCAACTTTAATCATCTATGTCCTTAATAACATGCATCTACACTAGTCGGTGATGAGCAAGTTTTACTTTTATAATACCCTCAATGTTCTGCAAGTGCAAGGATCATAAAGTGTAGTAATTAAGGTGTCGATCCTACAAGGACTTAGCTAAAATTAATTGAATCCTAACTTTGTCTAAGGATGCAAAAACATGAATTAAAGTGAAAATAAAACTAAACATAAAATTAAGCAACTGAGTATAGATTGATTGAAATTAAAATTTTAAATTAACGCAAGTAAATCAAATTAGAGCACAACCACTTAAAAATTAAGATATTGCAACAAGATAAGATCAAATAATTATGAGAAGATGGAATTTATCTATTGGCAGTTTGCTACCCTAATCAATTTTAATGTAATTGGAATCGGTCCTAGATCTCCAAAGGGTTGATTATTCTTTCTCAGGATATAATCATTAATCCCTAATTAATAACCCTAACTGAATCCAAAAATCCAAATTTGCAATTTCTCAATTAACAAAAACAACCTACGTCTCCAATTAATTCTTGAGCAATCTACTAGAGAATCGGGTCCTCACATAAGATCTCTCTTCGTATAATTACCAATTTGATGTTTACGTGATATATTAAGTTGTTAATTCTCATTACCTAACCTAATCATGTTACTGCTAGTTCAATCTCTTGATTTATTACCAAAGTATGCAAAAACCATAAACATCACAATAGCCAAACAATTTCACTAATATTAAAAGCAAATAGGTTACAAAATGATTTAAGAGTCAATCCCAAAATGAAGTTAGAACATCCTTAACAATATATTGAACATCCTTACAATATATTGAACATCCTCATATCCAAATTGTACATTAGATGAAAAAAATAAAGAGAGGATTGTAGAAATAATTTGGAATGGATGGCTAGAGTGGTTGGATAGTAGCAACTCCTATAGCTCCTTCTTCTATCTTCCTTGTCTTCTTTCCCAAAGTAGCGAATGGAGGCTCCCTTGATTAGGGCCATTTAATGATCTTATACAGTCCTTGGACCATTTAGGGTAAAAACTAGGTTTTGCCTAAGCCAAAAAGTCCAAAAAGATCCTTAAAAAATGAGAAGAGAAGGAGATCCAGGAGTCTACCGCGCACCTGTCACGATTGTGACCCTTGAAATTTGACTTCTGTCACAATCGTGAGCTGATGTTGTGACCTGATGTTGTTCCCTTCTGTCACAATCATGACAAGGGTGTCACGATCGTGACCTTAGGGGAGCCCTTCTATCATAACTATGATCTTGTTCTTTTTGTCACAATCACGACCTTGTTCCTTTTGTCAAAACACCTTAAGTGCACAAAATTAAAGTTCAATATCATACTCTAAACTACAAAACACTCAAAAACATAAACACACAATCACATTAACATAATTCTAAACCTCAACGTGCACAAATATTCCAATCAACACCTAAAAACACATTAAAACACCTAACAAAATATAATCTAAACTACAACTATCAGTCGACTCATATTAGCTTACCTAAGAGGGTTACAAAAGAGATGGACAAGTTCTTGAAAGCTTTTCTTTGTCGGGTAAAACTGATAATACAAAACAAGATAAGGTTAAGTGGAGCGAAATTACGTTATCGAAAAAATGAGGGCCTGAGCATTATATCTATTTCAAATCTGAACAAGGTATTGCTTTGAAAAAAAAGATGATTATTTACATATCAAGGGGCTTTGAGGGTTAAATGGATGGATGAGGTTCACCTTTCAAATTTGAGTTTTTGGCAACTATCACCCTCCCGCAACACTCTTGGATATTGAATCAACTTTTATAATTTGTAGGTTTTATTTATCCCTTTATCGAATACCAGATTGGGAATGGTCGCAACATTCAACTGTGGTACGATAATGGACAACAATTAGTCCATTTATTCATCGATAAGAACATCGACAATTAAGGCCTCGTCTACCAGTTCACTCAAAAACAACAACTATCATTGCCAATGGTGAATGATATTGTAATCTTCGTGGGTTTCACACTTTAGTTGATCATCTCCCAACTTTCTTCCATACAAACAGTGATGATACTATTACCTGGACCCCTGATCCGAAGGGTCGCTTCAGGACTACTTCCTGTCATTCACTCCTCAATCCTGCCCCTTCTCAAGTTGCTTGGCATACACTCCTCTGAAAAGATTCTCTCAACCCGAAAGCTTCCATTATCATATGGCTTGTGATAAAAAACTAGTTACCTATAAAGCATCAATGGCTTGGACAATATGATTATATTTGTGAATTGTGTCATGAAATTGAAAAAGATTGTAACTACTTATTCTTTTCTTGTACCTTCTCCAAAGTGGTATAGGAACGCATTCAATTTATGCTAAATATTGAAACACAAGATCAAGAATGGGAGCACACTTTAAACAAGATTATTTCGATCGCTAAGCCTAGCCTTCTGAACGTTGTTCTTATTAAAACAACCTTTCTAACTACCATTTATTCTCTATGGAAAGAAAGGAACAACCGATATATAAGGGCATTGGTGAAGATAAATATCTCATTGCGAAATGATGCATAAACCGGATTAGAGTTGTGATCATCTCCAAAAACATGGAGAACCACCTCACACCAGCAATCAAAATGCAATGGCATATATGAACTGATCTGATATCTAGTAGTCTCGTTTCTTTTCTCACTTCTTTTGTAACTTGCGTTAGAAGCTAAGTCCAAGGCTTCTTATTGAAAACATTGTAATGTTGTAAGAATTCCACTATTTTTAAAACAAATCCATTTAAATTTTTTAAAAAAGTCTACTCTTAATATTGTCTGATCATCAGTTTGTTTTACTACTTGCTAAGCTTATAGATATGGCTTTTTATGTTTTAAGGGCCAAAATTCAATGGTAAAGGGTTGGTGAGCACCTGTGTTAAGTGGCCCATTTTTCGTGATTTCATCTATGTACGTATATATTTGTTTGTATGCTTCTGGATGGTGTCAAGACAACGAAGGAATCAATCTGAGAAAGAAAAGTATAGCAACTGGACAAATAACTACGTAGATTGTTTGAAGATACTTATTTGATAAGGTCAAAAAGGTCCTCAAGCACCAACCTATGATAGGTTGATTGCTCGTTGGTTGCAGATAAAAAGAGATTTGACAATTTCCACGTCTTTCAATGCCAAAAACCGTGGGCAAGAGTTGAAATCGAGGGCCTCACAATCAAGTCGATAGAAATTTAGTTCAGTTGTGACTTTAATATTAAGATGACCCATCAACTCCATTATGTACACGTTAATATCATGAGACTTGCAGATATAAAATCACCCGTATAACATGAAAGAGTGCACTAAAACTATAAAATGTATGAGTTGGAGGATAATAGGATATATAATATGGAGAAATTTTCAAATGTTAGATGTTGTTTTATAGGCCTCGACAAATAATCACATTGAAGCGTTTACCTTTGTAACATATAACTAATTTACCAATGTATCTATAATTGTGTTGTGTTGCAAATAAAACAATCATATTTAATTTCTTAATTTTAATTAAGATTTAATTAGAAATTCTATGTATGGGGATCCAAAGAAGATGGTCATAGTAAATGCCTCCCGAGAACTTAGCATGAACATAGGCATTAGGCAACCCTCCTACATTATTTGGCATTAAGCTCTAATCCACTGACTTCCAATCTCAGAAAAATTCTTGTATACCATAAACCAACACCCATGCATATCATGTCAAGTTGATTAGAAAACTAAAAATTAAACTCTAACCTAACAACTTATAGAAAGCACTTGAATGCTAGTATTCTTGATCATCTTCGTTGCTCACTTCATATTCATTCCCTTTTGCCCTCTGTCTACTCCCCGCACACCCTTAATATATATCAATTGGCCTAAAACATTAAGGGTGTACTTGGTTCGTTTAAAAGAATGGTAATATAAATTAATATAAATATAGTAAAGAATGCAAATAGATATAACTTATATTTTTCATTATAGTGAGGAATACAGAATATGTCTCAAAAGAGAAAAAAATATTGTTCTTCTAATCATAATATATTACTAACCATTATTTTCATTCCTTACTAATTTTTTTCTTCCCATATTGACTAACCAAGCATCTCCTATAATGCGTTATTTACTTACATATATCATTTACTATTTTAAGCCAATGGGTCAGCTTGCTATGCTAATACCAAATATCATGATAGTGTTATTTTATGGCAATCGGTTGCTAATCTTTTTGGTGGCTTTGGGTTTCCATAGATGCTTTCATTTGCAATTGTTCGAGTGTTTTTTGGTTAGGTTTGAACGATGGTTTTGCTACTACATACGTTGTACGACTCCTTGGCCTTATTGTTAACTACAAGTAGTAATGGCGTGAACAATTTTTCCATTATATGAGATTTAAATTCTGCAAACAATAAGATTCGCAAACTTTGACTTTGTTAATTAAACCATAATAAGTTTAAATATATTTTGGAATCCTATAGTATTTAAATATCATCGCTCTACGTTGAAGTTTTCATAAACTTGATGTCATTAGAAAAGAACGTATCTCAACAAAGTGACTAAGTGAGGCCTCATGACTATATACACACACCAATATTGTAATATCGTAGGAGTTCGATAAACCAGAACTTACAGGTTTGAAGGTAACAAAAGTTATTTATAACAAATTCTCTCTGATCCCGGCGGTGGTGACTTTTCTTTTTGGGCCATTGTAATAATTAGTCGTTAGTTACTCTTGTTGTTGAGGAAACGCAATAAACGTTGTTGATAAGAGTTGTCCATCCACATGAACAAGATGTTGTTGTTGGAAAAATACAAAAACATGTAGTCATACCAACTTGTAAGGAATCTCCATTGTAGGTTTCGAAATCTATGGGTAGACCACGAAACGTGATTCGTGTTCCGATATGAATACAATTACAATATGACATCTTTTCCGGCCTTCTCTTGGCTCCTTTTATCTATTGCATGGTGAGGTATCAAAAGGAGGAGTAGAAGTGGAAACAAAGGCCATTGGCTTTAATATTTCAACAATTTTAATTAGGAGTAACCTGAAGGTTAATACCCTTATAGGTAATTAGGATTTACATTGATATTATAGGATCAATTTGATAGGGCTCTAGTTACTGTCCTTCGATGAATTCTTATATATAGACATTGGTACTCTGGCACAACAAGGTAAAAAAGTGGCATTTATCCGAGTTTTCCTTAGGCCCCTCTTGATGTTTTATATTGTTGTTGTATCTGTATAATTATTTTACTGTTAGTTTGTCATCTTTTTTACAAAAGACAGGGAAAGATAATTTAAACTTTTGATTTCTTGGCATTGGCTCCACCTCGCTACAACTTAAATATTTATAATGATGAAAAGAAAAAAAAGAGATGCATGCGGTAGTTCAAAAACCGATATCATTCGAGCTTCATCGATTGAATGATTCATTTGGGTCACCAAACGTTGCATCTTTAACTCCTGTTATACTATTAACCAAATAGTACATAATAGGAACTTCACTTCTTTTTCTTGAAGGGCTAACACACTAATTAATTATAAATGATTATCTTACAAATGGATTCGCACACTACTCTTTTCAGCGTTGATTTGGGGTCTAAATAATTTTAGGGTTTCTGGGTTCCATTGGATCTGGTTTCAGGTCAGGATTTTCCCAAATGATGACGACCCTGATGATGATTGAATAGTACTGGCAACTACGAATATTTAGTTGCAGATGCATGTATATGTTTCTTTTAGCCAAGTGGGTGTACGAATTCTCTTTGAAATCTTCCTACCTTAATATCCCCCTTTTCAAACTGCGAGAGAGCATTTTGCATCTCTGGAAGGTCTACATAGACTAACTATGACTCCTGCACTCGGCCGAATATAATAATAATATCAATATTATAGTTTAAAAATAAGCAAGAGGTAATTAAAAATAAGAGATATGCGGATTGGTTAGTTTTTTATGCGACGTCATTCGACTTCAGACTTACCTTTTCGCAGTTTCCTCTTTCGGGATGTCTTACTATTCTCTTAGAGGACATGTGTGAGGTTTTAACCTTTAGGCCCTCTGTTTAGGCCCTGCTTTCTTCTCTTAAAATTAAAAAAAGAGTTTTTATTCTCCGTTATTAAAGAAAAAGAAGTTTTGATTTATTTATTAAATAAAAAGTATTTTTAATATTTAAATAAGATCATTAAATTGAAATTTATTTTTCATTTATTTTTTTGCGCTCACTTCTTCTTCTTCTTCTTCTTCTATATTACCATTGATTACTCTCTTCCTCTCTTTTGACTTCTACTTTTTGTCTATTGAACTTTTCTTTTTCTTTCTTTTATAGTTACTCCTATAAACTTATCTCCATCGTCTTTGCAATCATCGGACATTCAATAAATAATGTCGTAAAACACTCCATTTGATATTATATTAAACTTCTAATGTTTCAAGAAATGATATAGTTAAACATTGTTAGCTAAGTTACACCATATTCATTTATATTGTTATATATTATTTAAAATTCCTTCCTTGCAATTAGGTCTTTTGCAAGTCTTTATGCCAATTTAATGTTATACTCATTTTGTTTTAGTTTGAGAATTTTTTATTTTATTCTCCGTTTAAAGGATCTCCAAAATTTTCTAATCAAATAATTCATTAATTTTATATTAAAAGAAAGTACATTTCCTTTAGTTCAAACCTAGATTATGATTGGTTCTAATTGTGATAAAATTGAAGAACAATGAAAACATAGATAAAGATTAGTGTTTATCAATTTTATGTCCAAAAATTGATAAAACTCTGTTTTGAAAAATCTTACTAATTTTTAAATAGTAAATAATATTAAAGAAAGAAGAAAGCTTTTTTGTACAAATAAGTAGTTTAATATCATACTTCAAGTTTAAATTATTTTATTGGGTCTTTAATAGATCGCCATTCAATGATAAAGTTTAATTATTCAATTCTCATTGTTGAATTAAAATTAATATACTCACCAAAATATTATCAATTATTCTCAAGTAATCATAAATAACTCTTTATCTAGGAAATCTTCTTAATACAACTCTATGAAATCATGGTCTAAAGTCTTCACACTTATGTGTGGTACTCTTCACCTAAAATATATAAATAATAGGTTAATATTGATAAAGCAAACACACGCAAGAGGGGGTAAATTGTATGTAACTTAAAAAATTTCGCAAATTACTATCAATTCGTGTAAAATGTAAGAACTTACTATTTTAACAGAAAAGTATGAAAATAAAAGGAGCCTGTTATTATTCAAAACGAAAGGAGTCTGTTATCGAAAGGAGCCTATACAAGATTAAAACAAAAGAAACCTTTTATAATATTGAAATAAAAGGAGCCTATTTTAAAAGTGAATTGGAGCCTTTTGCAAATTGAACCCAGACGTTAAGAATTTTGACAATTTCTCAGGGCTAATTGTCAAATTTTGAGGTTGGTAAGATCCTTTTGGATATTGTGGAATCATTTCTAATAATATAAGTTCATTAAGAAGGATCTTGTAAACAAGGAAACATTCTTTTACAAGACTATATCGTTACCTATGAAAATAATCCAAATTTTAATTTTGAAACATTATAGAGTTATCGTCAAAGTCATTAATATAAAATCTTGAGCTAACAATCTCTACCTTTTTTATGATGACAAGCAATAACAAATATATTTTTAAAATTCAAAAAATAAAGGATTTTGAAAGATACCTATAATCTTTATAAATGTTTACTCATAACCATGATTAGAGGGAGCCTTTCTTACAATCTCTAAGAAAGGTGCCTATTGTTTTAAAAGATAACTTGGATGCAATCATAGCATATGAATTTCACAGATAACTTGGATGCAAGGCACATGAATTTCACATATTCAGTTCAACAATATTTCAACAGTTAGTAAAATATATCACGAATTAGTACTTCATCATGCAAAATCAAAATCTTGCAAAAATATATCATCAATTATTAACTATTCCCTTTTTTCATTATCAAAAGGAGAATTCAGACAGAGGTATAATAAAAAATTACTAAGAGAAAAAACTTTAAGAAGATTATATTATCATTTAAGAAACTAATTTTTTTTTGGTTGAAGAATTTGCATGTCAATAAGTTGATTTTGCATACTATCGATCTGGATACGCATTTAATCCTGGCTTGATTGAATATCCCCCAGCTGTTGTTGAAAGATCAGATCATTTGTATTCTGAAGTATGACAGGGGTTGATTTATGTGGAGTAAGACCTAAGACGTCTGCTACTCTTTCTGTTTTCTTCTCTATCCACATATTATCTTTCAGCTTATGTCTGAATTGATAGGGAATAGATGAATGAAACTTGGCAGATTCGTACCAATCTAGATTGTCAAAAGACACTTCATAATGACAGAAAATCTTGGTGAGTAGCATTCCATAAGGCAAACCACCAGCGGTATTCTTATGACTTTCCTTATCTAATATAAATTGTAGGATTATTGTTGGGTGGTTCATCGTATTTCTCTTCAGTAGATTATAAACAACAAATGTGTCCAGCATATTGCATCTTTCCACTGAACTACTTCTTAGAAAGATTGAAGTGGCTGATATCAATATAAAGCATCATGGCAGTAGGTCCAAATGTCTACACTAAGGTCTCCCTTCATGAGTATTCTCGGCATGCATGCAAATAAAATTCATAACTTGTGATATCCCACTTATGACAGGGAGGGTCAGTTATGCCTATAGGAATTATATTCAGTATGTTCCCTAAGATTTCCTCAGTAACCAAAATCTCACACTTATGTATCCAAGAGATGATTGCCAACTTTCCATCAATTTCATCTTTTCTCATGTGTGTATAAAATGATCTAAATAAATCATCACACGTTGTCTCATTCAAATTCAAAAAAATTCCCAACCAACAAACAAAAAAATAGATGGGAATGCTAATGTCATCAAATAGGAGAAGAAGCAAAATGCATCTAACAATCACCTTTCTCTACTTGTAGCGCATTTTGTATCGTGCTTCAACTTCCAATGACTGAAATAGTTTGATCGGTGTTGAAGACTCTCCCTTATTGTGTTTCTTTGGTTTTGACCTCTTAGCTTTTGGAAGTTCTTCAAATAAGGATTCTTCATAAAGTAGCTCATTCCTAACAATAGGGTCCTCTTTTTCTTCAACCATAGTTGCTTTGTCTTTTCTTATTTCTTCCCTTTTTCTCTTTTAAGATTCTTCTTCTTCCCTTGGTTTAACATCTAGGCTTTTTTCTTTTTCAACAATTTTTTCTAGCTTGCTTTGCAACAATCCCTCTGGTTTGTTGACATCTTATTAGACTAACAAGTTCTTCATTTGAATCATCATCATTAATGACCCAGTGTACTTCAGGCAATGTTCTTCCCATAGAACCAGGATGAGAAGTAGTCGATGGTGGGTGCAAAGGTTTTAAAAGATATAGTAGAAGGGGTAGGTAGAGTGAGAGTAGGTAGTAGAGTAGAAGGGGTACGTAGAGTGAGAGTAGGTAGTGAAGGTGAAGAATAATGGAATCTTAATTTTCTTGTTAGCTCCCCCTCACTAAAAGATTTTTCTTCTTCTTGTTCTTCTTCTCCTTCTTCTTCTTTTTTTGCTTCCTTTTCTTTTTTTGATGAGCTAGGGTTTCTATAAGGACCTTCTTCACTAGAGTCAGAGATATATTGCTACTTGATTTTTGATTCATTATGTTCGGAAGATGAATCAAATTTGATTCTTTAAGAAGAGACAACATTGTCAAAATCTTTCGCTTTCTCTAGTATTGAGCCTCCTGAGTGGGTGCTTCTAAAACTTGGAGCTTTTAATAGAGGTGACAAAAATAGGTTCCGTAGGGATGTTTAGTGATCCTACTATTGGTGTTAGAGAGGACACTTCAGAATCAAAAGTTTCATGTTCTTTTTCATAGCAAAGTGTTTCTCCATGGCTAGTAGTAGCAGTCAAGGTTTTCTTTTGTCCCTTGGACTTTGTTCGTGCCATTTCAATTAAGTTAGTGATGTTAAGGAGATTTGAGTAAAAGTAGAGAGTTACTATGTAAAAAGAAAAAACAACTAAGAACGATGAATGTAAGTAGAAGGAAGAAACCTTTTCAGGAGGTGTGAAGATGAACAATCATACACATTATTAGAGGAGGAGTGATCGTTTGCATATCTTCTGTCAGTCACGTACAGAAAGCTTTCAGAATGGCACATGCACTTTTTAAAAGCTAAAATGACGCTATTTAATAACTGCCTTTTTAAGACAAGTGTATTCCACCCTATTAAACTAACAGGAGCTCGTTAAATAACGAATTCGAAGAAGCTTGCTAATATTTGCAAAGAGAAGTAGCATAGAATCTTCATATAGAGTTAATATTAGATAATCTACATATACTAAGTTCTTTTCGTAAAAATTAAAATCTATTTTAAAAAATTGGCTTAGTAAATATATCAACTACTTAATTTTCAGTTTTAATATATCAATGGTTCCTTCTAAAACATGATCTTTGATAAAATGATGTTTGATTTTTATATGCTTAGTTTTAGAATGATTCACAAGGTTTTTAGATAGATGTATTGCACTTGTATTGTCATATAGTATAGGAATATTATCAAAATTTAGAGAAAAATCTTGGAGTTGATGTTTCATCCATAAGATTTAAATGCAACAGTTGGTATTTGTTATATATTCCACTTCAGTTGTTGAAAGCACAATGCAATTTTTTTTCTTGCAAGACCAAGAAACTAGACGTCCTTCAAGAAATTGAAAGTGACCACTTGTGTTTTTTCTATCAACTTTATCACCTGCATAATTTGCATCACAATAGCCAACAATGTTAAATGAATCAATTTTTGGATACCATAATCCAAAATCTATAGTTTCGAGAAGATAGTGAATGATCCTCTTAATTGTTTAAAGATGACTTTCTTTTTGGATTTGATTGAAAGCGTGCTCAAAGATACACACTAATCATAATATCTTGTCTAGATCTTGTAAGATACATAAGTGATCCAATCATTCCTATATATTTTGTTTCATCTATAGTCTTGCCTTCTTCATCCTTATCAAGTTTAGTTTCAGTATATATAGGAGTACCGATTGGTTTGACATTCTTAAAATGATATTTCTTGATG
Organism: Erythroxylum novogranatense; assembly: GCA_029891385.1. Classification (NCBI taxonomy): domain Eukaryota; kingdom Viridiplantae; phylum Streptophyta; class Magnoliopsida; order Malpighiales; family Erythroxylaceae; genus Erythroxylum; species Erythroxylum novogranatense. The sequence continues at coordinate 32,462,143 of CM057228.1, forward strand.
AATTCCTTTTTGTATTTGTCTTGACTAATGAATATTCCTTTGTTTGTTTGCCTAATTTGCAACCCAAGAAAGAAAGATAGTTCTTCCATTATACTCATTTCAAACTCCCCCTACATTAAGACCAAGAATTCTTCACAAAAGTATGGATTAGTAGCACCAAATATTATGTCATTAATATATATTTACACTACGAGTAAATCATTTCCCTTTTTCTTAATGAATAAGGTTTTATCTACCTTTCCTCTTCCAAAGTTATTCTCAAGAAAAAAGTTACTTACCTCTTATACCATGCTCGTGGAGCCTACTTTAGACCATACAGAGCTTTAGTTAACTTCATCACATAATCAAGATGTTTTTCATCTTCAAAACTTAGAGGTTTCTTAACAAACACTTCTTCAATAATATATCCATTTAAGAAGGCACTTTTGATTATGGTTACGAGTATTATTCCATATCAGCCAAAAAACATAATAGTACAGGTTAAAAAGGTACTGACCCGGGTATTGATTGATACTAAGGTTTTTACATAGTATCGGCCAGTATTCAAAATACCAACCGTATACCGCCGGTATCATAAGGTTTGAAAACCTCAGGGACTAATTAGCAAAATTGAAACTTTTCTTAAAACCCCCCGATCCATCCATCTACTTCTCTCTCATTCTTCATCTTTCACTCTCTAATCTCTCTCTCATTCTCCTCTCCAGTGGCTCTCTCTAGCTAGTGACAACCGGTTCCTCTTCCTCCACGCCACCACCATACGGCCTCCTCTCTAATCTCCACACGTCGCCACTCATGGACTCACCACGACTGAACTATTTTCAACCTCCACTGCATGCCCAACACCGTCCACCTTTTGCTCTCCACTACCGTCCACTGTTTACTACTGGTTGCCACCACTACTTCTGGAGTTAACAATCGATGTATCTGGAAAAGATCCAGATTTAAACTTGACCTAAGTCACCTGACCTAAAAATCTGAACCACCATATACGTTGAGAATTTTTAGGTGAGTTTTTAATTATTTTCTACTTAATTGCATTTGTGAATATTGACATTGTGAATGGGTTGAGACTGAATTCTTCGAAGTTGGAAGTTAGAAGTTGGAAATAAATTTTGTGGATTTATGATTTGTGTTGGGTTGGAAATTTGGAATTGGATAGTTTTGAATGGATTTGATGATGTGTAGCGCCCCCTCACCGTAGGGTACACATCGGGACGCCCAAGGGTCGCTCCGACACGTATCCCATGATAAAGGTGCACTACCAAAAAATTCGACTGTTAATCCACATGGCATCTCAATAATTAAAACCATAATATATCAGAAATCAGTAAGATTTAAAATCCAAAATAATCTTGATACAGTCATCCAAAATCATAATAGACAAGTCTATCAGTCCCCTAAACAAAACTAAAAAGGAAACTGATACAAACATCTATCCTAAGTCATCCTCAAAAGTCCAACCCAACTGACCGACCTGTGTTGCCATCGCTTCTCTTGCCAGCACGCTCACACGACAGAAAAGACTATCTCCGGAGCTAGGAGTCTACTCTAACGATCCTGAAAAATAGGTTGCAATTTTGGGTGAGTTTGCGAACTCAGTGAGAAACCATCATCGATGGTTCACTCAAATCATGCATTACGCAAATTGCGTACAGCACGGCACAGTAAAATACAATTAGTATATACAATTTGCAGTAGCCTATAACAGTTTGCAGTATCATATCACAATTCACAGTATTATGCAACAGTTTACAGTAGCATGTAACAATTTGCAATCTCTCATGTCATCACATAATTCAGTAAGTGTCGCAATTCAATCAGTCATGTGTATACAATGCATATGAGACTCTTTTCCAGTTATTCAGTATTGTGCCCAAGTGCTCAGTCAGTATTCAGTGGGGACGCGTCAGGGATTTCTCCCCTCGGGCTCGAGGCCCGGTCAGTACAGTATTAGAGCTCGAGGCTCTTGTCAGTGATAATAGCAACTTGGGTCACATATCCATTATCTGATCTTGCACTTATGCATGTAATGCAGTGTTCAGTAAGCCCAATATTGCATTTCTCAGTGTCATGCAGTAGTCCAATCCAATACAGTAAAAGCATGCCATTCGATCATGTACATTTCAGTAATCATGCAATTTCACATTGGCAAGTAAATCACATTGAGCATTTAGACAATCAGGAATTTGAGAAACCAACTAGGTTACTCACCTGTAACTTCCGAGCTACTACCTGGAAGTTCTAGCAATGTACGTGGAATGACGATCCAGCGGCGCCTCTATAGCAGTAAAATACAGTCCCATTACTAGATGCTCAATTAAACAATTCAGTGATGCATATGTCTCAATGAAATTATGTACAATGCATGTTCATGATTTCCGGTGCTAAAACCCAATTTTGAACTCTTATGCCCCATTCTAATTCTTCGCTCAATTGATCGACAATAATTGATCTAATCCTAGAATCCAGTTCAATTTTCTCAATTCAAACTCCCTATAACAATTTCCTATTCATTGGATCAAAGCCTTTATTAAAAATCCCAATTAAAACTCCGATTGTCCCAATTCAATACTTAGGTCACAATAGGAACCATAATTGACCTTAATCTCTATAAATCAATGCCATTTAAATTAAATGCTAACTTTCATAATTATCCTCAATTGTAGACCTCTTTTCCTAGTTCACAATGAATCGAGAATCACCTCAATCGGAGGTCTATACCATAAGTTATGCCCAATAAACTAAAAATTAACCTATCAGAAAACCCCTTCGCCGCGACCTACATCCTCGCCATGGCGTCTGAAGGTCGCCGCCATGCATCGTCCTCTGAGCGAGCTCGCCATGAGTAGGCGAACGTTAATACGGCGCGAAACCTTGCGCTCGCCGCGGCGTCTCGCTGCACTCGTCGCGGCGAGCACTTAATTACTCGCCGCGGCGAGGCCACGCCAGACGTTGCGACGTGCGGAACGAGCCACCTTCTTCTCTGTTCGCTTTCCGTCCATTCTCTCTCTAAAACTCCCATTAAACACTCCAACTACCCAAATCAACCATAATAAATACCATAAATGCAATAAAAACCATTAATAACAACATTAATACCATTAAAACTTACCAATCGAAGATCAATCCACAAATTTCTCAAAAATTCACCGTAACCCTAAAACTTTCTTAAATCAACGATTAATCCACTCTCCAAGCTTCTCAACCTTCAACAATCACAATAAACCATTTAGCCTAGCACAATAAGAAGAAACCATAAGGAAGAATCGACGAATCTCACCAATGGGGAAGGAATCGATGAACGCCGTGGGAGGAGGAAGAGAAGAACGATTTTTGCCTTAGGTAAATTTCCCCAATTTCCAAACCTAAGCTATATATAGACATAGGTTTCCAAATCAGTTCAAATTTCATTCTCAAAATTTCAATGGCTCTACATTTTTATTTCCTAACAGTATAACTCTAATTTTTCCATTGCCATTGGACAATTCTTTCGGTACTATACGGTCAATCAGTCTGTCACCCTAAAATTTTCGATCCGGGCATTTTCTCCCGAATTTTCTAAAAATTTCCTATAAGCCACTATCAATTATCAATTACACTTAGACTATTCTAAATCAGTCATTCGGGTCCACTTATTCCTAATTTCTCAATCAATCATAATCCAGTTAGTTTTTCAGTCGGTTCATGCTCACAATTAAAATGCTGGAAAATCATGAATGCATGTACCTATGAATAAATGCATATGCAATAAACCTGTTCCTCTATGATCAGAGGCCAGTAATATGCTCAATCAGTGAATGCAATGAAACCTATCAGTCTGACCCAATATTACCAAAATACCCTTGCTGACAGTAACGGGATGTTACATGATGTTGGTTATGAATCTTGATTTGGTTCATTCAGCTATGCATGAATTAAGATTTTTAATTTTAAGCTTATCATACCATTGCATTTGTAACTTGTAAGTAATCACAAACTATCATCAATTCATCACACAAAAGAAACGTGATTTTTAGGCATTGCAAGAATAATTATGAATATGATTCTTTCCAATCCACGTATTATAATTTAGAGTTTTATATAATTAGAACGAATACACTTTAATAATTTCTTCTTCTTTTACGTTAATGGAACTTAACTAAAATTTCCTCCATCTTCTTTAACAAATAATTAAGATAAAGAATTGATAATAATTTTCCTCAATTTCAAATATTAAATTTAAAGCATTGCTCAAGAAGTGTTTGAAGTTTTGACTTTCAATTTATCTTTCCTCGGAGGACTATTGTAAATTATATAAAATAATGATTGCATTCTTTCACTTTTAAAAATGATATCTTACAATTTATACGCTATCTTTTAATAAACTAAACTCCTTGTTACTTATATATATTGTACAAGATATCTCAACTTCTTTATTAATTTCTAAAATCAAATCTAAATAAATTCAATACATTGAAACATAGTCAAGGTCCATCTTTTTTTCCCCTGATTGTTGATACTAAACTTGAGCTTCTATAAGATGTCATTAAAGTGATTGAGTCAATGTCATAAACTTGTAAATTAGGCAGAACTTAATGTTATCAATAGAAAAATCATACATCTATCAGTTCTTTCATTATCATGAGAAATTGATATGTATTTCTTCATTGAATTGTAAGTCATTAAAACCTACCATGCAAGCAGTTTAATCATAAGTTAATATACCTTGTTACTTCAATCATATGTGACAAAACTAATTTCCTTTAATAACTTGTAAAGTCCTGCTAGCAAGTGTGTGGTTTATTTATTAGCTATAAGTTTCAGTTTCATACACATGAATGTATCTTCTATGCTCACGAATATTTGTCCAATTAATAAGCACAAACATATGCTCTCATTATCAAGAAACCAAGTCCTACCAACTAGAAATATATATATTTATAAATGTTCATCTAGGGAGGTAATCATACAAAATAAGTTATATTACATATGATGGACTTATGTATTATGTAATTGTGTAATCATACGAATTGTTGGTTTCTAACTTATTGATGAATTTTGATAGATAAAATTGGATTGTTTTGGATGAAATTGAATTGTGTATGATTTTGATATATGTTTTCATTTATTGCATATTAATGGAAGGAAGTTTAGATACTCATGATCAAACTGCTTCAGGAAGATACAATGATTCAGCTTGGGCTCATGTTGCATTGGTCCTGGGTATGAAGAACCATACAATTTGCTTAATAAAGTAAGTTCATTAAAAAGGATCCTGTAAGAAAGGAAACATTCTTTTGCAAGACTATATTGTTACCTATAGAAATAATCCAAATTTGAATTTTGAAACATTATAAAATTATCATCAAAATCATTAATATAAAACCTTGAACTAATAAATATATTGTCAAATATAAAAGAATTAAAATTAAATTAAATAAGAAAACTAAACCTATTATAGTATATGTAATAATATCAACAAGTGATAATAAGGCACTACATCTTTCACTACTAAATCATTATAATATATGTTATCTACCAATTTAAAATAAATATTAAAAATAATACATATTGAAAATTAATATACACAATACCCTCTTCTTATTCAAGATAAGTTCTTATTGATTCTTTGATCAACAAACTTATACTTGTGTAAATTTGGTTCCAAATAAGTTGCTTTAGACAATAAAATGGTAGTTGTCCCATTATGACCTCAAATAGTTCTTTCTAGTAACAAATTGGTTTTGTACTAATATGATACTAGATAATATGCATTAGTTAGCTATATATCATCACTACACATCACATATAAATATAATCAATATCATCGTAAGGCCTAGACATTAAGTAACACAAATTTATTGTCATATCAAACTAATAATACACATAAAAATGTGCTCAAATAATGTAATTATACACAATATTTAAAATAGTTATTGTTGTCACCTTAAAACACTTTCATATGCATAATAGTAATATATATGTCACAAATTACAAAATTCATATTTAGTAGAACATGATAAAACCCTCAAAACTATCAATTTTATAAAAATAATTACGCCTATCCTAAATTAGGTTTCTACAATTCTACATAAAATTAAAACTGAAGCATATAATTACTTAATTAACACATAATAAAATATTTAAAATAATAAATAATAAAATTAACCTAGAAAACCTAAGTTATATCCTATAAGCTTTTATATACGAAATAACTTGAACTCTTTTATATGGCAAAATAATCAATCAAGCATTTCCTTAAAACATATGAAAACCAAAAGTAAATTTGTTAAAAATAATGTAAATTCTCCAAGATTCTCTTCTTTAGTCTCTATCATCTGTTTCGCTCTATTCCTAGTGGTTTTTGTTTTGAAAATTTATTAGTTTTCACCTTTTTAAAAATAAGTTGCAAAGGGGTTAGTTAGTTTAATACTTTATTCATTTAAATGAATCCCTTATTAAGAAAATTCGCACCATCATCAATTAGTCAATGGTAGGAGCTCTAGGTTCATTTTTATAGGTTATATAAAATTCTCTTATCTTTCTATAACTTTTAAATTTCTTCAATATGATATTCCTACCAAAAGTGGTGATCAAAATATCAAAGAGTATTCAATGGTGACCGTAAAATGAATCTACAAATCTCTTTTACCAAAAATTCCTATTTAATTTTAGTATAATTTTGAAATATATAATTTTAAAAATTTTATAACTTTTAAATCACCTCAACTTAATTTTTCAATAAAAATTGTGCTTAAAACATCAAATATTGTTTTGTTTTAACTATATATTAGACTAATAAGTCTTACTACATCATAATTAACCCATATAAACACTATCGAGAACTAAATATCAACCACGAATCATTTCCTAAACATCAAACAATTTCTTCAAACTTCAAATTCTATAAAGACTTTAATATTAAAGTCAAAATAGTTAATATGAACAACTTATATAAAAATACAAATGTTTAAATTTCAAGGTCTCATTATCTCCTCCGTAAAACAAGTTTACCCTAAAAATTAAGTCATTTAAAATTCCAAAGGTCTTCTAAAACTCTGAAGGTTTTCACATAAAACTCTAAGCATAAGCCACACCCAATGAAACTCCAAATGTAATCATTCACCTTTTTCTTGTTCAACATCTAAAAGACAACAGAACTTAAGTTTAAAAATTAAACCCCTCTTAACTAAATCAAACAAAAATAATGACTTGTTTATTCTACCCCTACTTATCTCACCATACCCCGAGATCGTGTTCTACTTTTAAAATAAGGCTTTGGTATACTTTTTCATGTCTCAAACCTAAGGTAACCTTGCTGGGACCATAGTTGACCACCACAAAATGACAAAACAACTACCTGAACGTCAACCATAGGCTAAGGCTAACATGTTTGTCAAAGTAATGTTCTGAATATTTTTCAAGCAACTAGAAATCTCGTAAACAACTCTATCTATTAACAATTCTCATGGATACAACTTTAAGAAATATGCTCAAAACTTGCTTAGCCCCTACACTTCTTTTATGCACTATTCACTTGAAATATGCATATATTAGGGTATTATATTGCCAAATAGATAATTACTAAAATAAAATTAAAAAGATAACTAACCTTACCATACTATATATAATAACCTTAATTAATATCGATAAGGCACTATATCTTCTACAACTGCACCTGTCATGAAAAAGATATCCTATGAATTAAATCAAAATCATATTAAATGCAACATATATTAGTGTTAAAAGGAATATACACAATGCCTTATACCTACATATCACAAGCATTGGCCAATTCTTCCTAACTAATAACCTATAATATCCTGAATTTGGTCTAGAATAATATGTTAATGTGTAATTAAACAATATATATCCCATTATAGGCTTAGATAATTCATTCTAGACAACAAATTAATGTATGCCCTAATTTGGTGTAGGCTAATAGACCTTCACCAACCATATGTCACCACTATAAATCACATATAAGAACATTCAATGCCCGCCCTTGCAGGGCCTTAATGCATATCAAATGACATAAATTGATCACCATATCACACTAATCATACATATAAGGCAACAACTCCATGAATGCATTTACATATAATATTTGAAATAGTCATTGATGTCACCTTGTCCTAAAATGTAATCCAAATACTCAATATTAATATATATGCCATAAATCATGCAAAATTACACTTAATAAAATATGATTTAAACCTTAAAAGTATCTATTTGACAAAAATCTAATTCCATTACTGCTATGAATTAAGGTTCTTTATAATTCTATCTAAAAGTAAAAGTTAAAGCATGTAAATAGTTAACTAACATCTAATGTAACATTTAAGATGCAAAATATGAGAACAATTAACTTATAAATTCCTAATTGGTATACACTATTAACTTTCATATAAAACGTACCATTAACTCCCTTGTAAGGTAAAATAATCAATTAGACGCTTTTTGAAATAAGTTAAAGCCAAAACAATCCATTAAGAATATCGCAAATCCTCTAAAGTCTCTTATGTTGTTGCCTTCTCATCTACTACTATCCATACTAATTATTTTTCTTTTAAAAGCTCAAAATTTTCCACTATTTAAGATTGAATATGTAAAAGGTTCATTAGATTAACCCTTTTTTGGTTAGTTGAATCCTTTATTATGAAAATTAATGTCATTATAGGCTAGCTAATAGTGGGAGTTCATACAATTATATCAACTCTAAGTTTTGTTATTGAAATTTCTAAAAATTCTTTTAAATTTTCATAGTTTTTAAATCACCTCAAGATAATATTCCTATCAAAATATCAAAATTGATCAATGATGATAGATAATTTTTTACAAATTCTTTTACCAAAATCTCTTATTTGAGTTTAATATTAATTAACTCCCAATATGTTCTTATGAAATGTATACATTTTTCTTTTCACAACTTCTTGAATAACCTAAACCGAATGTTCTTATCAAAATTTATACTTAAAACATTGAATAATATCTAATTTTAACTAAATATTAGATTAACAAGTCTCATTGAATCATTGTCACTTATCTCAAACCCATTAATAACTAAAATTAAATGGAAGTTATTTCTTAAAGATCAAACAATTTCCTCAAACTTCAAATCATATCTTAATTTTAAAATATTAAATTAAAATTATTTCTTTTAACAACTCTTGCAATAAAACTTTTAGAGTCGTACATTTAATGAATCTTTTTATTTAGTAAGGGTAAGTGAACAAAAATCATATTTTTAATTGTCCCAATGAGAAAAGTGATAATATCTATAATCTATCTACCTAGATTAAGTCTAAAATATTTTAAATTAATCTTCAACTTTCAATTACTTTATGCTAATTGATAAGATCACAAGAAAAACTCCCACTCTCTCTGTTCTCTCCGCTCTATCTCTAATGAAAATCATCAAACTTTTACAAGTGGATTAAGAGAAACTAAACCCCTATTTCCTCTCCTTTCTTCTATATTTTTTCAATCTTTTACTTTTATATTTGCATTGTTTGATCATAACCCTAAAAAGGAAATAGTATTAGCCCAAAACCTATCAATATGACATCTTCATTGCCTCTCTAAAAAGACATCACCATACTAATAGCCTTCTTAGCTCTTCACAAGTAATCTTTGGATGAAAAATGGTGAAATTAAAGCTTATAGGCCCTCAAAGAGACAATTGCTTTATATTTCTACAACATAAATCAAAAGCTAACACATTATTGGATGGTGCTTGAATAGAACAATAATATTTCAATATTATGAAATAATTGTTAAAAAAATTGATCCACATCAACCTCGAAAAGTAATAATGAAGATATTGATATGGTATAGAACAATTAAGATGTTTTCTTTAGTATATTTTTTAAAATTAAGTAGTTTGAAAACTTAAAAATTGTATTGAATCATCAGACAAAACCTATAGCAAATGAGATTTACCATAACAAAAATGGATAAAGAACATCAATGTACAAATTATAATACCATTACCTAAAAATCTTGAAATTGACCAAAACCTTTTATGCAAAAGCTCTGCTCTATATCATAAAGTAATCACTTCCTCTCTCTTTTGTTTTTCTTTTTTCAAGATATTTGGCTATAAAAGGCATTCATTGTAACAAATTGAGGTACGTAAACCTTTCTTTAAAATATATCAACTCTCTCCTCCCTATTCTTTATACTTATAATCTCTCTCACTGTTCTAGGCTTCTTCTAGTTTACAATATTAATGTAAACTATGCTTCTTCTCCAACCTCCATAAAACTTTGTAACCCTTGTTGTTACAAAATATTTTATTTATATAAAACTCTTTTATGAAATAAAATGTTAGTTATTTCACTTGTCTCTTATTTACTTAAATTTCTTTATATTTTTATTATAAACATTACAATTTCTAGTAGACAAACTTTATCACCCATCAAGTTAGAGTACCTCAAAATTTTATACTTTATATTTTTATTTAGTAATAACTAGACTTGAACACAATTAATGCATTTTAAAATCTCAAAATTTGCTCTAAAATTTGGAGACTTTAAAATTATTTAATATTTTATTAAAATGAAAGATTCGTTTCATATTATACTAAATATTCTAGATAATATGATTTAAATATTTGATTATTTCAAGACAATAAATAACATAACTAAATTAATGAATCATACAAATTCAAATATTTATGACTTAAATGATTAATATTTTCACTTTCAACGCAACCTTACCTATTCAATCAATTTTATCTTACCAACAACAAATATAAGATAGTTAACAACTAAAGAGAATTAAAAATACAAATTTTAAGTGAGGGATAAGAACCCTTGAAAGACTTTTTATATGTTATACTTTTTACTAGTTGTTGATAGCTACAAATATGTAAACAAGAAGATTAATTAGTAAAGTTAAAGTTGCCACACCATCTATGTCATTATATGCAACAAACTGTCATTATTGAATTTGTGGAACTTGAAAAAAAATTAAATTATACCAAGTGTAATAATTGATGACACTTAGCAAAAAAAACCCTATAGTAAGATTAACATGTCGATATTAGAGTAATTCTTATTAAATTTTTTGCAAATTGTAGCAAGAAAGAAAAGAGTTAAATATAAGTATATCTTTAAATTGAAACTACAATAAGTAATCAAAATCAAATAAAATTTTCAGATATCATAAATGATTCAAGCTAATGGTTTAATCGAGTAAATCACCATATTATTATACTTAGATATAAACAATAGCCTGACACGCTTCAGTGTTAATAATATATTATTCGTTACTTTACTATTAATGGAACTGGATAATGAATCAACACGTAAGATAGTCCATAAAAACTAGCTTAAGAGATGTCCTCAAACTTAAGAGAATTTTTATATATCATTTTACATATGACACTACAAGAAAATTGACGTTCTCCGACGGAATATTCCGTCGGCGAATTCGTTGTTTCCGTCGGTAATTTATTTTGCTGACGGAACGCGACGAAGGAAGAAACCGTCGTAAACATGGTCGTCGTTATAACTTACCGACGGAAATATTCCGTCGTATTTTATCAACGGGTAACCGACGGAATATTATCCGTTGTTGTTATGTTGCGACGGACATTGATTTAAAATGGCATCGATGAAATGTCGGTATAATTTAGGGACGGAACCACCGTCGCAAATATTTGGTAGTAAGTTGTATAGTTAACGACGGAATTTCGGACGTCGGCAAATTTAGTCCAGGTTATGTGCCGACGGTAAGTGCCATTCCGTCGGCAAATATTCACCGACGGAATTGTTTATTCCGTCGGTGAAATTAAAATGGTGTAACCCAATAACATATATAATTGAACATCCACACATCAACCAGTACATCAAAGCTTTGAATAATGCTAATTGTTATACAATTGGATGTACATAATTGGACATCCACACATCAACCAGTACATCAAAGGTTTAAATAATGTCAATTCTTATTCAATTGGATAAAAACACATCAAAGTGAACATAAATTGTTATGTTTGTACCTTAAAATAATGAGTTCAAATAGCTATAGTTGTGGTGATCGTTGGTGATCCTTTGTAGAACTTCCGTTCAACTGTTCGAACGGTGGTTGCAACTGAGCCATCTGCATAATCTCTTCTCTCATCTTCGCCATCTGCTCTCTCATCTGTAGTTCCATCTGCTCCCTGATTCGTTGCTCCTGCTCCCTCATCCGTTGTTCCTCCCGCTCTGTCTGCTCCCTCATCCGTTGTAGCTCCCGCTCTGTCTGCTCCCTCATCCATTGTTCCTCTCGCTCTGTCTGCCCCTCTTCCAAATGAGCAATCTTATCCATTAATATTTGTACTGTGACCCGGAGCTCGATGACTTCATTGTTGTTCGATAGCCTAGTGGACGCTGCTGTATTAGACATGGAAGATTGGGAATAACATGTGTTTCCATACGAACCTAGACCAAATATCCTGCCACGGCGATCCCTACCACCCACGGCCTCAAAATACATCTGAGACACGTCTACAGGCTGTTCCTCCTGCGACTGTAGCTCAAGGGTTTGTTGTAATTGGTCCTATAAGGTATGTGAAGTTAACATTAAGACGAATGACGGGAGCAATATATAGAAATAAATAAAATGCAATAACTGGACATACATTCAGCTCTCGACAGCGGTTGTTGATGAAGGTTACACCGTCATGCTTCTTAGTGTGAGTGTGCAGAAATAACTGAAGGGGGGTAGGCTTCGTCCCCAATGATTTCTCCTACATGAGAAAGACTAAAAGGTTAGATGTGAACTAGAAATCGTTTAAACCTCGGCAGAGGTTCATAAAGTTGTATGATATTCGCCTCCAGTTGGACAAAGAAAATAAGTCAACACAGCCATAAGTGGCACCATATAGGTAGACCATTATCATTATCCATAATACAACGAAGCTAACTATCGACAAAATTAGTGTAAAGTGTAGATACTTACAAGTCTGTCTGCATGCTATTGGTGAGTTATTGAGCCTCTTGTATGTACGGGAAGACTCTGTTGACCTGGACCTCTACGTCTGTTGGCCGAGTTATGTCCTGAGATGGACATTGCTGCAGGTGATGCCTAATATGCTAGCCAACGACTCCAAATATCTTCCAAAATAAAGCGGGGTCGTGCACCAGCCTTGTTTATCGCGTTAATGAAGTCGCGATAACATGTACGAGCTTGCCTCTCCCAGAATTTGTATATGCTCCCATCCAAAGTAGCATCCCAGAAAAATGCTTTCTGATTAAAGAAAAAAAAATATGTTAGTTAATGTCAAACTATATATATATTAATCATGACACTATATATATATATATATATATATATATTATAAATAACAGAATAATTATTATACCTCGAACTCATGAAAGTACAATTGTTTCGTAGCTGCAGTGATATTCTTCCACATATATCCATCAGGTTCAATCCTTTCCTTAAAAGTGGACGTCATCTACCTGGAAACTATTCCAGACGGTACGAACCTAAAACAAGAAGTCATTGTTGTGTACAAATAGACTGAAAATAGAAAGGCTTAATCGACTAGGAACAGTGCGTAATCCTATCATATTACTTACTGGTCATTGATGTAAGTGATATACTTTTGCCCATCATCTCCTACAGATCCAGGTTGTCGGGCATGTCCTCCATCCCCTATTGTGGTATTGGATGATAAATGAGTTGGCGTAGGGGATGGTGTGACATTAGTAGCAGCAGGTGATAGCTCATCTGCAAAGGGAGGATGTGTAGGAGGAGGAGGTGAGTCAGTGCGAGTCCCAGACTGTGACGATCCACCTTAACACGGCTGGCCGCCGAACATCCCTCTAATCCTCGGCCGCATAACCTCACGTGGTCTCTTAGGTCCCATATTAATGAATGAAATACAAAATTTATCGAATTCTGTACAAATATAACAATCTTAAGAGCAATCGTTTAATGAAGTAATTTACATATAAGCCAATGTCATTGAAAGTTAACAAACAAGTTAACAACAACAAATCAACGTCAACAATTATATAATTATGACTGTGTTTACCAGATTCAAACATATACAACAACAAACATCTTTTCAACTTTGTCGAATTATGTAATGCATGAGTAAATTATTCCTTCAGATTCCATGTGACATGAGAGTCGGTATAAGTAAATGAGTCCCCCAGTTCTGGATTTCCGAGAAGCGTCCTGGCACGTTCAAATGAAGCTCGGGAAACAGTCAGACTTCTCCCACCAGGTGAAGGCCTTTGGACTCTTTCTCTCAATAACGTTTTGGCTATAGTCATACTTCGTGAGGAAATTGTAAATGTTTCGCCGCTCTTGGTACAGAGGACGAATTGTCCGGATGAACTACTACAAGGGGGAACAACAACTGATTTGTCATATCGGTCATATGTCGTAGTGTCATGGCTCTGGCCTCTACTGGCACTTATTTCTTCGTTGAGAATACAGGACGCTTTGAGCAACATGAAGTTAAAACCATCAAATTACTATTATGTTATGGGCACTTAAAATAAGGAAATTAGATGTACAGAATAAGAAGACAGACGTAATAATCATAGCAAGCACCTTCAAGTAGAAGATTGGTCATGGATGGCAAACGAATCGGAGTGCTTTCCGCAACACTGTTTCCTGCAATGGTTATTCCCTGGGATGGGATAAATTTTCCACATTCCTCCCAACGGAAAGAATTATTACCGTAGGGAACCATTCGCCACATCGACATCCCTTGAATAAGAATTGCAATGATTATAAGGAATAATGTATTTGGTACAGTAAATAGTCTATTACAAAGATAAATTAATTGCTATTAGAACTTAAATGTAAATTACAATCATCTTCCTCGTCGGAAGAATAAGAATCAAACTCTTCCTCTTGTTCAGATCCATTGCTACCCTCGTCAGACTCTGCAGATGAAATATCAACATAAGCGTTAGAAGGATCATGCAAAGGTTTTGTCTCGTCACACGTTATTGTATCATGAATAGAAGCCACGTCTTCTTGAAATGCTTCACTGTCATTTCTCTCCTCTATGTTTGTATGGGATTCAAACACTCCCTTAGGTTTAACTTTGCACACCGCCAACCAATCCGCCTTATCACGTCGTAAGCTTGGAAAAGGGACATAACACACCTGTCTTGCTTGCATAGCCAAGATGAATGGTTCAAATTGTCTCAACCGTCTACGGAAGTTGATTTCAACGACATTGTATCGGTTATGAACTTTTGTTCCAACGTTTGGTGTCGGGTCATACCAGTCACATTTAAATATCACACATCGCTTAATTGGCAACGCAGGGTACTCAACTTCAAGTATTTCAATTATTTTCCCATAATAGTCCATCAATTCTCCCTGTATCGAAACCCCACTGTTCATACTTGACATGGTATGTCCATGCGACTCTATATGGTATTTATATCCATTCACGAAATACACCGGATACGAGTGAACAGTTCGCAGCGGTCCCTTCGCAAGATCATAAATGAACTTGTTCTGTATTGGATTTTTCGCAGCCTATGTAACAGGAAGTAGCAAAGGAAAGGGTACAATGTCATCGGAACATGTTAACATCGTGGGTAACAATAGGAATAGTTTAAAGTGAGAACTTACATATCATGCGAACCATCGAGGGAATTGTTTTCCAACTTCGTTATTCATGTCATCCTGTGTGATACCAGGCATGATCTCGTGCAACAATTCCTCGTATAAGCTGCATATGAGATGACACC
Source organism: Erythroxylum novogranatense (assembly GCA_029891385.1). Classification (NCBI taxonomy): domain Eukaryota; kingdom Viridiplantae; phylum Streptophyta; class Magnoliopsida; order Malpighiales; family Erythroxylaceae; genus Erythroxylum; species Erythroxylum novogranatense. Next base: position 32,477,838 of record CM057228.1, read on the forward strand.
AATCAGAAACGGTCAACACATTAATAGTCCATCCATTGAGCATACCAGTTGTGCAACTCACTGTACGAATGGAAGAACCTCCTCACAGTTCAATAAAATGTACCCATGTGCAGCATCAATTTCCTCCTCTGTTAGCATTCGTCTTGCTGCACGTCCAGATGTCCGTCCTGGATATGTAAAAATTGACAAGTTCCCATCCGCACCACTTGTTCCTCCCCCATCGTCGTTACGAGGAACTTGTCTCACCCTTGTACGAGCATGAGACTCAAAATAATGTCCACAAAACGTACTAGCTTCCTCAACTAAATAAGCATTACATATGGAGCCCTCAACTCTAGCTTTGTTTTTCACATTTTTTTTAGATGATGTAAATACCTATAATAAAGCATATGGTTATTACAATGTTCGGTACACACAATTGGTACAAATGGGTAACGATATGATAGTACAGGAGTTACCTCTCAAATGGATACATCCATCGATATTGGACTGGACCGGCAAGTTTTGCTTCGTATGGTAAATGCACCGGTAGATGCTCCATGCAGTCAAATAAGCTTGGAGGAAAAATCCCTTCTAACTTGCACAAAATAACTAGAATTTCATTCTCTAGTTTTTCCATTTCATCTAAATTGATTTCAGATGATGTTAAGCTTTTGAAAAACAAGTTCAACTCCGTTAATGGTTCCCATACCTTAGAAGGTAGCAACTCGCGAAAGGCAATTGGAATTAGCCTTTGCATAAAAACATGACAATCATGACTTTTCATCCCAAATAATTTGTACTTTCTCATATCTACACACGTAGACAGGTTTGAAACATAACCATCAAGAAACTTGAGTCCTTTCAACCATTCACACAAACACTCCTTCTGTTGCTTGTCCAAAGTGTAACATGCTTTCAGATATTTACCGGTACGAACATCTTTATGTAACTCATGTCTTCTACAGAGCGCCCAAATCACTCTGGATTTGGCATTGTCTTTTGTCTTCCCTTTAATGTTCATAATCGTATTGAACAAGTTGTCAAACATGTTTTTCTCAATATGCATCACGTCCAGATTATGTCGTACCATATTTGTTTTCCAATATGGTAAATCCCAAAATATGCTTCGTTTTCGCCAACCAAAGTTTTGACTGATGCTTCTATTTACTTCATCGGCTTCAAATTCAGTTACTTTAAGCAAGCCCAATGCCTCAATCTCTTGCAAAATCTCAACACCACATTTCGGAGGTGGAGCTGGTTGTTTGACTGTCCTATTTGTCAAGAACTTATATTTATTGTGCCTAAACGGATGATCAGGAGGAAGGAATTTTCTGTGATTGTCAAACCAACTAATTTTGCCACCGGTTGGAAGATAAAACGCATCTGAATCATTGCCGCAATGAAGGCACGCCAACTTCCCAACAGCTCAACCGATAACATGGCCAAAGCCGAAGTCACTTATCGTCCACATTAAAGCTGCTCTCATGACAAAATTCTGTTTCAAAGATACATCATATGTTTGCACACCAGTTTCCCAAAGATGCTGCAATTCTAATATCAGCGGTTGTAAGTAAAAATCTATTTTCTGCTTGGGATTTGTTGGTCCTGGCACAATAACTGTAAGAAACATGTAAGCCTCTTTCATACACATCCACGGAGGCAAATTATAAGGAGTAATTATCACTGGCCAAGATGAATATTGCTGCCCGGATTGACCAAAAGGTTGGAATCCATCAGTCGACAATCCCAACCGCACATTCTGACTTTCAATTGCAAAGTGCTGATGGGTGTCATTGAAATGCTTCCATGCCAATGCATCTGATGGATGACGCATTACTCCATCTTCCTGATCGTGTTCAGCATGCCAGCTCATGTGACATGTAGTCACATCAGATGCATAAAGTCTCTGCAGTCTCGGAGTTAGCGGGAAATAATACATTCGCTTCCATGGAACTAATTTCTGTTTCATTGCACGCTTTCTTGGCTTAAACCTTGATTGTCCACAAAATTTGCACTCATCTAAGTTCACATCATCTCCCCAGTACAACATACATCCCAACCGACAGCAATCAATTTTTTGCACTGGCAACCCAAGACCCCGAATCAGTTTCTTCATATTGTAAAAGTTGTCAACCATTGAATGATCAGCGGGTAGTGATTCAGTATACCACTCCAGAATGTTATCAAAGCTACGATCCGATATGTGTCCTTCACTCTTTACGTTCAAAATTTGCGCAATTGAAGACAATTGCGTCATTTTCTGACAACCGGGCCACAATTCTCGGTCAGCCGCCTGGAGTAAGTCAAAAAAATTTCGTGCTTCTGCGTTTGGTTCTTCTTCAACATTTACCGTATTTTTCTCAAAGGTATAACCGACCCCATCAAAGACCATTTGCTTGTACGAGTTTTTAGTTCCATGAACAAAATTCCCTCTACTTCCAACCACCCCTTCATACTCATTTACGTTGACAGACATTTGTGGTTCATTGCCCCTTGAGGTGCTACAAATTAACGGTTCGCCATGCCGTGTCCACTCAAAATAATTGGGCACAAACCCTTTTCGCAGCAAATGTAACTTAACTTCATCAAGAGTAAGGAAACATTTGTGCTTGCACTTGCTACATGGACATCTGATCTTTTGTCCATCCATATATGCACGTTGAGAGCATGCATAATGAATAAAACTGTCAACTCCATGCACGAATTCAGGATTAATAAAGCCAGCAGGGGTTAATCGTCTATACATCCAAGATCTATCCTGGCAGCTCATAGCTGAGATACTGTTAATTTCAACCAGTCAATCAATTGTTAGTATAATTCATGTATGGCACATATAACAAGGTATGTCAGTATCATTAATTGTTATACGAGGATCATCTTTGAAAATTCGCAAGATTTTCCTATCACATAATCATCCCCCTCTTACACATAAGAGAGCCCCCTGCATGTGAAAATACACTTCTATATTGGACAAGTAAAGCCAACTCACAACTAATCTCTAAACTATATGTCCATACTATGCCTTGTCAACAACTCATGTTACTTATCAAGAATTAAACATTAATCTCAAAGCAATTCACAACCATACAAAATTTTCTGATTACGTCAAATAATATTAACAAATATATGCTTAAAGTTACCACAATTGAAGTAAAAGTATAGTTGTCATTTCAATACCTGCGTAGGCTTCTCTTAACGTTCCTCAAAAGTATAAAAACTGGGGACAATACAGTTCCTACAATAAATAAAATAAAATTGTGACTTATCATATTGAGGCATCGTAGCATTTGTCATGCAATGATTGAACTCCTAATTGATTGAAATGGCTAATATAAGATTATAAAAATTATTGTTATATATGGAATTATTTTATTATTTTTTGTTCTTGGCCTAGTCTACTTGATTTGAATTACCTTGAAATTCTCTTAAATTGTACTTGATTCTTTATTTAATTTTATCCTTTAAATAAAACATCTAAGACACAACAATGTTATATCTTTGTATTATATTAAGGAAAATCACTCATTGATATATTTAATTAACTATTAAACAAAACTAAAAAGTAAAATTTGATCTATTAGGAAAACATTTTCAGCATCACATATATATATATTTGAGCCCTCAAAAGTTTCAAAATCCTCCATCATATTTAATAAATACTAGATTCAATACCATTTATTTTAAAAGTATTTTAATTTGTTTGAAGATTAAGAATTTGTTTAGTTCAAAATAATTAAATTTTCTCCTCATTATCAAAAGACTTTTCATTATGCCTCATAAATAGTCATGCAATGATTGAACTCCTAATTTATTGAAATGACTAATATAAGATTATAAAATGATTGTTATATATGGAATTATTTTATTCTTTTATGTACTTGGTCTACTTGATGAGAATTACCTTGAAATTCTCTTAAATTGTACTTGATTCTTTATTTAATTTTATTCTTTAAATAAAACATCTAAGACACAACAATGTTATATCTTTCTATTATAATAAGGAAAATCATTCATTGATACATTTAATAAACTATTAAACAAAATAAAAAGTATAAAATTGTAATATTAAAAAATAATTAATTTACACTTTTCCATATTTTTAATTAAAGATTGATTAAGTATCAATATTTAAAAATGATTTAATTAAGAAATATAAACATATTTTCTACTTTTATAACCTTAATAAATTAACAATATTACGAATGAAAAACAAAACCAAATGCTTGACACATACAAGACGTTTTATTTTTTCATGACGTGTTATACAAATCATAACTAAAGGGGAAAATATATGAAAAAGACTGCTTGTTCCCACAAGAAGAGTCGTGTTACTCGTGTGTGTCTGTGTGTATACTTTTCTTTTATATAAGTTTTATTATATTTTATTAAAACTATTAATGACAATCGCATGTTTCATTAGTTATTTTAAGTATTTATTAATTTATTTTAAATAATTAGATTATGAAAATTATATATATATATATATATATATATATATATATATATATATATGGTAAATAGAAATATATTTTAAATTTTAATGATATAAAGAAATTAAATAAGAATTAATGAAAAGTATTAAAAATAGTAATATAGTTTTCTCATATAACACTACATTTTGGTTGCACTTTATTTTCATTACTCGTGGTAGTTATTAGTCAATTCCATACTACAATAAAGGACGGGGCACTTCATTTGAAAATAATAATCTTTCTATGTGATGGGAATGAGAGTCATTTTTTATATAAGAATGAATTGAATTAAAAATCAATTACTAAATTAATAACTCAGCAGATTCAATATCCTTTTCATTTGTTAACATTTTTCAAATATTGTTTCTATAAAAATCCACCAACTACTAACTTGCTTGTTCTTTTTAACATCTTTTAACAACTTAAACCAAAGAAATTCGCTCATTATTTTATTAATACTCTAGACCCATCACATACCAAACGAATTCACAATGCGTACTTTTCATTTTACTTTAAAAATTGCTATGAATCTCATTCCTAATTCAACTTTTATGTTCATTCTTTTCGTTCATACTAGTTCGATGCTTTCCTTTTTATTACTTTCAAATGTAAGCATATCATCTTTATAATCCTCATACTCACATTGAACACTAATATAATGATACTAGTTTAGTTCTACAACTCATAATACATTTCATCGAACACCTTGAGGTCAAAACCATCTCAACCCTATCTACACACAAATCTTTAAATTCTTTCCATTCAATACATCCACAATAATCCCACAACACAAATCAACACTAATTTAACAAATCAAATGCATTAAATCAGTGAAAATCGACATCAAAACCACCGCAACCCACAAAACTCATGGTTTACCTTCGGAGTGTCCAGAGGAGAGAGGGAGCAGCTCGTCGCCGGAGAAGAGGGAAGGAGAAGGTCGCCACGTCGTCGGTGAAGACGGAAGGAGAAGGAGATTCGCTCAACGTCGCCGGAGGAGATGAGAGAAAGAGAAGAGGAGAGTCGGGGAAGGAGAGAAGGAAGACGGCTGCGTAGGGGATTTAATTTTATTTTAGCGACGGAAATTATCCGTCGGTGTAATTAAAAAAACCCGTCGCAGGGTTAAACCTGCTAACCTAGTTTCCTGATGCCGTTTTAAATATACCGACGGCTTATTTCCGTCGGTGAAATTTCTCCCGCCGAAAAATTTTGCCGACCGAATTTTAATTTCGTCCCTACTTACAGACGGTAACATATTCATTGGCATATTTTCGTCGCTATAACTCCCCGCCAAATTTTCCCTCCACCATTGGCAACAGATTTCTGTACCATCGCAACTTTTCTTCTTTCACCGACGAATTTGTGAGTACCGTCGGAAATCACATACGATATAGTTATCGTCGATAAATTTCCGTCGCTATTTAACAATTTCCTTGTAGTGTGATAAACAATGACAAGTAGTAATATAGCGCTGTAAATTATACTAAATATAACCAAATATAATGCAAGGGATAATCATCACTGTAAAACTTTCAAAGATATAAAGTCTTTAAGAACCCCATACATGTACATATAATATCCAAACAATGATAGATCTAGAATAGTCACAAAATGTAAAAGGGTAATTAGACCTATAATTTTTGAATCAAAGTAGGGATAGCATACCTGAGGAGTAGAGAGTAAACAAAAAGAAATGAATTTTTGGATTTTTTAGGGAAGTAACAACTTTGTTAAAGAAGGAAAAAAAATAGAGTATAAGTTAGTGAGAATAAAGAGAGCATTTGGCAAGAAAAAAATCATCTTAATATCTCTTACTATGTCTTTATTTTAATTTTAACTTTATTTTTATAATTTTTTAATCCTTTTTTAAAAGGCAATATAATTTATCCATATTTTTTTAAAAATAGCCTAAATCGGATTATGCAGCCTTGAGACCTTACACTTTGATTTAAGTTTTTCTCTTCATTTTCATTTAGTTTTCTTAATGTCTTCACCTTTTAATTTTCAGATTACGTAACCTCGACAACTTTACACTAAAGACATCAAGAGAGTGGACTAAAAATAAAGAGCTTACTAGTGCAATGCACCGTAATATGAGAGTAGTTTGGGGCATTAGAAGAACAAATAAAAATAAAAGGATGAGGCAATCGGGAAAACAACAGATAACATTGGGCTAGAATTGAAGAAAGTTAAAAGTTTAAGTATTTTATTGTCATTTTTTAATGTTTGGGTTATAATTAAAAAATTGAAAGTTTGAACATTTTATTACCACTTTTTAAAGTTCGGGATATAATTGAAAAATTGACAACAATTTAATGTTTTTTTAGTAATTAGCCCAAAAGTTAAAAATACAATTATGCTTTGAATCATTTTCTTCAATCTTCATTCGAAATATCCATGATCTATATATAGTCTTACTAATAAATAAGATTTAATTCTATACTTTATATTTGTTTTACATTTTAGTATTTAGTATTTCGTATCTAGTTGGTAATTCACCGCTTTATGCTTTAATTTATTTCTTTATTTATGTTTCATTACTTTAAGGTGCATATTTAAAATATTAAGACAAAAGTACAACGAAAGAAAACAGTTCTTATCACTATTAAAACCAAAATTATACAATTAAACTTTCAGAAGAATAGATATTATTAGAAGAATAGTCAATTCAACTTGTTATTTATTAAACTTCTATTTGAAAATATTAGGAACATTATATATAACTTAAAATAAAAATCTCTATTAAAAATTCTTCAATAATTGTATTTCTCTTGTATAAAATGGATAAAACTCTATTTAAAAGAGTGTTATTGATTTTTCTAAATAATAGATTATTTTTAAAAGAAAACTCTTTCTATACAAATAATTGTTACTTCAACAAACGGAGGTAAAAGAATCTTGTTTGTGTCCAAAATAAAAAAAGGGATCATATATACCTATAATCTAACTACCCGAAATAAGTCCAAAAGACTTGCAAGTTGAACCTCAACTTGCATCTACTCCGTGCAGATTGATAAGATCACCAAGAAAAGTCTCTCTCTCTCTCTCTCGAATAATCATCAAACTAATACAAGTGGATAAAAAGAAACTAAACCCTCAATCCCTCTCCTTTTTCCATAAATAATTCAATCTTCTACTTTTCTCGTTACATTATTTGATCCTAAACCTAAGAAGAAATAGGTGTTAGTCCAAGACCCATCAACATGCCGTCGTCACTACAGCTCCAAAGAGCCACCACCACATCGACAGCCACGTTGGCCTTTCATAAGAAATCTCCTGCCACCGTGAACACGTGGAGGATTCCGGTTGCTTGGGACGTCCCGATACCTGAAGACGTGGCTGCTCATCATATGAGGTCTGTAGGGTCTAATCAGTGCAGCTCAGTAGCGGTCCAGAGTATCAATGCGACGGTGTCCACCGTGTGGTCAGTGGTCCGTCGTTTTGACAAGCCGCAGGTGTACAAGCACTTTCTCAAGAGCTGCCAAGTCATTCACGGAGACGGTGACGTGGGCACTCTCCGTCAGGTTCACGTGGTGTCGGGCCTTCCCGCCTCGTCAAGCACTGAACGCCTCGAGATTCTGGACGATGAACGACATGTAATGAGCTTTAGCGTTATCGGTGGCGAGCATCGGCTCACCAATTACAGGTCTGTCACGACACTGCACTCTTCGCCGATTGGGAACTCCACGGTGGTCATTGAATCCTATGTCGTTGACATACCACCAGGTAATACGAAGGAGGACACGTGTAGTTTTATAGACACGATTGTACGGTGCAACCTGCAATCGTTGGCTCAGATCGCTCAGAATATGAATAGGAATGATAAACATCATGAATAGTTTCAGATTTCAGGTTTATAGATAGTTGTTTTTCGTTTCCAGAGTGAGAAGGTTAATGAGCTGGTTAATATTGATGCCCTGGACCTTACTGGAAATGTGCAGATCGTGGGGCTGGAAGGTCACAGTATTTTGATCATGTTATGTCAACTATGTTTTCTTCAAGAGCGCCTGTTCATATAAGCACACAATCACAATGAATTTGTATCTTCAGACCTATCTTATTAAATTTCGACTGCCAAATTGCCTCTAGTTGTCTTTTGTTTATGAGGGGATTAACTTGCTAGGTTTGTGTATAATATTGTTTTGATTTACTGCGGATCCCCTCCTTCATGTCTTCATTGTATGTGTTTCCTTAACCGTAAATGTATGCCAAGAATTAAATTTTTCCCGGCATATTATAATGTTTCTTTAAAGGAGTTCAGACAATCAAACCGCCTGCAACTATTTAAGCAGAAGATTTCTATCCTCATATTCAATGTTTTAGATGTAGTTCAGTTTTTTTGTTCTAATTATGATCTGAATGACAATGGATGTTCAATTCTTCGATATACCCACTTAGATACATTAAGTGGGTACAACTAGGGAATCAAAACCACTATTTCCTAGGGAATAAATGGTTATCTCGGCAATGATGATATACTACGTACACATATCTTTTAAATATGTGGACGTGTGGAACTCACAATCTCTTTATTTGCTCTAAATGAACCAAGAAACAGACAGCAAACATCAAAGTTGGTCCAAACTTTAAACTTAGACGATGAAATTCTTTTCACGATGTACCAAAGAGAAGGAAAAGGTAACAAGTGGGTGATTAGAATAATTGCATGTTTGTTCTTCGATTCCCGGTCCTTAAATTAGCAGAAGCAATCCCGATTTTATGTGCCTGCTATTATGATAGATAGATATATGCACAGATATATAAAGTTAGCGGCATCTCAGAATTTTGAAGGCTTGCTTATTTGATGAGTTTAAGAAAGGGTTATTAGTTAAAGTTCGAAAAGTGAATTGTTTGGTTGTTGATTATCATTATAAGGGTAATAGTTTGATATATCACTTTTAAGAAATTTTCGGTACGTTTTATTTAGTAGATAAATGAAACTCATTCCTTAACTGATAACTACTTTTTAAAAATATTTTTAATATTAATTGACTAAATAAAATTAATTAATTATAATATAATTAATTAATTTTATAATTAATAATAATAATAATAATAATAATAATAATAATAATAATAATAAATTACATTACATTATAATTAATTAAAATATAATTCATTAATAAATTAAAATATTGTAATTAATTAATTAATTAATTAAAATATAATTCATTCATTAATTACAATCTTTTAATTAATCAATGAATAATATTTTAATTAATTATGAGGTAGTTAATTAATTAATTATATTATAATTATTTAAAATATAATTAATTAATTAAAATATAATTAATTATATTTTAATTATTCATTAATTAAAATATTATAATAAATTAATTAATTACAATATAATTCATTCATTAATTAAAACATTGTAATTAATTACATTATAATTACTTAAAATATAATATAATTAATTAAAATATAACTAATTAAATATAATTATTAATTAATTAAAATATTTTAATGAATTAATTACATTATAATTACTTAAAATATAATTAATTAAAATATAAATAATTAAATATAATTATGAATTAATTAAAATATTATAATTAGTTACAATATAATTAATTAAAATATAATTCAGTCTTTAATTAAATTACAATATAATTAACTAAAACATAATTCATTCATTAATTAAAATACTATAATTGATTAATTACAATATTTTAATTAATTAATATATTGTAATTAATTAATTATAATATAATTAATTAAAATATAATAAAATTTTATTTTCTATTTTACAAAACAATCACTGTCAATATTAACGATAATCATTTTAAAAATCTTAAAAAATAATAATAATAATCATTCATTCTTTTAATTAACTATTATAATTATAATAAAATAATCATTCTCATTTTTTACTATATTTATCCTCTATCTTATTATTATTATTACGATTCTCCCGAACAACTGTCTCTGAGTTACAATTATAATACATTTGTTGGAAAGTTCTTACGGATTGGTCGTAGACGTGTAGATCTAGAAACTGTTGAAGAAAATCAGAATATTTCAACTTCGAATATTAAATAACACGGTCACTAAAGAGAGGAAAGTTGGAATGACTTCATCGCAATGAACGGATTACGTGATAGAGAGGAATCAACTGCTGCTCCGCAAGTTGTGTTTTGAAAACTCAACTTGGGTTACAAACTAAAGCAAGTTGTTATTTTTGCCTCCTTTAATATTCTACCTCTGTGTACTGCCAATGTGTAGCGTGTGGGAAGAGTCGGAAAGGATCATGCAAGTGGGTTTGCAAGTGGGCAAGCATGCCTTTATTGTTCCCTTGAGTTAACATAACAAGCAGATCAGAGCCACCCATTCGTTGGTGTCTCATGATTTGACCATACAAGGCTCTTTCACAAACATAATCATCTGCCATTCTGTAATCCCCTGAATTATTATTGAGATCTATTCTTTTGCTCATGGCTCAAGAAATAACTTTTACTTGTTTTGGTTTCCTGGGATTTATTCATACCTTTACCCGATGTTAAGCTAATAAGCTTTCCTTTTCACGAGAGGCTGATCTGCTATATGGTCTATTAGTCGTTCTAGGTTTTCATGCTTTGAAATAGTTGTCGTACATCACATTTGATATTTTCCGCAGACAGTTGTTTCAGGAAATTAAGAATGAAGGTACCAAACGTGCCTTAGGTCTCTTTCTACTGATCCATCCAAATAAAGTCCTACCAAGTCATCAAGGCAGACAGATAGCAGTAAAGGATGTAATAATAACAAAGAGCCGCGTTCGATTGCTGGCCAAAAACTGTCATAATGCACCTGGTATGGTGATGTATGTTCCCATCCCTTGTCATGTACAGATGTAAATGCGTGAGAATTCGAAAATGGGATTTTTTTTATAACAACTAATTGAAATATTAGACAAACTCTTGCATGTATTATTATTATACAACAACAACAACAACAAAAAATACTTGTAAATACAGAATTATGGTGTCATATCCTAGTAATCAAAAGGATTCCAATGGGGCTGGAGTTTACAACCACAAAATACTCATATCACTAATTTAAAAATCAGACTCGACTTCCAAATTGCTGGTGGAACATGCAACCACATGACTAGATAGTTCGAGCAGCTGGAAATAAACCGGCGTTTCATCCGAGGTTTAATTTAGAGCAGCGAAACAACTTGAACCGATATTGCATGCCTGCATGCATGCTCCATTTTTGACAAAGCTTAACGACTTGCAAGGTTAGACATGCCATTAATTATAATTGGTTATGACCACCGACCCAACGAACTAAGGAGGATTAAATTAATTAGAGTCGGTTACCAACATCAGGCATAAAGAAAGGCCGCAAAGTTGGGGACCACCCACTTTTGTGTGAGAAGTAGATTTGGTACACAAAGTATTTGGAGTACTTATTAAAAGAAAGTCTCTCAATCATATTGTTCAGTAGATTTTTAGTTTTGAGCCAGTGGTTTCGTTAGATCCATCTAGGGCTAGTGTTGGAATTATGCCCATGACCCAATCGTTATGTAATAGATTGAACAATTTAGTTTTGTGATTATTAATTTTGATTAATAACATGGCAAATGATTTTATTATCATATTACGTTTATTGTTTATTATTCTAATATGATAAGTCCTTGATTAAATTTATACACTTGCCATCATAATGGAGATTATGATAATGAGAGTCAAGTCTTTAGGATTTAATATAAAATGTTCTTGATCATAGGATCATCAAATAAGGACTTTTATGATCCGGTTAGATCAATATATATGTAATAGTATCTATTGGATAGATATTAGTAGATCTCATTTACTAAGTTACATATATAGATGATGCATATGGAGATATGATCATTGAACGACCAAACCGAGAATTCCAATGGTTAATATTACCTATGAATGTCAGTGGGATATTCTCTAAGGATTTAAATGTATATTTTTTCCTTTGACTGAGATCATCATAGTAATCAATAGGTCACTTATTATATTTTGATGTCGGACACCTAGTGTGTAAAAATGCTAGTTGAATGATCATTGGATATAATTAAGCATCTATCTGATTAGTGGTGAGTCAAGAAGGAATCCATCAACTCTAGGTAATGAGTTTGAACTCTATGTTGTCATTGATCTTAATGATTGTATCAAGACCTTGGCGAGGCAATTGAATGAGTGAGGAAAAGGAGTTTTCTAAAGTCATTCACTAATCATTAATGATCGACATGTAACATAGTTGGTTATCTAATAAGGTTTGACAGTTAAACCATACCTTAGGATAATCCGGAGTTGTAATGATGGAAGGTAATTATACATTATCCTTAACCAGGTTCTATCTTTATAAAGTTGTTACTTCATACTATCCGGTCGTTGAGGAGTGTTGCTAGACGCCAACCTTGATTAGTAATTAATTAGATTAATTACTACCGGCTTAGTGATGAACCTATGTGGTCACACACTTACGAGTGTAATATTTTCCGTTTATGATTATTTAATTTATTATGAGATAATTTATTAAATAACATATATGACATATTATTATTATATTTTTTGCTAGCACAGAAAATATAATTAATATTGGAAATTCTCTTGTACAAAATAAATGAATAAAATAAAATAGTTTTATTTTATTTCATTTTGGAAATAATAATAAAATAAAATAGTTTTATTTTATTTATTAAAAAAAATCAAAAGGATAAGAAAGCATCGTGAACTTGCATTTGGGTAGTTATATGTTTTGGTTTTAACCAACATAATAACTAAACGTTGCAAGTTAAGTGTGGAAACGGTTTGTGTTTAAAGTGTTGCATATAAAATGAAAAATGATATTTTACAGAGATAATGGCTTTTGCACGTGTGTGCGTGAAAATTGAGAGAAAAACAGAGTTGTTGTTTGGTTCGGAAAATAGATACTGTTACCGTATATAGAGTGAAACAAAAGACTTTATTTGTTTTTCAGGTTTATATCGAAAGTCATATATAAACAGAGACAAGAGAAAATAGATTTTGGAGAAAGGTTCTTCAAGTTTGTCCATAGTCATATCAATTGTTGAAGACGGAATATAAATCTCGGTGTGGAGCACATAGAACTTGTTTTTCAAGTTCAATACCATTTTATCCTTACGATTTCCAGGTATTTATCGTTTACCTATTTATTATTATTAGTATGTTGTTAAACGCAATAAATAATACATGATTGCAATTTTATTTTCGCTGCGTATTGCGATCCTTCAATTGATATCAGAGCAGGTTTTTTGCGTTTATATCATACTATAAATCATGTTATATTTATTGATAATTGTTATCATACAATGCACGGCGTACGTTGGTGTTCAAAAATATTTCCAGCAAATGCATGTTATACGAATATATACAAACAAGGTAGTTCTGCAAGGTTAAAAGTATAGTGCTATCTTCTGTGTGAAACGATGGACAAGTGTTGTCCACAGTAAATGCATTAAATGCATGTAATGGGTATTGTCCGATGGTTATATGCAAAGGTTACTTATGACAGATGTGGTATGTATGCTTTTGCATGGTAATAGTCATGACCCACTCATTTAAATGCTCTAAATGGTTGTTGTACGTGTAAAAGCATGGGTAATGTAAAAGTTTCTTTTAACAGATATTGTATGTATGCTTTAGCATGGAAGTAAAGGACTACAGTACACTCATTTAATGTGTTTCATTGTTCTTGTCATCTGTACACGTTTATAAAGAAAAGAAGTTAGTGGGTTCTAGAACTAATTAAATGCATGTAATATCTATTGTACGAAACAGTGGCAAGCAACGTGCATGTGGGAGTAACGTGTAATATCTATTGTTTTGTTTTGTTTTTAGTAAGTGAATTCGTAAACAATAGATGACAGTGAGCAATGTTATAAAAACCTTTGGACAAGCGTTGTCTGTATAAAGGTGCACGGTAATAGGCATGAATTTATATTCGTTTTCGCCTAGATATAAAAACAGAAAATTTAAAGAGTTTATTTTGATAAACGACTTTCATTGTAAAGGAAATTAGAAATGATATGATCATTAATGTTATTAAAATAGTTTTAATAGCATAAAATCTTGATTTTTAAAATTATAGAATTTATTTTTGATATAATATATAATATTTTATCAAAAAGAAATTTTCCACTCAAATAGATAATAATATTTATTTTTGTTTACAAGGAATGACACGATAACCGGTAACTTGTAGTTCGAGATAAATAATATTTTCTATTGCATATGATGCAAGTGTGAGAAAAAATTATTATTTAATTTTATATTTTGGCCTAGACAACCTAGGGAGTATAGAATTAATTAATTTTTCGTCACTTGGATGGATAAATTAAATTATACAAATAGGAACGACACGACAACTGGGGGACTATTTAGTATTGAGCCTCATGTAAAATTTTATATGATAAAATAGGCGATTTCTCACTCTTTAATTATGCATGAGTAACGACTTGACAACGAGGGCTCATTCATGTTTTAAAGATGTTATATCATTTAGATAAAAGTCCATGTCTAATGATATATAACTTTGTTCTTATTTTGGTGTTTTCTTTTTATTAGATTTCTCAAAATGTCTACTATATCACCGTGAAGCATTCTTGATGCTAACAAGCTAGCGGGTAACAATTTTGATGATTGGTACCGCAATCTGAGAATTGTTCTCATGCACGAGAAACTTATCGATGTAATCGATAAACCCGTAATGGAAGAGCCTTCTGAGGGACTTGATGATGCTAATGCATTAGATGCATATTTTAAGTACAATGAGCAAAGTACTAATGCCAAGTGCATTATACTGGCATCAATGAGTTCTGAACTCCAAAGGCAGCATGAAGATATGAACCCTTCACAGATCATTGAGCATCTTAAGAAGATGTATGGGTCTCAAAGTAGGACTGCTAGATACCAGTTATCTAGATCCCTATTCAAGTCTGAATTGAAGCCCAAATCTCCTGTGGGATCCCATGTTCTTAAGATGATTGATCTTATAGAACAACTTGAGAAGTTGGGGTGTTCTCTAGGGAAAGAGTTGTCACAAGATTTGATCTTGCAATCTCTTTCTGACATTTTTTCACCATTCATTGTTAATTTTAACATGAACAAGATGGACTGTGATCTTCATGAAATGCTCAACTTGTTGATCGATTATGAAAATCAAGTCGCATCATCTGAGAAGGTGAAAGTGTCAGGGTCTGTGAACCTTGTTGGTAACTCTTCGAAGCGTAAGTGGAAGGGCAAAAAGAAGCCCAAGAAAAATCATTTTGCACCCAAGGGTGTTTTGAAAAAATCCAAGGGTGCAAAGAAGAGAATTGACCAAAAGGATGCTGAATGTTTCTTCTGCACAAAGAAGGGACACTGGAAAAGGAACTGCCCAGAGTATTTGGCTACTCTGAAAGACAAGAAACAAGGTGAGACATTTATGAAAAATGTTTTCATGATTTCTTTAACTACTATTGATGCTACAAAATGGGTATTAGATACTGGTAGTAGCTTTAACATCTGCAATATGTTGCAGGGTCTAAGGATCAGTAGGAGATTGAAGAAGGGAGAAGTAAAGCTACAAGTTGGGAATGGAGCAAGTGTTGCTGCCCTAGCTGTAGGAACTATTTCTCTTGTAATGCCTACAGGCAAGACTTTATTATTAGAAGATTGTTATTATGTTCCTAAGTTTGTTTCGAACATTGTTTCCATTTCGTTATTAGATAAACGTGGATTTCATACAATCTTTAAGAATAATCAATGTAATATTTTTCATGGTGATGAATTATATGTCAGTGGTTATTTACAATATGGTCTTTATGTCTTACCTGAAATAGTTGTTTGTCCAATTATGAATGTTTCTGGTCATAAAAGGAAGAGAGATAATGAAGCAAATCAAACTTACCTTTGGCATTGTAGACTTGGTCATATTGGTGAGAAAAGAGTAAACAAGTTACACAAGGAAGGATGTCTTGGTCAATATGATTATGAATCATATGAAACTTGTGAATCTTGTCTCAAAGGCAAAATGACCAAATCTCCTTTTACTGGAACTGGAGAGAGAGCTAGTGAACTTTTAGGACTCATACATACTGATGTATGTGGTAGATGAAAGTTCAAGCTAAAGGTGGATATTCTTATTTTATCACCTTCACTGATGATATGTCAAGATATGGATTTGTGTATCTTATGAAACACAAGTCTGAATCATTTGAAATGTTCAAAAGATTTCGTAGTGAAGTTGAAAAGCAAACTGGTAAGAGTATAAAGGCACTAAGATCTGACCGGGGCGGTGAGTATCTTAGTGATGATTTTGTTGATTATCTAAGGCAAGATGGAATCTTGTCTCAGTGGACTTCTCCAGGCACACCACAACACAATGGTGTTTCCGAAAGGAGAAATCGAACCTTATTGGATATGGTGAGATCCATGATGGGGTTCACTGATCTTCCTATCTTCCTATGGGGATATGCTTTAGAAGCCGCTGCATATTTATTAAACAAAGTTCCCACTAAAGCAGTCACTAAAACTCCATATGAGATATGGAAAGGACGTAAGCCTAACCTAAAACATTTAAAAGTTTGGGGTTGTCCAGCATATGTCAAGAGATTGCAGCCAGATAAGCTTGAAGCTAGATCTGACAAGTGTAGATTTGTTGGTTATCCCAAGGAGACTATGGGATACTATTTCTATCATTCTTCTGAGCACAAAGTGTTTGTGGCTAGAAATGCAACCTTTTTAGAAAGGGAGTTCCTTAATGAAGGAAGTCATGGCGTAGAAATAGATCTTGATGAAATTGAAGATTCTAATGAATCAACACAAGCTCAAGAGCATCAGACGCATATTGAGCAACCTTTTCTTGATGTCTTGAAATTAACACATAAGGTACCAGCCTCAAACATTGAGGTGAGTGGACTGGTTAATGAACCTGTCCAAGAACCTATGCAACAACAAGATTAAGTAGAGGAAGAACCTATTGTACATGAGCCTCTTAGAAGGTCTATTAGGGATCGTCGTGCACCAGATAGATTAAACTTAATGGTGCAAGGTGACGAAGAGAATCATATTGATGATGACCCTAAGACTTACGAAGAGGCTATGGCAAGTCCAGATTGTGAGAAGTGGTTTAAGGCCATGGAATCCGAGTTAGAATCCATGAGAATCAACAAAGTATGGACTTTGGTTGATCCCTCAAAGGATATAAAACCCATAGGATGTAAATGGGTATTTAAGAGAAAAATGGGAGCGGACGGGAATATTGAAACCTATAAAGCCCGTCTTGTTGCCAAGGGATATAATCAAAAAGAAGGTATTGATTATGATGAAACTTTTTCCCCTGTGGCAATGCTTAAATCTATTCGGATTCTACTTGCTATAGCTGCATATTATGATTATGAGATATGGCAAATGGATGTGAAAACAGCTTTTCTTAACGGAGAGCTCAAGGAAGATGTCTATATGACTCAACCTGAAGGTTTCACGTTGCCATCTGCTCCTAATAAAATATGTAAGCTACAAAGATCTATTTATGGATTGAAGCAAGCTTCACGAAGTTGGAATATTCGCCTAATATAACAATCGCAAAGTTTGACTTTGTTAGATGCGAAGAAGAGCCATGTGTGTACAAGAAGGTTAGTGGGGCGTAGTTATTTTCCTAGTCTGTATGTAGATGACATATTGCTAATAGGAAATGATGTACCAACCATGCAAAAGACAAAGATTTGGTTATCTGAATGTTCTCCATGAAGGATTTGGGAGAAGCAGCTTACATTCTTGGAATCAAGATCTATAGAGATAGATCAAGAAAGCTGCTAGGACTTTCCCAATCCATGTACATTGATACTATTTTAAAAAGGTATCACATGGAAAATTCCAAAAAAGGTTATCTACCTATCGGTACTGGAATTTCTCTTAGTAGGGAGGATTGTCCTAAAACCCTAGAAGAAAGAGAACGCATGAGTAGGGTCCCATATGCCAACGCAGTGGGAGCTATCATGTATACCATGACATGTACAAGACCTGATGTGGCCTACGCGCTAGGAGTAGCAAGTAGGTATCAAGGTAACCCAGGTGAGGAACATTGGAAAGTGGTTAAAACTATTCTTAAGTACTTAAGAAGAACTAAGGACCAATTCCTCATATATGGAGATTGTGAATTAAAGCTAATAGGCTACACTGATGCTAGTTTTGCATCAGATAAAGATGATAGCAAATCTACCTCTGGTTATATTTTTACCTTGAATGGAGGAGCAGTGAGTTGGAAAAGTTCCATGCAAGCTCATGGTGATTGATTCTTGCCATCGAGAATACATAAATGCATGTGAAGCATTAAGGAAGTCATTTGGATGAAAAGTTCTTAATCGAACTTGGCGTGGTTCCTTCAATAAAGGAAGCTGTTCCTTTATTGTGTGACACTACTGGTGCTATTGCACAAGCTAAGGAACCAAGGTCACATCAAAGATCCAAACATGTTCTGCGGAAGTATCATTTGATTCGAGAAATTGTTGAGCGTGAGGACGTTCAAATTCACAAGGTTGAAGGAAAGGAGAATGCTGCAGATCCCTTCACTAAGGCGCTTGGATCAAAGGAGTTTGATAAGCACAAGTGGAAGATAGGATTGAAGTTCATGAGTGATTGGGTCTAGGTCAAGTGGGAGATTGTTGGAATTATGCCCATGACCCAATCGTTATGTAATAGATTGAACAATTTAGTTTTGTGATTATTAATTTTGATTAATAACATGGCAAATGATTTTATTATCATATTACGTTTATTGTTTATTATTCTAATATGATAAGTCCTTGATTAAATTTATACACTTGCCATCATAATGGAGATTATGATAATGAGAGTCAAGTCTTTAGGATTTAATCTAAAATGTTTTGATCATAGGATCATCAAATAAGGACTTTTATGATCCGGTTAGATCAATATATATGTAATAGTATCTATTGGATAGATATTAGTAGATCTCATTTACTAAGTTACATATATAGATGATGCATATGGAGATATGATCATTGAATCCACCAAACCGAGAATTCCCAATGGTTAATATTACCTATGAACTGTCAGTGGGATATTCTCTTAAGGATTTAAATGTATATTTTTTCCTTTGACCGAGATCATCATAGTAATCAATAGGTCACTTATTATATTTTGATGTCGGACACCTAGTGTGTAAAATGCTAGTTGAATGATCATTGGATATAATTAAGTATCTATCGATTAGTGGTGAGTCGAAGGAATCCATCAACTCTAGGTAATGAGTTTGAACTCTATGTTGTCATTGATCTTAATGATTGTATCAAGACCTTGGCGAGGCAATTGAATGAGTGAGGAAAGGAGTTTTCTAAAGTCATTCACTAATCATTAATGATCGACATGTAACATAGTTGGTTATCTAATAAGGTTTGACAGTTAAACCATACTTTAGGATAATCCGGAGTTGTAATGATGGAAGGTAATTATACATTATCCTTAACTGTGTTCTATCTTTATAAAGTTGTTACTTCATACTATCCTATTGTTGAGGAGTGTTGCTAGACGCCAACCTTGATTAGTAATTAATTAGATTAATTACTACCTACTAGTGATGAACCTATGTGGTCACACACTTACGAGTGTAATATTTTCCGTTTATGATTATTTAATTTATTATGAGATAATTTATTAAATAACATATATGACATATTATTATTATATTTTTGCTAGCACAGAAAATATAATTAATATTGGAAATTCTCTTGTACAAAATAAATGAATAAAATAAAATAGTTTTATTTTATTTCATTTTGAAATAATAATAAAATAAAATAGTTTTATTTTATTTATTAAAAAAATCAAAAGGATAAGAAGCATCGTGAACTTGCATTTGGGTAGTTATATGTTTTGGTTTTAACCAACATAATAACTAAACGTTGCAAGTTAAGTGTGGAAACGGTTTGTGTTTAAAGTGTTGCATATAAAATGAAAAATGATATTTTACAGAGATAATGGCTTTTGCATGTGTGTGCGTGAAAATTGAGAGAAAAACAGAGTTGTTGTTTGGTTCGGAAAATAGATACTTGTTATTCCGTACATAGAGTGAAACAAAAAGACTTTGTTTGTTTTTCAGTTTATATACGAAAGTCATATATAAACAGAGACAAGAGAAAATAGATTTTTGGAGAAAGGTTCTTCAAGTTTGTCCATAGTCATATCAATTGTTGAAGACGGAATATAAATCTCGGTGTGGAGCACATAGAGGCTTCGTGTTTTCGAAGTTCAATATCATTTTATCCTTACGATTTCCAGGTATTTATCGTTTACCTATTTATTATTATTAGTATGTTGTTAAACGCAATAAATAATACATGATTGCAATTTTATTTCCGCTGCGTATTGCGATCCTTCATCTAGGCACTACCATTT
This sequence comes from Erythroxylum novogranatense, assembly GCA_029891385.1. Lineage (NCBI taxonomy): Eukaryota > Viridiplantae > Streptophyta > Magnoliopsida > Malpighiales > Erythroxylaceae > Erythroxylum > Erythroxylum novogranatense. Next base: position 32,498,671 of record CM057228.1, read on the forward strand.
GGTCGTTTTAAGGGGCATTTTCTTAGTCTTGAGAGACCTAAATAACGGGAGGCTGACCAGCAACTCATACTCTTCTTACTCAACCCAATTGCTCGCATCTCAGTTATTTACTTGGAATATTAATCCTATACCAAAGTATATAACTCTTGTCTCTTATAATAAGCTGAACATGGACAACACAATCGCCAAACTAATTTTATGGTAAAAATCAGATAGGTTCGGCTGTGGGCTGATGAGTTTTGAAAGTAACCTCTGCCCCTGACACTTAGTGCGTGCTTTCTCAGCGCTTCAATAGAAAGCCCATTCATAGTGCATGTACCTTATTTTAACTTCCACGTGCTTGGAAATTAGTAGGTATACATTCATGAATTATGAATCTCGGGGAGTAACAGTACAAGAAAGAAAAGTCTAATGGTTAAAATTTTTATGTCTCTTCGATAAAAAAGTTTTGCGGTTAAAACTTATTTTTTAACAATATTAAATAAATCCTTTTAAATATCATAATTAATGAGAGAAAAATTTTCAATCATTAAAATATTTTGACACTTATAAATTTGTAACTCTTCAATAAAATACTTTTGCATATAATTTTTTATTATATCCTTCCAACTTTTTGGTTCAATTTTTAACTTTTCGGTTCGATTTATTTGTTGTTAAAATTTGATTAATTTATTAATTAATCAATTAATTTTAGTAAAATAATAAATTCTTATAGACTAAGATAAATTAATTGATTTTTATTTAACAACCTTTTTCATTTAAAATTTAAATTCTTCAATAAATAAGGACCGTTTCTTTTAATATTATTTCAAATTCTTTAATTTTATTTAATCTTTAGTCGACTTACGATGGTCTAATAATGTTTGAACCTTTTAAATCTTAAACCTCTTGTTTTTCCGGTTTAACTTTCGATTTGGGTTTTAAAACAATGATTTTTTATTAATAATTCAATAATCATGCATAATAATGATAATTTCTCTATTTGTTATTAAATATTTATTTAAAAGAATTACATTAACATTTAAATTGCAAAACTTATAAACTTAATCATAGAAATCTCTTATTTATTGCAAAATTTAATCATAAATTTTTATTATATATAAAATTTAAAATACAAATTATATTATAATATTATGTAGAATGAAAATCTAACTATATATAAAGAATTTTGAAATCAATCCATGGCATAAGAATTGAGCTTTTCTATCACGTGTTAAACATTAATGAACTCAACAGCTAAGTTCAACCATCTATAGAATCAATTCAATATCTTTTGAAACTTATTAACAAACATGAAAAATAATTAAGTATTTTATTTGGTGGTTTATGGTGAATAGTGGGATGTTAAAAATAAAATTGCTTCAATTATAAAATTTTCTTTAACTTTTCTTCTAAAACATCCGTCATCTCTTATATAGTTACATTCTTCTTTTCTTAAGTTTGGTTTATGATAACCTTTAATTATTTACCTTAGTACCACAACATTATCTTTATTTTGAAGTTCATATACATTTCATTACAAGATTATAATTTTCCTTTAAATTTTATCCTTAAAACTTTTGCTCAAAATGAACTAACATTAAAATTATTTACTAACACGAATACCACACTATGAAATTTACCAAAGTAACTTAGTTTATTACCTCAATAAACAACTCACGTATGATTCTTTGACTCCTCCAATGTAACTCTATTTTGCACTCTTAAAACTTAAACATTATTCTCATGGACAATTCAACCAAAGTAATAATAATAATAGTAAAAGCCTATCGATTTTATAGAACAACTCTTTTATTGTAAAATTTTACCTTCTTAATTTTGCAACTTCCTTATTTATAGTACGACCTCAAACTCCTTTTTACCATTATCATCTTATCATTTTATAAAAAGAAATACTAAATCTTCTATCTCAATATTAAAATGACACAAAACATAACATTATTCTTATGATCTTTCGATTCTTGGGTAAGGACACTTCATAAATTTCTCATTAAATAAATGGTTTTTGTTATAAAGACTATAAAATATACCTGAGTTTATATTTCATTATCTCATTATATGTACTGAAACTTTCCATTAGAACTGCATAATAATTGAACACTCATAAAGGAAAAAAAATTTCGCCACATTTGAAGCACAACAACATTTGATGAAAATTATAATCTTTGTAAAAAGGTTGTCTGAATACAAAAGGTTCTCCATTATGCGAGGATAAGATGAAGGTCATTAATTGTATGCAGCTTGCCTTTTGAATTTTTACAAAGAAACTATTTTGTGACTCAAACCTTTGATTTTTCAGTCATAAAACATAACGTTACTAATTGTTCCAAAGTTCACTCTCCTAAAAAAAGAAAAGATTATAATATTTGTGAATAAATTAAAAAAAAGCTTATCCAAATGTCGAAAAATCGAGACTATCTTATATATGGCATTAATACTCTCAAAATATAAAATACTGATGCCTTTCAATTGTTTTTTGAGGTTTTGCATACTTATTTACAGTTTTTTTTTCTTTTGCTTTTGATTGGATTCCTAATAATGATTTGCATATTAGAATTCAATCGTGATCAAATCATAGGTGCAACGAAAAGCAAAATTTTTATGGATTTCAAACAGATCCTGATAATTGAATAAACTTAAATAAAATACGAATATGAAAAAGAAATCGTAGTTTGCGTTCTTGTTAAAAATCCTTGGAAACTTTTTCCGAATTGTCACCCATAAGCTATTCATTTGTTTAAACTTTGATGGTATCTACAGAACAAATTCTCGTTACCTTTGAGAGGAAAAATGAAAGAGTGCTAGCTCCTTTATTTTTTTTTCCCATTGATAGAAAATTGTTATGGTGGTTTTGTAATTGTATTAAAATTAAATTTCCTTAGTTATAATTAAAGTCATACTCTAATTATAATTAACATAATTTTATTAAAATTAAATATCTTATATTTGATCCCTAAAATTTCTCAAACTTTTAATTAAATCCAACTTAATTAAAATTGATTTATCTTTTTAAGTTCCTTTTATTATGTGACTCATTAGGTATCCAATATGTTGGTAATGATTATAAATTATAATTACAATTCATAATTAGAATTAGATAAATTTAAACTCCTTTTAATTTTTCTTAAATTCTCCAAATAAACAATTTACAATCATAAATTAAGATTAATGTCTAATAACATGTCATGACCACCCAAATATCAAGAATGACAAAGTAGTTTGACTTAACATATCCATGCATAGTTACCATGTATCATTTAATCCTTTGTTATCCAATGTTCCAATTGGACAGAGTATGGATATAGTGTCTATTTTTTTTCATCCAATCATGTTCATTCTTCCTATTTAGCAATTGATTTATAATTGATATTTAAAACACCTTTTCAAATGTTAATTGTCCAGAGAATTTCATAAATTATTACTAATTAAGAACAATAGAACATTCTTTCGATTACTTTAGAGTAACGAATCCTTTATTGACTTACACAACTATCTCTATATGGTTCATATTGCATCCAAGTACTATTAAATTAATTATCTTAGGATAATTCATAAGTAATATCAAAATACAGTAATTCCCACATTAGGATAATTCATAAGTAACATCAAAATATAGTAATTCCCACACAAGATACCTTAGTAATTTTAAGTCTACGGATCAATTATACAACCATCATCATAAGAAAATCTACAGACACATAAGTAATATTCCATTTGGGATTCTCATAGTCAGGTCAGTTCAATGACTTATTCTTTAATAATCACCCACACATTAGTTTAAGTATCTCTAAACTTCAATTTATGATATCAATTACTTTCTTTATAAGAAATAAACACAATGTGTGATAATTTTACCATTTCAAGAATATCCTGTCTTGATCAAACTACAACTATGAACATTTAGGAACAATATGTAAATATAAATTGAATATCACAATTATGATCTTATCATAATTTCAATTACACATTAATTATTCTAGAAAATTTACCTTTACTATTAAAACTTGAAATGTAATTAATTTAATACACAAAGATAAAAGAATGCCTTTTCATTAATTAAATAATAATGTAATACATTAAATTGCATCCAATTGATTAGTTGCATGGGCATAAACTAACAATCTCCTAGTTGTACTAAAGTTAGTCGCCTATGTACCTAATGTCATATCCATCCATATATAACAAGATTCTCTTCAGTAAGAACTCGCCCCAATGTTATGTCTTTCTCCACTATCTCCCTGATTAAGTTAAACTTCTTGAGTACATGTGTTGGATCGTTGATGAGAGCCTGGTTCCTTTACTTGCACAATAGCACCATTGTTGTCACAGTACAATACTATAGGCTCAACAATGCTAGGAACCACTCTAAGTTTAGTGATGAACTTTTAAATCTAAACCGCTTCCTTTACCACCTCTGACATTAAAAAGTAATCTACCTCAGTTGTTGAATCTGCAACAGTTGGTTGTTTAAAACTTTTCCAACTTACCACACCATCATTTATAGTGAAGATTTATGCTGATTGTGATCTACTATCATTGGGATCTAACTGGCAACTAGCATCTGGATATCCTTGAACTCTCAGTTTAGCTCCTCTATAGATTAAGAAAACATCTCCAGTTCTTCTCAAGTACTTTAAGAAGTGTTTTATAGCCATCGAGTGACCTTCACCTAGATTGACTTGAAACCTACTCATTATGCTCAAAGCATAAGAAACATATGGTCTATTACATAATATTGCATACATGATTGATCCAATTATCGAAGCATATAGAATACAATCCATTTTATCTCTCTCCTCTTGTGTCTTTGGATATATACTCTATAAGAAAGAAATCTTAGCGACATGTGTAAGAATCCCCTTTTGGAATTCTCTATGCTAAACCTCTTTAACATTTTACCTATGTATGTGGATTGGGATAATCTAAGCAACTTCTTTGATCTATCTCTATAGATCTTTATTCTCAAAATATATGCTTCTTCTCCTATATCCTGTTAGTAGTGTGCCCTAGGCTAATGGATAGTTGTGATTCATGTATTAACATTATGACTTGTTAATAATATATTATGAGATATTCCTTTCATATATGCATGTATTTCATTTATGTAATGTGATTTACATTCCATAAATGATTTTAGACTTATGCCATCAAGTATGTGACTTGATAGTAAAACCATAAGCCTAATAAGACTATTCTAGACTCTCCCTGGTCGATCATTATTAGTAGAACAATAATGAATTAAGGCAAGTATGTGTTCTTGTTGATGATCACGTTTTACTGATCATGGATATGAGATATCAAATCAGAAATATAGATATATGTTAGAGAACATATATTGGACCGACCCACATAAAGAATACTACATGGTTTCATTTCATTAGTGATTCTTAATATGGTTTGACTTTAGTCCTTTGACCTGAAGTCATCATGGTTCCCTACATGAGGAATTCGATGTTTTGATATTAGAATAAGTTATTTTTAACCGAATAACAAGTAGTCTTATGTTGGACTTCAAATGAATCATGCGGAGGGATGTGAATGACATAGATGGAATTTGTACCTCTCTTAAATGAGAGAGATATCATTTGGGCCTCTTGACAAGTGTGACTGAAGAAATGCATGGCCGTGCTCAAATGAATTGATGAAGAGTCATCAATGTCATTTGTTATAATCAGTCAACTTGGGGATCAAAAAATTATGATTAATCAAAGGTTGATATGTACCATGCCTTGTGATTAATCTTGATATCGTGTTACAAAAGGACTGAGCTTATAATCATGGTTACAGGTTAAATCAGATTATCGATCCTCATTTGATTTGGGTAGTCAAAATGTATTGCTAGAGGCCGTTTATGACTTATGGGCCTTAAAGTGTGATCAAGCCCATTGCCAACATCAAATGAGCCTACAAGGTCGCACACAAAGAGTGATGTGATCTGGGCTTATTCTCTTGGGTCTAATTTATTAGGTATTGAATAAATATATGTAGATATATTTATTAGGCTAGATTGAATTAAGTTGTTGGGCTTTTATTATATAAGATATAATGGGTTGAAACTTATTGGGGCCTTAATAGAATTGGGGTTTCTCTATAAATAAAGAAGTTTAGGTTTCATTAGTAAGGTAAGACACAATTGTCACGAAACCCTAGCCACCATCCGAGAGGAAAATCGTGCGACATTTGGAAAGAGTTTCAGGACGTGCTAGCACACCACAACCGCAGCCCGGATCATGCATACTCATGTGGATACCGGTAGAGGGCATTCGCGTTTACAGTGTCTTGGAATCTGAAAAAGAAGCAACCTATCCACGATAATAAGGTATTTTTGTACATCCTTGGTATTTTCGATTATACATCATGTTGTTGTATGGTCTTTTCCGCAGTGTATTGTGAATACTCAGACCGTACGCGATCCAACATATCCTTCATGGAAAAGTTCTTGCATAACAAATCTTTACAAGCTAAAATATAGGTATGTCATTTCTAATTAGCAATATATCATCCACATATAGCACTAAGAAAACAATTACACTCCAACTAACCTTCTTATAGACACATGGTTCATCCACATTTTTGATAAAATCAAACTCTTTGATTGTCTCATTAAAATGGATGGTCTAAAGCCATGACGCTTGCTTAAATCTATAAATGGACTTTTTTAACTTGCATTCTTGATTAGGAAATATCTTGGATTCAAATCCTTCAAGTTGTGTCATATACATATCCTCTTGCAAATTCCCATTGAGAAATGCCATTTTGAAATCCATCTGCCAGATTTTATAATCATGATATGTTGTTATAACCAAAATGATTCTTATGGATTTTAGCATAGCTACTGGTGAAAGGTTTCATCAAAAATCAACTTTTTGTTTTTGTTTGTAATCTTTACCCACTAACCTCACTTTGTACATATTTACTTTATCAACCATGTTAGTTTTTCTCTTAAAAATCCACGTGCATCCAATAGGTACACTATCATTAGGCGCATCCACCAAAGTTTATACTTGGTTAGTGTACATGGATTCCATTTCATATATTATGACTTTTTTCTATTTTAAAAAATCAATCTTAGACATTACTTCTTTAAATGTAGTAGTAGTAGGCTCATCATGTATGAGCGATACATTATCCTTCTTTTTCTCAATATGTAGATCTAATTTCGTAGGAGGACGACTTATCCTAGTAGTACATCACAGACTATATATCTCTTGAACCCTCAATTATACATCATATGTATCAACTTGAGGTTCTTATTCCATTTCGACATGAATTTGTGGCTCTTAAACTTCTTTAAGTTCTACATCACTCCCACTACTTTCATTAAGAATAAATTCTCTTCCTAAGAATGTAGCATGTCTTGAGACAAACACCTCTTGCTCAAGAGGATGGTAAAATTAATATCTAAAACTCTTTTTCATATACCCCACAAATTTACATTTTCCTGATTTAGCTTGAAGCATATCAGATACAGTACACTTCATATAAACATCATAATCCCAAATCTTTAAGTGTGACAATCTAGGTCTTTTACTAGTCTATATTTCGTATGGTATGTCATCAACCGATTTGGATAGAACTCTATTTAAAAGGTACGTAGCAGTTTCAATGGTGTATCCCCAAAAGGATATAAGAAGGACTGTGTGACTTATCATAGAATGTACCATATCTAATAGTGTACAATTTCACCTCTTAGAAACTCCATTATACTGTAGAGTTGCTGGAAGAGTCCATTGTGAGAGAATCTCATTTCTTTTAAATAACCAAGAAACTCATAGTCCAAGTATTCATCACCTCGATCTGATCTAAGTGTTTTAATACTTTTAATAGTTTATTTCTCAACCTAAAGTCTAAATTGCTTGAACTTTTCAAAAGATTCAGACTTTTATTTCATTAACTACACAACTATATTTAGAACGATCATCTGTGAACGTAAAGAAATATGAGAATTCACCTTGAGCACTAGTGGACATAGGCCCACATACATCTCAATGTATTAACTATAGTAACTCACTTGTACGTTCTCCCTTTTTCACTAAAGGGTAACTTAGTAATCTTTCCCAATAAACAAGATGCAGAAGTTTCATATAATTCATAATCAAAAGGATCTAAATATCCTTCTTTAAGTAACTTTCTGATTCTAGTTTCATTAATATGACCTAAGCTACAATGCCATAAATAAGATGGACTTTAGTCACTTAACTTTCTTTTTTTGCTATTTACAATAAGAATTGGCCTTTCAAGATCTAACTTATAAAAACCATTTGTAAGTAACAATTATTAAGCTCTAATACAAGGCTAAAAGGCAAAGCTAAACTACAAATTCCTACAACTACTTCATCCACTTCGCCTTTCCTCAATGGTCTACTCCTTGTTAACATTTGCGTGTTATTACATATGTGAGAACCACAACTAATATCTAATACCTAAAAATGTGGAACATAAGTAGAATGATTGATCTCAATCATAATCGTACTTGAAGAAACAACTTCCTTAAGCTTCTTAACTTTCATGCTAGAAAGATAAGATGGGCAGTTCCTCTTCCAGTATCATTATTCTTCTTCTTGACTCCTTCTTTGGGTTTTTCTACATTAGCGAAACCCTTTTGTTTCTTGTTCTTATTCTTCTTAGAGCCTTTTTTTTTACTTTTAGAAGAATCCAAAATAAGCATAAAACTAAAACTGGGTTCCTTCTTAAGGCACCCTTCCACAATCTTGAGCATGTTTAGCAATTCAGGCAATGTCACGTCCTTCTTGTTTACATGGAAGTTCATGATGAACTATGAAAAGCTCGAACTGACAGACTGTAGCATCATATCAATGCTCAACTTATGGTCCATTACAAATCCTAATTGGGGTAATTTTTCAATATACCCAATCATCTTAGTACATGCAGGTTAACTAAAGATTCTTTTGTCATCTTGTATTGAAACAACACCTTAGAGAATTGATATCTCTCCACCCTACTTTATGCACCAAATAACTCTTTGAGATGTAGAATCATAATAGGCATATTCATGTTCTCATATTGCCTCTGAAGCTTTGGAGATATGCTAGCAAACATCACACATGTGGCTTACTCAATGTCATCATTATAATGTTGATACCTTTCCCAAACTTTGTCGACTGCATTTGAATTAGGTTCTGGTAGAGCAAGAGTGTCAAGAACGTACAACTTCTTCTCTTGCCTGAGAACTATTCTCATGTTTCAAAACCAATCTAAAAAGTTAGGTCTAGTCAACTTGTTAGCATCCATGATGCTCCAAAATCAAATAAAATTAGGACTTTAAAATTATTTGATTACTCCCAATATTTTATTCAAAATAATAGCCCTCGTTATTAAATTGAGAAATTATCAAATAATTTCCTAGTGGGCTAGGATCATATTAAAAATAATTAATCTTGAGTTTGTTCAACAAATCAACAAAATTTAAATTAGGTAGAAAACAACTTTCTCAATCACATCTCATGTGACTTTTAGAACAATTAGATTATAATTCTTTACCAAAATATATCATATATATTATTCCTAACATTGCCTCTAAATTCACACAATCATGACTTTGCTCATCCAAATCATACAAATTTAGTTAAGTAGGACCTATCAATTTAAGATAAAATAGATATGGGTTTAAGTGGCCTTGAATTTACTTAACAAACCAAGCAATAAACACAATTATGGTTTTATTCTTAAATAATAGAAGGCAATTATCACATTCCTAATGTGTACTTAATATTTAATTGAGGATTTAAAATTTAAAATTTTCCAGTCTCATTAAAATAATATAATCTCATTATGTTTATAATTTAAAACATAATCTAATTATGAAAGAAATTATTAAAACCTTAGCTTGATTCTAATTATTAATTTGATAACTAATTAAATTTAATAATTAAACTCTTAAAAATTAAACTAAATTCAAAAATTTTCTAATAAAATTCGCTTTGAAAATAATTTTCAAAAATGGAAATACACCTTTTAAATTTTATTAGAGTATAAACTAATTTAATCTCCATTAAATTAATTTAATATTGAAATTAATGTTTTAAAAAATTTTAAAACAAATAAATAAAGGAAGAGAATGCCATAATAAAAAAAAAAGGAAACCTAACGCAAGCTTCCTTAGCGCTCACGCCTCCTCTGGAGGCTGTTCAACAATCGTCGACGGATGATGGAGAGGGGCGGGCCATGAAGAAAGTGAAGCATAGAGAAGAGCCACCATTGACGGGGTATCAGGACAGGCTTGTTTCTGGCGCTGCGGAGGAAACAACCATGAAGGATGTGGCTAATTCAATGAAGATTCGAGTGGATGAGGGAGACATAACGATTGACCGGAGTGGGAGGTTTCCGATCGTGACTCTCTCCGCTGGTCTGAAAGAAAGGTTGTGCACCCCTTTTAAGTACACCGTGATTGTAAACTTGCTTGGCAGGAGTATTGGGTACAAATCATTGTGTACAAAGCTGGAGGGTATTTGGAATATGATTGGTGTGAAAGTTCTCGATGTCAGCAACGGGTACTTTATGGTGGATTTTGCTTCGGAGTCGGCTTACTTAGGTGCTCTACTTGAAGGTCCGTGGACGATTATGGGGAGTTATCTCCAAGTGTAACCATGGCACTCGAAGTTTCGTGTGTCATAATGCACACCTAGGATGGCGGTGGTATGGATTTGATTGCCATAGATGCCTTTACAATACTATTCGGAAGATATCATTGGACCTTTAGGCGAAGTAATGGGGAAGGTGATCAGAGTAGATTATAATACGAGCGAATTGCAGAAGGGATGGTTTGCTCGGTTGGTCGTTACTGTAGATCTTGACAAGCCCCTTGTTCCCAAATTTTCTATTGATGGTGAGGAGTTCTCGGTTGAATATGAAAATTTGGATAATATTTGTTTTGGATGTGGGAGGTATGGGCATTCACATTCGTTTTGCTCTTGGAAACCTAAAGAAGTGTTGGATCGAAAAAAGAAAACATGCTTTGTTTGGAAAAACGGTAGATTTCAAAACTTTTAAGAAATCATTACTTGCAGCGGAAGCAACAAATCCAAATCAACATGCCAATCCATACATGATATGGTATAAGGATAATAAAATATAAACAAGATCGAGTATTATCGACTCTTCGCTATGCCTTTAAATCCTCATTGCATTATCCTCTCCTTCTTCGTATCCAAATCCTTTGCCTTTGACTCTTTTCCTTTAGCAATCTACTTTCTCCTTGTTGTAGTATCCTCAACCAATTAGATTTACCACCTGTTCTTCAAGGACAATTAGGTTAACAAAATCCTTTGGTGGGAAAGGAAAAGAAATGTTTGGAGGAGATTTTTTTAGAAGAAGAAGAAGCAAAATTGAAACTCTTTCAATTGATATTTTCGATTCTCTCTTTCATGAAAGGAGAGAAGGTGTAAAGAACATGCAAGAACTCTTTCTTGCCTACCAATTTCGTATATGCATGGATGGAAGGAGAGAGAGGCATCAAATGCATCACTTCTTTCATTAATCACTCATAAAATAGCCAATAAATGAGATTATCTTCATTTATCTTTATGATGGCTATTTGAAAAGACCATAACCTAAAATTCAATACCCAATTTCAGTTTTTCCAAGAAGAAAGAAGGAAGATGGCCCATCTAATGTACATCTTTAATCTTTAATCTTTAATCTAATGAATGCAAATAGGTTACAAGCCAACATTAAAAGACAACCATTAAACTATTTAATGGTAAGTTCATAACTCCATTTAATGATGATTAACCATAATAAAGACCATCTTTATCTAGCATTTTAATGTCAAATGTGTGGTTACACATTTAACCTAGGAATGACCGAAATTGCTATCTTCTTCTTAAAAAAAATTGTTTTAATATAATTAATCTAATTAATTACATTAAACCAAAAACCAAGCCCATTACTAAATGTACATTTGGCTTCTTTAATTAGACCAAGCCCAAGTTTCAATTATGGGCTTCTAATTAACCTCCATTTATATTTCTTACTTAGTTTGATAACCTTCCTTAAAGCCAAGTGGGGAATCTTATTGGACTTTGATAATTCAAGCTCCAATAAGCCCAGAATTAATTCAATCTCATTGGAATTAATTCTAGCTTATTAACTAAATGTCATTCCACTAAAGACAATTAGTTGAACTCTTGAATTATTAAATATTATAAGAATATGTCCAATTGCAAACCCTATTTAGAACCTTATTATAGCCATCCGCACAACAAAGGGTAAAATTACCGTTTTGCCCTTATGTTGGTTTTTCCTTCTAGATCTCTCATTTTACTTTATATGGTGATTAACACATAATATTTTATCTCAGTGTTAAGACTTGATGGGTAGCTAGTCCATCAAACTACTGGCGCCAGTTTAATCACCAAATCTCCTTAAAACATCTAGAAGAGATGATAACACTATAAACTCTTTTTTTGAGTGAATGTTCCCTGATACATGTTTCAATTAATAATTCCAACATGCAGACACTGGATTCATACTTTGTAAAAATCCATTCCGATCATATCAAGAATTATAATGAAACATATATGAGTTCACCACTCATCAAGATTATGGTTCATAATAAGCGAATGCTTAAGTTTTATGTTTTAAGATTAAAGTAACGACCCACTTTATTCTTGAAAATATACTTGATTCCAGATTCATTTAATAGTGCCATTATCGATAGTCAACTACTATCATGATATAAAACTCATCATTCCCTTGAAGTAATCTCCTTTATTTATATGGAGATAAATCGCAAAACTAAAGTCTAAACCATAATCAAGCGACCAACTTGATTATTCAACTGTGAATCAATTAATTCAGATTCTAATAATATACATGTTTCTCATACATCTCTATGTATATGTATATTACTTACAAAAGAATCTTGGTTCCTTATGACCAGATATATAATGCTCATACAAATAAAACCAAACTCTTTTGTTTTATTAATAATAAATATGTTCATTACAAAACTGTAAATGAAGAAGATAAAGTTACATGTAAATACACTTGCTTTCTAGGGCACTATATTTACATAACTCCAACAATCTCCCACTTTTCCTAAAGCAAGTTTGACATATCCCTCATTCTCATCCCTTCTAGGTGACCCTCAAAGCTCTTTTGAGTCAATGTCTTTGTGAATGGATCAGCAAGGTTTTGCTCAGTGGGAATCTTTACCACATCCACTTCTCCATGTTGTATTATCTCCCTTATAAGATGATACTTTCACTCAATGTGTTTGGCAGCTTTGTGGTTCCGAGGTTCTTTAGAATTAGCCACTGCCCCACTATTATCACAATAAAGTGTAATGGCCTTTTCGCCTCTGGAACTACCTCCAAATCATTTAGGAACTTCCGAGCCGATCGCTTCCTTTCGCTGCTTCACAGCGGCGACATACTCAGCCTCCATAGTCGAATCAGCAATACAAGATTGCTTGACACTCCTCCAAACTATGGCTCCACCTCTTAAAGTAAATATAGAACCAGAAGTTGATTTCCTTGAATCAACATCTGATTGAAAATCAGAATTCGTATATCCTGTTGGAATAAGATTACTTCCAGAGTAAACAAGCATTAAGTTCTTCGTCCTACAAAGATACTTAAGTATACACTTAACTGCAGTCTAATGTTCCATTCCTGGATTGGACTAAAATCTGCTTACCAGTCCCACTGCGTAACAGATATCCGGTCTAGTGCGCAGCATTGCATACATCAAACTACCAACTACCGAAGCATATGGAATGTTACACATGCGTTCAACCTCCTCTTGGGTTTTAGGTGCTTGTTCCTTTGAAAGTTTGATTCCATGTCTAGTAGGAGTAAAACCCCTCTTGGAATCTTGCATGGCAAACTTATTGAGCATATTCTCAATGTAGGTTAGTTGAGACAAAGCTATTGGCTTGTTCTTTCGATCCCTTATAAGTTTGATCCCTAGAACATAGGTAGCCTCTCCCAAATCCTTCATTGAAAACTGTTCATTCAGCCATCCCTTAATCGCAGATAACATTCCCACATCATTCCCAATAAGCAGAACGTCATCAACATAAAGGATTAGGAAAGTAGCCTTACCTCCTTGTATTCTTTTATAAACACAAGGCTCATCTAGGTTTTGTATGAACCCATAGGTTTTGATAGCCTTATCAAACCTAATGTTCTAAGACCTAGATGCTTGCTTAAGTCCATAAATGGACCTTTGCAACTTACAAACCTTATGCTCATTACCTGGCTCAATGAATCCTTCTGGTTGGGCCATATAAATGGTCTCCTCAAGATCCCCATTAAGAAATGCGGTCTTGACATCCATTTGCCATATTTCATAATCGAAATAGGCTGCTATGGCCAAAAAAATCCTAATGGACTTAAGCATGGCAACCGGAGAAAAAGTCTTCTCATAGTCTATACCCTCCTTTTGAGTATAGCCTTTAGCTACCAATCTATCTTTAACGGTCTCTACCTTTGTTGGAACCCGTTTTCGGAATCCAACTCAAATCAAAACCATAACACTTACTAACCTGCTTTGATACCGCAATTGCTGGGCCCCGATCCCAGAACCTATCCTTGGTACAAAAGTACCATCATACTGAAGCGTGGTTCACTGAAATCTTTTCTTGCTCTGCTACCAAACACGATGAGCCCCGAATCGGAGTTCGACCATTGAACCAAAAACGTTGATAAAATCATTTCATAATCATAGCTCCCTCAAGTAAACTAAATTCTTACTCAATTCGGTCCGTACACACAATTGCGTACTTTCTCTGGTTATCAGCCATACATAATTCATTTACATCAAAGAATAGAATTTACAAGTCTCATGGCATACCAAGTCACAGTACAATATCCGAATATACAAACTATACCGATTCCAAAATTTCCAAAACCAAATTAACTTAGGATAATACAATAAGCACACATATAAATCGAAACCTTCACTTCCCTTCACCCGATCTTCTTCTCATCACCTGTCGATGGGAATGAAGGGGGGTGAGCTTATAGCTCATGGGTAACAGGTTTATAGCGAAGAATAAGCAAAACCGTTGAAAAAGTTCATTTGTTATACAAAAATCATAATAAGTTCATAAAACGCTTTGCTCCCAAATTCTCAATCAAATCCGAAATTCTGAATTCAAACCCATAGTTGAAAAGTGTCATTGCATAATGAAAAATATTATCACATCAACATAACATATTCATTCAATTATCAATATAAAACACTCAATTTATGCACATACTTGACAATTCATAGATGCAATGCACAAACAAACAGTTTGAGAGTACCGTAAAACGATCCGGATAAACCGAAGTTTATACCGTAAACAAAACGAGTCCGATTTCTCAAGGATCTCGTGGCCTCAAGCAGGTAGCCGGGAAAATGCTATACGTCGACGTGCACGTGACTCCATCCGTTACTCTCTTACCCAAATAAAGCACATAACCATACATTTCATGCTCAAAGCATGTTATCGAAGCTTTTGTACTTTTCATGCTCTATTCTTTCTTTTCCAAATATACAAAATGCCATGATTTTTCCAAGGCATGACATAAAATGTTCAATGCATTTTCATTTCTATTTTGAAATTCATCAGAAAGTTCATATGCTGAAACATGCAGAAATTTTGCAAATCATTCAATAGAAAGAAAAAGATATTTATGAAGTAATTGAAATCATTATTGATTTGGGAGAAAACTTTAGTGGCTCATTATTAAATTATAAACATGAAACCCACCTGAAATCCTTGCTCGGATACATGCATAAAGATACCTCTCATCTTGATCCTCTTGCCTTCCTTGATTCCCTTAATCAAATGCAAAATTCCTATTCAAATAGGAATACAAATTAGGGACCCAAAAATCACACATTTACTAAGTTAAATTATAAACAAACCTAAACTCTGCCAAAGTCCAAACATTCGGGTCACTTTTTCCATAAAAGTCCTCATTATCTTACATTTCTATTGACTCTAAAAGCATTCAATTTGGTTCAAAAACCCAAAAGTTATACCCCAAACAAGTTGAGGCTATCCTTATGCTGAAACAAGAATCTATACCCAACTTCTGATCAAACTTTAAGAGTCTTATAGTCTGAATTTCAATTTCATTGCTTTATAAAACTTGTAGTCCTTTCTTTCTAGTTCACAAAGAATCCAAAATCACCTCAATCGGACATCTGAAGCCCAAGATACGCCCAAAATACCAAAATTTCCTTGTTGGAAAACAGGGGCTCGTCGCGACGAACGCCCGTGCTCGCCGCGGCGTACACGCACGTCGCGACGAACCCGATCCCGCACGTCGCGATGAATAAACATTTATTCGTCGCGACGTTGCTTCCTCTCTCGCACGTCGTGGCGTGTTCATACGCACGTCGCGACGTGCGGGTCTGGAGAACAACTCCGAAACCCGATTTTCAACATTTCCACACTTCAATCCTTTCACAAACACAAATGCAACACAACCAACCTAACCAACCTATAGATCAAGTACTCTACTATATTTCTAACCCATTCTAAGCTTCAAATCCATCACAAACACATCAACCCAAGGATCTACCCATCTTTTTCACCCAAAAATCCTAAATCATCGATTTTACCCATTCCAAGCTATCTTAAGGTTTAATCCAACCGAAACAAGATTAAGAAAAGCAAAACTTACCCGGAAATGTCCCAAACTTGTCAAAAACCGCAAAGATCAAAAATCCCTTTTCTCTTCTCTTCTTCCTCCATCGACGACAACTTCTCTTCTTCTCTTCTTCTTTCCTCTTCTTTTCCTTCTTTCCTCTTCTTCTAATTCTTATTCTCAATAAAAGGGAAATGTAAATTTTCCCCCTTTCATTTAAGCCTTAAGCCTTCTATCCTTAAGTGCCATAACAAAAATGCCCTCACACATTTTACCACTTTTCATACAACCAAGCCATAAAATAAATTCAACCAACATTTCCATAACAATTAGATCCAAAACTTTATCCATTAAATCTCATAATTCAATTAAATTGAATTATAATCATGCTTAATGCAATACAAAAAATGCAGGGGTCAACAACCTTTCCATCCGATCCCCTTTTCCTTTTGTAGATCCATTTACACCCTATGGCTTTTAGACCTGGTGGTAGATCTACAAGGACCCAGACTTCATTAGTATACATAGAATCTGTTTCCGATTCCATCACCTTGAGTTATTTTCTTGCATCAACATCATTAATAGCCTGTGTATACGTAATGAGATCTATTTCTTCTTGGTCCGAGATGGCAATTAAGCCTTCTCCTAAACCCATATACCTATTTGGCTGTCTCACAACCCTCCCACTACGTCTAGGCATACCTTGATGTTCAGGTTGCACTTTTGATTCAACTCTTGAATCCATTTCGACATCTTATTCTGTCATATCCAAAACAACTCTTGGTTTGGATGAAATAGCTAACTCCTTTAGTACTACTTCACTTCTTCCTTTGTGATTTTTCACAAACTCTTCCTTTAAGAAGGTTGCATTGATCGACACAAATACTTTCTTATCATGAGGACTGTAAAAATAGTACCCTCGAGTTTCCGTAGGATATCCTAAAAACAAACATACTTCTGACCTTGGTTCCATCTTTGTGGATTCAGGCTTTAGAACATGGGTTGCGCAGCCCCAAATCCTCAAATGTCTCAATGAAGGCACTCGGCCAGTCCACAACTCCCTAGGTATTTTAGGCACCGATTTGGATGGAGCAAAGTTAAGAAGATATGTTGTCGTTTGTATGGCATATCCCCATAACGATTCTGGAAGGCTAGCATAGGACATCATTGATCTTACCATTTTCAATAGAGTTCTATTTCTCCTCTCTGCTACACCATTCTGTTGAGGTGTACGAGGAGCTGACAAATTGGAAATAATTCCATTGTCAATTAAATATTGCTGGAACTCTCCAGATAAATACTCACCACCTCGATCTGATCGAAGCTGTTTTAATGGCTTGCCAAGTTGCTTCTCAGATTCAGCTTTGAATTCTTTGAACTTCTCAAAAGATTCACTCTTTTTATGCATCAAATACAAATAGCCATGTCTTGAGTAATCATCTATAAAAATTATGAAATATTCATAACCTCCTCTAGCTTGTATATTCATGGGCCCACACACATCAGTATGTACCAGGTCCAATGTGGATTCAGATCTGTTTCCTTTAGAAGGAAATGAGGCTTTGGTCATTTTTCCTTCAATACAAGATTAACAGGTGGGTAATGGATCACTATCCAAACCTATAAGGATCCCATCCTTTACTAGCCTGTCAAGTCTTTTCTGATTGATATGACCCATTCTTAAGTGTCACATATACTTTGAATTAATGCTAGAGATTTTGGATTGTCTTGGTTTTATCAATTCTGTGGTGTTTAGTGAGCCTTTCATAGGTTCTATAAAAAACAATCCCTGTTTAGTTATCGCATCACAAATAAAATCCTTATTCTCATATATTGAAACAACCTTTTCAAAATATAAGGAATAACCAGAATTTATTAGACAAAAAACAGAAATCATGTTCCTTACAATCATTGGCATGTAATAAAAATCCTCTAAATATAACCTATGACTACTAGGAAAGTCCAAGATAACTACTCCCACTGATTATGCTGAAACATAGGAACCATCTGCTATCTTGACTTGAAACTGGCCTTTAGGTAGTCTTTTCCTTTACTGGAACCCTTGCAAAAAATTACAAACATGGTTAGTGGCTCCTGAATCTAATATCCAAGAAGTAGATAAATCTGCCACATTTCTAGTTCCTAAAAAACTTAGGAAGCCCATACCTTGTTTTCTTTTGAGGGACTCTAGGTAGACTGGACAGTTTCTTTTCCAGTGGCCTATCTCATCATAGTGGAAACACTTTCCTTTGATGTTCTCTTTGGCCTTCTTTTTCATGGATTTGGCCTTGACCCCTGTTTGGGCCTTCTTTTTCATTGGACCCTTCTTCTTTTCCTTGCCCTTACCCTTGGGCTTAGAAGAAGAAGCTACATTAGCTTCTGGCCCATAAGCCTTAATATTCAATATCTCCTCCGTGCTCTGGAGGGTATTCATCAACTCACTCATGGTGTAATCCTTGCTGTTGAGCTCATAGTCCAACTTAAACTGCTGAAAAGAAGAGTTTAAGCTATTGATGATCATAATCATCTGCGTGTCCGCATCCATATCCACCCCAAGCATCTCAGCCTCAGTGACCGCAGAGATTACCTTCATCATGTAATCCCGCACCGGTTCACCAGGTTTCTATCTGAGATTATGAAAGGTTTGGATATCTTTCACTCTTGCAGACCTAGTCCTCACACCAAACATCTCATGTAGGTGATGGACCATTGCACTAGCAGTTTTCATACAAGCAATTGCCGCTAATAGAAGCCAGAATATAACACTTAGTAGTCTTGTCAGCATTCTGCCAATGCTCATGTTCTTGGACTTGCTCAGGAGTTGAATCTCCACTTGGAGGTATAGGCTCATTTTCAGTTAACACCCATGAAATACGTTCATATTGAAGAACAATGTCAAGGTTACGTCTACATTCATTAAAATTGTCTCCGTTTTCCAATTTGTTATTAGTCAAGAGCAGGGTGAGTGGATTCATTTTGTGGTTGATTATGTCTGAAAATATAAATTATTAAAACATGAGCATACTAGTCAACAATTTATGGAACTTTGTATAAAATCATGATGCATGTATACATGATGATAGATTTAACAAAACTTAAAAAATTAAAACATTATACGACGATTATTTTTCTTATCTATAACAGACTAAGTGACGGTGGGCCATCTTATCCATTAAAAGAAAAATTGGGACCCTCCCACTCAAAAACTACCAAGCATCTCATGCCTAATTTTTTAAGAAGCGTCTTAATTTGGTCCATACTTTTACCAACAAAGCTACGGTGGGTAGTTTATTTATAAAAAATGTTGAGTTTTTAACCATTTGATTCATTCACTAAAGATACCTACAAACCATGCCTCGGTGGGAGGTCACATTTGCTATCATTAAGTGGACTTATCCTTAAGGAGACCCAAACCATACAAGATCTAGGATCCATGCCCTCCGATGGGGAGTAACACTTCACCACATGCAAACGGGCCATCATTTGGAGACCGTGGACTCTCACAGAAGCATCCTCTCCCACTCAATCTTTTTGGACTTTAAGTTTTAAATACCATCTTGTCTAGATGCAATTTATTATCCATCCTATATTGTTTCATTATATATCTCATTCATAATGAATGCATGGCAAAGCCTAGGGTTGGCAATTTTCTAAATGACATGCAATCACATAATATCACATATTATAAGCATTCATTTCTCCATTCATCACATGAACTAATAAAGCCACTTTTGATTGTCCATCCTAGAAAAATTAAATAATTACAAGCCTTTTAGTCCCAAAGTATTCTTCTTGGACTTGGATCTTCCTCTTCGAACTCTTCACAAACATGATCCGGCCTATTCGGTAAACAAAATGTAATGGCATATATGAAGATCGAATTTTGTCAATTTGAAAAATAAAATTCCAGCACCAGTATTTTAGAAAATCAAATCTTTGTTTTGACAAAAAATTCCAGCACTAGTTTTCATTAAAACCGAAGCTCATTTCATGAAAATAAAAAACCAGCACTTAATATTTTAGTAAAACCGAAATTTGATTCTTTGAAACAAAAATCCAGCACTTGTTTTTACAATAAAAATCGAAAAGTGATCCATTGAAACTAAATTCCAGCAACTATGTTTTCACAAAACTTATGCCAATACACAAAAGGATACACCGAAAAATTTACCTTTCCATTTCTTCAATCCATGGCTACTCCATCTTCATCATTACATCAATTTGTACATTACAAAATCAAAGAAAATAGGAAAAAGAAACCAAGGAGGAAACATGGTGATGATAGACCACCCTCCATGTTACAACCAATTAAGAAATCTTACTAGGTAAATTTAACTTCTATGGACAACCAAAAGAGAAAACATACACCATGTATATTTCTATCACATAAAAATATGCAACATATACAAAAAATTGCCAACCCATGCATCTAATATATAGGAACCGAAATCATGCAATAGAAACTGGCTTTGATACCAATTGTTGGATTGGAAAAAGAAAACATGCTTTGTTTGAAAAAACGGTAGATTTCAAAACTTTTAAGAAATCATTACTTGCAGCGGAAGCAACAAATCCAAATCAACATGTCAATCCATACATGATATGGTATAAGGATAATAAAATATAAACAAGATCAGGAGTATTACCGACTCCTTCGCTAGAACTTTAAATCCTCGCTGTGCTATCCTCTCCTTCTTCGTGTATCCAAATCCTTTGCCTTTGACTCTTTTCCTTTAGCAATCTACTTTCTTCTTGTTGTAGTATCCTTAACCAATTAGATTTACCACCTGTTCTTCAAGGACAATTAGGTTAATAAAATCCTTTGGTGGGAAAGGAAAAGAAATGTTTGGAGGAGATTTTCTTAGAAGAAGAAGAAGCAAAATTGAAACTCTTTCAATTGGTATTTTTGATTCTCTCTTTCATGAAAGGAGAGAAGGTGTAAAGAACATGTAAGAACTCTTTCTTGCCTACCAATTTCGTATATGCATGGATGGAAGGACAGAGAGGCATCAAATGCATCACTTTTTTCATTAATCACTTATAAAATAGCAAATAAATGAGATTATCTTCATTTATCTTTATGATGGCTATTTGAAAAGACCATAACCTAAAATTCAATACCCAATTTCGATTTTTGCCAAGAAGAAAGAAGGAAGATGGTCCATCTAATGTACATCTTTCATCTTTAATCTAATGAATGCAAATAGGTTACAAGCCAACATTAAAAGACAACTATTAAACCATTTAATGGTAAGTTCATAACTCCATTTAATGATGATTAACCATAATAAAGACCATCTTTATTTAACATTTTAATGTCAAATGTGTGGTTACACATTTAACCTAGGAATAACCGAAATTTCTATCTTCTTTTTAAAAAATTGTTTTAATATAATTAATATAATTAATTACATTAAACCAAAAACCAAGCCCATTACTAAATGTACGTTTGGGCTTCTTTAATTAGACCAAGCCCAAGATTCAATTATGGGCTTCTAATTAACCTCCATTTATATTTCTTACTTAGTTTGATAACCTTCCTTAAAGCCAAGTGGGGAATCTTATTAGACTTTGATAATTAAAGCTCCAATAAGCCAAGAATTAATTCAATCTCATTGGAATTAATTCTAGCTTATTAACTAAATGTCATTCCACTAAAGACAATTAGTTGAACTCTTGAATTATGAAATATTATGAGAATATGTCCAATTGCAAACCCTATTCAGAACCTTATCATAGCCATCCGCACAACAAAGGGTAAAATTACCGTTTTGCCCTTATGTTGATTTTTCCTTCTAGATCTCTCATTTTACTTTATATGGTGATTAACACATAAGATCTCATCTCAGTGTTAAGACTTGATGGGTAGCTAGTCCATCAAACTCGGCACCAGCTTAATCACCAAATCTCCTTAAAACATCTAGAAGAGATGATAACACTATAAACTCTTTTTGAGTGAATGTTCCTCGATACATGTTTCAATTAATAATTCCAACATGCGAAATGGATTAATACTCTATAAAATCCATTCCGATCATATCAAGAATTATAATGAAACATATATGAGTTCACCACTCATCAAGATTATAGTTCATAATAAGCGAATGCTTAAGTTGTATGTTTTAAGATTAAAGTAACGACCCACTTTATTCTTGAAAACATACTTGATTCTAGATTCATTTAATAGTGCCATTATCGCTAGTCAACTACTATCATGATATAAAACTCATCATTCCCTTGAAGTAAACTCCTTTACTTATATGGAGATAAATCGCAACACTACAGTCTAAACCATAATCAAGCGACCAACTTGATTATTCAACTGTGAATCAATTAATTCAGATTCTAATAATATACATGTTTCCCATACATCTCTATGTATATGTATATTACTTACAAAAGAATCTTGGTTCCTTATGGCCAGATATATAATGCTCATACAGATAAAACCAAACTCTTTTGTTTTATTAATAATAAATATTTTCATTACAAAACTGTAACTGAAGAAGATAAAGTTACATGTAAATACACTTGCTTTCTAGGGCACTATATTTACATAACTCCAACAAGAAGATGGTACTAATAAAAAAGAAAAGGAAGGAGAGTTGCCGATTGCTCAAGCCTCAAATGATTTTGGTCCACGAATGATTGTTGAGAAGAGAAAGAGAAAATCGAGGAGGTAATATGACAATGGAAATCTGAAATTTGAAATCAGCAAACACAAATTAGTTTGATGCTCTACAGTTTGATCAGGAGGATGACGATAGGGCTGCAGGTGGAGATCAGGGACATGGAATGGCTGCTGTTACGAGTGCACAGGGGGTTGGTCGTGAAAAAACTCGTAGCTCGGGTCAACATATGGGCAAACACAAAGATGGGCAGAACTGAGCAGTAACTAGAGCTGAATCGAGCAAAGACTCAAAGCAACAAAAGGCTACTTTCGGGGAATTTTTTATTATCAACAGCGGCAGTCAATGAAAGAGTCTATTGTCGCATTACTGACCAAGTTAAATCTGGAGAATAATGCGGTCGTTGGAGAGATATCATTGACCAGATTCACCCTAATTCTGGGATTCACGACATTGTGAGTGCTGTGGAGTTTGTTCCTGAAACAAATCTGAATGAATTCCAACATAATGGTCGTCCACCCGACCCTCCGCTACGTGATTTCGATGTTGTTATGGCTAATGGGGAAGACTGGCCTCATGCTATCCTTGGCGACACGAGTCTTGTGAATGAGGATAAGTTGGAGGGGTGGGGTTTCGACCAACCTCGCAACTGTTTTTTTCTATCAATTTGTGTTTATAATTTTATCGTGGAATTGTCAAGGAGTGGGAAGCGCTTCCTTTTTACGTGCTTCAAAGTTGTTGTTGCAGAAGCATAAGCCTTTTATCTTAGTTTTGTTGGAGTCTCGGATTAGTGGTGATCAGGCAGATTCAGTCATCTCGCAGATTGGGTTTCAATTTTCACACAGGTTTGAGGCGACGGGTTTCTCTAGTGATATTTGGTTTCTTTGGAATGGTGAATGGAAGGTAGCAGTACTAGAGTCGAACTCCCAATTTATCCATTGCTGAGTGTGGGAGGGAGATGGTATCTTGACTTACTTTACGGCGGTGTATAGACATCCGAAACCTAGTAAAAGGGCCTTTCTCTAGGATCATCTCTCTCGTATTCAATCAACTATGGCTGATCCATGGGTTCTTATAGACGACTTGAATGTAATTTCTCAGAGCTTTGAAAGGCGTGGAGGTGCGCGAAATCAGTCTGGGGTGAATCAGACTTTTGTGGATTGGCTTCAGTTCTTTGGCTTGTTGGATTTGGGATTTATCGGACCAAAGTATACATGGAAGAGAGGTAATTTGTACCAGCGCTTAGATCGGGGTCTTTGTAATGCTCAATGGCGGCTTAAATTCCCTGAAGCGGTCATCCGACACCTTGTTCGGTATCAATCAGATCATCGACCATTGTTTTTATATTTTTATAGCCTTGTGCTGAACCAAGCGGAACGCCCTTTTCGTTTTGTTCAGGCATGGATGACATATGAGGAGTATCGTTCTTTTGTTGATCAAAGTTGGGTATGTGGCGATAATTTTATGCATTCGATTTCGGTATTCACAGGAAAACTAAAGAGATGGAACCGCGAAGTATTTGGCAACATCTTTCGACAAAAAACAGGCTGCTTGCTCGGTTGGAAGGGATACAACGAATCCTTGAGCACCGATCATCAAGTATCCTGAAAGCTTTAGAGGCAGAATTAATGACTGAGCTTGATAACATTTTGCTTCATGAGGAGAAGCTTTGGTTCTAGAAATCTCGAGATGATTTGATGAAATGGGGTGATAAAAATACATCTTTTTTCACTTGCGCACGGTGCGGCGACGCAATAGAAATAGAATCGAAATGCTCAAAGATGATGAGGGCAATTGGGTGACCGACCAAGAACATCTAAAATCCATGGTTGTGTCTTTCTTTGGCAGCCTATACACAGAAGATATTGATTCTCTTCTGGTGTATCCTTTGAGTTGTATGTTCCCTAATGTTGATGCTACGAATCTTGCAAAACTAGAAGCTCAATTTTTGGTTGAGGAAATAAGAAAGGCTCTATTCGATATGAAGTCGTGGAAAGCTCCGAGTTTTTATGGGATCCAAGCCGGAGTTTATCAGGCTCATTGGGAGACGATGGGATTAGATTTGAGCACCGAGGCAGCCCATGTCCTTAATGGGGGAAGTCTTGATAAAGAGATGAATAAAACAATCATTTTTTTAATCCCGAAGCATGATGTTCCTATTAACTTCCCCTATTTCGATGAATATCTCTTTGTACGATAGCTTATAAAGTTATCATAAAAATAATTGCTAATCGGTTTAAGAGTATTATGCCAAAGATTGTGGGACCTGAACAATCTAGCTTCGTCCCTGGTAGACATATCACGGACAATATTGTGATTGCACAATAATGTTTTCACTCGATGTAAGGTAAGAAAGGGCGTGTGGGATATATGGCTATTAAGGTTGATCTTGAGAAGGCTTATGATTGTATCAACTGGGAGTTTCTCTTCGATACTTTATAGGAAGTAGGGCTGCCTGATACACTGTCCTGAACCATTATGGATTCCGTAACCTCGAGCTCGATGCAGATACAATGGAATGGTGGCCTTACTGAGTCCTTTGTGCCTTCATGGGGCTTAAGACAAGGCTGTCCATTGTCGCCTTATCTTTTCATTCTATGTATGGAGCGATTAGCTCATGGGATTTCTTATGCGGTGCAATTAGGGCGTTGGAAACCATTGCCAATGCGACCAGGAGGCCCAGGTATTTCGCTTTTTTTTTTATCGATGACTTATTATTATTTGGAAGGGTTGACATAACTCAGGTTGCGATTATGAAGGAGGTTGTGACAAATTTCTACCAAAAGTTCAGGGTAGCTAGTTAGTCCAGCAAAGACCTCGATCTTCTTCTCCAAAAATGTTCCTAACAGATTGCGTCGATATCTTATTATGACGTTGGGATTCCGTGAAGTTTTTGATATGGGGAAATATTTAGGTGTGCCAATCACACACTCGCAAGTCACGAAACACACCTATAATTCTATACTTGATCAAATGAAGTTGAAAATTGTGAATTGGAATGCATCGAGTCTCTCACTTGCGGAGAGAATTACGCTTGGGCAGTCCATACTAAGCGCAATGCCACTATATGCTATGCAAACGACTAATATTTCGATTGGCTCTTGTCGAGATATGGAGAAAGCTATTAGGGGATTTGTTTGGCATAGTAACGAGGAGAGTCAAAAGATGAGTCTTGTTACTTGGCCGATTATTTTGAAATCAAAAGCCGACAGAGGATTAGGCTTTTGGGATTTGCACCTTGTTAATAATGCTTTTGGCATGAAGGTTTGCTGGGAATTATTCACGAAACCTAACAGCCTTTGGGTTCGGGTATTGGCCAGCAAGTATAAGTTTGATAGTGAGGTTGGTTTGAATCTGATTCAACCTAACTCAAGCTCACCCTTATAGCGCCTTGTGTGCAAGAATTGGGATGACATGATGACTAACGTGGCGTGGATTGTTGAGAATGGACAGCATGTGCTCTTTTGGGAACATAGATGGGTGCTAGGACTCGATTTGCCATTAATTGAACTGGTGGTATTGCAAGTTCCGGAGTCGATAAGATTTCACACGGTAGCCTCTTTTGTGACTGCCTCGGGGGAATGGGACTGGCAGGGCTTTGAATAACTCCTCCCTTCCAATGCCATCCAGCTCATTGCTGTTATTTTGCAGCTCGATGAAAGCATGGATAATGATCGACCTTTTTGGTGTCCCTCGTCCTCGGGTTGTTTTACTTTAAAGACTGCCTATTTGAGCTTATGTGGACAAAACGATGTTGTGCCGAGAGCTCCCTGGCATCGGATTTGGAAGTGGGTTGGACCACAACGAATTAAAGTGTTCATGTGGCTATGTTTAAGCAATGGGGTGCTAACAAATGCCGAAAGGTGCTGGAGGCATTTGTCTACATCGAACACTTGTGAGGTATGTTTTGAATCCATTGAGAATACTATGCATATAATTTGCGATTGTCGATTTGTTAGAGATTTATGGAATAGGCTGTTGTTTTATGAGAAAACAGTATGGTTTTTTGACTTGAACTTGAGCTTGGATGCTTGCTTATTTTACAACATTGTTGACATGCAATGCTATCAAACTAATGTGAGTTGGAGTGTGGTGTTTAGGGTTGTTATTTTGCTACTTTGGAAGCGTCGAAACAAGGCTATCCTGGGGGATGATTCACAGCCTGCAGCCCTCACTGTTGAAGCTATTTGCTGCGTTGGTACGCAGCAAGCAGTGCAAATTGCAGCTGCTGTGTGTGTCGAGCAAGGGCTACCAGGGACCAGATGAGAGGAGTGGCCGGTATATTGGTCGACACTGCCGGTAGGAGTATTCAAGCTGAATACTAACGCCTCGCTAGCGACTGATGGCGTGGCAGCGTATGGCGAAGGGGTTGTGTGCGACAGCCATGGTAATTCGGTAGGCGGCTTTGTGGTAAACATTGGTCGATGTCCGATTCTGAATACGGAAGTGTGGTCTATCCTCCATGGACTTGAATATGTTGTGAGTTTAAATTTGAGGCATATTCAAATTGAATGTGATAATTTGTTAGCTGTTAACATTATTAATGGAGAGTATGAGGTTACTGCTTTAGTTGCCGCTTTGATTGCCCAAATACGCGAGCGAATGGAGTCTTTCGAGAGGATTTCGATTATACATATACATCGGGAGGGAAATTTCGTCGCCGATGCTTTATCCCATCATGCTTATGACTTTAGTCTGGGTTTTCATCCTTTAGCTAGCCCACTGGATGCGGTGAATTCGTGGCTCTTTCATGATGTTATTAGTGTTACTTATGTTCGTTAGTTAGAGACTTCTTTTTGGGCTTCGCCCGCTTTACCTACCAAAAAATAAAGGAAGAGAGGTTGTCGTGCGCTAGAAGCCTCTATGGCATTATTATACGGGATTGTGTGAGCGTATGCACTTCACTCGCCCACAATCAACAGGAACGTTGACTAGCACATCCATTACATCTTCACAGATGTGTTTCTAGAGAATGGTGGACGCGTGTATAACATACGCTCTCCATTCTCTCGCACATTCTCTGAAGAACTCTCCATATTTCCATGTTTCTTAAAAAATTGTCGCCCTATCTGCTTTATGTTCATGTTTGTCCATCCTTCCTATGTTGCCACCCTCTATAGAATGTCCTGCTCCCACATAGCGTTGTTTGTTTTCCACCATGTGGGTCTCCATCAATGCTTCCATAGGCTACCCAAATGATTCCATCCAAGGCATTGTCACTAGCATCATATGGCGATGTCACTAGCGACGCCAGCATGTGGCATCGAGATGGGGGTCGTTAGCAATGCCAACCAATGGCATCACGATGGGTGTCATCGCTAACGACACCTTACAATGCCCTTGTCACTATTCACCATAGATGGGTGATAATTGCTCATCTGATTAAACAAACACAAGGCAGAACATAAGGGGAGAACAATTTTTCAGATCCAACATGCAAATATCCAAATATAGAAAATGCAAAAACAAAATTCCAAAGATAACACACACAAGGCAATTTGATTTTTAAAGAATTAATTGTCCAAAAGGCAGCACATGCATATGTAAATATATACGCATAGAGAACAATTTCTAGAAACAAAAGGCAAGACTTTCAAATTTTTCACACGATATGTTCCTAAAGTAGAAATTTTGATTTGTGCTTTAAGAAATTAATTGTGTGAAAATAGAATATAATGCAAATACATGAATAAACAAAATTCTTGAAGTAGACAATAACAATCTCCGAAAAAAACAACAAAATAGACACATAAACCTTTAATCTTTATCATAATTAGTAACAATCAAGCATTAAATATAAGTTAAACAATTAAAGGAGGCTATGATACCATGGTTAGAATTCAACCGTGATCGAATCAGGGGTACAACAAAAAACAAAAATTTTATGGATTTCAAGCTATTCCTGATAATTGAATAAACTTAAATAAAATATAAATACAAATAAGAAATCATACCAAGTTTGCATTCCTGTTCAAAATCCTTCGAAACTTTTTTCAATTTATCAACCACAAGTTGTTTATTTGTCCAGCCTTTGATGATATCTATAGAAAAGGTTCTCAACACCTTTGAGAGGAAGACCGTAAGAATGTTGGCTCTTTTATTTTTCTTCCTATTAATAGAAAATTATTAAGATGGTTTTGTAATTTTATTAAAATTAAGTTTCCTTAATTATAATTAAAGTCATAATCTAATTATAATTAATTTAATTTTAATAAAATCAAATATCTTATATTTGATCCCTAAAGATTCTTAAAATTTTAATTAAGTCTAAATTAATTAAAATTGGTTTTCTTCACAATTTGCTTTTTATTGTGTGACCTATTAGGTTCCTAATATATTAGCACTAATTATAAATTATATGTCTAATTCATAACTAGAATTAGATAAATTAAAAGTCCCTTAAATATATCTTTAATTATCCTATTAAACAATTTATAATCATGGATCAAGATTGACGTCTCACAACATGTCATGACCACCCAAATATTAAAAATGTCAAAATGGTTTGACTTCACCTATCCATGCATGGTTACAATGTTTCATTTAATCCTTTGTCATCCAATGTTCCAATTGGACAAAGTATGGATATAGTGTCTACTCTTTTCATCCAATCATGTTCATTCTTCCTAATTAGGAATTGATTTATAATTGATATTTAAGAACATCTTTTCAAATGTCAATTCACTCTACCCAGAGAATTCATAAATCACTACTAATCAAGAACAATAGAACATTCTCTCTATATCTCCTATTCTTTTTAGTAGAAATAAAATATAGCTGCTAGCAGTACAAGGAAACTAAATATTTCCATCAAGCTCCACATCCTAATAATCTCCACTAGAGACTGATGCTCAAACCAAGAAACCAACATCTTATGTTGGGACCCGATCTCGGAACCAGGTCCCAACTGGAAAACAAAACGAAAGCGATCGAAAACAAAGTGAATGCATATCGGGTAATTTGAATCTGAAGGCGACACAAATAGGAAAATGCAGAAACCAATAGTAACAATGAAATCGAATCGCAAAACGAAAGCAGAAGCAAATCGAAATCGAATAACAAATTTCCGATCGGCAATTGAAATTCGGAAACGAATCAATCGAATACAAATCAAAAACAAGAAATCGAAAGCAAATCGAATCGAAGGAACGGAAACATAAACAATTCGAATGGACCAAACCAATTTTCCCGACACCTATAACTCATATGTTAGGAAGATGTGCGTTGGATACCTTAAGACTAAACTAAATCTGAAACTAGTATAAAATTTGTCTTTTCTTTTCTTTCGTATTCGCTTTATTCAATCTTATACAAACAAAAACTCAAATGATGAAATTTCTCATAATCATGCTATTTCTCGTTCTTGTCAACAAAAGCATAAATCTCATTCTTATCTTTCTTTTATCATACAAATTCTGGCAGCATAACGACCGCATTCCAACTAACCCAAACCTGCAAAGTGTTTAAATTACACTTCTATATTTCTTCAGCAACAACCATTAATCATTGGACTCCCCATCCGAAAACCAAATGACATTATCCAATATCCAAAAATACATTCATTCACATCCATACATACACAAATCATTCCCATTTCTCAATTCAATATACAATTTCATAATTCATTTACACAAACCGTAATTCATTTTTCCATTCTATGTACAAATCCATAAATCAATTTCATCATGATATACATGCTTACAAAATCTAAATGGCATTCCAAGCCATGCTACAACATCAATACCAAAATCCAAATGCACATGATACAAAAATCCAAAAAATGCTCGACATGTCTGAAATCTGAATCTTGCAACCAATTTACCTAAAAACCAATCATGCAAGTAACGAACGGACGTTTAAACCTTTTTTCATCCGATCTCCATCTTGATACTTAGAGATGGGGATGAAAGGGGGGCTGAGCTTATAGCTCGTGGGTAACAGGTTTATAACGAAGAATAAGCAAAACTGATGAAAAGTTCATTTTTCGTATAAAAGTCATAATAAGTTCATAAAATGCTTATTCCCAAATCTCAGTCAAATTCGAATTTTTAATTCAAAGCTCATAGTTGAAAGTTGTTGTCACACCAACACAGCATATTCATTTAACCATCAATACGAAACACTCAATTTATGCACATACTTGACAATTCAAAGATGCAATGCACAAACAAATGGCTCGAGAGTTCCGTGGAACGATCCGGATAAACCGAAGTTTATACCGTGAACTATCCGAGTCCAATTTTCTCAGGATCTCGTGGCCTCAAACGGGCAGCTTGGAGAAGGCTATACGTCGACGTGCACGTGACTAACGAAACGTTCCTCTCTTGCCCAAACAAAGCACATATTCATTCATTTCATGCTCATATCATATTCAATTGCTTTCATGCTTTTCATACTCTTTTCTTTCTTTTTCGAAGATACAAAATGTCATTAATGTCTCAAAGCATAACATAAAACGTTTCAATGCATTCTCATTTTTATTTTGAAATTCATCAGAAAAGTTCATATGCCGAAACATGTCGCAATTTTTGCAAATCATTCAATAGAAACAAAACGATATTTATGAAGTAATTGAAATCATTCTTGATTTGGGAGAAAACTTTAGTGGCTCATTACTAAATTATAAACATGAAACCCACCTAAATTTCCTTGCTTGGATACATGCTTAAAAGATGCCTCTCCTCGTGATCCTCTTGCCTTCCTTTATTTCCTTTATCAAAAATGTAAAAATCCCATTCAATAGGAATTCCAATTTATAATCAAGTAAATGAAGAAATTTGACAATACTTTCTTCTAGAAACATTTTTCTCTTTTTGTCTTAAGTTTCTATTGACTCCAAAATCATTCAACTCGTTTCAGAAATCCGAAAGTTATACTCCAAACTTGTTGGGACTACTCTTTTGTTGAAACAATAATCTATACCCAACTTCTGACCAAAATTTAAGATTCTTAGAGACTTAATTTCAATTTTATTTCTCCACAAAACATGTAGCTCTATGCCTCTAGTTCACAACAAACCAAAAATCACTTCATTTGGACATTTGCATCAAAAATTATGGCCAAATTACCGAAATGTATCTGTGCTGAAAAGCTGGAGCTCGTCGCGGCGTATAGGAGCTCGCCGCGACGTACAAAACTGGAGCTCGCTGCGACGTACAAAAACTGAGCTCATAGCGACGTGAAGCTACGCCGCCGTCTTGTGCATGCATCGCATGCGCTTGCTGGCGACATGCCTCAGACGCCACGACGTGCACACTTATGTGCACGTCGCGTGCACACCTTCGTACGTCGCGATGTGCGGGTCTGGGAACGCCTCCCGAACCTGACTTTATCACCATTTTTCATCTTCAAACTTCCCATCTTTCACAAACAACTCATCTAAACTCTAAATCATCATTCCTACTTCATTCTAATCTCATTCCAACCCAAAAATCGTTCACAAACATAACAAAATCATTAAACCTAAGACACCTTCTACCGAAAACTCATTTCATACATTTCACTACATTTTTCACTTCTATCGAACACTAAACACGATTCATTCAACAAATCAAGAAGGGATGATGCTTCTACTTACTTGTTTAGCTTCAATTTCTTCAAAATCGTCAAGCCCTAGCTTTCTCCTCTTCTCTTTTTCTTCCACGGCTTCTTCTCCTCGTTTCTCCTTCTCATTTCTCATCTCCTTCTTTTATCTCATACTCTTAATGAGTGGGGAAAGTCCAATTTGCCCTCCCACATAAGTCTTATAACTCTTAGACTTAGGTAACATGCCCAATTTGCCCTTATATATTCTTATAACTTTAATACCTCAATTCAGAAATTAAAATCTTAGGAACTGAATTAAATTTCGTTTCCTTCAAATAATTTGCATTCCCATGTCTCTAACTTATTTAAAAACAAGAATCAACTTGATTGGATCTCTACCGATCAAGATATCGTCAAACATACTGAACCATGCTCGGAAATATCAAACTCACTTTGACTCAATCGATCCCTTTCAATATAATCTCAGAACAATCATAATTTCCCATCATGATGTAGGTCATTGTCTTAGGAATCCAACGCTTCAAAAATCAGATCAATCGGATGTCTGACAAAAAAGTTAGAAGCAAAAGAATAAAGAGGGCTGGTCACCCTAATAGTAATAAGATTTCTAAAATTTCTATCTTTCCATGTCAAGGTCCAAAAATGACATACTTTATATCAATGAAAAGATCAGAATATAATCTAAAACGTTCATGAAGAACTCAAAAGCAATTGCAACCTCTAATAAGGTCAATTTTTCGATCGAAGCTTCTGCCCTGAATGTGTCATCCTACAATTCACCCAAACTTATAATGTCATATCTCCCCGATTCCATAACCAAGATAACAAATTATACATCATTGAAAAGCTAGGATCATCTTCTATATCTTTCATGTAGATCACTGAACTCAATTCAATTGCCTCAAATCACATTACACACCTAAATGTACACTTATGAACATTTTCTCAAATACTTAACTTTGACTGATCATAATTTTCACTCCCGATATCGAAAAATATCAAACTTTATGGAAACAGGAAGCTCTCAACATAATCTACAAGTTTCATATAGATCATTTTCTCAAATTGTACCTAAATCAAAAAGTCAACTCTCTATGACCAAAAGTCAAACTTTCTCAATTCTTCAAATTCTCACTCTTTCACTATTTATTTCATGCTCTTCAACTCCATTTCTATCAACTCATTCACTTTAACTTTTTATAATAAATATTTCATAATACACACAAAATTTACTCAGAACCTCACATCAATTTTATTAAACTCAAAAACACCCATTTCATGTATTAACCCCAAAATATCATCTTAATTTGTTCAAACTAGCATTGTTCACATCAAACCTTAAACATAATCATTCAAACTCATAAATTTTCTCTTCCCTTACACATGACTAAGTCACCTCAATGTCCTCGTTTAATGTCAAATTATAATTCACAAACCTAAGAAAAGTTCGGGGTCCAACATCTTATGCATGCACCTCAAACAACTTTTGAGCATCTAATATGACAACACCTTCATCATCAATCATGAAGGTCAATTAAGGTCTTGCATAACCTTAATTTTCCAACATTAACACACTTAGTGAGCATATTTATTAGATTCTTCAATCCTAGAATCTTCTCTAAACATAACACTCCCTCTTTAACCAAATTGTGAGTGAAGTGATACCTACGCTGCATATGTTTAGTCCTAGAATGGAACACTGAATTCTTCACAATTTGTAAAGCAGCTTTCACTGTAGAGCATTTAGTAGTGTTGCTTCTTGCCTATCTCCTCTAAAATACTTTTCAACGAACTCCTTGCCATCTTTAGACATTTCCACATACTTTACCTTTGTAGTTGACATAGAAGCACGCTTCTGGAGTTTATATATCAAACTCATAGTTGAACCATCTATTGTGAAGATATACCCTGAAGTACTCTTACTAATGTCAAAATCCTTGCTAAGATTAACATCAAAGAACCCTTCTAGTTTCATTTTACCATTGTCAAAGTAAATTGCTATAGACAACGTACCATTTAAGTGATTTTATAGTTATTTTACAACTTCCACATATGCTTTTCCTAGATTTGACATAAACATGCTTATAGCTTACACTATATATGTTATGTCTAGTCTAATACAAACGATAGCATATATTAGTCCTTTATAGTTTTAAGCAATTGCATTTTGGAAAATTTGAGCTTACTTATCAATAGAGTGTTCTTGGGCTTAGCATTGTCAATACTGCTCTTGAGACAACTTCAACTTTCTAGTTAAAAATTTCTCTAAAAATTCTCATGCAAAGTATCTACTTTATCGCATCTAAATCCTTCATCTCAAATCTTTCAGACAACTTTCTTTTTAAATTATTAAATCTCCTTTATGTTAGAATCTACAATCAACATATCATCTATATATAAAAATAAAATATTATAATTATCATAAAACTTTTAAAAGTAATAATAGTGATCCATGTCACTTCTTTTAAACTCTTTGTTGCATATAATGGCATCAAAGTTTTTATACCATGCTTACAGAGCTTACTTCAACCTGTATAATCTCTTATTCATCTTGTACACCAAAATTTCCTTCCCATGAACTATGTAGCCCTCTAGTTGTTATATATATATGTCCTCCTCTAAATCAACACATAAAAAAGCCTTTTTCACATCCATCTTCTCAAAATGCAAATCATTAGTTGTAGTAATACTCAACAAAGTTATAATAGTAGTTAACCCTACAAAAGCATAAAAATATCTTAATATAATCAATGTCATTTTTATCTGAGTAACCCTTAACCACCAGTTTTTCCTTGAATCTCACACTACTATCTGATTCTTCTTTAATTCTATAGACCCACTTATTGAGTAGTGCTTTCTTCCTTGTAGGTAATTCAATTAATTCCAAGGTGTTATTCTTCTTTAAAGAGCTCATCTCCTCATTCAAATCTTAATCTCACTTAATAGAATAACTTATTTGCATAGCCGCTTCAAAGGATTCTGGTTCACCATCATTAGTTAGCAATAAAAAATACTAAGAAGGAGAATACCAATTTGGCACTATGAGCACCCTAGTGGACCTTCTAAATATGATTTAAGTTGTAATTAACTCTGCCCTACCATCAATATTTTCTAGATTTTTGTGAGACCTTATTGCAATATCATCCTTTGTGATTTCCTGCAACTCAACCCTTTCAGTCTTTACTCCCTCTTCATCACTCTTGCCTTTATACGTAATACTCTTGATGAAATTCACCTTATACTATCTCAATATTTTTTATTTTTTATCATCCTAAAATTGTTGCCTAAACTTATAAGAATGATATCCAATGAAAAAAATATTTCACAACCTTAGGATTAAGTTTATGTCTCTTATGAGAGTCATCATACATGTATGCTAGCCAAAAGTTCTCATACCTTTTTTTCTCAACCACACCTCATTTGGAATATTGAACCCTAAAGGAATTAAGGTCTTATGTTTATCAAGTAAGTTGTTGTACTAACTGTATTTGCCTAGAAATTTTTTGGTAATTCTGCATAAACCCTTATACCCTTTGCTTGCTCATTCAACTTTCAATTCATCCCTTTGACTAACCTATCATGTCTAACCTTTCCAAGAACCACCCTGTTCAATTTGATTTTGTTGTCAATATAGATTTTTTAAGTTTTTTCTTATCATATTATCCTCCATTGTCAGAACTCAAACATTTGAACTTCTTTCCAGATTGATTTTCAACCTCAACCTTCCACCTCTTATAAATCCAAAATACATCATATTTATTTTTTCATAAAATAAACCTATACCTTCCTAATGTGGTCATTAATAAAGGTGACATAGTATCTCGATCCATCAAGATATGTAACGATTAGAGGTTCTTATATACTTATGTGCACTAGCTCCAACTTCTTTGCCTTTGATCTTCTTCCCACCTTTGAGAAACTGACTTTCTTCTACTTTTCATGAACATAGCTCCTACAAAAATCTAGATTAATTGATTTAAACTCGAAAGAGCCCCCTTTGAAGCTAGAATCTTCATCCCTTTCTTGCTAATATGCTTAAGTCTTATCATTCCATAGCTTTAAACTATTAGCATTAGTTACAGTGACTACATTCAAACACTTTATAGTAATGTATAATGTCTCGATTTTCATTCCCATGCTACAACCCAAGCACCTGTAGTGACCTTCAAAGAACTCTCTTTGAATGTTGTCTTATACCCAGTATTATCTAGTTGACCTAATGAGATCAAATTTTCTTCAAGTTTGGAATGTACCTTATATCCTAAAGCTCCAATTTGCCCCCTACCAAAAGTCTTGATCAACACATTCCCCTTCCTTATAATTTTTAGTAGCTTATCATCATCATTATAAGCCTTCTTGAATTATCCATATTTAAAATTCTAGAGCAACTCCTTATATGGAGAAGAATGAAATTTATGCTCTAGGTCCAAAACCTAAGACTTAATGGGACTATCAATGCTTAGAACGAAAGTATCCTCAATTTCCTCCCCTAAATTCACAAAATTATTATCCTCTTGCCACTGATTTTTTTCTTTATCTGTTGGGCCCCAAAATTTTCTTTATTGATGTTATTAAGCATGAATTTTGATGATGGTATGATTTATTTCATAGCTTGATATTACTGGAAGTGTTAGTGGAAAATTAAGATTAATTTGAGATTAGTATGGAATAAGTAGTAAAGAAAGAGTAAAAATTTTTGAGGGCATTATTGGAAGGTTACTTAAGTTTGGGACGCTAAAGCTTTACATGGAGGGGCAATATGGTCCTTGCACATCCATTAAGACTCAAGTGTTAAAAATTAGAAAGAAAGAAAGAAGGAAAGTGAGAAAAGGAGAGGAGAGTGTCGTTGGTGGCTTAAGGAAGAAGAAGAGAAATAGGGTTTTGCTATTCTAGAGGATTTCGAAAGGATTGAAGCAATCTCTGGTAAGTTCAAACCCTTTTATTCTTGTTTGAGATGGATTAAACCCTAGATTAGCTTGGCATGAGCTAGTACTGATTGTTTAGAGTTTTTGGAAAAATTGTTAAAATTCTTTGGGTTAATGATCATGTTGTGTTTGTGAATGTTTTTAAGTTTGTTATGAGCTTAGAAATGAAGTTTAAGTCATGATTTAGGGTTTAGATGTGTTATAATTGAAGGATGGGAGGATTAGGGTTGAAGAAAGTGGGAAAAATGAGTTTCGGGAGGTTTCTGGGCTTGTTCTCCGCGGCGCGCCCATGCCCTCGCCGTGGCGAGCTTCAGTTTTCTCGCCGCGGAGAGCGACCATTTTCCTGCGCCGACATGTTTTGGTATTTTGGGCATAACTTTTGTTGTAGATGTCCAAATGAGGTGATTTTTTATTCGTTGTAAACTAGAGACATAGATATACAAGTTTTGTGAAGAAATGAAGTTCTGAATCAATATATAAGAATGTCAAATTTTGGATGGAAGTTAAGCATATAATTTTTCTTTCAGCTTTAGTTATACTTTGAATTGTTAAGGTATGACTTTTCGATTTCTACACCAAATTGATTGGAATTTTGGTTATTGGTTAAGGAAATCAAGTGAGGCAAGAGGAGCAAGAGGAACAAGAGGAAACTCATTTCTAAGCAAGTTTTAAGCAAGGATTTCAAGGTGGGTACATGTTTATAATAGAGTAAATAAGTCACTCATTGTTTTTTTCAATTCAAGAAAGATTTAATGTTTTAAATTAGATCATCAATGTTGCCTTATATGCTAATGTGAATTGATTATATGTTTGCCATATGATTTGCATTCATGATTAATGAAAAGGTGTTGGACCCCGAACCTTGAGTAACAATTTGACTTAGTAATATGAATGATAAAGTGGATGAGTTGATTGAAATTAAGTTGAAAATCAATAAATAAAGAGAGAAAGTGTGAGAAGATGAAAAATTGTAAAAAGGTTGACTTTTTAGCCTTTGAGAGTTGACTTTTGATTTAGGCTTAATTTGAGAAAATGTTTAATATGAAACTTGTAGGTTATGTTAAGAGCTTTCTGTATCCATAAAGTTTGTAATTTTTCGATATCGGGAGTGGAAGTTATGATCAGTCAAAGTTTATGTGTGATAGAGTTGACTTTTGACTTTAACTATGACTGAATCTTGGAC
The DNA here is from genome assembly GCA_029891385.1 of Erythroxylum novogranatense. NCBI lineage: Eukaryota > Viridiplantae > Streptophyta > Magnoliopsida > Malpighiales > Erythroxylaceae > Erythroxylum > Erythroxylum novogranatense. The sequence continues at coordinate 32,537,561 of CM057228.1, forward strand.
TGAGAAATTAACCTAGTTAGAGGTTAATTTAGCTTTGATGTTCTTCATGAAAATTGAAGGATTTATTTTGATCTTTATTTTTATATAAAGTATGAAATTTTTCGATCTCGGAATAATAAGTTATGATTTTTACAAGTTTATATTGTGGTTTTAGCATGATTATTAGAGGATAGTATATTTGACCAGAAAATGGACTCCCGTAGGAGTCGAATTGATGTTTACGTCCTTCGTGGAAGATTTAGAGCTTCCCTCAAGCTTTCTATAGAGACTAAGTTTGTCAAAATTGAAGTTCGGGAGTAAGAGTTATGAATTTTGGAAGTTTTGGATTTTTTATGTGAAAAAAAAAAAAAATGAAGTACCCCGTCGCTAGGGCGACGCATCGTCGTAGCAATGGCGAGCGTTTAGCTCGCGTCGCTAGGGCGACGCATCGCCGTAGTGATGGCGAGCGTTCGGCTCGCGTCACTAGGGCGACGCGTCGCCAGGACGACCTCGCCCGCACGACGTCGTTTTGATTCTTTGGTCTTCTTGACCTTACTTTCTCAAATCCGACCTTTGTTCACTATTTTGCTTATATCTTTTCCGTCCGACATCCGATTGAGTTGATTCTTACGGCGTTAGATTCCTAAGACAATTATCTACATCCTCATATAAATTTGTGAATTTTTGAGATTAAATTAATGTTGATTAATTTAATCAAAGTTAGTCGGGAAATTTTCCGAACATGATTCAGTATTTTGAGAAATTCGGGATCTACAGAGATCCGATTGAAGCGATTCTTAAGGATAAATAAAGCTAAGACAAGGGGCTACAAATCATATGAAGAAATGAAATGTCAATTTTGCCCCTAAGACTTTCAATTTCTGAATTTAAGTTCGGATTAGGGTAAAATTTTTGGATTAGGAACACCTAAGAGTATTTTGAGCATAACTTTTGATCTGGGAATCGAAATGAGGCGATTCTTGTTTTGAATTAAACTAGAGACATAAGGCTATAATTGTTATGAAGACATTGAGTTTCAATTCTGAGATTAAGAATGTAAACTTTTGGACAGAAATAATCGTATATGAAAAATGTGTTAGAATATGGATATTCCCGAACTGTTTTACGCAGAACTTTTGGTATAGTGATCCGAATTGAGCGCGGTTAGTGGCGTTGGATTCGTATGATTGAGAGGAACATTTCTCTAGAAGGAAGTTTGGACAAATTCCTTCAGCTTGATAGTGCCAATCAACCCGCAAGTAAGCATGACTTTAAGCTTTGAATGGAGGGTAAAATGGTCAATTAACCATCATTTAATGAAACACACATGAGGGATGTCGTTTTGAGTAATTAAAATCGACGAAAGTGTCTGGGAATTTCATAAGAAAAGAAAAGAAAATAAGAAGGAGAAGAAGAATGAAGAAGTTTCGATTGGGAGAAAAGAAGAGGGAGAAAGGTAAGCTTTGATTTTTCTACTTATTTCTTAAGGCTTTTGGGATTTTTCCAAGATGGAAAAGAGTGGAGAATGATGAGAGCTTCCTAAGGAACCAAACAAATTCGAATTTGGTGGAGAAATGAGGTAAGAGAAAATTTTCAACTATGAGTTTTTGATTGAGAAATATAGATAATGATATGGGTTTGTGATTTATGAAGTTGATTTTGATATATATGTTTTAGGTTGGGTTTAATTTTGGATGGAAATTTGATTTAGGTTTAGGTTTAATTTTATGATTAAGAATTTTGTGAAATTTTGGTGTAGAATTATAGATAATGATATGGGCTTGTAGAATATGAGATTAATTTTGAAGAAATTGTATTTTATGGTATTGAATTTGGATAAATTGGTTTAGGCCAATTTTAAGATTTGGGGAATTTTAAAATTGAGGATCTAGATATTTTGGAATTAGTGTGAATTGATGAATTGTGAAGTTAGTTTTGAAAATTAAGTTATTTATGAGATTGAATTTGAGTGTATTGGTTTAGGTCTAATTTTTGAAATTGGGGATTTTAGAAATTCTGATTTTAGAAAGCTTGGAAGTATGATGTTTATGAATTTTCGATAGTTAATTTTGAGAATTTCACAATTTATGATGTGGAATTTGGATGTTATGGCTTAGGTCAATTTTAATTTGGAAGAATAAAGGAAGCGTTGGTCAAATTGATGATCGGGACGAATTCCTAGCGTCATTTTGAGGTGGGTAGCATATTTATATTTTGATTTATAGGCAATATACGAACTTTGAAAATGAAAGAAAGCAAAAGTTTGGATTTTGATAAATTATTGTAAACGTTTGAAAATAAGAATTGATTAAGAATTTTGAAATTTTGATTTCCGACTGTTTTCTGAAAAATTATTATAAACTTAAATTCATTGTTTTAAATGATTTGATATATTGATAGAAATTTCTGAAAATGCATTTGTTGTGTATGCATTGACAAATTATGCAAATTGTTGCATCGATTGTTTGAATAAATTAAATTATATGAAGTATTTGAATTGTGAGTGTGTTTGTGTTCGTGTTTTTGAAAAAGTGCCTTCGGGCAATTTGAAAGTTTCAATTCTGAAATATGTGTTATGTGGGTTTGGTAGGTCCTTTGTGAGTCAGCGCTGTCTCTATTTGTATAGTCTTCTCCCGGCTGCCCGCTAGTGGCACGGAGCTCCAATTTCGGACTCCCTCCATGGCTACACTGGACCGCTATGCGGACCTGATTTGTGTTAGATGCCGCGGTATAACCCGCAAACACACGCTGGGTGGGAAATGCTAGCCCAGGTGTGTGGTCCAACATTAAGAAAGTGTAGTACGTTCTGTTTGGACTGAGCCAGACCATTCTGATATGTTATGTGTTTTAATTTGTTCTGTGTGCTGCATTCATGTTTAAAATTGAGGAATAAAAAGTGAATTTTGTTATGAAAAGTTTGAAAAATTGAAAGGTTCGAGGAAATCGTTTTGAAAATTACAAAGTTTGAAAAATTAGCCCTTTTGGCAAAAAGCTTATGAAAAATTGATTTCTGCTTATTTGTCGATTTATAAATGTGTTATCCACGAGCTTAGAGCTCACTTCTTTTCATCCCCATCTCCGTGTTTGAGCGTGAGATCGGATGAAAGAATGTGAAGACGTTTGGTTCGTTTTGCATCGTTTGCATTGTATTATGAATTGAGATTTGAAATATTTTGTAAATGGTGTGAATTATCGTTAAGTAAATGATTATAATGTATTTTGAGCATGTATTTCCGAATGTATGAAGATTATGAATTAATGTATGAGAGTATGAGATTGCATATGGAATTGTGTATGATTATGATGATGTAAGTAAATTATGGGTTGTATATGAGTGAATTGAGATATGGATGTTTTCGATGATATTTGAGAATTATTGGAGTGTTAGGTATAGATGTGTGTTTCGCGGTGTTTGGATTCCTGACGGGAGTCCGATGACTTTGTGTGATTCTGAATTTTGTGAAGTGTATTTTACCTTTGCGGAAATTTTGGGATAGGATAAATGCAAATATTATCTTGTCGAAATTTTGATAAAATTAGAATAAAATGTAATTTAAGATTTGTATGGATAAGTAAGAATATGATCAGACTTAGAGTTCTGCATGAGAATGATTTTCCAAAAGTGGAATTTGGTTGTGTGATTTAAATGAGGTTGACTAATGAGGTAAGAAATGAGAATAAGAAAAGAAAAAAAATTATTATACCAGAATTTGGATAGTCTAGGTTTTCCAACGCGATTATGTTCATTCGATAAGTTTTCTTTGATTATTGTTTCCAGATGTCGGATGTGTTCTGTTTGATTTCGTTTCGCTTCGAAATCTATTCGTTTGATTCGATTAGTTATTGCTTCCGCTTTCATTTGCTTCCGTTTTGATTCTGTATTCGCTTCGCATTTGCTTTGCTTCCGCTTGCGTTGTGATTCGAGTTAGTGTTTGCTATTGGCTTCCGCATTTTGTTTCCGCTTCGATATTTCGATGCGAAATTTTCGTTCCCATTCGATTCTGTTTTCTCCGTTTTTCGTTTTCCGGTTGGGATCCGATTTCCGAATCGGGTCCCAATATTTATGGTATCAGAGCCCAGTATTAGGATCGTAACTGGGCATATAAGATTGATAAGAGTGTGTGAGGATAAGATTGAATTAGTAAGGATGTGCTAAGTGATTGTTTGATTTTGATGAAAGAAATATGATTGTCTTCAGGAATGTGAAATTGATGTGCATGACTATTTGACGAATTCAAGTGATTGTTTCGATTTGGGTGTTAAGAATATGATTGATTTTCGGAGTGTGTTGAGGAACTTAAGATTTGAATTTCGTGATGAATTGGGAGAAATTGATATAGACTATACTTCCGTAAAGATGAAAGAATGACTAGTTGCTAAATGATGATTGAACCGTATCAGGGTTCCTTATGAAATGGACCATTGACTTGTGTCCATATCTGAAGAAATAATGAATTATGAATATAGTGATTTGATATGATATGGTTAGTGTGAGATACAAGATGTGAAATAGTGTAAAGAGATTGAGATACATATGATGAGGAAATTAGATAAGAGAAAGTGATTGATTATGAGTTTTGGAAAGAAATTAGTAAGAAAGTGCTTGATGATCATTGTTTAGAAAGAAATTTTTGCAAGAATGAGTTACTTGGAGTTTAAGTAAGTATGAATTTCGAGGATGAAATTCTTTTAAGAGGGGGAGAAATGTTGGACCCTGAACCTTGAGTGACAATTTGACTTAGTAATATGAATGATAAAGTGGATGAGTTGATTGAAATTAAGTGGAAAATCAAGAAATAAAGAGAAAAAGTGTGAGAAGATGAAAAATTATAAAAGGTTGACTTTTTGGCCTTTGAGAGTTGACTTTTGATTTAGGCTTAATTTGAGAAAATGTTCAATATGAAACTTGTAGATTATGTTAAGAGCTTTCTGTAACCATAAAGTTTGCAATTTTTCGATATCGGAAGTGGAAGTTATGATCAGTCAAAGTTTATGCGTGATAGGGTTGACTTTTAACTTTAATTATGACTGAATCTTTGACTAAGAAATTAACCTAGTTAGAGGTTAATTTAGCTTTGATGTTCTTCATGAAAATTGAAGGATTTGTTTTGATCTTTATTTCGATATAAAGTATGAAATTTTTCGATCTCGGAATAATAAGTTATGATTTTTACAAGTTTATATTGTAGTTTTAGCATGATTATTAGAGGATAGTATATTTGACCGGAAAATGGACTCCCGTACGAGTCGAATTGATGATTATGTCCTGTGTGGAAGATTTAGAGCTTCCCTCAAGCTTTCTATAGAGACTAAGTTTGTCAAAATTGGAGTTCGGGAGTAAGAGTTATGAATTTTGGAAGTTTTGGATTTTTTATGTGAAAAAAAAAAAGAAAATGAAGTACCCGTCGCTAGGGCGACGCATCGCCGTAGCAATGGCGAGCGTTTAGCTCGCGTCGCTAGGGCGACGCATCGTCGTAGTGATGGCGAGCGTTCGGCTCGCGTCACTAGGGCGACGCGTCGCCAGGGCGACCTCGCCCGCACGACGTCGTTTTGATTCTTTGGTCTTCTTGACCTTACTTTCTCAAATCTGACCTTTGTTCACTATTTTGCCTATATCTTTTCCGTCTGACATCCGATTGAGTTCATTCTTGCGGCGTTGGATTCCTAAGACAATTATCTACGTCCTCATATAAATTTGTGAATTTTTGAGATTAAATTAATGGTGATTAATTTAATCAAAATTAGTCTGGAAATTTTCCGAACATGATTCAGTATTTTGAGAAATTCGGGATCTGCAGAAATCCGATTGAAGCGATTCTTGAGAAGAAATAAAGCTAAGACAAGGGGCTACAAATCATATGAAGAAATGAAATGTCAATTTTGCCCCTAAGACTTTCAATTTCTGAATTTAAGTTCGGATTAGGGTGAAATTTTTGGATTAGGAACACCTGAGAGTATTTTGAGCATAATTTTTGATCTGGGAATCGAAATGAGGCGATTCTTGTTTTGAATTAAACTAGAGACATAAGGCTATAATTGTTATGAAGACATTGAGTTTCAATTCTGAGATTAAGAATGTAAACTTTTGGACGGAAATAATCGTATATGAAAAATGTGTTAGAATATGGATATTCCCGAACTGTTTTGCGCAGAACTTTTGGTATAGTGATCCGAATTGAGCACGGTTGGTGGCGTTGGATTCGTATGATTGAGAGGAACATTTCTCTAGAAGGAAGTTTAGGCAAATTCCTTCAGCTTGATAGTGCCAATCAACCCGCAAGTAACCATGACTTTAAGCTTTGAATGGAGGGTAAAATGGTCAATTAACCATCATTTAATGAAACACACATGAGGGATGTCGTTTTGAGCAATTAAAAGCCACGAAAGTGGCTGGGAATTTCATAAGAAAAGAAAAGAAAATAAGAAGGAGAAGAAGAATGAAGAAGTTTCGATTGGGAGAAAAGAAGAGGGAGAAAGGTAAGCTTTGATTTTTCTACTTATTTCTTAAGGCTTTTGGGATTTTCCAAGATGGAAAAGAGTGGAGAATGATGAGAGCTTCCTAAGGAACCAAGAAAATTGAATTTGGTGGAGAAATGAGGTAAGAGAAAATTTTCAACTATGAGTTTTTATTGAGTTTTTGATTGAGAAATATAGATAATGATATGGTTTTGTGATTTATGAAGTTGATTTTGATATATATGTTTTAGGTTGGGTTTAATTTTGGATGGAAATTTGATTTAGGTTTAGGCTTAATTTTATGATAAGAATTTTGTGAAATTTTGGTGTAGAATTATAGATAATGATATGGGTTTGTAGAATATGAGGTTAATTTTGAAGAAATTGTATTTTATGGTATTGAATTTGGATAAATTGGTTTAGGCCAATTTTAAGATTTGGGAAATTTTGAAATTGAGGATCTAGATATTTTAGAATTAGTGTGAATTGATGAATTGTGAAGTTAGTTTTGAAAATTAAGTTATTTATGAGATTGAATTTGAGTGTATTAGTTTAGGTCGAATTTTTGAAATTGTGGATTTTAGAAATTCTGATTTTAGAAAGCTTGGAAGTATGATGTTTATGAATTTTCGATAGTTAATTTTGGGAATTTCACAATTTATGATGTGGAATTTGGATTTTATGGCTTAGGTCAATTTTAATTTGGAAGAATAAAGGAAGTGTTGGTCAAATTGATGATCGGGACGAATTCCTAGCGTCATTTTGAGGTGGGTAGCATATTTATGTTTTGATTTATAGGCAATATACGAACTTTCAAAATGAAAGAAAGCAAAAGTTTAGATTTTGATAAATTATTGTAAACGTTTGAAAATAAGAATTGATTAAGAATTTTGAAATTTTGATTTCCGACTGTTTTCTGAAAAATTATTATAAACTTAAATTCATTGTTTTAAATGATTTGATATATTGATAGAAATTTCTGAAAATGCATTTGTTGTGTATGCATTGACAAATTATGCAAATTGTTGCATCGATTGTTTGAATAAATTAAATTATATGAAGTATTTGAATTGTGAGTGTGTTTGTGTTCGTGTTTTTGAAAAAGTGCCTTCGGGCAATTTGAAAGTTTCAATTCTGAAATATGTGTTATGTGGGTTTGGTAGGTCCTTTGTGAGTCAGCGCTGTCTCTAATTGTATAGCCTTCTCCCGGCTGCCCGCCAGTGGCACGGAACTCCGATTCTGAACTCCCTCCACGGCTACACTGGACCGCTATGCGGACCTGATTTGTGTTGGATGCTGCGATATAACCCGCAAACACACGCTGGGTGGGAAATGCTAGCCCAGGTGTGTGGTCCAATATTAAGAAAGTGTAGTACGTTCTGTTTGGACCGAGCCAGACCATTCTGATATGTTATGTGTTTTAATTTGTTCTGTGTGCTGCATTCATGTTTAAAATTGAGGAATAAAAAGTGAATTTTGTTATGAAAAGTTTGAAAAATTGAAAGGTTTGAGGAAACCGTTTTGAAAAATTACAAAGTTTGAAAAATTAGCCCTTTTGGCAAAAAGCTTATGAAAAATTGATTTCTGCTTATTTGTCGATTTATAAATGATTATGATGATGTAAGTAAATTATGGGTTGTATATGAGTGAATTGAGATATGGATGTTTTCGATGATGTTTGAGAATTATTGGAGTGTTAGGTATAGATGTGTGTTTCTGCCGGTGTTTGGATTCCGGACGGGGAGTCCGATGACTTTGTGTGATTCTGAATTTTGTGAAGTGTATTTTACCTTTGCAGGAAATTTTGGGATAGGATAAATGCAGCCATTATGCTGCCGAAATTTCGATAAAATTAGAATAAAATGTAATTTAAGATTTGTATGGATAAGTAAGAATATGATCAGACTTAGAGTTCTGCATGAGAATGATTTTCCAAAAGTGAAATTTGGTTGTTTGATTTGAATGAGGTTGACTAATGAGGTAAGAAATGAGAATAAGAAAAGAAAAAAATTATTATACCGGAATTTGGATAGTCTAGGTTTTCCAACGCGATTATGTTCATTCGATAAGTTTTCTTTGATTATTGTTTCCGGATGTCGGATGTGTTCTGCTTGATTTCGTTTCGCTTCGAAATCTATTCGTTTGATTCGATTAGTTATTACTTCCGCTTTCATTTGCTTCCATTTCGATTCTGTATTCGCTTCGCATTTGCTTTGCTTCCGCTTGCGTTGTGATTCGAGTTAGTGTTTGCTATTGGCTTCCACATTTTGTTTCCGCTTCGATATTTCGATGCAAAATTTCTGTTCCCATTCCATTCTGTTTTCTTCGTTTTTCGTTTTCCGATTGGGATCCGATTTTCGGATCGGGTCCCAATATTTATGGTATCAGAGCCCAGTATTAGGATCGTAACTGGGCATATAAGATTGATAAGAGTGTGTGAGGATAAGATTGAATTAGTAAGGATGTGCTAAGTGATTGTTTGATTTTGATGAAAGAAATATGATTGTCTTCAGGAATGTGAAATTGATGTGCATGACTATTTGACGAATTCAAGTGATTGTTTCGATTTGGGTGTTAAGAATATGATTGATTTTGAGATGTGTTGAGGAACTTAAGATTTGAATTTCGTGATGAATTGGGAGAAATTGATATAGACTATACTTAGTAAAGATGAAAGAATGACTAGTTGCTAAATGATGATTGAACCGTATCAGGGTTCCTTATGAAATGGACCATTGACTTGTGTCCATATCTGAAGAAATAATGAATTATGAATATAGTGATTTGATATGATATGGTTAGTGTGAGATACAAGATGTGAAATAGTGTAAAGAGATTGAGATACATATGATGAGGAAATTAGATAAGAGAAAGTGATTGATTATGAGTTTTGGAAAGAAATTAGTAAGAAAGTCCTTGATGATCATTGTTTAGAAAGAAATTTATGCAAGAATGAGTTACTTGGAGTTTAAGTAAGTATGAATTTCGAGGACGAAATTCTTTTAAGAGGGGGAGAAATGTTGGACCCTGAACCTTGAGTGACAATTTGACTTAGTAATATGAATGATAAAGTGGATGAGTTGATTGAAATTAAGTTGAAAATCAAGAAATAAAGAGAGAAAGTGTGAGAAGATGAAAAATTATAAAAAAGGTTGACTTTTTGGCCTTGTTGACTTTTGATTTAGGCTTAATTTGAGAAAATGTTCAATATGAAACTTGTAAGTTATGTTAAGAGCTTTCTGTAACCATAAAGTTTGCAATTTTTCGATATCGGAAGTGGAAGTTATGATCAGTCAAAGTTTATGTGTGATAGGGTTGACTTTTAACTTTAATTATGACTGAATCTTTGACTAAGAAATTAACCTAGTTAGAGGTTAATTTAGCTTTGTTGTTCTTCATGAAAATTGAAGGATTTGTTTTGATCTTTATTTCGATATAAAGTATGAAATTTTTCGATCTCGGAATAATAAGTTATGATTTTTACAAGTTTATATTATAGTTTTAGCATGATTATTAGAGGATAGTATATTTGACCGGAAAATGGACTCCCGTATGAGTCGAATTGATGTTTATGTCCTTTGTGGAAGATTTAGAGCTTCCCTCAAGCTTTCTATAGAGACTAACTTTGTCAAAATTGGAGTTCGGGAGTAAGAGTTATGAATTTTGGAAGTTTTGGATTTTTTATGTGAAAAAAAAAAAGAAAATGAAGTACCCGTCGCTAGGGTGACGCATCGTCGTAGTAATGGCGAGCGTTTAGCTCGCGTCGCTAGGGCGACGCATTGCCGTAGTGATGGCGAGCGTTCGGCTCGCGTCGCCAGGGCGACGCGTTGCCCACACGACGTCGTTTTGATTCTTTGGTCTTCTTGACCTTACTTTCTGAAATCCGACCTTTGTTCACTATTTTGCTTATATCTTTTCCGTCTGACATCCGATTGAGTTGATTCTTGCGGAGTTGGATTCCTAAGACAATTATCTACATCCTCATATAAATTTGTGAATTTTTGAGATTAAATTAATGGTGATTAATTTAATCAAAATTAGTCGGGAAATTTTCCGAACATGATTCAGTGTTTTGAGAAATTCGGGATCTGCAGAGATCCGATTGAAGCGATTCTTGAGGAGAAATAAAGCTAAGACAAGGGGCTACAAATCATATGAAGAAATGAAATGTCAATTTTGCCCCTAAGACTTTCAATTTCTGAATTTAAGTTCGGATTAGGGTGAAATTTTTGGATTAGGAACACCTGAGAGTATTTTGAGCATAATTTTTGATCTGGGAATCGAAATGAGGCGATTCTTGTTTTGAATTAAACTAGAGACATAAGGCTATAATTGTTATGAAGACATTGAGTTTCAATTCTGAGATTAAGAATGTAAACTTTTGGACGGAAATAATCATATATGAAAAATGTGTTAGAATATGGATATTCCCGAACTGTTTTGCGCATAACTTTTGGTATAGTGATCTGAATTGAGCACGGTTGGTGGCGTTGGATTCGTATGATTGAGAGGAACATTTCTATAGAAGGAAGTTTAGACAAATTCCTTCAGCTTGATAGTGCCAATCAACCCGCAAGTAACCATGAATTTAAGCTTTGAATGGAGGGTAAAATGGTCAATTAACCATCATTTAATGAAACACACATGAGGGATGTCGTTTTGAGCAATTAAAAGCCACGAAAGTGGCTGGGAATTTCATAAGAAAAGAAAAGAAAATAAGAAGGAGAAGAAGAATGAAGAAGTTTCGGTTGGGAGAAAAGAAGAGGGAGAAAGGTAAGCTTTGATTTTTCTACTTATTTCTTAAGGCTTTTGGGATTTTTCCAAGATGGAAAAGAGTGGAGAATGATGAGAGCTTCCTAAGGAACCAAGAAAATTCGAATTTGGTGGAGAAATGAGGTAAGAGAAAATTTTCAACTATGAGTTTTTGTTGAGTTTTTGATTGAGAAATATAGATAATGATATGGGTTTGTGATTTATGAAGTTGATTTTGATATATATGTTTTAGGTTGGGTTTAATTTTGGATGGAAATTTGATTTAGGTTTAGGCTTAATTTTATGATTAAGAATTTTGTGAAATTTTGGTGTAGAATTATAGATAATGATATGGGTTTGTAGAATATGAGGTTAATTTTGAAGAAATTGTATTTTATGGTATTGAATTTGGATAAATTGGTTTAGGCCAATTTTAAGATTTGGGAAATTTTGAAATTGAGGATCTAGATATTTTGGAATTAGTGTGAATTGATGAATTGTGAAGTTAGTTTTGAAAATTAAGTTATTTATGAGATTGAATTTGAGTGTATTGGTTTAGGTCGAATTTTTGAAATTGAGGATTTTAGAAATTCTGATTTTAAAAAGCTTGGAAGTATGATGTTTATGAATTTTCGATAATTAATTTTTGGAATTTCACAATTTATGATGTGGAATTTGGATTTTATGGCTTAGGTCAATTTTAATTTGGAAGAATAAAGGAAGTGTTGGTCAAATTGATGATCGGGACGAATTCCTAGCGTCATTTTGAGGTGGGTAGCATATTTATATTTTCATTTATAGGCAATATACTAACTTTCAAAATGAAAGAAAGCAAAAGTTTAGATTTTGATAAATTATTGTAAACGTTTGAAAATAAGAATTGATTAAGAATTTTGAAATTTTGATTTCCGACTGTTTTCTGAAAAATTATTATAAACTTAAATTCATTGTTTTAAATGATTTGATATATTGATAGAAATTTCTGAAAATGCATTTGTTGTGTATGCATTGACAAATTATGCAAATTGTTGCATCGATTGTTTGAATAAATTAAATTATATGAAGTATTTGAATTGTGAGTGTGTTTGTGTTCGTATTTTTGAAAAAGTGCCTTCGGGCAATTTGAAAGTTTCAATTCTGAAATATGTGTTATGTGGGTTTGGTAGGTCCTTTGTGAGTCAGCGTTGTCTCTAATTGTATAGCCTTCTCCCGGCTGCCCGCTAGTGGCACGGAACTCCGATTCCGAACTCCCTCCACGGCTACACTGGACCGCTATGCGGACCTGATTTGTGTTGGATGCACAGTATAACCCATGAACACACACTGGGTGGGAAATGCTAGCCAAGGTGTGTGGTCCAATATTAAGAAAGTGTAGTACGTTCTGTTTGGACCGAGCCAGACCATTCTGATATGTTATGTGTTTTAATTTGTTCTGTGTGCTACATTCATGTTTAAAATTGAGGAATAAAAGTGAATTTTGTTATGAAAAGTTTGAAAAATTGAAAGGTTTGAGGAAACCGTTTGAAAAATTACAAAGTTTGAAAATTAGCCCTTTTGGCAAAAAGCTTATGAAAAATTGATTTCTGCTTATTTGTCGATTTATAAATGATTATGATGATGTAAGTAAATTATGGGTTGTATATGAGTGAATTGAGATATGGATGTTTTCGATGATGTTTGAGAATTATTGGAGTGTTAGGTATAGATGTGTGTTTCTGCCGGTGTTTGGATTCCGGACGGGGAGTCCGATGACTTTGTGTGATTCTGAATTTTGTGAAGTGTATTTTACCTTTGTAGGAAATTTTGGGATAGGATAAATGCAGCCGTTATGCTGCCGAAATTTCGATAAAATTAGAATAAAATGTAATTTAAGATTTGTATGGATAAGTAAGAATATGATCAGACTTAGAGTTCTGCATGAGAATGATTTTCCAAAAGTGGAATTTGGTTGTGTGATTTGAATGAGGTTGACTAATGAGGTAAGAAATGAGAATAAGAAAAAAAAATTATTATACCGGAATTTGGATAGTCTAGGTTTTCCAACGCGATTATGTTCATTCGATAAGTTTTCTTTGATTATTGTTTCCGGATGTCGGATGTGTTCTGCTTGATTTCGTTTCGCTTCGAAATCTATTCGTTTGATTCGATTAGTTATTGCTTCCGCTTTCATTTGCTTCCGTTTCGATTCTGTATTCGTTTCGCATTTGCTTTGCTTCCGCTTGCGTTGTGATTCGAGTTAATGTTTGTTATTGGCTTCTGCATTTTGTTTCCGCTTCGATATTTTGATGCGAAATTTTCGTTCCCATTCGATTTCATTTTCTCCATTTTTTGTTTTCCGGTTGGGATCCGGTTTTCGGATCGGGTCCCAACAAAAGGTTTCAAAAAGGATTATCTCTTTTCAAGAATACATGCTCATGAAATCATGTTTTCCGAAATGTATAAAAAGTAAATTTACAAGCAAGTGGCAGTTTGGCAATCAAGTTTACAAGACTTTGAATCATGCATGTTATGTGAGTTTTTGGTAGTCCCTCAAGAACTATCACGTGCATGTTGACCCATGAAAAAGCTTCTCCCACCTGCCCGCTAGTGGCACGGAGCTCCCTACAAGAACTCCCTCAAGAAACTACGACTACATAGGACCATTCCGATGGGAATGTGTAGTGCGTCATGAACCCGGACTAACCCCAACCATTATGCTATGCTTATGTTATGAATTGTTATCATGTTCGTGCATACATTTTTGAATTATACTCATGAATTGTTTATAAATCAAGCATTTCGAGATGATGATTTTCGCATGCTCAATTGTTATGATTTCAAAGAGTACCACGGCAGTCAGTTATTTTTGAATAATTTTGCTTATTTCTATATTATAAATATGTTCCTACGAGCTTTATAGATCACCCCCTTTACCTCCCCCATTCAGGTTGTTGGACCCCGAACCTTGAAGCGAGATTTAGAAATAATAAATGAAATCAAATGAGTGTTTTATATGTGATTTGTGTTATAGATGAGGAAATGTGAATTATGTAAAGATATGAGTTGAGAAATCTTAAGTATGAATTATGGTTATATATGTGAGATCTTATGCAAAAATAAGAGATTATAAATGACAAGATGATATGGAATGTAAGAAAACATATGCATTGAGGTTGAGATTGGGGTAAATTCCAAATCATGGTGAATTGTGATAAATGATGTGTATTTAAGAAAGTGAAGTTAGGATGATTGTTAAATGTATATGCTGATTCAAGGGAATTAGGGAACAATTGAATTAGAATTGGACAAAGTTGCCTTCTTTGAAGTTGTAGCTTGATCTTTTATCTTTCCAATGACACTAAGTATGCAAGTTTTTGAGATCAGAGTTAAGAGTTATAGTTGATACAAGTTATGATATTATTTGAGATTGAAGTTAGTGACAACTGTGATGAATGTTTGAATTTTGAGGTTTTGATGAACCAATTTAGTTGAAATTTGAGGATTTCATAAATTGAAGTTGTTTCTTGAAGTGTTCCGAAGTGTTTAAGCCTATGAATGAGTAAATATGTGAAGATTTTAAGTGTATGTGATGGTAGTTTGAATGTGAGAAGCATTGGAAAAAGGTTGAAGAGTTTTTGAAAAATTGCATGTCCGCTAAAAGGACGTGGAAGTCCGTTTAACGGACAGCCTTGAGTCAAAAGGACCCCTCCCCTTGCTCATGTCCGTTAGGCAGACATGTATGTCCGTTTAACGGACTTTCTCGGATGGTTTGGTATCGTTTTGGCCGTGCGTGTCCGTTAAACGGACATGCCTGTCCGTTTAACGGACAGCTACGGGTAACCTTAGGAAAATTGTGATTTTGACCAGTTTTGAGGCCGAATCTCACTTCGAGGCCTCTAATACGAGTTGTATATCTTGATGTTATCTTTCAAATGGAACTAGAACAAATGAATTTGGATATCTTTAGAGAAAGTTATGGCTTTTTCTCCAAAAGAGTTTCAAATTGATTTCTGTTTTGAACATGTTGAGTTGTTTTGATCATAACTCACTCATCCGACCTCGGATTGAGACGATTTTTGAAGCATTGAATTCCTAACACATGTGTACTTCTCTCCATGAAATTTTGCATCAATTGGAGTCAAATTGAAAAAGTTTGATTGAATCATATGATAATCAGAATGTTTGGTTTCATTCTGAGCTGGCTATTTTTCCGTCCTCATCCGACTCTATCACATCATTTGCTTATATCTTTTCCGTCCGACATCCGAATGACTCGGTTCTTGAAGCATTGGATTCCTAAGACAATGAAGTTCATGATTATGTGAAAATTATAAATTTTAGAGATTTAATTGAGCAAGATTAATTGAATTAAAGTGAGACAGGAAAGTTTATGAACATAGTTCAGTATTTTGTGAATTTCAGGATTTGTAGAGATCCGATTGAAGCAAGGTTTAAGGCGAAATAAAGTTAAGACATGGGGCTACAATTGTTATGGAGAAATGAAATTTCAATTTAGCCTCTAAGAAAGTTTATTTGTGGAAGGAAGTGAATTCTAGAAACTGTGTTAGTAAAATGATATGTCCGACATGTTTGGACTATAACTTTTGATATAGTGCTCCGAATTGGACGATTCTTGAGGCATTATGAAGCTAAGACATAGAGGAACAAATCTCTAGAAGGGATTTTTAGCAAATTCCCTCATTTAGATTTGAGAAAAATTGTCCAAAAGTGAGCATAACTTAAAGAGATATTCAGGGGCAAAACAGGAAGTTAACGTAAGGTTTTGAGTTAAAGGCTTAAAAGACAAGGGCAAGACGGTCTTTTACCTTCAAATTTTAATGTCTTGGCATTTAAAAGAGGGGTAGGGTCGTGGAAGAGAGGAAGACCCTCGAAAATTCCAGAAGAAAGAAGAAAATGAGAGAAAGAAAGAAAAGAGAGGAAGAGCTCATGGGAGAAGAAGGAGGAGGAAGAAGAGTTAGGGTTCTAACCCCTCTAGCTTGACTTTCTCCATGGATTCTTGAAGGAAAAGAGAGAAGGAGAAGAGATTTACTCTCCAAGCCATGAAGGATTTCGAAATTTAGGGAGAGAAAGGTAAGAGATGAGTTTAAAATTGAGTTTTTCTTGAGATTTTAGTTGTTTTATCCTAAGGTAGTTATGGGTTTGTTATATATGGGGTTAATTTTAGTGTTTATACTTTGGGTCATGTTGATTTATGGATGAGAAGTGATTTGGAATTTATGCTAAAGTATATGAGTAAAAATTGTGTGGAAGATTATGATGTAAAGAGGTTAGAAATCTTATGGGCTTGTAAATCATGACATCAATTTTGAGAAATATAATGAGAATGTTTAGGATTGGGTGGTTTACGGCTTAGGTGATTTTAAGTTGGAAGTGAGAGTGAAGGAAAGATCAACTTGAGGATTGGAGCAAGCTTATGGCATGGAATTAAAGGTGGGTAATATGTTTATTTTTCAAATTATGAACTAATTCTATTTGTTGGTTTTATAAGATATTGCTTTACAAATGATTGAAACAATTGCATTTGAAAAGGTTTATAAAATGTGAAAGTCACGGTTTCAAAATGATTTACGAAAATTTCCGCAATGGTTCGGATGATTCTCCACAAATGACTTTGAATTGTCGATTAAATGGATTTCTTTATTAGTTAAATTGATAAAGATGACATATTCATTGAGTTCATTGTGTTTTATTGATTAATAAGTTGAGTATGTGAATGAGTGTGATATGGTGTTTGCATGTTCTAGAAAGATTGTAAAGTGTGCATTTATTTGGGTGATTTTGTGATTGATAAGTATTGCATTGAATATTAGATGACATGAAAAGTTCAATCTTTGAAAATGTGCCTTCGGGCAATATGAGCTTTCAAGCATGAATACGTGTTACATGAGTTTGGTTAGGTCCTTCATGTGGAGTCAGTGCACTAGTCTCATTTTTAAAGCCTTCTCCTGGCTGCCCGCAAGTGGCAAAGGAGCTCCGTTTTCGGACTCCCCATGTGTTTCACGACTACACATGACCGCTTTGCGGGAATGTGCAGTACGTCCTGTTTTATAGACCGACCCAAACCGAATGATGTTTTAAGTGTTTTTGCTTTATTTGGAATGTGCTGCATTTATACGTGATGCATTTCATGTTCTTAAATGGCTTGAAATTACGACAAATGAGAAATTTGGGATTTTCCAACGATGATGGTTTGAAAGCAGTTCGTAAATGTTTATGAAAGATTTTGAAAAAATTAAAGAGTTTTTGGAAAATAAATCTTCGATGTTTTTTAGCAACAAAAAGCAAGGTTTGAAAATATTTTGCTTATCATTTGTTTAATAAACATGTTATCCACGAGCTTCCGAGCTCACCCCCCCCTTCATCCTCATCTCCAGGTATTCGAGCAGGAGATTGGATGAAAGACATCAGGATATCAGCATTTGTACATGATTTGTACTTGTGTATTTGGTTTAAGTTTTATGGAAATGAATTATGGCTTAGAATGCCATTAGAACATTGTAAGCTTTTGGTTCATAATGTATTTTGGATTATGCAATTGTGTAAGATTTCGGTTTATGGGAATTAGCCAAAGTTTTGACTATGGATAGTGTATATTGGTTTTGTATATAAAGTGAATTGATTTATGAATGTATTTGGGATATGTTTATATGAATATGGATGAATGTACTGGATGATGGAATATGAGTTTTAATGTGATAATTATGAATTGTTAGGAAAATGATTTGAAGTGGATTAGCAATAGGTTTGCGTTTTTCTGAGATCCCGGACGAAGGGCCCGGTTGATCATGATGTATGTGTGGTGTTATTAGAAGTGAAAATTTATTATTTCGAGATTTTTGGATAGGTTAAAGTGCAGTCGTTATGCTGCCGGATTTTATATGACAGTATATGAATAAGAGAAATTTGAGTATGATTATATGATTTGATTAACATGAATATGAGTTTAAGAAAACAGTTTCCAAAGAGGGAAACTGTTTGATATGAAAATAAAATGGATTAAATGATGAAAGAAACGAACAAAATTTTCACCGATTTCGGATGGATTAGTCATAAAGGGTTTCCAATGTGTCAGGTTTTTATGTTCTCACTTTCGGATGTCGGAATTTGAAATTCTGTTCGAACTCACCATTTGCATGCTTTTATTTCAATTTCGTTTTCTAGTTGCAAGTGAATTCATTTGGTATCAGATTTGATCCGTTTGTTTCGCAATCGAATTTTGATTTCATTTGTATCCGATCCTTTCGCATTGGTCTTTTTGTTTAGCATTCGTATTCGATTCCATTAATTGCCATTTGTATTCAATCCTATTAGCTTCGCATTTGTTTCGTTTCAGCTTGTTGTTATTGTTTTTCTTTCGATTTGAATTCTATTCAAGAGTGCCCATGATCAAGTGTTTAAGCAGTGAGGTTCAAGTGTTAAGTGTAAGTATGGGTTCAGGTAAGAAGTTGGGTCTCGGGAACGGGATCCAACAGAAATGGTATCAGAGCCCAGTAATAGGATCTTACTGGGGCGTATGTATATAAGTGATATGTAAGAGGTATTGAAACATGTTTGAATGGATAGAATTGATTTAGTGAGCATGTGAACTTGATGTATTTGTCTTCATTATGATTAGTTGGAAGAATCTATGTGATGGTTTGGTTAAGGTGAAGAATTATGTTTGAGTTTGGATTATGATGCTAGAAATTAAGAGTTGAAATTCATGGTGAAATTAGATGATATGACTTGGAATATATGTGAGATGGAAATGAGATGCAAATGATACATTTGTAAAGATGAGTTGATGATAGGAATATATGTATAGAAGTTAAAAGAGATTGAGATTTAATGGTTTTGGTCCATATCAAGGTTATCAATATTTGGACCATTGATTTGAGTGCATATGTGAAGACATAGTGTTTGATATGATAGTGATGTTTGAATCTTATAAAGAAGAGAACATTTGTGAATGAGATAAGAATATATGTGATAAGAATTTGAGTGATTTTAGGTTTGTGGAGATGAAAATGAGATTAGCATTTGATGATGGATTAGGTTGTTGCTCTTGGAGTAATGAGTTGAGATCATTTGTATTTGAATGTGTTAATGAATGAGAGTAGAATTCATGATGAATTGGAATAAATGGATATTTGTTTATCCTTTTCTGAAAGGAAAATATAAACATTTGAAGATAGAGATATGTGTATTAGTGAAGGGTCCATTAAGAATCGGACCATTGAAGTGAAAAACATTATGAATAAGTGTGGTGAGGCTTTGATTATGTGAATGACTAGGATTATTTGGAAGACATGAGTTAAGAGAATGTAGTACTTAGCGTTTGCTTAAGTATGAATTTCGAGGACGAAATTCTTTTAAGAGGGGGAAAAATGTTGGACCCCGAACCTTGAAGCGAGATTTAGAAATAATAAATGAAATCAAATGAGTGTTTTATATGTGATTTGTGTTATAGATGAGGAAATGTGAATTATGTAAAGATATGAGTTGAGAAATCTTAAGTATGAATTATGGTTATATATGTGAGATCTTATGCAAAAATAAGAGATTATAAATGACAAGATGATATGGAATGTAAGAAAACATATGCACTGAGGTTGAGATTGGGATAAATTCCAAATCATGGTCAATTGTGATAAATGATGTGTATTTAAGAAAGTGAAGTTAGGATGATTGTTAAATGTATATGCTGATTCAAGGGAATTAGGGAACAATTGAATTAGAATTGGCCAAAATTGCCTTCTTTGAAGTTGTAGCTTGATCTTTTATCTTTCCAATGAGACTAAGTATACAAGTTTCCGAGATCAGAGTTAAGAGTTATAATTGATACAAGTTATGATATTATTTGAGATTGAAGTTAGTGACAGCTATGATGAATGTTTAAATTTTGAGGTTTTGATGAACCAATTTAGTTGAAATTTGAGGATTTCATGAATTGAAGTTGTTGCTTGAAGTGTTCCGAAGTGTTTAAGCCTATGAATGAGTAAATATGTGAAGATTTTAAGTGTATGTGATGGTAGTTTGAATGTGAGAAGCATTGGAAAAAGGTTGAAGAGTTTTTGAAAAATTGCATGTCCGTTAAACGGACATGGAAGTCCGTTTAACGGACAGCCTTGGGTCAAAAGGACCCCTCCCCTTGCTCATGTCCGTTACGCGGACATGTATTTCCGTTTAACGGACTTTCTCGGATGGTTTGGTATCGTTTTGGCCTTGCGTGTTCGTTAAACGGACATGCCTGTCCGTTTAACGGATAGCTACGGGTCACCTTAGGAAAATTGTGATTTTGACCAGTTTTGAGGCCGAATCTCACTTCGAGGCCTCTAATACGAGTTGTAGATCTTGATGTTATCTTTCATATGGAACTAGAAAAAAGGCATTTGGATATCTTCAGAGAAAGTTATGGCATTTTCTCCAAAAGAGTTTCAAATTGATTTCTGTTTTGAACATGTTGAGTTGTTTTGATCATAACTCACTCATACGACCTCGGATTGAGACGATTTTTGAAGCATTGAATTCCTAACACATGTGTACTTCTCTCCATGAAATTTTGCATCAATTGGAGTCAAATTGAAAAAGTTTGATTGAATCATATGATAATCAGAATGTTTGGTTTCATTCTGAGCTGGCTATTTTTCCGTCCTCATCCGACTCTATCACATCATTTGCTTATATCTTTTCCGTCTGACATCCGAATGACTTGGTTCTTGAAGCTTAGGATTCCTAAGACAATGAAGTTCATGATTATGTGAAAATTATAAATTTTAGAGATTTAATTGAGCAAGATTAATTGAATTAAAGTGAGACAGGAAAGTTATGAACATAGTTCAGTATTTTGTGAATTTCGGGATTTGTAGAGATCCAATTGAAGCGAGGTTTGAGGCGAAATAAAGTTAAGACATGGGGCTACAATTGTTATGAAGAAATGAAATTTCAATTTAGCCTCTAAGAAAGTTTATTTGTGGAAGGAAGTGAATTCTAGAAACTGTGTTAGTAAAATGATATGTCCGACATGTTTGGACTATAACTTTTGATATAGTGCTCCGAATTGGACGATTCTTGAGGAATTATGAAGGTAAGACATAGAGGAATAATTCTCTAGAAGGGATTTTTAGCAAATTCCCTCATTTAGATTTGAGAAAAATTGTCCAAAAGTGAGCATAACTTAAAGAGATATTCAGGGGCAAAACAGGAAGTTAACGTAAGGTTTTGAGTTAAAGGCTTAAAAGACAAGGGCAAGAAGGTCTTTTACCTTCAAATTTTAATGTCTTGGCATTTAAAAGAGGGGTAGGGTCGTGGAAGAGAGGAAGACCCTCGAAAATTCCAGAAGAAAGAAGAAAATGAGAGAAAGAAAGAAAAGAGAGGAAGAGCTCATGGGAGAAGAAGAAGAAGGAGGAAGAAGAGGTAGGGTTCTAACCCCTCTAGCTTGACTTTCTCCATGGATTCTTGAAGGAAAAGAGAGAAGGAGAAGAGATTTACTCTCCAAGCCATGAAGGATTTCGAAATTTAGGGAGTGAAAGGTAAGAGATGAGTTTAAAATTGAGTTTTTCTTGAGATTTTAGTTATTTTATCCTAAGGTAGTTATGGGTTTGTTATGTTTGGGGTTAATTTTAGTGTTTATACTTTGGGTCATGTTGATTTATGGATGAGAAGTGATTTGGAATTTATGCTAAAGTATATGAGTAAAAATTGTGTGGAAGATTATGATGTAAAGATATTAGAAATCTTATGGGCTTGTAAATCATGACATCAATTTTGAGAAATATAATGAGAATGTTTAGGATTGGGTGGTTTATGGCTTAGGTGATTTTAAGTTAGAAGTGAGAGTGAAGGAAAGATCAACTTGAGGATTGGAGCAAGCTTATGGCATGGAATTAAAGGTAGGTAATATGTTTATTTTTCAAATTATGAACTAATTCTATTTGTTGGTTTTATAAGATATTGTTTTACAAATGATTGAAACAATTGCATTTGAAAAGGTTTATAAAATGTGAAAGTCACGGTTTCAAAATGATTTACAAAAATTTCCGCAATGGTTCGGATGATTCTCCACAAATGACTTTGAATTGTCGATTAAATGGATTTCTTTATTAGTTAAATTGATAAAGATGACATATTCATTGAGTTCATTGTGTTTTATTGATTAATAAGTTGAGTATGTGAATGAGTGTGATATGGTGTTTGCATGTTCTAGAAAGATTGTAAAGTGTGCATTTATTTGGGTGATTTTGTGATTGATAAGTATTGCATTGAATATTAGATGACATGAAAAGTTCAATCTTTGAAAATGTGCCTTCGGGCAATATGAGCTTTCAAGCATGAATACGTGTTACATGGGTTTGGTTAGGTCCTTCATGTGGAGTCAGTGCACTGGTCTCATTTTTAAAGCCTTCTCCCGGCTGCTCGTAAGTGGCAAAGGAGCTCCGTTTTCGAACTCCTCATGTGTTTCACGGCTGCACATGATCGCTTTACGGGAATGTGCAGTACGTCCTATTTTATGGACCGACCCAAATCGATTGATGTGTTAAGTGTTTTTGCTTTGTTTGGAATGTGCTGCATTTATACGTGATGCATTTCATGTTCTTAAATGGCTTGAAATTACGACAAATGAGAAATTTGGGATTTTCCAACGATGATGGTTTGAAAGCAGTTCGTAAATGTTTATGAAAGATTTTGAAAAAATTAAAGAGTTTTTGGAAAATAAATCTTCGATGTTTTTTAGCAACAAAAAGCAAGGTTTGAAAATATTTTGCTTATCATTTGTTTAATAAACATGTTATCCACGAGCTTAGAGCTCACCTCCCCCTTCATCCTCATCTCCGGTATTCGAAAGGAGATTGGATGAAAGACATCAGGATATCAGCATTTGTACATGATTTGTACTTGTGTATTTGGTTTAAGTTTTATGGAAATGAATTATGGCTTAGAATGCCATTAGAACATTGTAAGCTTTTGGTTCATAATTTATTTTGGATTATGCAATTGTGTAAGATTTCGGTTTATGGGAATTAGCCAATGTTTTGACTATGGATAGTGTATATTGGTTTTGTATATAAAGTGAATTGATTTATGAATGTATTTGGGATATGTTTATATGAATATGGATGAATGTACTGGATGATGGAATATGAGTTTTAATGTGATCATTATGAATTGTTAGGAAAATGATTTGAAGTGGATTAGCAATAGGTTTGCATTTTGCTGAGATCCCGGACGGAGGGCCCGGTTGATCATGATGTATGTGTGGTGTTATTAGAAGTGAAAATTTATTATTTCGAGATTTTTGGATAGGTTAAAGTGCAGTCGTTATGCTGCCGGATTTTATATGACAGTATATGAATAAGAGAAATTTGAGTATGATTATATGATTTGATTAACATGAATATGAGTTTAAGAAAACAGTTTCCAAAGAGGGAAACTGTTTGATATGAAAATAAAATGGATTAAATGATGAAAGAAACGAACAAAATTTTCACCGATTTCGGATGGATTAGTCATAAAGGGTTTCCAACGTGTCAGGTTTTTATGTTCTCACTTTCGGATGTTGGAATTTGAAATTCTGTTTGAACTCACCATTTGCATGCTTTGATATCAAGTTCGTTTTCTAGTAGCAAGTGAATTCATTTGGTATCAGATTTGATCCGTTTGTTTCGCAATCGAATTTCGATTTCATTTGTATCTGATCCTATCGCATTGGTCTTTTTGTTTAGCATTCGTATTCGATTCCATTAATTGCCATTTGTATTCGATCCTATTAGCTTCGCATTTGTTTCGTTTCAGCTTGTTGTTATTGTTTTTCTCTCGATTTGAATTCTATTCAAGAGTGCCCATGATCAAGTGTTTAAGCAGTGAGGTTCAAGTGTTAAGTGTAAGTATGGGTTCAGGTAAGAAGTTGGGTCTCGGGAACGGGATCCAACACAGGTGATGAGCAAGAGAATGAGTAGGTCAAGAGTTATGGCATCACTCCGATTTGTCTTATTTATGTATTTTCAAGTTATACTTTTGGAAGTCAAGGCTTTAGTTACATTTCAAGTTTTATTGGCTCAAGGGTACTTTGTATTTTTGACTCTTGAACTCAAAAGTTGTAATTTGGTTTGAAATGTTATTAAAGCTTTGTAAAACTCATCTTTTGGATAGTAATGAGATATGATGTTGATCTTTCGCATTGAATCATTTAGAAGTTGCTTGGGTGTATGTTGTTGAGTTTTGGGATGGGTTGTTTTTAATAAAATGAGAGAAAGTTTCAGGTTTGTTCAAAGTGGGCCGAAGGAGGCGCTCGTCGCGACGAAGCTGCATGCTCGCTGGGTTCACCGCGGCGAGGGCTGCTTCGCTTGCCGCAGCGAGAACCCTTTGTTCGTCGCGACGAGGGCCTTATTGCTCGCTGCGGCGTAGCTGGCCGAGAGGGTTCGCCGCGGCGAGACATCTCACGCCGCGGCGACGCCCCCTTGTGTTTCCGAGGGAGTCCTTCCTTCATTTATTTTATATGTATCAACTCCAAGGCCTCCCCTCACGCACCATGCACTGCGCTTTTATGTCCGATGTTGGGCTCCAGAAATGAGGTCCAACATTATCTTTAGAAATTCCCTCTTGAGATAACCTTATTACCACAACTCCAACAGAGAACATCACTTCAATTTTTAACTTCCTCTTACCTTTAGATTTTGATATGTTGTGTCTATTTAGACCCTATTGCTTATTCCTTTCCCTTCCCTTAGTGCTCAAGGCATTTCTAGAGGATCTAAATTCCCTCCTATGAGTACTCTCGCTGAGAATTGTATCCTACAAATCAACTAATTTTGATTTTCCTTTACCATAGGAAGTACTAATTGTAGAAGTAAAAGTTTCTTAAATGTCAAATTTTATCATCAAAATTAATCTCGACATAACTTAGTTGACTAATAATCTCATTAAATTCACTAATATGATCAACAACATTACTACCATTAGCCATCTCAAGATTAAAAAAATTCTACATATACCTTGTTGATCGCAAATGACTTTTCGTACATATTTGTTAAGGCATTTAACAATCCTGTGGTGATCTTGTTTTTGACATTAAACACAACATTCTTGGTCAACGTCAATTGAACAAAACCTAATGCTTGCCCGTTTAGTAGATCCCATTCAACAAGAATCTGAATTCTTCTCATTGAGAAGGAGGTGTGGACTTGTTTGGTGTACATAATCTTAATCAACATCTTCCAAAACCCAAAATCCTTCCCATTGAACTTTTCAATTTTAACCTTCTTGTCCTTTATTACTATAGATCATATGATTTCCTAGCCTTATTTTGATATCAATTGTTTGGATCAATAGCTACAAATACACAATAATAATAAAATTAGAGGAAAAAATTAAATGACACAATATTTTTATATGGTTTAGCAATGTGCAAATGTCCATGGTCACATTGAGAATTTTATTTTCTCTTATCTATGATGTAAAAGGATTTTCTCTGAGAACTTATAATAGAATATGGAAACAAAATCCTACCCAAATTAAAGAATCCTACCACACTAGGATAGTAATTAACTTTCCTTATCTCCTATTTTTTCATTAGGCTCCACATCCTAATAATTAAAATGTGAGTATGATAATTATTCATATATATATAAAGAAAGACATTATAAAATTTATTTGATAGTCTAAAATTTATATTTTATTTGAAATATATTTTGGTTAATTCTAATAATATTAGACCTCATTTATAGTAAAAATATGACAAGGAGTATATTACATATTTTAAATAAAAATTTGAAGCTATAATATGACAACATCATAGTAGAACTCTTACGACATTTAAAATTTAACCAATCAATGTTACATAATATAATAAATATATGTTAAATAAAAATAGTACGTAAGGATGAATAATATAACTAAATATTTTAAAATTTTATATAAATTTTAAAATTGATGTAAAGCATTGAACATAATTCTACTAATTGCGAATGGTTGAAATGTTTTAATGAACAAAAATAATTAAAATTAGAATGTCATTAACGTATATAAAAAGCCAAAAAAAGGTCAACAGATTCACATATATAAATGATGTAAGATTACAATTATTACTTGAATAGGAGATTTTAAACCAACTTCTAATAAAACAAAGAGTGATTGTTCAGTCACCAAATGTAGAAAACAAAATTTTGGAGAGAACCTGAAGGTTATATTCATTGAGGGTTTTATAATGTAATGAAATGGAATGTAATATTATTCCATCATTTGAAATGAGATTTTATAATGAAATGGAATGGAATGGAATAGAAGAGGAGAGTTTCATATTATATCTCATTTTACCTAAACAAGAAAATGAAAATCTTCGATTTGGAGAGTTTAGGATAGAATGTAAAATCATAAACATCTTTACACTATATTACATTATAAACCGCTCATCTGAATAATATTTTACGATATTATATTTTGAATCCTTTTATCCTGTCAAATAACAATTTTTAATATTACATTTATTTTCATTTCATTTCATTATAAACCATTTCATTTCATTATATTCCATTAAAAACTTTACATACAACCAAACTGTAAACTTTTGGTAAAAGAGAGTTAGCTCTCTATCTTTATTACTGAATAGCAAAGTGCTCTTATAGTTATAGAGTATCGAAAAATACGAGGACAGTTACAACATGATTGAATTTTGAATCCTACAATATCTCTAATATATCTGCATAATATATCTACAAATTTGCTCAATAATGGCTCAACAATATCTCCAAGATTTTGTATATCTTCAAGATTAACGACTCAGCAATATCTCCAAGATTCTATATATCTCCAAGATTCTGTGTATAATGACAGCTCCGCTATTACTTCCCCTCAAATTGGGACGTGAAGATCTCGAATGCCCAACTTGGCAACTAAATACTGAAATTGATGAGCTCCTAATGCTTTTGTGAATACTTCAACAATTTGATTGTGCGTAGATATATGATGGCAAATTAGCATACCTTGTTGGATGCAATCTTGGACAAAATGGCAGTCCATCTCAATATGTTTAGTTCGTTTATAGTAGACCGGATTATTGGCAATATGGCGTGCTACTTGACTATCAAAAAATAAGGGAACTGGATTTGAATGAGTAACACATAAATCTGCAAGTAATTGTCGTAACCAAATGATCTCACAAGTAGCAGTTGCCATAGAATGGTATTCCGCTTCTGCTAAAGAACGCTACACCAACACTTGTTTCTTGCTCTTCCAAGAAATAGGTGAACGCCCCAAAAAGATGAAATAGTCACTAAGAGATCAACGTGTAAGTAGGCAACTTGCCCAATCTAAATCACAAAAAGCTTTGAGTGACAAAGAACTTAAGGCTGATAGAAACAAATCTTGACTAGGTGCAAGTTTTAGATAGCGCAATATGCGCAAAGTAGCTAGCTAATAATTGTATCGAGGTTGATGCATAAACTGAGATAACAAATAAACAAAATAGTAAATATTAGGTCTAGTAATGGTGAGATAAATCAACCTTTCGATCAACCTTCGATAGGGGTCAGGGTCCTCAAGAAGAGAACTTTCATCCAAAGCTAAACGATGACGTTGCTCCATTGGGAATTTAACTGGTATGGATACTAGCATACCTGTTTCTTTTAAAATGTCCAGCGTATATTTTCTTTGAGAAAGAACTATTCCTTCTGAACTTCGGGTAACTTATAAACCAAGAAAATATTTAAGAGAACCCAAATCTTTAATAGGAAACCAAGAAGCTAAATAGCTCTTTAAAGCCTTAAATTTTGATGAATCATTTCTGGCAACAATAACATCATCCACATACACAAGGATAGCAGCAAAAGATTCTCCTTCATGATAAATAAATAAAGAAGAGTCAGCCTTGGATTGCTGAAAAACAAACTGCAAGATAGTAGTAGAAAACTTAGCAAACCATTGTCGCGAGGCTTGTTTTAACCCATAAAGAGAGCGATGAAGACGACAAACTCTTTTATCATCAGCAGACAAATATCCAGGTGGGGGTTGCATGTAAACTTCCTCATGTAAATTGCCATGAATAAAAACATTATGCACATCTAATTGGTGAAGTTCCCAATTTTGAATTGCTACAAAAGCCAAGAGTGTTCGAATAGTAGTGAGTTTAGGAACTGAAGCAAAAGTTTCAGTGTAATCCAAACCTTTCACTTGAGTATAACCCTTGGCGACAAGGCGAGCTTTGTAATGCTCAATGGATCCATCAAAATTGTATTTTATTTTGTAGACCCATTTATAACCGATGGTCCTTTTATCAGGAGGAAGATGTTCCAAAGTCCATGTGTGATTTTGTTTAAGAGCTTCCAGTTCACATTTCATGGCTTTCTTCCGGTGATCAACTTGCACGGCTTGTTGATAAGATGTGGGCTCATTGTGGTGGCTAATGGCCGAAAGAAAACATTTGTGAGCAGAGGAAAATTTTGAATAAGAAAGATATTTGGACAAAGGATATGTTGGACCTATACTTGAGCAAGCCACGCTGGATGAACCTGAAGAAGAACCTTTATTTTTTGAGAAATTAAGTTCAAAGTCTTTAAAATGAGCAGGTTGGATTTTGGCATGTTAAGATCTCTTAAACGCAATAAATGGTGTTGGTTGTTCAACATTTGGTTGTTGAATTTGTGAGGTAGGTATGATATCATGTGTATTTATGTCATTTTGTTGTATTTGGGCAAGTATTGGATGGTAGTCAAAGGTTGTTAATGATGGGCTTGGTTAGGTGAGAATGGGGATGAAGTGGACACATCATCAATGGGTAATGGAAAAGGTACTTTAGGTGGTGGTGTTGCATGAGACAGGACAATTTCTTTGCAAGAAAAAATTGTTTCATGGAAAATGACATCACAAGAAACAAAAACTTAATGTGTTTTGATATCATAAATCTTATACCCTTTTTGTCCATATGGATATCCTAAAAAAATACATGGTGTGGCTCTATCATGAAATTTATCATGTGATCGTGGGATAATTGAAGCATAACAAAGGCATCCAAAAACTAGTAAATGAGTATACGAAGGCTTTGAATAAAATAAAAGTTCATATGGACTTTTTTTGAATAAAAGAGGTGTGGGTGTGTAATTTATTAAATAGGTAGTAGTTAGAACACATTCACCCCAAAATTTCATTAATAAATTAGCATGAAACCTTAAAGCTCTCGCAACCTCAAGTAAATGTCTATGTTTAAGTTCCACTTCACCATTTTGATGAGGTGTTGAAACACAAGAAAATTGATTGAGGATTCCTTCTTGTTGACAAATTTGTTAAAGAGAAATGTTGGTGAATTCTGTGCCATTGTCACTACGAATAATTTTAACAAGACAATTAAATTGTCGATGAACCATGGCAAGAAAAGAAAGTAATATTTAGAATACCTCATTTTTAGATTTGAACAAATAGACCCAAGTAACCCTGGTAAAGTCATCAACAATAGTCAAAAAATAATGAGACTTAGATAAAGAAGATATACGATAAGGTCCCCATAAATCACAATAAATAAGATCAAAAACCCCTTGAGTTTTGATTGAACTAGTGAGAAAAGGCAGGCAAATTGGCTTAGCTTGATGGCAAGCATCATAAAAAATGTCAAAATTATTTGAGGCGAAAGACTTAAAATTTGAAAGAAGAGATAAATGATTAAAACATAAAAGAGCAAGGCGTTGATGCCATAAATCATATTGGTCTTTATTTGACAAGAAGGCTGAAGTTGGTACTTGATTTTTAAAGTAATAAAGGCCATTCTTTGGCTTACCCATTCCAATCAACTTCCTCGTGGTTAGGTCTTGTAATACGCAGAAGGAAGGGAAAAAAGAGAGCAACACAGTTTGGTGTTTGGGTCAATTTGCTGATAGAAATGAGATTACAAGCAAAAGTAGGTATATGCAAAACATGGTTTAAGGTGATCGAAGAATTAAGAGCCATATCACCATAAGTATCAACAGTGACAAAAGAGCCATTTGGAATGGTTACATTAGAACCAGATTGAATCTTTCTTTCTTTAATTACAAAACTCCTTTCACAAGTCATATGATCAGAAGCTCCAGAATCAAGTATCCACTCATAATTAGTTGCAAGAAAAGTAGCAGCCTTATCAGCAAAATTTGCCATTGGTTCAACACCTTTAGAGTTTTCAAGGCTTAAAAGAGAAATAAGCTGGTTATATTGCTCCTTTGTTAAACCACTTACTGGAGAAGGAGTCATACATTGATCTGTTGAAATTCGACTAAAATTAGTCGATTTGCCCTTTCCTTTTTTGTTTTTCTCCCACCAATCTGGGTAACCATGTAATTCAAAACAGGTCTCTTTGGTGTGCTTTGTCTTTTTACAGTGATCACAAAAGAGTTTAGAAACATCACGGTTACCTGTTGATGGTTGATAATTAGATGGTTTGGAATTTCCTTTTGGAGTTGCAAATGCTACCCCCTCCAATAAGTTACCTCCTTTGCTAGCTGTAAGTTGCTGATGTCGTTCTTCTTATGCTACCAAAACTTAAACACGAGCTAAAGAGGGCAAAGGGTCAATATTTAAAATTTGAGATCAAACAACATTACATTTGTTATGCAATCCCATAAGGAACTGGTGAACCTTCTCTTTTTCTTTTTCTGCAACAAATTCCTTAATAGCACCACAAGTGCATTTTGGTGTGTTAGAATGCGATCCATATTCATCCCATAATCCCTTCAACTTGGTGTAGTAGGAGACCACTAATTGATCCCTTTGTTAAGTATTAACAATCTCCATCTTTAGTTGATGAACATGAGGTGCATTTCCTTATGAGAATCGCTCCTCCAAGTCTTTCCAAAGCTCCGTTGCCGTATCAAAGAAAACCATGCTATCATGAAGAGAAGAATGCAATGAATTAAAAAGCCAAGAGATTACCATGGAATTTTCCTTAATCTATGTAGCTTCATTTGGTGAGTTTGCTTCAGGTCGTGGAAGACTACCATCCACAAATCCCATTTTGTTTTTAGCTAATAAGGCGTTTGTGATGGCTCTTCGCCATGTTGAATAATTATTCTCTTTGAGTAAGCAGGTGACTAGAAACACTTCAAGATTGTCGATTGGTTGCAGCACATACGGGGAATTAACTGCATTTTCATCGAATGAGTTTGTCATTCTAATTTTATAAAATTCCCCGCATTTTCATCGAATGAGTTTGTCATTCTAATTTTGTAAAAAAAAACTCCTGCTCTGATACCATGTAAACTTTTGATAAAAGAGATTCAGCTCTCTATCTTTATTGTTGAATAGCAAAGTGCTCTTATAGTTACAGAATAAGAGGATAGTTACAACATGATTGAATTTTGAACCCTATAATATCTCTAATATATCTGCATAATATATCTAAAAATCTACTCAGTAATGGCTCAACAATATCTCCAAGATTTTGTATATCTTCAAGATTAATGACTTAACAATATCTCTAAGATTTTATATATCTATGAGATTCCGTGTATAATGACAGCTTCACTATTACAAACATAGCAGAAGTCTCCGTGCACTTTCTCAACAAATGAAGTTAATTTTACTGTGTCAACTATTTTTTGTTTTCCCTAACTTTGTACACTTCCTAATTTTATATTCATCTCTGCCCAAGTTACTAAACACTCAGTCCTAGGACAATCAAACTGAAAATCAGAACCAACCAATAAATCAAGAAAAGATAAAAGTACAGAAGAAATAAAATTCTTTCGTTGGCATCAAAAATGAAAAAGTGAAATTTGGTGAAAACTTGTTTTTGATTATGTTATCAATTTAAGGATAAAATAACTTTGTAAACAGGAGTTCATTCCAAGTGTCCTGAAGACCAGGCATGCACCAATGTACACAATCCGCATAGCTAGCAGGGTTGGCTAGCTGCTCAGGAGTCAATGGATTCCACTGCTTCTTGTAAATTGACGTGTGAGCATCTCTGCGATAGCTTGAGAGTTGAGTGATATTCAGAAACGAAATTGGAAACTTTGATTTGCTGAATACCTCTCCGATTACTTGCATTATGCTTTTCCTGGAATCTGATCCCCAGTATGTAGCATTGTCAATCATTTTTGTTTGGTTGTAGCAATTCAGCCCCGGTTCTCCTCCCCAATCTATGCTCCTGTAAAATTTCAGAGACAGGAATTTGAGTTAATTCACGGTCAGGATTTTGCACATGAAAAAGAAGCAAGATTTTGCACATGGTCTATTGGAGAATGACTAAGAATGTGTACACTACACTCACTTGGCATGTGTAGGTGACATGCTGGTGAAGAAGACTCTAGTCTCCTTGGGGTCCATGTTTTTTCTCACCCATCTTAGCATACTTTTCATTCCCATGCGATAAGCGTCCTCCGTCGTCACCTCCACAATGTCTTTGAATTCATCTTCAAAAGACCCTTGTCTGATCATTACAAACATATATATGTGTATGTGATTTTGGTTTCAGATAATACTCCTTCTATAAAAGGGTATTTAATTAAGTGAAAAAGAGTAGAAAGTTACAGGATCTTCATCTGGAGTCCGGTCATCCACCACAAGTAGGTGTTAAACACCAAGATGTTGGCGCCTTTCCAATGCCGTCCGTGCTTGTTGATCGAGCCTTTCCTTACAATCCTATCCGATACCCTGTGTATAACGGCGTTATCTGAATTTGATTCAAGAAGAAACGGTGCCCAGTAGAACTCTATTGTGGCATTATACTCCTACAAGCATGGGATAAAGGAAAATTTCGGCATAGAAAGTCTTGATGTGGTTAAGTGAACGAAGGGAAATGGACGTGTTTTTTTAAGGCACTAGATGAAAATAGAGCTGAAACTTATAGTAATATGATCAGGGTCAGGGACCTTGGCAGTGAAGACAGTTAGTGAACCGAAGGTCTTCATCGATTTGGCGCCTTCAGGGATTAATCTATGGAGAAGACAGATCAGGGAGACATATTGACCTCGGTTCAAGGAATCACCAACAAACATCATTCTCTTTCCTCGTAGGCTCTCAAGCATCAAAGAAGCATTGAAACTGCAGCATTTGTAGCAAAAATTAATGATTTCCTATTTACGACTTTCGAACATGGATGACATCATGTCCCATTAACTTTATATAAATCAAGGAAAAACGTAACAATCTTGCGGTGACGGTTGTAATTAGTTATATTGGTTATTGCATTTTATGAGGTCTAGAATTTTCACGTAACATCTCACCTATATAAGGCCGGCGATCATGTCATGTCAGATCGTTTATCTAAATACATTTGACTAAGAAGGCGGCCACAAAAAAAAACAAAAAGATTATGCACATTAAATTCCTTTGAGAAACATACAGCAGGATGTAATTAATATCTTACGATTAATTGATAGATGTAATAAATCAAGTTGTATAAGAAACTTAGTAGAAATAATAATCAAACGTTTACCTTAAAAGAGAGGGATGACATGTCTATCTAATCAAAACTGTTAAAAGATATGATATTTGACAATTCCTTAATAATTCAATTTAGGATTGATATCTGTTTAATATTAAATCAATCTTTATTCAACAACAACATCAAATAAGAATCTTGTTGATACACGGATCGATCTGAAGGTTTAATAATATACAGCATCTTGCTAATATGCGAGATATAGAGATCTAATAGTATGCAGCTTTTATTTCTAATTAGTAGATAAATTATTTCTAAATGGCTGTTATTGTAATTTTATATTATATTATTTTAAATTTCATAGAAATAATAATTTATATTTGAAAACTTAATAGATAATTATCATGGAAACCATTATTAACAAGGTTTTCACTAATTCATTTCTTTTTTCCTCAATACTATTGATATTTAAGTAAAATTAGCTCAACTGTTTTCCTTCAATTGATACAACGCATATTGTGTGAAAAACTTGATGAAAATGCTTCCTCTCATGTTCTTGTTCTGCAAGATATTAATATAGCTAAGCTTTAATTGTCCAAGATATATATTTTTATCAAATTCACAGTAATTAAACGGCTGTCTAGATACCAAATGGGTTCATATTTCCGGTAATTTCTAATATATGCATGGTCGGGACTAGGGACAAACCTTGGAAGATCACAACCATGGGGCTGCCATCTCCAGAACTGGTAATCCTTATCAGGCCTGCCATGCTCCTGACACGTCAATTGCGGCTGTATGTACGGACATTCTGATTCTTCGTAAAGTGGCCGATTCAACTCGTCCCTCACCCACCTCCCACTGAACACGTCGCAACCTACCGGTGTCCTCCCTATTGAAAATGGCAGGTTCTCCCACTTCCTCTCTAACCACCCCAAAACAAAAGCCAACTCACTGAATCCTCAACACCATAAACTTACAAATCTTCAAAATATAGACAAAACTATGAAAGCATTGTGGGGTGTGTATATATGTATGTATAAGAATGTTACTGCTAGAATATTTAAAGAGTCCACTGACCTGTCCTTGTGAGGACTTGTTCGGCGTTGAGATCAAGGTCTCCAAGGAGGCACAAGAAGTCCTCCCAATATAGGATGGTAACGAAAACAACGAAAGCTAATAGAGTGAAGATATATGGAGAGAGACGAGCCTTTCTCACCAGAATTGAGGACGAGGAGGCAGAGAGAGGTGGCTTCATGTCTTTCCTCGGACTGTGCCTATTGTTTCGCATAGGATTAAAAGTCGAAGAAGCCTATCGAGTTGTTTAATAAGCGGTTACGTGGGGTTTGGAATAGATATAGGTGTTACTTAGGTTGGTGGCAAAACCAATGATCACATGAAAGCAAGAGAGAGAGAAAATTACCTCAGTTTGATGTTGTGATGTTATATAAGTAGACTAATTATGTGTTTGTGGGTGGAATACAGTACACTTAAGTTTATTTAATGGAAGGTTAGAATTACTTACATTATCATCATCTCCTCCACATTTATAAAGTCCCAACTTATTGGATACATTGAGAGAGGGATAAAGTTTCAACAGTTAAAGTCAAATGCCTTGATCATCAGTGCAATGGAATAATTTTTATTTTGGCGTTTGGTTGATTTTCTCTGAAATTTACACTTTCAACACACACTTATGGCAAACATTGAGACAATTCAGTGGCATATGAAGCCAAAGGGTCTCTTTCTCTACGTATTTCGAAATTAAACTTCTTTTCTATCTTCAAGTAGTGAAGGATTTATCAGTCAACATTCCGAACGATATACATCGAGAAAATCGAAGCGATGCAGATTTCAGAACACAATGATTATCTTGGATATGACATATGTCGTAAGCTTAATTTTTTTCGTTAATAATAATCAATAATGCTGGTAGACATTGAGCAAGTGGACTCTACACAACAAACGCAATTGTTTAAGGAGAAGTTGGATTAAGGACAAACATATATAGCTGTCTCATTATCTCCATTCGGTGGTAACATTTTTCCAATATTATTTATTCCATAATTTTCAAGTCTCATATCTTTTATATTCCTTAAAATTAATGTTGCAACACAAGTGATGAGTAACTGTAGTGGGTACTGCATGATTTAGGAGGAAGCCATTATGAGACTTAACTTATAAGTGAAGGGTACGTGCAATGAAAAGGTAGCGCATCATTATCTCCACTTTATATATATATATATATATATATATATAATTTTAGTCTTTTATACATGATAATACATCCACATCAATCGCAATTTTTAGAGAAGGTGAAGAACCTGCTACTCGTTTTATAAAAGGTTTAGGTGAAAATTTGGTGATGTTTCGGCTTCAAGTGGTTGTTGTCTTTCTCTTATACACTCCCCCAACAAATCCTTGAGTGGAACAGCTGGGATATGGTTGACTTTCTTTGTGATGGATTATCGATTGTCCAACTCAACGCAAGGATTGTAAATTTCTGTTATGTCCATAAATTGTATAAAGGAAAAGTTCGTTCCCAAGTCTATAATTATTCATGATCGATGCTGCCATTTTTCAAGTAAAGTAAGCAATGATACTTAGTTCTATAGTAAAAGATGATGCAATTCGATCGTTTCATAGTCTTGAAGTCCCAAGTCTTACGCCTGGGACAAAGATTGCTTACAATCTGGTACAGAATGAAATATGTTGTCACTCAGCCATCAATTCGCATTCAAAAGCCTGTTTGAGATTCCTGTTGAATATGATAATAACATGACATCAGAATTGCAGTAGAAACCTTTCAAATCACAGTTGGTAAATTTGATTCATTTCGTCGTTGGTTAGGCGTACTCTTATTCTAAAATAAGTCTCCCTAAAATCTTTTTAATAATTTGAGCCATAAAAAAGGAGATTATAATAGAAAAAAGACCTAGTATACTAAAACTTATAAATGTTACCTATATTGAATATGAACCTTTATTTCATCAAATAATTTATAATTTATTACCAATAGTTAACCATTTATTGAATATGCATACAAAAAATAGTGATTGGGGTTTTACATGCATAGAAGTTTCAGTCCTCTTAATTCAACACTGGAAGCATAAGGACGGAGGCTGTTTATGCGTCTCTATCAACTTGACTTTCTTAACCAGCTATCAACTGTTAACCTTTTCTTCCCGTGAACAACCAATGACTTCCGGCACTTGTTATCAAAGCAACATACGACTAGCTAGAAATTCTTCCACAGCTAACAAACCCGCCGTGTTCCGTTCCTAGCTGCAGATTCTGGGATCAAAATAAGAGGAAAAAATTAAGAGCTGCTATTCGAGCTTGAAATGCAAGTACTATTGAGATGTTTCATTGTGTTCTAGGTTCAACCTTAAATTAGTCAAATCTCATTTCTTTATTTACCTGGTTTACACTATATATTGATTAAGAAAACACTCTGAGTGTCCATTAACGAGTAACATACCCCGCATTGCCACATAGCATGCTACATGTCCTCTCCCGACTTTTCAACTCCCACATCTTTGTTAGTCGTGAAAGTATTTTCAGATCGTATTGCCTACGAGTAAGAAGAACAAGGAAAATGGGATAACACAAACTTGCCGAAGGACGGTATGTTCATGAAGATTCAAGAATGTGAAAGTGGGAAAAGTATGCAAGACTACAAAATGTCAAATGCCAGTTGCAAAACAGAAAAAAGACTGCAAAATTATCACTATCTGAAGATATCACAATGAACAGAGTGTGATCGTAGACCATAGAACTGGAGAAAAAATGTGGAAAAAATTGGTATATATACTTGTCATCCTGAAGGGTAGTTCTTCAAAGAATTTCTAAATTCCGAGTCTACTTTGATAAGATAAACAGGCCATACTACCAGCTACTTTCCACAGAGAGAACCAACTTCCCTTGACTCGAAACGTCAGTTCTTGGAATTCTGATGTACCAGAACTATGGCACGTAAATATGAGCTTCCTTTTTTTCACTTGCTTGTTAAAAGTTAACAGCAGAATAGGTGCTTCAATGGCATTCAGTAGGTCCTCTAACTTTCCTCAGCAAAGAAATTCTGTAAGCAGAAATAAGTTACAGTCGTAAGTTTGAGGATTTCTGTAATATATAGCATGCAAGTATTTGACAAAATTACATTGGAAAATACCGGTATTCTCTGGGGCAATCTGCCCCAAAAGTTTGAAATTATCTGGGAAAAAAAAAGTTCCAGAGGCAGTCGAGCACCACCAATGGGCTCAAATTCCGGCCAATATATATCACTTGTCCTCATTAGCGTCGTTCAATGAAATTAATGTATTATTTTGCTACTCTATCAGCATTTCTAGGCTATTTGAATTTACTATATACTAGATCATGCATGTTAATATCCCCAATTGAATCGGCCTGGTAAATCAAATTACAAATCATGAAAAGGTGAATTTTAGTCTGATGCCATCTATGCCGACTTTGTTCCAAGAGTTCAATACCCAGTAGGAATTAAGAACATTCAGCAAACATCTTACGAGCCAATGACTTTAAGTGTATCACAAGATTCCCCAGTAAGGCACTTCCATCCTAAGTGGAAAAAGTACGATCCCTAAGACTATATCTTAAAATAGTCGGATCGATCTGATTGTATAAATTATGAATCAAACAAAATCATGCATAATTCGGTGCCAAGCACTTCAACAAATCAGACCAACATCCAGAGAGGAAACTTACATCCCACCCACGTATTCCAAGGAAGCAACATCAATGGACTGTTCCCACCAACAAATACACTCCATAAAGGCACAAGATACTGAAAAAGAAGCAATTAATCAAAGCAAAATTACTTTAAAAACCATGAGATCTTTACTTAATTGACGATATCCATAACAACTAGATGTTTATGTTGTGAAATTTAGGTTAATTTCCACTAATAATGACAAATTTACCTTGAACACTATCGCCCAGGTGAATAGAGTGTGAACGATTATATTGAAAAATCGCACCAGTAAATTCCCATAAAAGACTAGAGGAATCACAAACAGTCTCACTTAAAACTCATTCTCTTAGACATAATTTGCTTAAATATGTAATTTAATAACACAATAATTCACTACAACTATACCCAACAATAGTTATTAAATAGGTAAATAAAGAACACCAGAATTTAACGAAGTTCAGTCATTATGTCTACTTCTTCGAAGACTACTAAATTGATTATTTCACCATTTTAAAGAAATGATACAAGTGAAATATTACAAAAAGAGAGAAAGAATTTTTTCCTTAAAGAAAGATAGGCAATTTTTAGGATAATTTAACTAAAGAGGGGAGGCTCCTTTTATGGTTTTAGAAATCTCCACCATTCCCACACATTTTCAATTCGGGATTATAGAATGAGCCAAAATATTTGAACAACCAACAAATCTCCACCTTGGCGAATTCTATTTTTTCAAATATCTCACAAAACTCATCTTTAGTAGTGTCTTCAAATTCGCTTCTAAGAGTCCATCTTCAATTTTTAGCAATATTGATCAAGTCCAAACAATGTTGGAACTTGACCGCAGTCACCACTTTTGTCAACATATCAGTAGGATTCTCAGTAGTCTTAATCTTCTGGATTGTTACTCCACCTTCTTCCAAAACCTCTTGTACAAAGTGATAACGAACATCGATGTGCTTTGTCCTTACATGATAACCTTGGTTTTTTGCTAAATGAATGATACTCTGACTATTACAATGTACTTTGACATGCTTCTGTCCAATTCCTAATTCAACAAGCAATCCTTGAAGCCAAATTGCCTCCTTCACAACCTTTGTAGTTGTCATATACTTTGCCTCCGTAGTCGACAAAGCAATTGTTGACTGTAAGGTAGACCTCCAATTGACTGGTGCTTTTGCAAAAGTAAACATATAGCCAGTAGTTAATCAACGTTTATCTAAATCATCGACATAGTTGGAATCATAATATCCAACTACACATTGAACCTCTTGCTTATCTAGCTGAAATACTAAACCAACATCTACAATTTTTAGAATGTACTGTAGAATCCATTTCACAGCTTGCCTATGCTCCTTGTCATACCTACTCATAACCCCAACAACCTCTAAAATGTTGGCCTTGTACACGCCATAGCATACATCAAGCTACCAACCGCATTTATATACGATACTTTAGTTATATACTCTTGTTCTGCATCTTTCTTTGGAGATAGGGATGCACTGAGCTTTATATAAGGAGCGAGCGGAGGACTAACATGTTTTGACTTTTCATTCATGCCAAAACATTGTACTACCTTTTTTCTTTGACTCTGGGCACCAAAGACGATATCCTTTCCTACTAGAGGTGATCCCCATGAAAATTGTTTTCATTGCTCCTGAATTCAACTTTGACTCCTTAACATGATAATATGCAGTAGAACCAAACATATGTAAGGGATCATAATCTATAGCAAGTTTTCTAAACCATTTTTTCAAAGGAGTTTTACCACCAATAGCAGTTGATAGAAGGAGATTGATGAGATTACAAGCATATGTAATAGCCTTAACCCAAAATTCTCTGCCCAAGCTAGCAATAGACAACATACACTAAACTTTCTCTAGCAATATCTGATTTATACGTTCTACCAACCCATTTTGTTATAGTGTATCCCTAACTGTGAAGTGGTTGATAATACCCTCATCTTTATGGACTTTTAAAAATGGATCACTCCTATACTCCCCGCCATTATCTGTACTGAGACGTTTGATCCTTCTACATGTTTGAGTTTACACCATCTTCTTCCATTTGAGGAGAACTCCTAGAACTTCATCCTTAGTATTCATAGCATACACCCATAACCTTCGGAAAAAAATCATCAACAAAGGTCACATAGTAGTGTTTTCCTCCTAAAGAAGCTATTTTGGAAGGTCCCCATACGTTAGAGTGAACATAATCCAAAATATCCTTCGTATCATGGATTGTAGTGCTAAATTTCAATTTTGTCTGCTTCCCTTTTATACAATGTTCATATAAGTTTAATTTGCAGGCCCAACTAATATCTTCAAAGATTTTTCACTTGTATGTCCTAAGCACATATGCCACAACTTAGCTACTTCTAGCTCTTAATCATCATTAGAAGCTGCAATTGTTGTTCCAATAACTACATTATCTTGGTAATAATATAGGTTACTGTTTCTTCAAATTCCTTTCAATACCATAAGTGCACCAAAGATGACTTTCATTACTCCATTTGCTGTATTTATAGTGTAGCCCTTTGAGTCTAGGACTCTCAAAGAAATGAGATTTTTTGTCAAACTTGGCATGTATCTGACATCTGTTAGAGTCTTGGTTGTTTCATCATAATTCCTTAAGCAAATTGAATCAATCCCATTTGTTGTGCAAGGATGTCATTTGTTGTGTAAACAACTCCATCTTCTACCTCTCTAAAATCAAAGAACCAATCTCGATTGGGACACATGTGATAGCTATAGCCTGAATCAAGCAACCATGAACTAGAAGGGCTTATTGAGGATGTAACAACCAATGAAAAATATGAGTCTGTATCTTCACACTTAGCAACGTTCGAATTTGCAACAGTCTTTCCCTTATCAGGTTTGTTTTCATTCTTCAGCTTTGGACAATTCTTTTTCCAGTGCTCTTTTTCCAAATAAAAGGCACATTCATCTTTGCTCAATTTGAGCCTTGACTTCGATCTCCCTTTTTTTTTCCCTTTAGTTTGGCTTTGCGAATGACTTCTGATTACCAAAGCTTCTGTTACTCCACTTATACATTCTTCCTTTGTCTTCTTTCTCAATTTATGACTGTACAAAGTAGCTATAGCTTCACTAAAAGACACATCAACCTTCCTATGAAGTGTAGTAGTTTCAAATCCCAACAACATCAAAGCTAGATCTTCATTTATAGATATCACATCCAACTTCATCAAATCAGTAACTAATTGATTAAAACTGGTGATGTGATCATTTACAATGATACCTGGAACATAAGAGAAATGAAACAGTCTCTTCTTCATATGAAGCTTATTTTGATTGCTTTTCTTCAGGAATTTCTCTTCCAACGAATTCCATAATTTTGATGTAGAAGTTTCTTTCGAGAAAGCATACTTTTGTTCTTTGGAAAGACAAGATCGAATTGTACCATATGCCAAATGATTTATAGTCTTCCAATCTTTCTCCTCAACATCATTTGGTTTCTTTTCTTCAATAGCAATATTAAGACCTTGCTAAAAAAGAGTGTTTTTAACCTCACTTTGCCACATGTCGAAATGACCCGTTTCATAAAAAATCTCCACCATAAATCTTGCATTTATCACAGCAGTCCTTACTAGAATAGACTAGGTAGAAGCTGTCGATATGGTTGGTGCAGTCGTATCTTTGATTTCTGTCATCTCTACTACAATTTTATTCAATAGCTGTCAATACGGAATGTCAATAGCCCAAGAAAAAATCTTTTCTAATGTGGAAGATCAGATCACGCTACAACCACAGAGCATACTAAGAAAAAACTTTAGCTCTGATACCAATTATGAAGACGGTATTCAAATCTCGTGGTTGCCTCCCCACGAAAAAAAAGCAAGGAGACTCCTAGTAAGCCTAGACCAGTGAAGTAGAAGGGCTCTTAGTGACGCCATATACTCAAGCTACTAAGAAATTTTTTTTCGCTCAAAGCAGAGTCCAAGCCTAATGTGGAAGTTCACACTTTAGGGGGAGATTGTTGGGATGTTAAGTGTAAATATAAACCCCATATTGGAAATAGATGGAATTAGTGAAGGACATATAAGTAGAAAGGGCCCACAAACCTAATGCCTTAAGGTTTTGGGTTGAAGTATGGTGTCAAAGCCCATGAGTATGTTCCCTCACTAGATCCATGACGAAGATCTCCATGAAAGTGAGCTCCCCATATTTAACAATTTATGTGATCTACAAACAAAGTGACTCACATCAGCATTAAGATATTGAACTAGCGTCATTGTCTCCCACAAACATAAATGATTGTGGGAAAACTAGAAGGATGCTTTAATACTGTAGCCTGTTAGACAAAATGTTTAAACTCTAGCATATCAAACCAATAAGCCTAAAAAACCAAAATATGGAGCTCACTAACTTTTAAAACATCACAAACAAAATTAATTACCATAAAGTAAGAAAAAAGTAACACCAAGCAAAAATACAACATCCATTCGAATCAAGTTCGATATTAAGATGAATTGCATAGACTCACGTAATGACAGCTCTCTAATTTCTCCAATGACAATGCCACCTATGAAACATGAATAGAGTCATGAGGCAAACCAATTTCAAGGTAAAATTTCTCAGTTGAACTCCATTTGAATCATAAAGCACTGAAATAGAGAGTGAACAATTCCATGTAGGGGCCTTCCTTGCATCTTAAAAACTACTTCCTTACTAGGATTTTTATTTTCTGAAGTGATAGTCAATAAAAAGACGACATCAATACTTAAAATGAATTAAAAACAGGAAAATCAAATAACATACTCTTAGAGAATAATGAATGCCTATATCACCATAGAATAATTACATCTAGCAATCTAACATTCAAATAAGAATGTGAATAACACCATTTAGAAATTATAAGAATAAGAAACAAAATTTTCTTACCAATGTCATTAATGGTTATGCTTGATGCATATCCAATTGTTTCATAAACATCATAACCTACAAATACAACATCGATCTCATCTACTTTGCAAGGAAAGTCAGAGTCTCCACTAATTATTTTAAAGACAAACCTTAGTCAAATTAATGAATGAATAGACTAAAAATGCAAAATCCTGAGAGAACCTTCTTTGTCATCCTCCAAATTTGTGAACTATGTTCTTTACCTCCATCATTTTATGAATTGCCTTCCACTTAAATCTCTTGAACGACAATCTCCAATTCCATCCCCTTTCCTGAAGTTTCTTTTTAATTGATCATATCAGGGCTAAGTTTATTCTGAACATCAGTTCTAGTGGTGGCAAAAGGAATAGATCCATGCTAATGTTGATTCTATTGTTGGTGTTGGACCAATTTCATTAGAGAATAAATGTAAAAACACAATCAAAGGGAGCCACAAACAAGAAAATGAGAAATTTACAGAAACATAGAAATTACGTGAGAAACCCAAGTTTCGGGAGAAAAACCCACAGAGTAAAGAACCAATTTCACTATATTCAAAAAAGGGGTTACAAGGTGTTTATAAACTCTCATATAACTTTCTCTAGTCTCTAAAAAAGGCTAAGAAATTTTCACTCAATTATATAAACAAGTCTCACAGGATGTTTATATACAAAAGTGGGAAGGACAACAATGTCTAACAAAATATTATGTCAGCTACACAACAAAAATTATGTTATACAACTAAAAGACGTATTGTGCTAGCTACATTTTGTATTGTGCTACTGGATGTTAGATAAAAACAAGGCTACAATGGGAAGACACAGTCAATTGTACAATAGATAAAAAAACTTGCCCATAATCTTAAGAACCTAATACTACATTAACCAGAGTGCATGGAGAGATTTGAGTCACACTCAAACAAATCTCCATCTTGACTCAAGTACCCTAAAAAAACAAGAATGACTCTTTACTCAAAAAACCTGAAAGTCTTAAAAACGAACAATATCTGCTAAGTTCAAACAATGAACAAACTTAGCCAACAGAAGTGGTTTAGTCAACATGTTAGTGGGATTACCCTTAGTATGAATTTTCTTCACAAAAACTTTACTTATACCAACAGTATCTCAAATAAAATGATGCTTCTTATCTATATGTTTAGTTTGCGAGTGGTGCTCGTTACTTCTGGATAAATGCAAGGCACTCTGAATATCATAATAGATCATAAGGACATTTTTCTTCGAGCTAAGTTCAACAAATAGACCACGAAGCCAAATTTCTTCCTTAACACCTTTAGTAGCTAAAATATATTCTGTTTTGATAGTAGATAATGTAGTGATATGTTATAAAGAAGAGTACCAACTAATAGCTGAACCACACAAAGTAAAAATATAAGCTGATAAGGACCTCTACTAATCAAGATCGCCACCAAAATCATCATCCACATAGCTAATCACACCACTAGGATCAACTCTACTCTTATCAAAAACTAAACCAACATTACTGGTCCTTTTCATATACCTTAGAATCCACTTAACACCTTCCCAATGTTCCTTACCAAGATTGCATATGAAGCGGATCAAAACATG
The DNA here is from genome assembly GCA_029891385.1 of Erythroxylum novogranatense. Classification (NCBI taxonomy): domain Eukaryota; kingdom Viridiplantae; phylum Streptophyta; class Magnoliopsida; order Malpighiales; family Erythroxylaceae; genus Erythroxylum; species Erythroxylum novogranatense. The sequence goes on from CM057228.1 coordinate 32,582,261, forward strand.
ATAAAATGTTATCTTAATATATTATTTAATATTATCTCCTTTGTTTTGGATTTACATTAGTACTTAAAAATTAAAATTAATGTTTGTTTTGTTTCAGGATATAAAGAGTGGAGACTGCATCAAATTGGAATATTATTGATGATAATCACGAATTTTGGATAAAGTGAAGAGATTGCTATAGTGGATAAGACTGATCACTTGAATAGTTAGATTTGAATTGGGAAACTTCCTTATATCTTGTCATGTAGGAATTTCAATTTGAATTTATTTTAGATAGACATCTTTGCAAGGTAGAATTATATTAGGATTAGATTAGGAAAATCCTATAAAAGGGGTGTTCCTCACAACAAAAAGAATACCTCTCTTCTTACTTTTCTATCAATTCTTTATCTTTATTCTATTTTTGGTTTTAGAGCAAAAGTCATATCTAGCTTATTTGGCTAAACTCATTTATTCTGATTTAAGGAGATTCAAGCCTTTAATTGTAACCTTGTGAGGTTTTATTCTTAATTTTTATTCATGTTTTAATTTAGGTATTTTTTATTTTGAGTTCTTCTATTTGATGAATGATTAGTAATGATCCATCTAATAATTTAATTTAATATTGATTATTCTGTCGCTATCTATGAATTCAATGATTGGTAATTGTCATGAAAGATTCGTACAAGTAGAAAATAAGTTATTTACAAAATTGCATATTTAACTTATGATAAACAAGAAAACTAAGTTGAATAATTGCAGTTATTTCTATTATTTAATTTAGGGTTTAGTCTTTTTCACTAAGCTTATTATTATCATGTATTTGATATGGAATGTTATCATATGCAATCAATGGATGGTAAGTTTTGGTTTGGATGATGGGTTTGAACCATTAATTTAGGAAATTTTGAGACATATCACGACTATCCTAATATGTTTTGGACTAACTGCTTGAATTGTGACACTTATTCTTTTTAGACCAATGGTCAATGTTACAATTAGATGAGATTTTTCCTTTGAACCAAAGTTGGGTATTCTTGAATTTATCCTTTTTATATTTAGTTCATTTATTTTGATTCCTTATTAATTTTAGTTAATCAATTAATTAATCCAAACCCTCCATTTTATTTTATTACTTGAAATTAAGAAACTAGTGCTTATTTCTCTTGAGATTCAACTTGATTCCACGACAAATGCAAAGAGTTTGAAGAGTCAGAATTATTTTAGGATTTTCAAAAACTGATCACAACACTTACACATAAGCCAAATCAGGTCAAATACATATTATACCATACATGAGATGCCCGAAGGCACTACTATAAAGAACAATGGATAAACAAGATTTACCTTCATCTGTCTTAGGACATTAAGGAGATAATAAATGGAGGTGAACGACTAATGGAATGGTGATAGGCTCACAAAGACTCATAGTGAACCTATCTAGCATCTTCAGAATATAAGTCTTTTATGACAAGTGCAACTTCCCTGCCTAATGATCCCTACTTATCTCCATTCCTAGAATATTCCTTGCAGGACCTAAATTCTTCGTATTAAGTTTTCTACTCAACTGGGCCTTCAACTTGTTGACAAGATCAATGTTTGGTGCAACAATTAACATGTCATCAATATATAGAAGTAAATAGATAACTGACTCATCATGAAGTTGTTGAAAGTAAATATAGTAGTCGTAATTGCTCCTAGAGTAGCCTTGCTCAATCATAAAAGCATCAAAGAGTCGATACCATTGTTTAGGTGATTGCTCCAAACCACATGATGTTCTTTTCCAAGAACGAAAAAACTGTCAGGCTGTGAAATGTAAAATCTCTTCATCAAGATTACGATAGAGATAGTTTTAACATCCAATTGTTCCATCTCATGGTCATACAAAGTAACCAAAGATAAGAGAATTCGAATAGATGCGTGGCAAACGACAGGAGATAAAACCTCATTAAAACTAACACCCACTCTCTAGTCAAAACCACGAACTACGTATCGTGCCTTGTACCTTTTATTTTCAACCCTAGGGACGCATTCCTTGACTTTATAAATCCACTTGCAGCTAAGGACTCGCTTACCCTTAGGTAATTTAACTAAATCATATGTTTCGTTCTTGTTAAGACTCTCAACCTTTTCTTACATCGAAGCCAACCACTTATCAGAATCTGCATTAGAGATGGCTTCAAACTAACTCTTAGGTTCATCATAATCATCAATCCTATATGCAACTACCAAGGTGTATGCAACTAAATCACAATTATAATTAGAAAGTTTGGTAGGCATTTTTGATTGTCTGCGAGTACGATCTTTTCCTATGGATGGTTGAGATGAAGTTGAGGTTACTGTGGTGGACTTATTTAAGTTGTCTCTTCCACTTGATCTTTGTTAGACTATGAGGTGGAAGATGATGGAGTATCACCATCAAGTGATTGAGTACTAATTTCAAACTCCATCTTTTCCTTAGTACCCTACAAATAGCCTATAATAGAAGACAAAACACAAGCATCGTTTTTAGAAGATAAGAAATCATTTTCATTAAAGGTTACATCTCTACTAAGTATAACTTTACGAATACCAGGATTAGGGCATCATAAATGATAATCTTTAACACTAGAAACATAGCCTATGAAAATGCACCTTTTAGCATAAGGAGATAACTTTTCTTCATTAATATGAACATATGCAGGACAACCAAAACTTTTTAAATTGGAATAATCAATAGATTTATCGGTCCATTCTTCCTCTAAAATTTTGCCATCAAGTGATCTATGAGATGAATGATTCACTAAATAAGCTACAGTAGAAATAACTTCAACCCATAGATCATGTCAGTGCCACAACCTAATAGTGGAGAACATACATCCAGTTTTTTCAAGTAGTATACAGTTCATCCTTTCTGCAACGCCATTCTTATGTTTCAAGAAATAAAGCCAGACTTTTCATTAAAAATCATCAATTATGGTCATGAGACATCTTTTTCCTCCCAATGAGAGAACCTTGGAGAGACTCCAAAGATCAAAATGAATGTAATTAACTGTGTCCTTGGTTCTATAAAGACCTGCAGAAAAAAAATATTCTTTTGTTTTCCAAAAACACAATGTTCATAAAAATCAATATTGGTAGTGTTTTAGCCATCTAACAAACCACGCTTGTGTAAAATCAATATTAGTAGTGTTTTGTCCATCTAATAAACCACGCTTGTGTAAAATTGACATGCCTTTGTTACCCATGTGACCTAAAAAAATGTGCCAAAGTTTGGTTACATTAGAGTGGAGAGTAGAGGATACAACTACTATTGAGCCTATAATGGTAAAACCTTGCAAAATAAATGAGTACCTTTTAGTAACATAAGAGCTGCTTGAATTACCTTTAAAACTCCACTTTGAGTGATGAACTTACTACCAAGAGATTTTAGTATACTAGGAGAGATGAGATTTCTTTTTAAATCAGGAACGTGTCTGACTTTGGTCAAGGTATGAATGACACCATCATGTGTGTTAATGTTGATTGTCCCTTTGTCGATAACCCTACACTGAGAATTATTACCCATGAAAACAAAACCACCATCATAAGTCTCCTAGGTTGAAAACTAGTCCTTACAAGGACTCATATGAAACATACAGTCCATTATCCATTCATTCTTCGACCTTTTCCAATGTTAGTAGCTAAAAGAACATCACCCTTAAAATCTATGTTAACAATGCTAGCCCTAGAAGACTTTTCTTATTGTTTGCCTTTGGTCTTCTTTTTTCTCTCATTTTATTTTTCAATTTATAGAACTCAAAAATCTCATTCCCTTGCTTCTTATAATAACGACAAGTTTTACTTAAAATTTTGCCTATAGATTTTGACTTGCCTTTCTTCTTATTATTAGCATTGTTTTCCCTCTCATGGGTCCTTCCCATAATAATCAAACCTTCACCTTAAGGCATTGATGAGATTTTAGTGTCAAATTTTTCCTTAGATAATAACTTTGTTTTAACATCCTCAAAGAACAAGGTATCATGATTGCCATATAACATGATTTCTTTAAAATGCCTATATGAAGGGGGAATTGTGCAAACAAGCAAAACAATTTTATCATCATCAATATTCATATCAAGATTTTCATGATCAATCAAGATATAATTAAACTCATCTAGGTGAGATTGGGCAGAGATACCTTCTTGCTTTCAGATGGTGAATAAACATTCCTTAAAAAGAAGCTTATTGGCAAGGCTCTTCGTCATATAAAGTGATTCCAATTTTAATCACAACCCAGCTATCATAGTTTCATTAGTCACCTTGCGTAAAACTTCTTGGTAAAGGCATAGCTAAATCGCTGAAAGGGCTTTCTGTTGGATCGCGTACAGTCCGAGTATTCACAATACACTGCGGAAAAAGACCATACAATAACATGAGTATAATCGAGAATACCAAAGATGTACGAAAATATCTTATTTTCGTGGATAGATTGCTTCTTTTTGGATTCCAAGACACTGCAAAACGCGAATGCCCTCTACCGGTATCCACACGAGTATGCACGATCCGGGCTGCGGCTGTGGTGTGCTAGCACGTTCAGAAACTCTTCCGAACGCCGCACGATTATTCTCTCGGATGGCGGCTAGGGTTTCGTCTTTTTCTTCCCTTGACCTAATGAGACCTAAGTTTCTCTATTTATAGAGAAACCCTAATCTCATTCAGGCCCTATTAAGTTTCGGCCCATTATATCATATATAATAAAAGCCCAACAACTTAATTAAATCCAGCCCAATAAATATATTTATTCAACACCTAATAAATTAGGCCCAATAGAATAAGTCCATATCACATCACTCTTTGTGTGCGACCCTGTAGGCTCATTTGATGTTGGCAATGGACTTGATTACACTTCAAGGCCCATAAGTCATAAGCGGCCTCTAGTAAGACATTATGACTACCCAAATCAAATGAGGATCGATGATCCGATTTAACCTGTAATTATGGTTATAGGCTTAGTCCTTTTGTAACACGATATTAAGATTAATCACAAGGCATGGTACATGTCAACCTTTGATTAATCATAGTTTCTTGATGCCCAGGTTGGCTGATTATAACAAATGACATTGATGACTCTTCATCAATTCATTTGAGCACGGCCATGCATTTCTTCAGTCACACTTGTCAAGAGGCCCAAATGATATCTCTCTCATTTAAGAGAGGTACAAATCCCATCTATGTCATTCACATCCCTCCGCATGATTCATTTAGTGTCCAACATAAGAGTATTTGTTATTCGGTTAAAATAACTTAGTCTAATATCAAAACACTAAATTTCTCATGTAGGGAACCATGATGACTTCAGGTCAAAGGACTAAAGTCAAACCATATAAAGAATCACTAATGACATGAAACCATGTAGTATTCTTTATATGGGTCGGTCCAATATATGTTCTCTAACATATATCTATGTTTCTGATTTGATATCTCATATCCATGATCAGTAAAACGTGATCATCAATCATAACACATACTAGTCTTAATTCATTATTGTTCCACCAATAATGATCGACCAGGGACAGTCTAGAATAGTGTTATAAAGCTTATGGTTTTACTATCAAGTCACATACTTGATGACATAAGTCTAATAATATTCATGGAATGTAAATCACATTACATAAATGAAATACATGCATATATGAAACGGAATACCTCATAATATATATTATTAACAAATCATAATGTTAATACATGAATCACAAATGTTCATTGGCCTAGGGCACACTACTAACACTTTCTCATTGAGGTCCTCCCATTGTTCATCACTTATAGTGTCTAGCTTCTTAGATTTTTTGTTAAAGGCTTTCTTCAACCTATATTGTGTAATAACAACCTTAATCTAGGCACACCAAATTGCAAAACTAATCTTTCCTTCAAATTTCTCAATGTCAAACTTAATGACAATTGACATAATGAACTACTCCTTGATTGAGATTAATGAGGCTCTAATACCAATTTGTTGGACCAACTTTGGTAAAGAATAAATGTAAAAACACAATTAAAGGGAGTCACAAACAAGAAAACAAGAAATTTATGGAAACACGAAAATTACATAGGAAACCTGATTGTTAGGAGAAAAACTCACAGAGCAATGAATCAATTTCACTATGCTTAGGGTTACAATGTGTTTAGAAACTCTCACATAACTTTCTCTAGTCTCTCAAGAAGGCTAAGAAATCTTCACTCACTTACATAAGCAAGTCTCATAGGATGTATATACACAAAAGTGAGATGGATAACAATGCCCAACAAATTATTGTGCCAACTACACAATCATCTACACAACAAAAATTCTGTTACATACAAAAAGACATATTGTGTTAGTTACATTTTGTATTGTGCTGCTGGATGTCAGATAAAAACAAGGCTGCAATGAACAGACATAATTTTTTTTAGAACATATGAACAAAATTGCCCATACTTTTAACAACTCAGTGCCACATTAACTAGAGAACAATGAGAAAATTGGGCCATACTCCAATAGTTGGCAAAGAGGAATCATCACTCCTAAGGGGTGATTGAGGCATCTAAACATAGAAAATTGTATGTGATATTCTTTATCATAAAATTTACCATTCCTGTGGTGACGTCATATTTACTGTTTATCACACAGGATGCATAATCAACCATTTCACTACTATAGTAAGAAGATGATGTACTAGTTGTCCTACAAAAAATTCTTGTAACTTACAAGATATACGAAAATGCTATGTCTAACTTGAATAAAATTTCCTTACGATTCTAAGCAAAAAGGATCTCGTATGTTATAAAAAATAATTAAATACTAACAAATAGTAAAATTTATGCATGATAAAAGAATCCAAAGTCAACATGTACACTACAACTCAGATTTTTTGATGAGGAAACTTCTAGTCTTATACATGATAACATTAAAGACTTACGAAATAATCATATACCATGCAATCAAGACATCTGTAAGGGTTGTGATTAAAAACCATCCCTTTCCATAGCTGCTCCAAATATCAAAATATGAAAAGTTCAGGTCAACCAACTTTATAACATGAATATATCATTTGCAAGGAGGTAGATAAAATTAAAGTAATGGCAATGCATCAGATTCTACAGAACATCCTCCTTCTATCATTCTTAAAAAAACATGTTGCTAAATTTCAATTCGCAAGATACATGATTTCCATTAGAGATAAGACAATATAGAAATTTCTAGGCAGCTATAAACACAACAAGAATGACATAAAGTTTATTGTAAGAGCCATAACCAAATTACAATGAAGCCTTCTAGCCATATAAACAAAATGGCTCTTTAACTATAAAAATACTTGAAAAACAAACAAATAAATTTTAACCTAATGGAGCCAATCTTAAACCAGACAATACTAGTATTTAAAGTCAATTGACAAAACATACAATAGTGAAATCAACAAAAACAGAAGGTAGGTAATCATTAATCAAAATTTGATCCCAATTTTCTCGAGGAAGTACAATATCATGCAAAGAATACTTAATGTTATAATCTAACATAGGCTTCTCTAGAATTCTTATTGCCTATTATACAAAATAAAATAGGAAGTTCCAATAAGTTGAAACTTGAAATGTAACATCCTTATTCTACTAAAAACCCATTGATAACATGAGTTTTTAACTAAAACCCATAGATAACATGAGTTTTAACTATCTTATTTTTTGTTTAATTGATAACATCGGTTATTAGAGATAACTCTTTTCTATAGTATGTAGATAACTTTTATTTGTAGTACGTTTTAAATCCTTTCTGTTCATATTATCTCTTATCCATGTATGTACATTGTGTATGTAAAGGCTCTATAACCTTTATAAATATTATTAGAAATATAACACAATTATTTACATTATTATCGTAGTGCTCACATCAAACACATAATTTTTTTTCCATACAACATCAACATCCACATTTCATAAGTCAACCAACATCCCAAATCCAACGGGTTAAAACCAATACGATAGAATCATCAAACCACTCCAGAAGACATTCAACACTTAGAGAGTATTATCAACACCAATATGATAAAATCATCACACCAAACACTCACAACATCGACATCCACACTCTGTAAGACCTTCAACAATTAGACATAATTATTTTGAAAGTCATTCAACACAAATTCAATACCACAATCAACATTCACAAAAAGCGCAATACCACAATTAAATGGTAGATACCAATACACTAACAACACCCTTCAATCAAATCATACGCTTCCTGACCACACCATTGAATTTCACCAATTATCTTGTTTGGAAAAATCAATTTTAAGTTATTTTGATTACCTTTGATCTCATAGGCAATGTGGATGGCACTATCTTCCCATCAGTAGCAGTCTCTAGCTCGGAATCTCCATCTTCAAAATTTCACAAATAATGTTCAACTTGTATATTGCTTCTTCATAGCATCGCTCTCTCCATCAATCTCCCGACTAACTCTCAGCTATCACACTGTTCATGCACTATGGTTTGGAATAACAGATCATTTTATGCAATAATTGTCTTCCCAATACTCTCTTCTCCATTGTTAACTCCACCTGCTAAAGAAAAGCTTCAACACCATCACTATTTTCTCTCACTTATCTCCACAACTGCAAACAACTTGGTAGCTATTGGTGATACAGTTTTTGTCAAAGACCTAGTTCTCTTCACCTTGAATAGCCTCCTAGCTGATTAGGAATCTTTAATAGGCATGTAAATTGAGCCCAGGATAGGCCCAAACTGGCTCATTTTGTCAAAAACGATGTCATTTTTTAAAATTTTGTTAAAAAGTAATAAAGTAGGCTGGCCTATCGAACTAGAGCTCGGGCCTCTCCAATCGAGCCTAGGTAGGCCTGGGCTTAGTCTGACATATTGTCGTCCCTAATCCTTCATCACTATAACTAAACATCACGATACTCCCTTGAATTTTCTCGAGCTTTGTGTCAAACTTCTAGGTCATAAATAGCACCTACTCTCTTTTCACTCACCTCTACCACTAGACATTGCTTTTTTTGTCTCTCACACTAGTGGTCATCACTCTCACGACACTTGCGGTAGAGGCAATGAAAAAGCTTGCAGAGGGAGGCACTACCACGCTCCCTCTACTTCTTGGGTTAACCTTATTTCTGCTGAGTCTCTCACTTGCCAACCTGCTTCTTCTTTTGGGCCTCGGTAGACCCTTAGGGCCATCTATCCTACTCATCCACTGCATCAGGCTTCTGGCCCACTTCATTCACAACACTTTTAGGACCAATTTCAACCTCCAACTTAAGCATCCAATAATGATTCATTTCCCAAGTCTACTAAACCACCCATGCAATGTCAAATTTGTTGGAAACGGATCCATATTACTGCCCACTATCATTTTTGATATTCCGAGTCTCATAATCATTTTTATGATTCTTGATATATTAATAATAATAATAATAATATTTATGCAACATTTACTACCATGAATATTCAACCTAAACTAGACACTACTTACCTCAATTTCAATACTATTTTTGACCACCACCTACATGACTCTTAATTATCACCTTGTAGAATTCATATTCCCGTATGATGGGTCCAATCAAGTATTCATTGGAAATGAACAAACTCTTCCCATTTCCTCTATTAGTTCATTCACTAAATCTAATTATTCTCGTCTTCCTCACCTTTGTGATATTTGATTGTTCCTAATCTGTTGCCAAATTTGTTTCTAATAATTCATGTCTTATTGAATTTAATCTTTTTAGTTAGATTGTGAATGACCTTCAAACCAAGATATTGCTCCTTGTGAGTTCCATATATAATAAACTTTATCCCTTGAAGATACCATCCCAATTTTGTAATTATGTCTCTCTCACTGCCACCATTGCTTCCTTGGATCTATGGCATCAATTACATAGTCATCTGTGTCGTTATAAGTTATCTAGTTTATCTTCCATTTTACTAGTTAAATCCAATGCCATTAATTCTTGTACTTCTTGTCTTAAAGGAAAAAAAATGTTCGTCTTTCATTTCTATTATCCTCTTATCTCTCTACGAAACCTTTACAACTCATTTATTGTGATTTTTGGGGACCTTCGTTGACTCTTTCCTTATCTGGGTATCGACACTTTATTATCTTCACTAATAATTTTAGTCATTTCATCTTTTTTTTTTTTAAAAGTCACATGTTCTTCCCTGTTTTCAAACTTTTAAAACAACCATAGAAAACCTTTTCCCCACCACTATAAAAATTTTCAATGCAATAGAACTCTCGAACTCATCAATGACATCTTCGCTCAATATCTTACTACCCATGACATCACTTATTGCATCTTTTGTCCTTATACTCCTCAACAAAATGGCCTTATCGAACATAAAATTCTCCATATCACTAAAATAGGCCTTACTCTTCTTTTGCATGCCTCTTTACCTAAATTCTTTTGGGTTGAAGCTTTTCACATTGTTGTTTATCTCATCAACCTTTTACCTACATATATTCTTAATCATCAATCTCCTTATGAAACACTTTTTCACACTAAACCAAATCTCTCTCACTTTCGAGTCTTTAGTTGCACTTGTTTTCTCTTTTGAAGCTTTACCTATACTGATAAACTCACATCTAAATCTACTCCCTGTGTTTTTCTCAAATATTAGTCTAAGTATAAATACTACCATTGTTTTGATCCTCACACCTATAAACTTTGTATCTCTCAACATGTTTTTTTTATTGAATATATTTTCTACTAATCCACCCTCTCTTCTCATTCTTCTCTTTCCCCTTCTCCTCCCTCTGTTCTCTCCTCATCTTTACCTTTTAGCCCAACTCACACTACTTCTCCACCCTTACCTATTAATCCTCCACCATCATCCTCTCATCCTATGGTCACTTGCACACATGATCAAACCTGTGTTTCTTGCTCTTTTGATGATTATGTCACCTATTCCACACTTGTTACAAATTCTGATCCTATACATTTCACTCATGCCAAAAAATTTTCACACTAGCATCAAACCATGTTTAATAAGTTCACTACTCTCTATAGAATCTGGAATCCCGTGCAATCTCATTATCTCATCAACGTACTTCCTGGCTAGCACATGCAATGAATCAGTCTGCTTGATTACCAGAAAATGGGCTGACTTCGTCAACCGATCCACTATAACCCATATGGCATCATGCTTCCTGCTAGTCTTAGGCAACCCCATCAGAAAATCCATGGTTACTCTTTGCCACTTCCACTCAGGAATGGACAATGGCCTCAACTTGCCTGAAGGCGCATGGTGTTCAGCCTTGACCTGCTGACACACAAGACACTTACTAACATACTCTGCTACATCCTTCTTCATGCCCTTCCACCAAAAATGCTCTCTCAAATCTCTGTACATCCTGGTGCTACCTGGGTGCATGGCATAAGGCGCATTGTGTGCCTCATCCTTAACTTCCCTGCTATCTGGAATGCAAAGTCTATCCTCCACTGTCATAAGTCCATCATCTCTCACTACTACCTCAGAAACCTTACCATTCAGAATTTCCTCTCGAAGCTTGCTCAACTCTGCATCCTGTGTCTGCAACTCCCTAACCTTCTCCCTGAGTATAGGCCTCACTCTGAAAGTAGCTAAGAGGCAATCTGGTTCCTCCTGCTTCAAGCTTATCTTAAGCTTGGCCATCTCTTCCAATAAAGGAAGATACACTGTCTGAACATGGGCAATAGAAGACTTTCTGCTCAAAGCATCCGCCACTACATTCGCCTTGCCTGGGTGGTACTCAATCAACAAATCATAGTCCTTGAGCAACTCAATCCACCTTCTCTGTCTCAAATTCAACTCCTTCTGGCCCAGTAAGTACTTGAGGCTCTTGTGATCTGTAAAGATCTGTGTCTGAACTCCATAAAGATAATGCCTCCAAACCTTCAAGGCAAAGATCACTGCTGCTAACTCCAAGTCATGAGTCGGATAATTCAACTCATACTGCTTCAGTTGCCTTGAAGCATATGCTATCACCCTGTCTCCCTGCATCAACACACAACCTAAACCCTTCCTCGAGGCATCATCAGACATCCGATAGCCTTCATCACCCGAAGGCAAAATCAGCACTGGAGCTCTTGTCAACCTGAGCTTGAGCTCCTCAAAGCTCTTCTGGCACTCATTAGTCCATATAAACTTCTGATTCTTCCTCAATAGCTTGGTCATCGGAGCAGCTATCATGGAAAATCCTTCTACAAACCTCCTGTAGTAACCTGCAAGGCCCAGAAAACTTCTTACCTCTGTCACTGTCTTGGGTGCATGCCAACTTACTACTGCTTCAACTTTTCTCGGATCAACATGTACACCATCCTGTGAAATCACATGTCTAAGGAAAGTCTCCTCATGAAGCCAGAACTCACACTTGCTGAACTTAGCATAAAGCTCTCTCTCCCTAAGAGTCTGCAAAATAATCCTGAGATGCTTCTCATGATCTTCTTCACTCTTAGAATACACCAGAATGTCATCTATAAACACTATGACAAACTGATCCAGAAACTCCTTGAAGACCCTGTTCATAAGATCCATGAAAGCAGCTGGAGCATTGGTTAAACCGAATGGCATAACCAAAAACTCATAGGGCCCATAACGGGTCCTGAATGCTGTCTTGCTAACATCAGACTCCTTGATTCTGAGCTGATGATAACCTGACCTGAGATCTATCTTGGAAAAGACCCGTGCTCCCTGCAGCTGATCAAACAGATCATCTATCCATGGCAAAGGATACTTGTTCTTGATTTTCACCTTATTGAGCCTCCGATAATCAATGCACATCCACCATGATCCATCCTTCTTCTTAACAAACAGAACTGGTGCTCCCCAAGGAGACGAACTAGGCCTGACATACCCCTTCTCTAACAGTTCCTCCAACTGTTCCTTAAGCTCCTCAACTCACCGGAGCCATCCTGTAGCGGGATAGAAATAGCGCGGTTACGGGAATCGAGTCAATGGCAAACTCGATTTCCCTCACCGTGACAAACACAGTAACTCATCCGGAACACATCTGGAATTCCTCACAACCGGAAATCCTCTAACTTCCCTTCATGCACATCGGCATCTACAACATGCGCCAAGAAAGCTTCACATCCTCGCCTATCATTCTTTCACCAACATAATTGAAATCGGTCTTAGCGAAGGTATCTTCCTGTCTCCTCTGAAGATCACCCTCTCACCATTGCCCAGATCAAACTCTACCTCTTTCTGACCACAATCCAGCTTGGCCAGATACTTCTCCATAGTATCCATCCCCAGGATAACATCTAACCCTCTAAGGTCTAGCGGTAGTAAGTCCACTACCAATCTAGCACCATCTATGAAGAGCTCACACTGCTCATATACCTGACTGATCACCACATTCCTCCCTAGAGGAGTACTAACAATCAAAGGCCTATCCAAAGGCACAGAACTCATATCATGCAATGCTATGCTAGCAGAAACAAAAGAGTGTGTGGAACCAGAATCAATCAAAACATAGACTGCTGAATCAAATAATCGAGCCATACCCGTGACAACCTCAGGTGCGGCTGCAGCTTCCTCCCTGGTCATGCCAAACACTCTTACCGGTGCCTGACCCCTTGGCCTTCCTGGAGGAACAGTCTTCCTCGCAGTCCCAGTATCGCCTACCTCGATCGGCTTTGGTTCCCACTGTCTCTGCACGCCTAGAGCTCAAATCAGGACCCTCTAGTCTCGGTACCTGTGGGCAATGCTTGGCTATATGCCCCTTCTCTCCGCATCTGAAACAAACTCCAAGTGACCTGAGGCACTCTCCCTGGTGATGTTTCCCACACTGATCACATAAGGGGTAGGTGAACCCGCTCCTACCAGCTCTACCTGCGCCTCCCACATTAGAGGCTTGGCACAAGCAAATGCCTCGACTGCTTGTTCCTGGTAGCCCCACTGCTACCCACTTCACTCTGACTGAAAGAGCTCCTCGTGCTCCTCTCAGGCAATGGAGCACTAGCACCCTTTCTGAAACTCTGCTCCCTGTTCTTCCTCTTCTTGTTCGCTTCATTCTTGATGTTCTCCAGCTTCTCGGCCTGGAGAGCAGCATCCACCAACTACTGGTAGTCACAGAAATTGTGAATCAGGACTTTCTCCCTGATCCCTAAATGAAGACCTCCCTCAAACTTGCGGCACTTGTCTTCCTCTGTTGCCACAATGTTTGCTGCATATCGTGAAAGTTGCGTGAACTTCAGCTCATACTCGCTCACACTCATGTCCCTCTGCATAAGATTCAGAAATTCTCTGGCCTTCTCTTGTACATACACCCTGGAGAGGTACTTCTTTCTGAACACTTCTATAAAGTCCCTCCATGTCAGCACCGAAGGAACAACCTGACTGTAGGGCACTGATTCCCACCAATGCAATGCATCTCCCTGCAACAGACTGACTGCATAATCCAGCTTATCCTCATCTGAGCATCTCATCTGAACTAGGACCCTCTCGGTCCTCTTCAACCAAGCTTCTGCTTCTTCGGAATTCGTAGTCCCACTGAAATCCACAGCCCCAAACTTCCGGAGCTTGTCATCATCCACTCTGCTCATCAAGCTTGCATCGGCATCTGAGATCCCTGTCCCATGGCATACGTGAAAGCCTGTGCAAAGGCTTGAAAGAAACTCGGATCCATGGGAGTTCCCTGAGCCATAGGAGGAGGCGGAGGAGGCACTTCTTGCTGCAAACTAGGTGCCTCTGAAATCGGAACAAAATGTGTCCCGACATGCTGAGGAATATGGGATTCATCCGTACTCCCCTGACGAGAATGAGACCGAGTCGTAGCTCCCCGAGTTCTCCTTCGAGGTGGCATGTTCACTCCTTGAATAGAAAACAATTGAAAAATTTTAGTTCAAGTACGATAATTTTCAAAGTATGCGAAAACAGTTCAAATCATGTAAAATAATGCAAGTTATTTCTTGAAAACCATGTCATGTAGCCCTAGATCAAAAACCTAGGCGCTCTGATACCAAACATGTTGGACCCCGCTGCCGGAGCCCAACGTCGGTCGTGAGAGTGTGGCGGGAAAACGTGAGATTCATACATTTAAAAGAAAAAGAAAAGCCCGCGGAAGGTTAATGGGCCTGCTGGAAAGTAAGCTTGAAACCCGCTTTCATGCATAATTTAAACAATCACATCCAAACATGCAATTTAACGATTTAGAAAAGGAGACCATCGGAAGTTCAATGGACCCATCGTGAAACTTTCATACTTTTAAACATATTCATAATTCATGCTCCAAAGAAGAGTTTCATAAAGCCTTACAATTATCTCAAATCAAATTACAACTTTGAGTTCAAGAGCCAAAAGTATAAAACACTCTTGAACCAATGATACTTGAAATGAAACTAAAGTCTTGGAACATAATCAAACATATGAAATGAAAGCGGAGTGTCTTGTCGAAACTCATGACTCACTCGATCTACGGCTCACACCGGTATGGGGAGATTAGAGGGGTGAGCAGTAAAGCTCGTGGGAACATATTTATAATATCGCATAAGCAAAAGCATTCAAAATATCTCATTGCCGTGATACTTGTTGAAATCATAATACTTGAGCATGTAGAAGTCATTTCTTGAGAACCGCTGATTCTTGAACAAATCATGATGCATGTCACATAACAAATCATAACACATGACATGATGGTTTGGGTGTCCCGGGTTAATGACGTCCTACACATGCCATCGAAATGTTGATGTGTAGGCGTAGTTTCGTGAGGGAATCCTTGTGGGATAACCACATGCCACGATCAGGCGGTAGGAGAAGCCTTTTAGTGAGTCAATGTGCACTTGACTATCGTGAGGGACACCGCAAACCCACATAAGTATGCTTAATTCATATTCTTGTAAACTTGTTTGCCAAACTGGCACTTGCTTGTAAACTTGTTTGTCATGTATTTCGTAATACTTGAATTCATGTACTTGTATTCGTAAAAAGGAGAACACTCCTTTGTGAAAAATCTTGATAATAATCATGAATGCAAAACACATAGCAGAAAATAATCATTCATGGTAGTATGCAATGCGATCGTGAATGATGTAATATAAATGCATGAGATCTTGCTTGATTTGAACTAAACAATGAGTACTTAGTTACTTTATTATAAACATGAACCCACCTGAATTCCTTGCTTGTCTTGCCTAGGAATGAGTTTCCTCTTGAGCCTCTTGATCCTCTTGTCTCTCTAAAAGAAGAACCAAAATCCCATTCAAAATCTCATGTTGAAACCATAATTCCATTCTTAACCTCCATCTAAAATTCCATAATCTTAGAAACCAATTCATAATTTCATAATTTCATCACTTCATAAGACTTGTAGATCTATGCCTCTAGTTCACAACGCCTAAAATCACCTAAAAGGACTTCAGAGCAAAGATATGATCAAAACACTAAAATACTTCTCTTGGAAAAAGCGGCCTTGCATGACGAGGCATCGCTCGCCCATGACGAATGGCTTCGGCACGCCACGACGTCTTGGTCAGCACGTCATGTCGGGCGTCGTCGACCCACGCGTCACGGCGTGCGGCCTTGAAGCTCGTCGCGACGTGCGGGGCTCCGAACCCGGATTTTCGACAGATCTTAAACATTTCCGACTCTTAATCCTTTCCTTTCTCAACTACAACACATCTAAACCATGAATCAAGTCATATTCTTCCATTCTAACCTCATTCTAACTCAAAAACATCAACAAAAACACAAACCCAAGCAAATCTACAACATTTCACCATAAACCCTAAGACAACGATTTCTCCCTCAATCCATGCAAAACTAAGGTTAGATTCAACCTAAACAAGTGTAGAAGAGTATAACTTACCTTAAGGATGCTTGAAATCTGTCGAAAAACGCCTGAAACTAGCTTCCTCTTCTTCTCCCTCACTCTGCCGACGATGCTCTTCTCTTCTCTTCTTTCTATTTCTTCTTCCTTTCTTTCTTTCTTTAATTTCTTAAACCTACAAGATAGGGCAAAGACTATAATGCCCCTCCATGCAAGCATAAAACCTCTTACCCTTAAGTGTCTTGCCCATTTTGCCCTCAACATTTCTACTCTTTCAAACACTTATCCCACACTAATCTCAAATAAATCCTAATTTTCCATGAATATTTCCAATTAATCAAACTATGCCATAAATAACACAATCAAATAAATTCATACTTAATAAATTTAAGAAAACAAAAATTTGGTGCCTAACAGAATCTAATTCCTCCTCCACCAAATACTGATATTATTGGTTGTAAATGGGTCTTTCGTATCAAGCAAAATCCTGATGACTCCATTAAACATCATAAGGCTCGACTAGTAGCTACAGGTTATCATCAGACTTTTGACATTGACTAAACTAATACCTTTAGTCCTGTTGTTAAACCTACCACCATTTACATTGTTCTCATTCTTACTCTATATCATAATTGGCCTATTCGTCAACTTGATGTCAACAATGCCTTTCTTCATGGTCATCTCCAAGAACAAGTTTTTTTTTGTCTTAACCTTCTAGGTTCATAGGTCCCCACTATCCTTATAATGTCTATCATTCCCATAAAGCTTTATATAACTTGAAACAAGCTCCTTTAACATGGTTTTATTGGTTAAGTAAGAAACTTCTTGATCTTGGTTTTGTCAAATCCAAATCTGACACTTTCCTACTTATTCATACCACCTCTGGTCACACAATCTTTGTCTTTATTTATATGGATGATATCTTGGTTACAGGTTCTTCACCATTGTTTATTACATCTCTCACTAATGATCTCAACACCACCTTTACCATCAAAGATTTAGGACTCCTTCATCACTTTCTCGGTATTGAGGTTATTCTTACGCCTACTATCTTCTACTTACTCAGGATACTTAGATCAAAGATCTCCTTCTTCGAACTAGTCTCCATAATTCTAAACTTGCAGCTTCACCTATTACCCATACCCTTCCTTTATCTAAAAATCACGATCATGCCTTTCCTAATGCTACTAAGTATCATAGTATTGTTGGTACTCTACAATATCTCCTGACATCTAGTTTGCTGCCAACAAAGTTTCTTAGTTCTTACAATGTCCTACTGATGCCTACTAGATTGCATTTAAACAGATTCTTCGTTATCTTCGCTCTACCTCTTCTTATGACATTCACTTAATTCTCTTCTTTTAATCTCCATGCTTACTATGATGCTGACTGGGTTGGCTATCATGATGAACGTCATTCTACATTTGGCTAGCACATCTTTCTCGAATCCAATCTTATATCTTGGAGTGCTAAGAAAAAATCAACAGTTTCTCGATCTAGTACTGAACCAAAAAATTGTAGTATTGCTCTTACAATTATAGAACTTTGTTGGATCACTTCACTTCTTGGCAAAATCAGTTTCTCTCAAATCAAACCTATTCTTTGGTATGATAACCTTGGTGCTACTTTTATTGCTTATGATCCATTCTCTCATGCTCTCTCAAAGCACATTGAGATCAACATTCACTTTGTTTAAGATCTAGTAGCAAACAATCACTCTAAATTCAACATATCTCATTTACTAACCAAATTGCTAATGTTTTGACAAAAGTTCTTTCTTTGACCAAGTTCCAACATCTTCGCGACAAAGTCATGATTACTAGTCCTCCTGAGTTTAAGGGGGGTTAATAACATGTGATTTCAACTATGTTATTTTTTATTTGTTATTGATAACATCAGTTACAGTAGATAGCTCTTATCTTTAATATATAGACAGCTCATATATGTAATATGTTTTAAATCCTTTTTGTTCATAGTCTCTCTTATCTCATATGCATAGAAAGGCTTTAAGACCTCTTTAAATATTATCATAAATTCAACACAATTATTTACTTTATCACCCAACATTAATATCGTGAGATTTTAAACCTATCAAAGACTTTTACTTTTACTACTCCTACCAAATCTCCCAACACCTATAAATCCCCTCTTAAAAGGAAAAAAATGTTTTAAAGAGAAACTATGTTTTCATAAATTTAAGTTCCACATTCTTAATGCGGTGACACTGTGCTAAAGTGATGATAGAACCACATTGAAAATAAACAAAGAAATAGAGTTATTTATATGTGAAAAGGATTCGATTGAATTCCCTTCATATAAATCACTCCTAAAGTAAAAATAATTACAAAGGTTATGCACAGGTATACAAATCTATTAATCTAAGAATCTACTTCGAAAGAACTGTCGTTGATTCCTATACTTTAAGGTTTTGAGTTACCAACTTGAACTAAAATCTCAACAAATCAAAACTGCTTAATCACGATTACTTAATGGCACTGCGAGAAAAGCCATATGGGACGCAGACATGAAGAAAAAAGAAAAAAGAGGAGTACCAATCTTCGCCAACTTTGTCGTGAAGGTAATTAAGAAGCTTCACACCATAATAGAAACTTATTTCGCAGAGTCCATTGACCCACAAAATCTACACAACACATAGTAGCAATATCATAATAAAACAGTTCAACAAGTTTTTTCCTAGAATTTTATGCATTTAATTTCCTTTTATTTTCTCAATAGTTCATTGCCAGTCAAATGGTAAGTTGCTCAGAAGCTCAAGTTTATGAGACAATTTCCGTTCCGTTCTCTAATCAATTATGTTGCTTGCTTTTGGAGCCGAGAAATCAGCATGAAATGGTTGGGTGGATTTAAGAAAAGTTGTCAACAAATAATGACCTAATGTTATTTTTGACAATTAATTACGGCATAAAGTTAATGTTATAAAAATCAAACCAAAAGTTAAATTGATAAGATAAAAATTTTAAAATTTTAAAGGATCAAATAATATTGGACCGTCATAAAATTAACTAAAGATTGGATAAAATTAAACAATTTGAAAGAGATTGATAAATAAAATTAATTGATTTATTTTTGTTTATAAGAACTTATTAATTTATAAAATTAATTAATTAATTAATTAATTGATTATTTTTAACAACAAGAATTATTAAAATATAGAGGAGGATTGTGCTTAATTGCAAACAGAAATTTGAGAATAGTGCTCAATTGCAATGTATCAATAAAGTTTAGAGCACCAGTATTTGGTGAATGAAAACAATAATAAAATATGACAGTATAAATAATTTATAATTATTTTAGGCACAATTGTTTTTTCTCTTAATTATTTAACCGTTGAAGTAAAGCGCTCCTCATAAAAATATTTTCAAAAATAATAAATTAGATTCAATCTACCAATCCAATCAAATAATTACTAAAACATAATTATCAACAAATTAACATATTCAAATTGCCAAATTTTTTTTACTCCGTAAAAAAGTAGTTGATCGGTCATTTATCAAAGCCACGGATTGTTTCTTGTTGACCTTAGGAACAGGAGCACGGTGTCGTTTTGTACCAGACTCGAACAGTTAAACTTCTTTCTAGGGCGGAAATCGTACTATCATCCTTCGCGGGGCGCCAGGTCTCTGCTTAATGGAATCAATCGAAACACTGAACACGAATACGGCGTTGACGAACACGCGCTTCTCCGACTTGGAACCACCTCTCACTGAACCGGTGCTCCAGGCCTTAAGTGAAGGCGGGTTCGAGCACTGCACTCCGGTTCAGGCCGCAACTATTCCTTTACTATGCAGCTACAAGGATGTCGCCGTCGACGCCGCCACCGGCTCTGGGAAAACCCTAGCTTTCGTGGTGCCTCTCGTCGAGATTCTTCGTCGATCCTGTTCTGCACCTAAGCCCCATCAGGTTCATTATATTCTTTTCTGTTTGTTATAATCTTCATAGCTTCTCTTTATCCGTTGTTTGATAAGCTTTGTTGGTATTTGTGTTTAGTTCATGTCGTTACTTTGTTTTTTTTTTTTTTTGTTTAATAGGTGATGGGGCTAATAATTTCTCCTACAAGGGAGCTATCTACACAAATATGCAACGTTGCTCAGACTTTCTTTGCAACTCTTCAAAATTACAAGTCAATGCTTCTTGTTGGCGGTGTTGATGTAAAAACTGATGTGAAGAAAATAGAGGAAGAGGGAGCTAATCTGTTGATTGGTACTCCGGGAAGACTCTGGGACATCATGGAGCGCGTGGACGTGTTGGACTTTCGGAACTTTGAGGTAGTGACGATTTTAATTCAATATGTTGGTTGTTTTGTTTGGTTAGCTTATAAAAGGAGAATTTGTTGGAAATTCACAAGTTGAGTAATCCAACTCATTGCTTTAAGATTTTAGGTAGAATATGATGTTCTGTTGTATTTTGGGTTGAGATACAATGTTCTGGTTATATATAGACTCACTTATAACCAGTTCATATTCTCTCCAGGCCCTTTCAAAACCCGTCAAAATTGACACATATTTTCATCTTAACATGGTCAAAGTTTTAATATATTTGATAATACTTGTGCCCTAGATTGCAGGTTTTTGATAATTGTGATCTTCATTTGGACAGGTACTGATTCTAGATGAAGCTGATAGGCTTTTGGATATGGGGTTCCAAAAGCAGATTACTGCCATCATATCTCGCTTGCCTAAACTTCGTAGAACTGGTCTTTTCTCGGCAACTCAAACAGAAGCTGTTGAAGAATTGTCCAAAGCTGGACTGAGGAATCCTGTTAGGGTTGAAGTGCGTGCAGAAACTAAATCAAAGAATGACTCAACATCTACACAAGTAGCATCTTCAAAAACGCCATCTGGACTTCACATCGAGGTATACTCTGAAGAGTCTGGCAGTAACCTTATGTGTGTCACTGCTTCCATTTCTGGATTCTATTTAGCAAGTCATGCAATTGGTAGAATTTCATTTGGCTCCTATAAAGGTGTGCTGTCTCAAAGTTGGGTACTTTTCAGTTGTAGGAAGATGCTCTCTTTGGTGGTTATAAGCATGTTTCTGGCATTTTTTAGGAGTTACCTCTCGTATTTTTGTATCATTTTAGATCCTTTCTTGCTTTCATTCATAGTTATGCATTCCATGTCATTAGATATTGTGAGAATCTGTTTTATAGATACTGTATTAGATAAATATCAAATATAGGAGATAAATATCGGATATAGGATATTTATTAGGATCCCTAAAAATAAGGGATCCTCAGATAGGGTTAGATTCCTAGTTCAGTAAGGATTAGGAGATTTGTTTCCTAATCTATGTTGTACTCTTTATGTATATATATCTGATTAAGTTTCAATAAAGGGGTTACCTTGAAATCCTAATTTCTGATATGGTATCAGAGCTTTAGGCTCGAATTTTCCTGGAAAATAAAGAGAGGATTGAGCCTTCATTGCTATTCTCTTCTTCTTCCTTCGAATCCTTCCCCACCCCCCTTTTCTTCCTACATCAGCCTTCATCGCTGATTAGAGCTTTTATTGCTGTCCTATTCGGCTGTATCCAAAAAACCCTTATTCCCTTTGTTCCAGCTCTCATCACTGATTAGTTTTGGTAGAAACAATGGCAGAAACCAAGGTGAGTAGTTCAATAATTGTGGCTTCATCAAATGAAGCACCCAAGATTCAATCTTCGATAGAGTTACAGATCATTCAATTAGCCTACAAATTGGATGGAAAAAATTATCTCAAGTGGTCACAACTTGTTCGAACAATTTTGAAAGGCAAGGGAAAGATCAGTCACTTGTTAGGAACTGGGCAAAGGCCAGAAGATCTAGGTTTTGAGGCATGGGATGAGGAGGACTCAATGATCATGGCATGGCTTTGGAACTCAATGATGCCTGAAATAAGTGATACGGTTATGTTCATGGCTACAACCAAAGATATTTGGGATGCAATTCAGCAGACATACTCAAAAGCTAGAGATGCAGCTCAAGTGTATGAGGTGAAAGTCAAGACTATTGCCTCTAAACAAGAGCATAAATCATGATTGAATATGCCAATCAATTGAAGTCACTATGGCAAGAACTTGATCATTATCGAGTGATTCAAACCAAGTGTCTGGATGATCTTTGCTATACTAAAGGAGTTCATTGAACAAGATAGAGTCTATGATTTTCGGTTGGGTTAAATTGAGTTTGATCAAATAAGGATCCAAATCCTCGGAAGGCGAAAGTTCCATGCTTTAATGAGGTAGTGGCTATTATCCGGAGTGAAGAGAGTAGGAGGAATTTAATGCTTAATTCTCAACCTTCGATGGTTCACTATGGTGGCTAGGAGTGAAAAATATCTTTGGAAAAAGATTTGATGTAGAAACCGAAAAGGAGTCAATCCAAGACCCAAAACCGTGATGACCTATGGTGTAATTCTGCAAAAATCACGTCATACAAGGGAAAAGTCTTTGGAAGTTGCATGGAAAGCCTCTAGCCGTGAATGGGGACGAAGGATATTAATCTAGGGGTAATGGACAAGTGCAAATTGCTACAAGTACATCTCAACAGGAAGACAGACCAAACACAAAGGGTTTTAACCCGGATGAAGTGGAAAAGATGAGAGCATTTGTCGACAACATAGAAAAATCTGCGGTACATGCACCTTTGTGCATTCGGTATGTGTTCATTTGGGTTAAATGTTTGAGATATGGTTTTCAGCAATCTTGGATTATGGATTACGAGACTCTGACCATATGACCTATTCCTCCAAACTCTTTACTACCTATTCCCTTGCCCAAGCAATAAGAAGATAACCACGGTGATGGATCCTTAGCAGCGATGAGTGGCATAGGAGATGTAAAATAAACCCATACATAACATTGAAAAATGTTCTCCATGTCCCTAAACTAGCCACAAACCTAATATCTGTTCAGAAACTCACACTTGATTTACTTTGCAATGTTACATTTCACTCAAGTCATTGTTTATTTCAGGAGAGAGATTCGGGGAAGATGATTGGAAGTGCTAGAGAACGGGATGGCCTCTACTATCTTGAGGAAACTAACGGATCAAGCCTATCCAGAAGCAAATCACCCTACTCATTCTTGTCTGAATCAGTGTTGACAAATGAAGAAAAAATCTTCTTACATCATTTAGGCTTATTCAGTCTTTGTTTCCTGCTTTGTTTGCAAAGCTAGATCTTGAGAGTCTTCATTGTGAGGTGTGTGAGCTTGCTAAACACAAGCGTATACCTTTTCCTATTAGCAATGAAAGAAGCACTTTTCCTTTCTATCTTATTCATACGGATATTTGGGCTCCCTCAACTATTTCAAATGTGTCAGGAGCACGATGGTTTGTAACTTTTATTGATGATTGCACTAGAGTTACTTGGGTTTTCATGCTCAAACACAAGTCTGAAGTGAGTTCTGTCATTCCACATTTCATCTCCATGGTAAAAAATCAGTTTGGTATAAAAATAAAGAAACTTAGATCCGATAATGCCAAGGACTACTTCAACCAAACTCTTACTCCTTTTTGTCAAAAAGAAGGGATAATTCATGAGTCTTCTTGTGTCAAAACACCTCAACAAAGCAGGGTGTGAGAGAGGAAAATGGACACCTTTTAGACCAAACTAGAGCATTGTTATTTCAGAAAATGTACCAAAACACTTTTGGGGAAGCAGTCCTAATACCACTCATCTCATTAATAGGTTACCCTCTAGAGTCGTAGGATTCAAAAGTCCAATGGAGATACTTTCTTCATTCTACCCGCATATACCTACTTCAAACAATCTTGTACCTCGCATTTTTGGGTGTGTGTCCTTCGTTCATATTCACAGCCAAGACCGTGGGAAATTGGATCCTAGAGCATTGAAGTGTATCTTTGTAGGGTATTCCTCAACTTAAAAAGGGTATAAGTGCTATCATCCTCCTTCTAAGAAATTTCATGTGTCCCGAGATGTTACCTTTAATGAACAAGAAGCCTATTTTGTCCAACCTTATCTTCAGGGGGAGAATCTCAAGGAAGATAAGGAGTTCTTTCTTGGAGTGTCAGAAAATGATCCTTTCATTCTATCTAAACCCAGCCAAATCAGTCAAAGACCTTCAACTCACCAGAATCTACTCCAACCGAAACTCAACCCATGTCTGAACCTAAATCTGCTTCTGGAGATGCTAGATTTGGAAAGGTGTACTCAAGGCGGAAAGAGGTTAATCCGGAATCTATGCATGTACATGAATCTGAACTAGATTCCTCAAATGAGGTAACAAATTCTGATACAAACTCTGATTTCCCTACTTTACAAACTGACACTGAAGTGCAGATTGGTGAGGAAGATCAAGATCAACCCATTGCCATTAGAAAAGGAACCAGAACATGTACTAAAAGGCCATTATACCCACTCTCACACTACATGTTCTTTCAAAATTTCTCACCAACCTTTAAAACCTTTCTTGTGAATCTCAATACCACCACCATTCCTAGAACCTTATCTGAAGCATTGTCCAATGAAAAATGGAAACAAGCCATGGATATGGAGATGGAGGCATTAAGAAAGAATAAAACCTAGAGTTTGGTGGAATTGCCAGCTGGAAAAAGACCAGTGGGCTGCAAGTGGGTGTATACGGTAAAATATAGGGCTGATGGGTCGATAGAAAGGTACAAGGCAAGATTGGTAGCAAAAGGATACACTCAGACTTATGGGATTGATTATCTAGAGACATTTGCTCTTGTGGCTAAGATGAATATAGTTAGAGTAATTTTATCTCTAACAGCAAACCGTGGATGGGAACTACAACAGTTTGATGTAAAGAATGCATTTCTGCATGGGGAGTTAACAGAGGAGATTTACATGGAGGTCCCACCAGGGTATGAAGCAAAAGTGGCTACTAATACTGTATGTAAGCTGAATAAAGCTTTGTATGGATTGAAACAGTCCCCACGGGCCTAGTTTGGCAGATTTGCAAGAGTTATGTTATCTATAGGATATAAGCAAAGTCAAGGAGATCACACCTTGTTCATTAAGCATTCAGCCACAGGGAAGGTAACAGTATTACTAGTCTATGTGGATGACATCATACTTCTGAGGAGATGATGAGATGGAGCAGAGATCTTGAGTAAGTGTTTAGCTAAGGAGTTTGAGATTAAGACCTTGGGAAGGTTAAGGTATTTTCTAGGAATTGAAGTTGCACATTCTAGGAGAGGAATTTTTATATCCCAGCAGTATATTCTTGATTTACTTAAGGAGGCGAGGAAGGCTGCATGTAGACCTGCAACTACACCTATAGAACCGAACCTTAAGCTAGGAAAGGCAGAGGAAGATGTTCCAGTCAATAAGGAAATGTATCAACGACTTGTAGGGCGACTAATCTACTTGGCTCATACCAGACTCGATATAGCCTATTCAGTAAGCATGGTCAGCCAGTTCATGAATAGTCCTAAAGAAGTTCACTTACAGGCAACGTATAGAATTTTGCAATACCTTAAGGGAACTCCAGGAAGAGGGATTTTGTTCAAACGAAATGAGGATATGGCACTTGAAACATATACCGATGCTGACTATGCAGGATCAGTGGTAGATAGGAGATCTACATCAGGTTATTGTACCTTTCTTGGAGGAAATCTGATCTCATGGAGAAGTAAAAAACAGGGGGTAGTAGCTCGATCTAGTGTAGAAGCAGAATTTCGTGCTATGGCACAAGGTATATGTGAATTGCTTTGGGTAAAAATCATCCTAGAAGACTTAAAGATTAAGTGGGATGCTCCTATGAGGCTTTACTGTGATAATAAATCAGAAATAAACTTAGTTCACAATCCAGTTCAACATGATAGGACTAAGCACATTGAGGTGGATAGACATTTCATCAAGGAGAAGTTAGACAGTGGTTTGATATGCACTCCGTATCTACCAACACAAGGACAACTTGCTGACATTTTCACTCAAGGATTGAGTAGCTCAATATTTGAGAACATTGTATCCAAAATGAAAAATTCCTATTCACCAGCTTAAGGGGGAGTGTGAGAATCTGTTTTATAGATACTGTATTAGATAAATATCAAATATAGGAGATAAATATCAGATTTAGGATATGTATTAGGATCCCTAAAAATAAGGGATCCTCAGATAGGGTTAGATTCCTAGTTCAGTAAGGATTAGGAGATTTGTTTCCTAATCTATGTTGTACTCTTTATGTATATATATCTGATTAAGTTTCAATAAAGGGGGTACCTTGAAATCCTAAATTCTGATAGATATATACACGTCCTTTTGTCAAGGGGAAATTCTTAAATGTGAATGTCAAATATGTTGCTGTTGCACTCTTTTATGAGTTTGTTAAACTGTATCTTTTGCACTCCACTTTTTGGGAGATGAATCCCTTTGCCAATAAATTTTCTGTAGTATTTGGAGTGTGAAGCAGATAAAAAGCCATCACAGCTTGTGGATATCCTTATAAAGAACAAGTCTAAAAAGTTTATAGTGTAAGTTATTTTGTTCTTTTTCAAGGATGGTTAAATAAATAGACAGGGATGGGGTACAGAAATTTTGTAATTCCAATAATTTCTCTAAATTTGCAGATACTTTATGACTTGCGCTTGTGTTGATTACTGGGGCGTTGTCCTCCCACATCTTCCCCTTTTGAAGGGCTTGTCTTTGATCCCTCTTCATGGGAAGATGAAGCAGGTAATTGGTGTATATATATCTGGTTGATGTGGAGCATAAAAAGCAATAAGTGTATTCTGATATCTAGATATGCTTGTTCCTGACAGACTGTGAGGGAGAAAGCGCTAGCTACATTTACATCTATTGCTAGTGGTGTCCTTTTATGTACTGATGTTGCAGCTCGTGGACTTGATATCCCAGGAGTTGATTGTGTAGTGCAATATGATCCCCCTCAAGATCCGAGTGTTTTTATTCACAGAGTGGGCCGAACTGCTCGGTTGGGTAAACAAGGAAGTGCAATTGTTTTCCTGTTGCCAAAGGAGGAAGAATATGTTGAATTTTTGCGCATTAGAAGAGTTCCTCTTCAACAGTGGAAACGTGTGGATGATGCTCCTGATGTTGTTCCTCAGATACGGTCTGCTGCCAAGAAGGACCGCGATGTCATGGAGAAAGGACTTAGGGCATTTGTTTCATTTGTTCGTGCTTACAAAGAGCACCATTGTTCGTATATTTTCAGGTGGAAAGAACTTGAAATTGGGAAGTTGGGAATGGGATATGGCTTGTTGCAGCTCCCGGCAATGCCTGAGGTGAAGCACCACTCTCTTTCCACTGAAGGTTTTGTTCCAGTTGAAGACATCAATTTGGAGGATATCAAATATAAGGATAAATCTCGTGAGAAACAAAGGAAGAAGAATTTGCAAGCAAAGAAAGAAGCACAACAACAGCAACAACAACTCAAGAAGACCTTTGTATCTGCACCTGCAAAAAAGAAGAAAACGGCCAAACAGAGACGAGCTGCCCAAACAATTGAAGATGAAGAAGACATGGCTCGTGAATATCGTTTACTGAAAAAGCTAAAGAAGGGTGCCATTGATGAAAATGAATATGCTAAGCTAACAGGAACTGAAGAGTTGCTTTAAGCTGGTCATTCCTCAAATACTTTGCTGCTCGATCTCCTGTCAATGCAGCAGTTACGTGAATCTCTAGCATTTACGATTAACATTATCAAGACGTCACTTCACAAGTGGAGGAATCAGTCTGAACCACAGATTTTAGGGGCAAAGTGGAGGTCGAAGCAGCATTCCCCGTTAAAGTGTTCGTTTTTTATTGGACCGGTTATCGTGTTTGCATGCCGTAAAATTACGCATTCTTTGTTACAGTTTTGATTGACCGGATTCACTGGGCCTATGTAGAGGCCTAATATTATGAATACGGTGACGGTTTTTGTATTGATATGATATTGGTATCATATTTAGTTTTGGGACGATATTTTAGTAGTATTGGTTAATATTGGATATCGTTTTAAGTAATTTTTTAAATTTATAAAATAGTTTTTAATTTTTTTAAAATACAAAATAGTCTATTATTATATTATATTATATATTTTATAATTTTATCACCTATGTTTTAAAAATCATAATAATAGAAATTTAAAATAGTATTTATTTTATTAACATTAATTTTCATAAATAATAATCACGTGTTTAAAATATTACAATTTTATGATAAAATAAATAATAATTATATCAAAAATCAACTAAAAGAATAATAAATATATTTTATTCTCTAACAATTATAATTTAGAACAAGAGTAAAGAACTGAATAATCAACTAGAAATGAAGTATGAAACAAAAATATTTATAATTACATTACATATAAGAATTTAACATATAAATCAAATATAAGTAAAATTAAAAAATAGGAGAAACAAAACACGGAACTTTATTCAACCAAATACAGGATACCTACTATAACTACATTGATTCTAATTCTTATTTGGTACAAAATCTTCATCATTGAGAAAAGCCTCATCATTACTATCATTTAAATTTATTGTACCGAATGACGTGTCAATACTTTCTCATTTAATATTATCTTCTAAGTCACTTTCATCTATCAAACTCGATTCTTTATAAACCTAAATTGCCAAAAGATCGATATTATCAATACAAATTAGATATCTGAAACACTTATTCTATTAAAAGTTCTAGTAAACAATAAAATTAAATTATTAAAAATTATAAGATATTTTATCTAACATAATAATGATAATATTATACCTTTTCCGGAGCTTTAAATTATGTAAAACAAAGATCAAGTCATTCAATTTTTTGTGCTATAATCTATTCCTTCTTTTGGAATTAGTGAATTCAAATGTATTCCAATTCTTTTCAAAATCTGTTGCACTAACACATTGACTTAGAATTTGAATTGTAAAACTTTGCAATTCTACAACACCACTTCTCAATTGGTCTCACCAAGAAATTATAAGTCATAAGACAACAAAAGTAAGGTTATACACAAAATAAATTGATGATTAATTTTCAATAAGTAACATTTGTGAAAAAATATATACCTAGATTAAGTTTTGCTCTTTGACGAATAACAATTGTCATTCCCAAATTCCCAAAAGTCCCTTATAAAAATCCATTTGTGAGCTTAGGAGATCTTACATCATCTCATGAGCAACAACTATTGTAATAGTTAATAACATTCTCCTATTAATCATAACTTTCTTTTTAAAACCTAATTTGAAATAAACACTAGGATTAAAAATGTTTAGCTGCAAACAACAAATAGTAAAGTTGCCTTTTTCATTTCTCATTGATGACTGTAAGATAAGGTGTGTGCAAAGAATGCCTATTTTTTATATTACCCTTGATTGCTTCCTTCACCCTCTTTATGACATTATAAAAATAACTCATTATTGCCTTTTCACCACTATCAGCCAGACGAAACACCCTCACTAAAACTCACAAACTTGGATAACAAATTGCCATTGAAACCAAAATTTAACATCTTTAAGTATAATTCTAGAAACCTCCAATCTAGCATTAGACCTAATGTGTTGAGATACAATCCATTTGTCACTTGTAAATATCTTTCTCAATTATTTCTTTATTATAATAAAACACTGAAGTGATAAGAAGTTTGTTACAAATCTTGTAACAACAGGACGACACAAATTTCTACCATTGGTGAAATCCTCTCATTAAATTCAAGACCCATACATGATTGTAGATGAACTTGGTTACCTTTTTTGCTTTCTGCATAGCCTCATCAATAATAGGAAAATACCTAGCATCTCCTATATTTTTCAACATTAAGGCAATGCAATGTGCAACATAAGGAGTCTAAAAAAAAGAATTGTACTTGTTTTGTAATCTTCTTCTAACCAACATTAAGTCAATGCAATGTGTAAAACAAAGAGTCTAAAAAAAGAACTATACTCACTTTATAATCTTCTTCCAGCCACTTTATAAGTGGAATCATTGTCAATAATGAACTGAACAATATTTTCTGGCTCTACTTCATCCACAACTTCATCAAATATTTTAAATAAAGCATCAACATTCCTAACAAGGCCAAATTTATAAAAAAACTTCAAAAACATTAAGCCATTTGTAGAATAAATAAAAAATTAATAATAGGCTTATGTCTCCTATTTATCTAACCTTTATACATGATTGGATGCTTATTAGTAGTCTATCTTTTAAATAACTTTTAATTTTATAAACAAAGCTACTCAAAAGTTTACTTTTGTAGTTATCAATAGAAGAAGCTTTATATCCTGGACCATAAGAGGCTATAGCGTCCACCATAGGTTGATAATAATAAGATTGAGAAGCATTGAATGTTATACTTAAATCATATCACCATCTAACCGTTGTCATATCTACATTGTGAGTCTCGTATCTTGATTGTAGGGCACTACGAATTGAAGGTTAAGCTCTAAGAGTTGTTCGTGGTGCAAAATAATTTGACACCTACCTTTTTCTTTTCCTAACATTAGGTCCAGATGCAACATTCACTTCTTATTGGATAGGAACAGAATCACCTTCAACATTTCCACTATCTTCTTAAACACCAACAAATAAACTTCCATTAATAATTTCACAATTCAATCTCTTGCTTCTATCTTTCTGGTACTGATACTCTTCAAGCAAAGTCTTCGTTTGTCATTTCACATCATAACTCATTTTTTACAAGGTTCTACATCTCCTTTAACCCCAACTATATGTTAGTGTGTGCCCCACGAACCAAATATAGAATGTACTGTAATTTATTAGTTGTGATTAAGGTAATGTCAGACTTCGATCTTATTTAATAGTAGGTAGTTATATAGAGACCACTTATAACTTGTGGGCTTAAAAGAAGCTTGGGCCTACCACTAATATTAAATAAGCCTACAAGGTCGCATACTAAGAGACTGAAGTTTTTGGGCCTTAGGGTTTTACTATATATATATATATATATATATATATATATATATATATATATATATATAGATGTATAGTATGACTTGAGATGAGTAAGACTTATCTGCCTAAAAGAAACCCTAGTGTTGTCGTTGTAACATCCCGGTACCAACGGGAAGGGTAAAATATGAAATATGGGTTTTTAGTGAGAGCTTAGTAATGCAATTGCATGTTCATACATTTTATGACATACTTGAATTGTGAAAGCTGAATTTATTGCACATGAAATTTTTGTACATGCATTCATCGACATTCCCGGTATATTTGGTTCTACTTGTGAATGGTTTGAGAATTTTGAGTTATTGATTTTGAAAATTGATTTGGAAAGTAAAATTTGTTGTTTTAGAATTTTGGAAATTTTAGGAATTTTTCTGAAAAATTTTGAGAGAATTTTCGGACTGGGAAAATTTTCAAGTGGCAGACCAATTGCTAAATGGTAGTAGAATTTATTGTCAAATAGCATTGTAATTTTGGATACATGACTTTAGGAATTTTTTTCAAGTGTCATTGAAAATTGGGAGACAATTGGATTAGAAATTGGAGACAAAAGAGACTAGGTAATTTAGTGGCCAAATGGAGCAATAAGAGAAAGACATGTGGCAAGTGACATGTGTCACTTGCCGCACCACTTGTTCATAAAGTGAAAGACCATAGTTTGGTCTTCCACACTCCAACGACACATGCTCCATCTTCTTCTTCTTTTTTTTTTTTTTTCTCCATTCTTCTTCTTCATTCACGTTGCTCTCTTCTCCAAGCCATAAGGTTGAACTTTTCTCCTCTCCATCCCTAGCCACTTAAATACTTTGCTATCCTCTTCTTGTTGCTAAGGGAAACCAACCTATTGTCACCTTAAAAAGGTGAAGATCGTGCATGTGGAGGAGCGAGGGTTCTTGGTGATTTGAAGGAGCTTGGATGCTTAACCAAGTAAGTTTCCTTTCAAATGTTATGGGTATGGCTAAATAAAGCTAAATTGATGATGAAGTTGAGTATCTTGATGATTTGAGTTTTGTAAGGGTTATGTATGTATCTTGGATGACGCAAAGTTATGTTCATATATTGTTGTTGTATGTATAGGATAAGTGAGAAAGCATCTATAGAGGTTTAGAGATGGATTGATGTTCAAAGAGATGCATGAATGAGTATAAACTTGATTATAACTAGATATCTATGTATATGCACTTTTTCTGGTAATTGTTAAATGATAGATCATGGGTTGTTTGAGAGTGAGTTATTGAATTGAATTAGGTAGGGATTGATGAAGAAATATAATGGAAATGATGATTTAAATAGATGAGTTGAATGTTAAGATTGAATAGTGGAAAAATCTGGAAAATATCAATAGTTTGATCTTGAGTGTGCTCCACTTGATTGGCCATAATTGTTTCTATAGTTGTCCAAATGAGTTGAGGTTTAGTTTACATGAAACTAGAGGAAATTGACTACAATTCCTATGAAGATTTTGAGTGTGAATTTGGTCTTGAAAAGTCCCAAATGTTGGTATGAAGTTAGGTAATTGAGTGTTGAAATTGTTGTGAATAAAGGCATATGATTGTGTTTCATTTTGGATGTGTATAAGCCATTAGGGAATATGAATTGAGTATGAACAATTTTGAACTACATTTGAGTTGTTTATGTGTGTAGTCATTAATTTGAACATGATGAATTGTGAGTAGGAAGTGTTTGGTATTGAGGAATAAAATGTGAGATGGGAAAGGATGGAATATCATTGATGTTTAAGTTGTTTTATGCTAGAATTGGTGAATTTGGAAGTGTTTAAGAGTGTATGAAAGGTTAGAATGGGTTTAGGACCTTTTGGAGGAGTTTTAGAAGTGAAAAATTTAGTAAACCCGTAGCTTACACGGTCTGCCCGTGTACCATTACGCGGCCCGTGTAAATCCAGGCTTAGGGGACATAGTTCACCCGAAGGTTACACGGTCTGACCGTGTGGCTTTACACGGTCCGTGTGTTTTGGACCTCTTAACGACAGAATTGGAATTTTTGATCTTCATGCAAGTTGTAGACCTAGATGTCTACTTTCTAATGGTCCAAGAACGAAGTCATTCCGACATCTAGAATGAAAATTATGGCATTTGCGCCAAAGTATGTTCGATTGGAGGACAGTTATGAACATGGTTGCTTGCTTTGACTATAACTCCTTTTCTAAAGCTGCAAATGAATTTATTCTTGTGGCAATGGATTCCTAACACATTTTTATATATCTAAACCAAAATTTGTATTAATTGGAGTTAAATTGAAAGAGATTGATCAAATGCAAGTGTGAGAGTCTATTGGAACATTGTCAACGGGAATAGTCTTACTGAACAGAGTTCAATGTTTTGCTTATATCTGGAGCTATAAGATTTAGAATGAGATGATTCTTTCTTTATAGTAAATTTAATATATAGGGCTACAAATCATATGAAGAAGTTCAATTGTGATTCAATCTCTAAGATGTTCAAATGCTAAATGGAATCGGGTTTAGTACACTTTAAACAGTCTATCAATGTTTGAGGTATATCTCCCAATCTACTAACCCAAATTGAGTGATTTTGGTGCCAATGGAATCTTAAGACTTAGAGGAACACATTTCTAGAAGGGAGTATGATCAAAAGATATCCTCTTCACTCTCTAATTTAGTGTGATTCACTATAGACCCGAAAGTGTGATTTAGCAAAAGATGAGTTTTGTTTTGAGAGTGACCTTGCAATGAAAGTGATAAAATGCTACCCGGGATTGTCATGAACATGCATCGTACATATATGTGCATGAATAAATGCTTATAATGGTGCAACATTATTAATGTGTGTGCAACGTATTGCATAAATGGGTTGTGCAGGTCACAAGTCTGCAGATAGGCATTTCCAGAAATTGGAAGCAACTGCTAATCTGGAGCATACTGTGAGTAGACCTAGATGGTCTTAATTTATTATTTGTTAATTGAATTTTGGTATTATTTGACTATTGGATGATTGTGTAAATGTGATTGAATATGTGGGGTTTCGGACAGGAGGTCCGATGATTGTGATGATTGACTTGGATATTGAAGTGCTAATTATTTGTGAATTGGAAGAACTAAATGTATTGAGTGATTGCTATGTGTTTCCTAAATGTGTTAATTGCATGCAAGTGAATGTGTGATTTCTCAACTATCTGTTACATACCGGACTACGGTCTGCTGATAAGCGAATATGAGTGAATAAGAGCATGCAATTATGAGTGATGCAATATGAATGACGGTTGAATTTTCAATACTAAGGTTAAATACCGGACTAAGGTCCGATAATATGGGAATGAATGGGTTTACAAAATTGTGAGTGATGCATTTCATTTCATGAATGCATGTCATATAATGGCTGTTGTGACTAGAATAGCCACCGATAAGAGCTATACGCTCAACGCTTAATGAGCCCGAAAGGAACAGTTCAGAGCTATATGCTTCACGCTTAATGAGCCCGAAAGGGACAGTTCAGAGCTATATGCTCAACGCTTAATGAGCCCTACATGAGACAGTTATCAATGAGTCCTATACGGGACAGTTTAGGCACTCGGTCACAACAGAGTAACAATTGGAAAGTGAGTCTCATATACACTGAGTATGCATGACATAAATGATTAAATGATAGTGAATGTGAAATAACTGAACAAGTTTATGTGATTCAATATGGTTGCTAATGAAATGATATGAATATGGGAAATAATGTGATATAGGAAATAAAGTGAGATTGGTTCAGTGATTGAATGTGAAATAATATGATCATGTGCGATCAGTATGAAATATATGTCTTATGTGATATGTGATGAGTGAGCCATCGATGATGGTCACTCATTGAGTTCACAAAACTCACCCAAAATTTGCAATTATTTTTCAGGATTAGAAGAATACCCCGTTAAGCCAACGGGAGTATATTTGCAGGATTCAAGTGAAGGATAGAAGTCGGGATCAGTTCACGTCTACATTGCATTGCATTGCATTTATTTATGTAATAAAGTATATTTTTGTATTTGAGAAATGGGCCCGAGTGGCTATTGGAAATTGTGTATAATGAAATTGTATATGATTGTATGTTGACCCAAATTATGCATTGAATTTTGCATATATATTGTTTGCAAAAAAAATGTACCGATTACTGAATGAGTGTTTTAGCACGCCACCCTCGCGCGGCATAAACTCGGATGTCACCGTCGATGTCGGGTTCGGGTCGTGTGGGAGTGGGGTGTTACAATCGTCCTCCTCAAATGACCGAGAGAGAGGTCTCAAGAGTGATGCTAGCACATCAGAAGCATTTGTTCAATCTCGCGAGGGTGTGGATACCAATAAAGACGCGACATTTGATGTGCTCTTCTGAAACTACGAACTTCCTTGCTATTTCCGCTGTAAAAGTTATAATTTGCTATGAATTTGATTTTGATGTTCACAGGGTCTTGGTGTTTTGAATTTGCAAAATGTTGGTAAATATTATTGCATGCTGAAAGTTTGAATTGCTAACAATGGTATCAGAGCCACTTCTATTTATTGAAATTGAATTCGATTAAATCCCATGAAATTAGGGTTTTTCATTAATTAAATGTGATTTAATGAAGGGTTTTTTTGATGATTCAATGTGATTGAGTGAGGGGTCCTGTCGATAGTTCAATGTGATTAATGAGGGGGCACTACCCTTCGTCGTAGGGGGCGTGACCCCTAACCCCTACCAAATTTCGCATTTTACGTTGATCACACGTTTTTCTTACAGTTGGTGTTTTAAATGCTTTGATATTTGATATCTTACCTTGATTATGAATGGTGAATAGTATGGCCCATAGCTATTTTACATTTTGGATATGCCCTGTGTGTCGTTATGTATTTGTGTAATTTGGATATTGTCTACCTGTCATCATGTTTTGATGTAATAATTAGATTATTACTATTTTCAATTGTAATATTGTATCTTTCAAGT
This sequence comes from Erythroxylum novogranatense, assembly GCA_029891385.1. Lineage (NCBI taxonomy): Eukaryota > Viridiplantae > Streptophyta > Magnoliopsida > Malpighiales > Erythroxylaceae > Erythroxylum > Erythroxylum novogranatense. The sequence continues at coordinate 32,618,830 of CM057228.1, forward strand.
TAATTGAAGAATCAAATTAATTGGAGTGAAGGAACGAGGATGGCGATCTATGTGCTACAAGACATTCAAGATGGAGATTAGATCTTCAAAGTTTAAAGGCCATACTATATCATGTTATTATTTCTTATTCACGCTTTTACTTATAATTTCATTAATGCATGACAATTTCATAATCAACTTCATCCCTTGACAATATTAAGTAATAATTGATGCCTTTCCAATTCTACACCTACAAAGACTTGAATCATTAAGAAGTGGGCTTCCCAAAGCAAGTTGCTCCTGATTATTCAAGTACAATAAGATAGGTAATGATTACCTATAAATGAGGATTGGTTTACTTAATGGGGTTACCAAAATGGTTTTGAACTTTGAGGCATGTAGTTGGGAGCCAGGACATAAGATGTCAACCAATAACCAAGAGTTATATATGATATAACTAGCAAATGATTGTTTACTTAAATAACTAGGATTAAGGCGATGAGCCAAAGCTCACTTAGTTTTTAGTGAAATATGGATTTTGGATCATTATAGTCATTTTCGAGGGATATTTACTATATGGGTATAGTGAGAACTTACATAATTGTTAATAATTGGTTTTTATTCAATTATATGTGCTTCCGTTTGAAATGTATGTGTATTGTGGAATGTGTGAACAATTGAATGATGAATGCCGGACTTAGATCCAAAGGATTTGATATATGACATGAGCACATTGAATGAAAAGTACTGAAAGTATGATATGATAATTGATGCATCTTGTAACATCATGTTACTTATGTTAAGGTTAAAATAGTGTTTATAAGAGGTTAATGAGAAATTAGGAAGCATAATTCATACTTATGCATAATGTGGCATACACATACACGAGAATATTGATTTTTGCAAATTAATATGGTTGTATATGCATTCATTGACATTTTCGGATAAAATTGATTTTTAATGAAAATTGTGGATTTTATTGTCTTAAAAATTAAATTGAAGTGTATTAAATGTGATTTAGCAATTTTGGTAATATTTCGGGTATTTTGAAAATTTGAAGTATTTTTAGACTAGAAAAAATACTGAAATATGGACATATAATAGTGTGACACGTGGACTAATGATTTAGTGACAAATGGCCTACATGCATTGATGACATGTGGCAGCGAAATAGCAATACACGTAGTTACATGTTTAGGAAGGAAAATTCTGTAGCTGGAGTTTACTCTTCATTTGGTTTTGTTCATCACTGAAAACACTGAAATTTTCTTCCTTTGTCATGCACACCGAATAGCTTGTGATTTATGTTTGAGAACTTGGTTATTAATTCTTACATCAAAGTAAAAATTACAGTCCATAGAGAGAGCTTGATTGCTGTTAAAATCTCAACGTTAATCCATTACCGAAGTTTGAATTGTTGGAAATTTAGCTAACTCAAGTAAGTTGAGTTTTAAGCTTTGTGATATTGTAAATGGTATTTTGATGATACTTGAATTAGATTGGAATGCTTGTGATAATTAGAGTAAAATGAAAAAAAGAGATACAGAAGTTCATGAAAGTTGATGTATAAAAATATACTATGTTTTATTATGTGAAATATGTATAAGGTTTGTTTTTCACTATTCATGCGTGAATCTATCGAGTATTGGTAGAACTGAATCTAAATGAGTTTAATGATAAGGAATGAGGATTTGGTGAGATCTTTGTTGGACCCCACTTTCGGAGCCCAGTATTTGGAGACTTTTAATAGTCGAAACTCATTGCGAATTTTTTAAAACAATTTAACGCATACGCGAAAAATCGATAATCAAATCAACCCAATTTACTTAAAAACCATTTTAGTCATCAAGATGCAAACATTATTAAACACATCAGGGTTTCAATAATCACTTGTGCCCATTTCAAAACACAATGCTTGTTTTCATAAGATCTTTACATTTCAAAAACCACCCCTTTGCTTTAATACAAATACAAAAATACACACGATACAATTTGAATGCTTATACTTAAAATGATTCTAAATTACAAAAAGTTCCCGAACTAACTTAAATACAAAAGTTTTTAACTATCTTGGAGTTCCAATGCCTTGCAAGAATTGTTAATCTTCTCTTTCTGCACCTGAGGAGGGAAGCGTGGGGTGAGCTACACAGTTCAGTGGCTAATATATTTATAGCCATTGGCAATTGATCAAAGTCAAGCATATGTATATATATATGTCTAGCAATTCTAGCATTCATTCTTTATTCAAACAATTTAAACATTCATCAATTTAACTCAAACTTATAACACATAACACTCAATATGCTTCATACTTGACAATTTAAATACAATGCACAAACCAATGGCTCGAGGGGTTCCGTGGAACAAAACAGAGAAATCAAAGTTTATTTCGTGAACAAAACGAGTCCATCTTTCGGATCTCGTGGGCCACAAGAGGACAGCTAGGAAAAGGCTTTATGTCGACGTGCACGTGACTACGAAACAGTTTCTCTCTTGCCCAAACAAAGCACATAATCAATGCTCAAAATCATTTTATCAAAATGGAATACTTTCATACTTTTCATGCTCTTTCTTCTTTCCATTCAAAACAAAATGCCACGATACAATTCAATGGCATAATATTGATCAAAATCATAATTTAATTTTATAAAAATATTATGCTTCTTTCATAATATAAAAAAATCAATGTAATTATGTATTTTCAACAAATGAAATTCAAACAATTTAACACATATTCACACATAGGCAAGAATTTGCTGAATCACACAAAAACTGTAAATACATTACCCACCTAGTTCGCTTGCAAAAATCCATGTCAAGGTTGTCTTTCTCCTTGCCCTTGAGTAGGATTCTCTTGGTTCCCTTGATTCTTCACAAATTGAAGATATCGTTAGCTCAAAGGAAAGCTCTTCTCTTCCTCTTCCCTTTTCCTTTCTTGAACAACTCCAAAATCTCTTTTGAAGACTAAGAAAAGTTAAACCCTAGCTCAACTCTCTTCTTTTCTCTCAAACAATCAAACTCTCTTTCTCTTTCTTTCTCATTTTGTTATTCTCTTCTGCTTATCCTTCCATTCACGTTTTTCTTCTTCATTTATAAACAAGACAACACTTCTTCTTCCAATTATGCCCTTAATGATTGAGAATTGTCCCATTTGCCCTTCCATTTATGCCTTATGTCTTTTATACTTAAGTGTCTTGCCAAAAGCACTCTTGAATATTCTGACATAACTCTTTCTTCTAGAAAAGTGTTCTCCCTTGTATTAAGTTTCCAATGACACCAAAATCATTCCATTTGGTTCAGTGATTCGAAAGATACACTTTAAACATTTTTGGACTGCTCTTGTCCAATTCAGTATACTAGGCACAACTTCTATCTAGAATTTAAACATCATAGAGACTGAATTAGATTCCAATTTCTTCATACCATTTGTAGCTTCATGTCTCTAGTTTACGAAAAATCAGAAATCATCTCGTTTGGAGCTCCACATATCCAAAAATCATTAAAAATACTGAGGTATATTCAGTGGAATAACACCAATTCCTATTATTTAAGAGCACACTCACTGTACTAACACCACGTTTTTCACTCAATCTTTCTCACATCATTTCAGATGACTATGATTTTTGGCAGAGATGTAGAGAAATGTCTTAAGAATCCAATGGTTCAATAATCAAGTCATTTAGGTGTCTAAAGAAGAAGTTATAGCCAAAGAATCAAACCTGTTTTTGTCCTCAATCATACTAAACTCGTTTCGGGGAAACAACCATAACTTTCTCTAAACATTTTTGATTAAGGTGTTCTTTAGATGACTTGAAAGAGGACTTCAAGATATAAAACTTTCATGCAGACTATAAAGACATATTTTATCATTTGAAGGGTTGAAAATGGAACAGAAGATAGGCCAGGTGAAAACATAGAAGAAGAAAAACATTGAAGAAGATGACGTTATCATAGAAGAAACACAGAAGAAGATGACGTCATCACAGAAGAAACGAAAGGTAGAAGATACATCTTTACTCTTGAACATCTTCCCTTATAAGGACCATAACTTTCGACTCCAATGTCAAAAATTCACGTACTATATACTGTTGGAAAGATAAAAGAAAGATCTATAACGTTTATAAAGGTTTAGAAGACAGATTCTATCTTCTAAAAGTTCTAAAATGGAACAAAAGATAGGTATAAAGCAGATTAATGAAAAAGATAGAAGAAGTGAAAAAAAAAAACAGAAAAAGTGGGAAAATTGCTATAACTTTCCCTAAAGATATCAGATTAAGGTGTTCTTTATATGGTTTGAATGAAGACTTCAAGATCTACATCTTTTATGAAGGCCTTGAAGGTAGATTCTATCTTCTAAAGGATATAAAATGGAATAGAAGATAGGTACAAAGCAGATTAATGAAAAGGACAGAAGTGGGAAAATTGCTATAACTTTCCCTACAGATATCAGATTAAGGTGTTCTTTATATGGTTCAAAAAAGGACTTCAAGATATACAACTTTTATAAAGACGACAAAGACATATTCTATCGTTAAAAGGGTTGAAAATGGAACAGAAGATAGGCTAGCTGAAAAAACAAAAGAAACAAAACATAGAAGAAACAAAAAGATAGAAGATACATCTTCTTTTACAAGGACCATAACTTTCATCCTAGAATCAAAAAATTCCATACTATATATCTTTGGAAAGATAAAGAAAGACCTACAACTTTCTATAAGACACATTTTCCCAAATCAGCCTAGATTAATCCATAATTGCCCTCGAATTCAGAACATAATTTTTTTGTTCATCCACCTATGCACTGCACTCAATTCTCAACTTCATGACAAATTTTGAGATTCTTAAAGACAGAATTTAAATTCAATTTCTTCATAAGAAATGTAACCATATTTTTTAATTTAATACTAATTAAGAATCATCTCGTTTAGATAACAAGAGAAAAAGTTATGGCTAAAAGACTGAAGCATACTCCATAAACATTTTCCAGATCAACCATCCCTTTTGTTTCACAATCTTTCCTTAACACAAATCATACTAAGATCACCTTTTCTACTTCATTTACTCCTCATTCTTAACTTCATTTCAAATCAATATCATCTATAAAGAAATTTATAATCCATGATTAATCATGAATACCAATAACAGAATATACACATATGTACATATTCTTCATCAACTTACTACACAAATTCAACTTCATTTTTGTTTTCATCCTACTTCTAACTTTTACCTTAATTCTTCTCATTTCAAAATCTCTTATCCACCAGAAACACCAAAGCAGAACATGTACATATCCAAATTTCTCATTTATTAGTTCTAGTCTTCAAGAAAATTTCGGGGTCCAACAACTCTCCCCCCTTTAAGAATTTCGTCCTCGAAATTCTTACCTGAGTGATCAACCAAATGCAGGTAACATTGTCTTATATTTTCCTTAGTCTCCCTTGTAACTTCTTCGCTTAAATAATTGCCTTTAAATGATCATAGTCAAAGAACTCACTCTGGCTTTCAATCACTCATTTAATCATTCACTTTCTTAATGAGTTTCTCATTAGGTTTTAGATTACTCACACTTTTCCCAATTCCTTTGTCGATAACATCAATATCAGATCATGTTGATATCTCTTAGCATACTCACATTACAAACCGAAGACATCTTTATTGGTAATACTAACTCACAAGTCAATGGTCCGGTTCTCAATATCTTTATTTGGACCAAAACAATTCAAGCTTAGTGGATTCTTAATCATAGCCTGAGCACATTTTGCACTCAATCTAAACACACCTCGGGGAGGTGATACTCTTATAAACATTTCATCCTTTGCTTTATAGTTCACATCTCTATAGTATCAGTACGCTTTACTCTTATGTCTGTCTCACTTTATTCCATACTTTCGTTATTGATCCACTAACTCGTTTATCTCTTTATTAGGTATACATATTTCTCCTTTTCAATCACAAAACCTCATCTTCCAATTTAAACTCAGAATTCAGATCCATTTTCAATTCCTTAATAAGATTCTTAATTCTTGAATCCTTAGTTTGGGATAACCAAGCCCCACATTTTATGCTTCTTTTTTTACTCTAGTTCTAATAATTATCAATATCAAATTTTTGCTTAAGGTGTCTAATATAACACGCAGCCTTACTTGGAATTTCTCACTTGTCCCATCATGGTCTTTCGATATTTATATCAATCTTCTCGGTCTCATCTTCAATTCTCTCAATTCAGTGATTGCCTAAAACTTTTATGATTTGTACTTGTATATATACATCCCAGATGTTCCCTTACATATATTGCCTCCAAACTTCAAAACAATCACTACTATAGTAGCTCTGAATCATGTATCAAATAATCAACTCATAGGACTTTAGTCGTCTCCATACATATGAAATCACTTTATCCTGCTGCATTGTCTTCATCCAAATCTCTTATATAATATCATTGCATACTATAAAATCTCTAAATCCATATAATATAATTAATATTAGTATAATTTCTCAAAATTTTCTTTATTTTTATTACTCATACGCATTACACATTTCTCTTCACGTATTCAAATTATTCTTCCCAAATTTTCGAATATCTTTAATACATCATCAAATTTCGCTTGGATCACTCTAATCTTTAATACCATGGTACTATCGAGGTAATTGTTAACTTAAACAATTACTCCTAATTCCTTAAATAACTAGTTCTTCGATGAGGTAATATTATCTAGTGTTATTTTCAATTTCTCAATTGACTCACCTTTCTTAAATGATCTTCTCCATTCTTTAGATTTCCTTGTATTTCACATTGGCTTATTCTAATGTTGCTCATTCATACTAGTTTCTCCTCACATTTCAATTTATTTGTAACTTAACTTCCTGCTTTGGTAACACATTCATCAAAATCTAATTTATATCTCTTCACATATTCTCATAGAATATAATGTGGATCTAAGTTCTCCTCACATTAGCAATAGTGTTATCTCAATTTCCTAAAATCCACTTTTGTAGTTGGATACTTTTCATCAAAAAATGCATACATCTTCAGTAGCATACTCAACCTGTTATGTTTGAGTCTCCACTAGGGATAGAACTCCAATATTAACTTCTAATTCATTACATATTCATCCTTAATTGGTTCTTTTATTGATCATTCTTAGTATAAACTACCTGATCTACTTAACCTAATTCAAGGAAATTCTTCTTCGAAAGAAGAGTTCTTGCTATAATCGTCTATGCTATACTTCCATCTTGTTACTCTGATTCATCTCATAATCTTTAACTATAGGGATCATTGATTATCTCCTATCCATATCCAAATAGAGGTCTCATATGTACTCATTCATATTATTCACCAATTTAACCACATTATCAGCCGAGTGCTCTTAATAACTGGTCAACAAACTCTTGAGGACTTCTACATATATCACTATCATTTATTCTGCTTTCCATACATACATTCTTAATCAATTTAGGAGCATAAACATATAACCATCTTAATATTCAAATCTCAACTTCACTAATACAATCTTATACTTGATCATAAATTCCAAATTCAACCTTTCAATTTCACCTTGCTAGTACACCTTAAATCTTATCATTTTCACCCTATCTCTATCTCTTCTTAAGTCAACTCATGGAAATATTTTCACATCCGTATCAATTCAAGTACATATCCCATGAAATTCTGTTACTTTATTCGTTGACACAACTATAGATACTACATATATATCTAACATATCGGATTACACCATATTTCTTATTTCTAAATATCCACAACTTTCCTTATCTTACACTCTAACCAAATACCATTCTTCTCATATTTTCTACTAATCTAAACTCTTAACAGAAGTTCATACATGCAACTCATATGGTTGCAATTACTGAGATTATATACTCATTAGTACCCTTCTCAAATGGTGAGGCATTAGATGAAGCAGATCCTTGCAAAACTCCTCGTATTCTTTTACGAGGTGGCATTTTACTCATTCGATAAAACACCATCTTTCAGCTTACTTTCATTTTAATCTTATTTCCTACATGTATGCATGATATGCATGTCACTTAATGCAATACATCAATTCACAATACAACAACAAATCACATAGCACACAATTCATCCCATAATGCATTCTAAGCCTAGGAAAAACCTAAGCTCTGATACCAAACAATGTTAGACCCCGCTTCCGGAGCCTAGCATTCGGAGACTTTTAACGGTTGAAACTCATTGTGAAAATTTTTTTAAACAATTTAACGCATACGCGAAAAATCGATACTCAAATCGGCCCAATTTATTTAAAAACCATTTTAGTCATCAAGATACAAACATTATTGAACACATTAGGGTTTCAATTATCACTTGGGCCCATTTCAAAACACAATGCTTGTTTTCATAAGATGTCTACATTTAAAAAACCACTCCTTTGCTTTAATACAAATACAAAAATACACATGATACAATTTGAATGCTTATGCTTAAAATGATTCTAAATTACAAAAAGTTCATGAACTAACTTAATTACAAAAGTCTTTAACTATCTTGGAGTTCCAATGCCTTACAAGGATTGCTAATCTTCTCTTTCTGCACCTGAGGAGGGAAGTGTGGGGTGTGCTACACAACTCAGTGGCTAATATATTTATAACCATTGGCAATTGATCAAAGTCAAGCATATGTATATATATATGTCTAGCAATGCTAACATTCATTCTTTATTCAAACAATTTAAACATTCACCAATTTAACTCAAACTTATAACACATAACACTCAATATGCTTCATACTTGACAAATTAAAATTCAATGCACAAACCAATGGTTAGAGGGGTTCCGTGGAACAAAATAGAGAAACCGAAGTTTACTTCGTGAACAAAACAAGTCCATCTTTTGGATCTCGTGGGCCATAAGTGGACAGCCAGGAGAAGGCTTTATGTCGACGTGCACGTGACTACGAAACGGTTCCTCTCTCGCCCAAACAAAGCACATAATCAATGCTTAAAATCGTTATCAAAATGAGATACTTTCATACTTTTCATGCTCTTTCTTCTTTCCATTCAAAACAAAATGCCATGATACAATTCAATGGCATAATATTGATCAAAATCATAATTTAATTTTATAAAAATAATAAACTTCTTTCACAATATAACAAAATCAAAGTCATCATGTATTTTCAACAAGTCAAATTCAAACAATTTAACACATATTCATACATAGGCAAGAATTTGCTCAATCGCACAATAACTATAAATACATTACCTACCTGGTTCACTTGCAAAAATCCAAGTCAAGGTTGTCTTTCTCCTTGCTCTTGGGTAGAATGCTCTTGGTTCCCTTGATTCTTCACCAATTGAACAGATCTTTAGCTGAAAGGGAAGCTTTTCTCTTCCTTTTCCTTTTTTCCTTTCTTGAACAACTCCAAAATCTCTTTTGAAGACTAAGAAAAGTTAAACCCTAGCTCAACTCTCTTCTTTTCTCTCAAACAATCAAACTCTCTTTCTCTTTCTTTCTCGTTTTGTTATTCTCTTCTGCTTATCCTTCAATTCACGTTTTTCTTCTTCATTTATAAGCAAGACAACATTTCTTCTTCCAATTATGCCCTTAATGATTGAGAATTGACCCATTTGCCCTTCCATTCATGCCTTATGTCTTTTATACTTAAATATCTTGCCAAAAGCACCCTTGAATATTCTGACATAACTCTTTCTTCCAGAAAAGTGTTCTCCCTTCTCTTAAGTTTCCAATGACACCAAAATCAATCTATTTGGTTTAGTGATTCGAAAGATACAATTCAAACATTTTTGGACTACTCTTGTCCAATTGAATATACTAGGCACAACTTCTATATGGAATTTAAACATCATAGAAACTGGATTAGATTCCAATTTCTTCATAGCATTTATAGCTCCATGTCTCTATTTTAGCACAAATTAGAAATAATCTCATTTGGAGCTCCACCGATCTAAAAATCATTAAAAATAATGAGGTATATTTAGTGGAATAACACCAGTTCCTATTATTTAAGAGCACGCTCACTGTACTAGCCCCACGTTTTTCACTGAATCTTTCTCAAGTCATTTCAGATGGCTATGATTTTTGGAGGATATGTATAGAAATGTCTTAAGAATCCAATGGTTCAAGAATCAAGTCATTTGGGTGTCTAGAGAAGAAGTTATGGCCAAAAGAATCAAACCTGTTTTTTGTCCTCAATCATACTAAACCCATTTCAGGGAAACAGCCATAACTTTCTCTAGAAATTTTTGATTAATGTGTTCTTTGGATGGATCGAAATAGAACTTCAAGATATACAACTTTCATGAAGACCACAAAGATATATTTTATCTTCTAGAGGGTCAAAATGGAACAAAAGATAGGCCAAGCGAAAACACATAAAAAGCTAAACATAGAAGAAGATGACATCATCACAGAAGAAACAAAAAGGCAGAAGAAGCAAAACACAGAAGAAGATAATGTCATCATAGAAGAAGCAAAACAAAGAAGAAGATAATGTCATCATAGAAGAAGCAAAACACAGAAGGAGATGACATCATCACAGAAGAAACACAGAAGAAGATGAAGTCATCACAAAAGAAGCAAAAGGCAGAAGATACATCTCTACTCTTGAACATCTTCCCTTATAAGGACCATAACTTTCGACTCCAATGTGTTGGATCGCGTATGGTCCGAGTATTCACAATACGCTGCGGAAAAGACCATACAAGAACATCACGTATAATCGAAAACACGAAGGATTAACGAAAATACCTTATTTTTGTGGGTCGATTGCTTCTTTTCGGATTCCAAGACACTGCAAATCGCTAATGCCCTCTACCGATATCCACACGAGCATGCATGATATGGGCTGCGGCTGTAGTGTGCTAGCACGTCCTGAAAACACTTTCTGAATGCCGCACGATCTTTCTCTTGGATGGCGGCTAGGGTTTCGTCTTTTCTTCCCTTAACCTAATGAGACCTAAGTTTCTCTATTTATAGAGAAACCCTAATCTCATTTAGGCCCCATGAAGTTTCGGCCCATTATATCATATATAATAAAAGCCCGACAACTTAATTAAATCTAGCCCAATAAATATATCTAAATATATTTATTCAACACCTAATAAATTAGGTCCAAGAGAATAAGCCGGATCACATTACTCTTTGTGTGCGACCACAGAGGCTCATTTGATGTTGGCAATGGGCGATCACACTTCAAAGCCCATAAGTCATAAGCGGCCTCTAGCAAGACATTATGACTACCCAAATCAAATGAGGATCGATAATCCGATTTAACCTGTAACTATGGTTATAGGCTCAGTCCTTTTGTAACACGATATCAAGATTAATCACAAGGCATGGTACATGTCAAGCTTTGATTAATCATAGTTTCTTGATCCCCAAATTGACTGATTATAACAAATGACATTGATGACTCTTCATCAATTCATTTGAGCACGACCATGCATTTCTTCAGTCACACTTGTCAAGAGGCCCAAATGATATCTCTCTCACTTAAGAGAGGTACAAATCCCATCTACGTCATTCACATCCCTCCGCATGATTCATTTGATGTCCAACATAAGACTATTTGTTATTCGGTTAAAAATAACTTAGTCTAATATCAAAACACCGAATTCCTCATGTAGGGAACCATGATGACTTCAGGTCAAAGGACTATAGTCAAACCATATTAAGAATCACTAATGACATGAAACCATGTAGTATTCTTTATGTGGGTCGGTCCAATATATGTTCTCTAACATATATCTATGTTTCTGATTTGATATCTCATATCCATGATCGATAAACGTGATCATCAATCGAACACATACTAGTCTTAATTCATTATTGTTCCACCAATAATGATCGACCGAGACACTCTAGAATAGTGTTATAACGCTTATGGTTTTACTATCAAGTCACGTACTTGATGACATAAGTCTAATACTATTCATGGAATGTAAATCACATTACATAAACGAAATACATGCATATATGAAACGAAATACCTCATAATATATTATTAACAAATCATAATGTTAATACATGAATCACAAATGTTCATTGGCCTAGGGCACACTACTAACAATCTCCCACTTGCACTAGGCCCAATCAGTTAGATATCTAATACCCATAGACCTCGTATGACTCTCATGTTTAGGCTGTGGAAGAGGCTTAGTAAGTGGATCGACAATGTTGTCATCTGTGCCCACTTTGCATATCTTTACGTCTCCTCTCCCAATGATCTCTCTAATCAAATGGAAACGTCTGAGTATGTGTTTGGATCTATGATGCGAATTTGGTTCCTTAGCCTGTGCTATAGCCCCATTATTATCACAATAAAGGTCTATAGGACTTGCAATGCTAGGAACAACTCCAAGCTCAGTAATGAACTTCCTGATCCATACAGCTTCCTTAGCTGCATCCGAGGCAACAATGTACTCAGCTTTAGTTGTAGAATCAGCAACAGTGTCTTGCTTTGAACTTTTCCAGCTCACTGCACCTCCATTCAAACAGAACACAAAACCTGATTGCGATCTAAAATCATCTATGTCAGACTGAAAACTAGCATCAGTGTAACCTTTTACAACTAGCTCTCCTTCAAGTCCTCCATAGATTAGGAACATATCCTTAGTTCTTCTCAAGTACTTAAGGATGTTCTTAACTGCTATCTAGTGACTCTCACTATAATTAGATTGGTATCTACTTGTTATGCTCAAAGCATATGAGACATCTGGTCGAGTACATAACATGACATACATGATAGATCCAATTGCAGATGCATATGGAATCTTACTCATGCGCTCAAGCTCCTTATCTGAAGTAGGACAATCCTTCTTAGAAAGCTTGATTCCATGTGACATAGGTAAGAATCCTCTCTTAGAATCTTGCATACTGAACCTTTTCAGTACCTTATCTATGTATGTACTCTGACTTAGACCTATAAGCTTTCTTGATCTATCTCTATAGATCTTAATGCCTAAAGCATAGGCAGCCTCACCTAAGTCGTTCATTGAGAAACGTTTCCTTAACCAAATCTTGACACTGTAAGGTTGGAATATCGTTTCCAATGAGCAATATGTCATCAACATATAAAGCTAAAAAGACAACAACACTCCCACTAACCTTTTTGTAAACACAAGGTTCATCTTCATTCTTGATGAATCCAAACTCTTTGACAACTTCATCAAAACGAAGATTCCAGCTTCTTGATGCTTGCTTCAATCCATAAATGGATCTTTGAAGCTTGCACACCTTTCCCGAATTCTTAGGATGGACAAAACCCTCAGGCTGTATCATATATACATCCTCAAGTAAGTTTCTATTAAGGAAAGCCATTTTGACATCTATTTGTCATATCTCATAATCGTAGTATGCAGCTATGGCAATAAGAATTCTAATGGATTTGATCATGACCACTGGAGAAAATGTCTCATCATAATCAATTCCATGAACTTGTCGATAACCTTTAGCAACAAGTCTTGCTTTATAAGTGTGCACATTTCCATCCATGTCGAGTTTCTTTTGAAAACCCATTTGCATCCAATGGTCTTCAAGCCATCGGTGATCAATCAAAGTCCAAACTTGATTGTTATACATGGATTGCATCTCGCTTTCATGGCCTCTAACCATTTAGCGATTCTGGACTTTCCATAGCTTCTTGATAGGTTGTGGGCTCATTATGATCGATGAGCATCACATTAACATCATCGATGAACGAAATCCATATCTCTCGCTCATGACAAATCCTATCGATCTACGTAGGCCTTGTGTTGTTGAAGATCGCTCATCAACAGCTTGTGAGCTCGCTTCAATCTCCTTTTCAGGCTCAATGTCATTTTGTGAAACTTGAATTTCTTCAAGTTGTACTTTACTCCCACTGTTTCCTTTGGAAACAAATTCCTTCTCTAAGAAGAAAACATTTCGAGCAACAAACACTTTGTTCTCTGATGGGATGTAAAAGTAATATCCTTTAGTTTCCTTAGGATATCCCACAAAATAATATTTTTCAGATTTGTGTGCCAACTTGTCAACAATTGGACGCTTCACATAAGCCTCACAACCCCAAATCTTTAGAAAAGATAAATTGGGACGCTTCCCAGTCCATATCTCATAAGGTGTCTTTTCTACAGCCTTTGAAGGAATACGGATTAATATGAATGCTGCGGTTTCTAAAGCATAGCCCCAGAAGTATTTTGGAAGATCAGTTTGACTCATCATTGATCGAACCATATCTAATAGAGTTCGATTTCTCCTTTCAGAAACACCATTCCATTGAGGAGTTCCTGGAGGAGTCAATTGTGAAACGATTCCACAATCCTTAAGATAATCATCAAACTCTTGGCTTAAATATTCACCTCCTTGATCAGATCGAAGGATTTTAATATTCTTGCCAAGCTGATTTTGAACTTCATTCTTATACTCTTTGAACTTTTCAAAAGATTAAGATTTGTACTTCATTAAATAGACATACCCATATCTACTGAAGTCATCTGTAAAAGTAATGAAATACAAATAACCTCCTCTCGCTGATATGTTAAAAGGACCGCATACATCGGTATGTATAAGGCCTAATAGCTCATTGACCCTTTCCCCTTTACCTGTGAAGGGGGACTTTGTCATCTTACCCAATAAACAAGAATCACACGTGTCAAAAGATTCAAAAGAATCAATGAATCCATCTTGATAGAGTTTTGAAATGCGTTTTTCATTTACATGGCCTAAGCGACAATGCCAGAGATAGGTTAGGTTCAAATCGTTAGATTTAAACTTCTTGGTATTTATGTTATAGTTGGGCTCATTTGTTAGAGACTCGGTGTCTAGAGTATAGATGCCATTTAATTGACGTGCAATACCATATAAAACGTCATTCTTATAAATGGAAATACTTCTATTCTCAATAGAAAATTTAAATCCATCATTCTCTAAACAAGCAAAAGAAATAATGTTCCTACTCATAGTAGGTACATAATAACAATTCTTAAGTTCCAAAATGAGTCCAGTAGGCAAAATAAGATCATAAGTCCCCACGGATAAAGCAGCAACTCTTGCTCCATTTCCCACGCGCAGGTTGATCTCACCAGCCATCAATCTTCTAGTCCTTCTTAAACCCTGCACATTAGTACAAATGTGAGTTGCAGCTCCAGTATCTAATACCCAAGATGCAGAAGGAGTAAAATTGATTTCTATAACAAACATACCTGAAGAAGTAGTCACACTATTCTTCTTCTCTTTCAGCTCTTCCAAATAGAGTTTGCAGTTCCTTTTCCAATGACCAGGTTCATTGCAATAGAAGCAAACTCCCTCCTTGGGTGCCTTAGTCTTAGCTTTGGGCTTGGGCTTGGACTTAGGTACTTTACCTTTGCCCTTCGCTGTGCCCTTCTTCTTGAAAGCTTTTCCCTTTTGAACCACAAGAACTTCATTGGTGGTCTTAACCTTTCCTTTAAGTTCTCTTGACGAGCTTTCAGCATCCCATGCAATTCGTCAATGGACTTCTCCATATTATGCATGTTGTAGTTAAGAATGAACTGATCATATTCATCAGTCAAAGATGCTAGAATAAGATCAGTTGCCAATTCTTGACTAACAGGTGCACCTAATTTCTCAAGATGATGAATGTAACTCTTCATCTTGAGAACATGAGCACTCACGGGTGTACCAGGAGTCATCTTGCATGAATTCAATGCCTTAGTGGTTCTAAACCTCTCTTGGCATGCTTGCTCTTGAAACATAGCTTTCAGTTGAGCAAGCATGTCATAGGCCTCCATTTCCTCTAAATCCTTCGAAGGTCGAGATCATGGCGCTAACATAAGGCATGACACATCCGTAAGTCATTGATATGCTTCATGTAAGCATCCTTTTGAGCCTTAGGTGCATTTGCCGGTGGTTCCTCAGGGATGGGCTCTTCTAAGACATAAAGTTTTCTTTCTTGCTTGAGAACAATTCTTAAGTTCCCATACCAATCTAGGAAATTTGTTCCACTAAGCTTTTCTTTCTCTAAGATAGATCGCATAGGAAGGTTTGTGGATGGAGTAGCCATAATCTACAAAAATTATGCAACAAGGGTCAACATTCATATATTATGAGGTATTAGCTCCCACTCAAATAAATAACCCTCAATTGAAAAATGGGAGAAACAAGATCCATATTTCACCAAGTCCTAAGAAAGCTTTGGCTTAACACTCAAAACTTAGTTATTTAGGTAGAAAACTCTTTTCAATTACATCACATGTAACTCTTGATGGGCTTATGTTAAAATACATCTTATGTACTGCATGTATGTATAAACCCAATCTTATGCCCTAAGCCCAAAACCGTTTTGATAGCTTAGTTAAGTTTAACCATACTTTACCTATGAATAGCACCATTATTCAAATGTCTTCCCTAGATGATCCCCACATGCCTTGCTTTGGCAAAAACCCACATAAGGATAAGCTAGAGATAAACATGGGTAAAGTTTTATGGAAGGCATATAAACTTAATATTATCATGAGGGTAATTCTTAGTACATTATGAAGGTTACTAATCCTATTAGTAAGGGTGTTTGTACTATGCTAGTTCTAATCCTATACTACAACATACTTGAGTATATATATATTAGAAGCATAGAATAGTAATCTACACATGAATATAAATATTCAAAATATAAATAAACACATGTAAAACCACCCAGAATATATGACATGCAACGAACTAACACGCGTAAAGAACACGGCGGTCCCGCTAGCCGGTTAGCGGACGGGGGTCAAGGGGAAGCCGCCCACTTACGAGTCTTGAGCAAATACGCCCAACCAAAAATTAATTAGGAATCAATATAATTATTAATCTTAATCAAATTAAGAAAAATAATTATCTTTGGAATTGAATTGATGATTAATATAATTTAATAATTCAACATCTTAAAAAATTAAATTAATTTCTAAAACATCCTTAATAAAATTATCATTTGAAAACAATTTTCAAATAATTAGAAAACACTTTTCAAATTTTATTAGGAGTTTTTAAAAAATACTTAACTTCAATTAAACACATTTAATTGGAATTAAGTCTTTAATAATTAAAACCAAACTAAACCATTCCTAAACTTATGGCCAAACACTTTTCTTCTTCAAATTAGGCAACCCTAAACTTAAAGAAGCTGAACCCTAAAATCGCTAAAAAAAGCTGCCGGCAACACCCATTCCATTGTGATGAACAGTGCACAAAAGCATTGTTCATCGATGGGACAAATAAGATGGTGGTCATCTTATTCCCACCATCTTGTTAACGTCTCTGGAAAGGCTTCATTATTGATGGGACAAATAAGGTGGCCTTTATGGGTTTCAAAAAACCCACGTTTCTCCAACAGATGCCCACGTCGCCACCATCAATTCGTGTTTCAGCCACAATCACGCCAATAGCAGCCTGACGTTTACCAGTTTTTAAACGCCACACTACTAACTACGACGCCCAGATGATGGTCCTTTGGCTCCGTTAATGCCGCAGCCACAGCCGCAACCGCAGCTTTGGTAGCATCATCGTGAATCTTATTCCAACGATGCTTATTCACCATTCAACACACAATCCACAAGACAAAAATCACAAACGTATTTTGGATCTTTTCTTCGGTAGTTAGAATGTTGAATTCTTATGGTTTCCAAAACCTACTCATCGCACCAGAACAATTCTGGGCTCAGAATATGAACTGTTCATATTCTAATTCAATTCTGAAATAATAATCAATAACAATCCGAAAACAATATGCATGAAAATAAATCATATTCGTATCATGCATCCAAAATTGTGAGCACATGTAATCAAAACATGCATATTATCGGTTATACAGAATGAACCTGGCTCTGATACCACTGTTGGATCGCGTATGGTCTGAGTATTCACAATACGCTGCGGAAAAGACCATACAAGAACATCACGTATAATCGAAAACACGAAGGATTAACGAAAATACCTTATTTTCGTGGGTGGATTGCTTCTTTTCGGATTCCAAGACACTGCAAATCGCTAATGCCCTCTACCGATATCCACACGAGCATGCACGATCTGGGCTGCGGCTGTAGTGTGCTAGCACGTCCTGAAAACACTTTCTGAACGCCGCACGATCTTTCTCTTGGATGGCGGCTAGGGTTTCGTCTTTTCTTCCCTTAACCTAATGAGACCTAAGTTTCTCTATTTATAAAGAAACCCTAATCTCATTTAGGCCCCATTAAGTTTCGGCCCATTATATCATATATAATAAAAGCCCGACAACTTAATTAAATCTAGCCCAATAAATATATCTAAATATATTTATTCAACACCTAATAAATTAGGCCCAAGAGAATAAGCCGGATCACATTACTCTTTGTGTGCGACCAGCAGAAGCTCATTTGATGTTGGCAATGGGCGATCACACTTCAAAGCCCATAAGTCATAAGCGGCCTCTAGCAAGACATTATGACTACCCAAATCAAATGAGGATCGATAATCCGATTTAACTCAGTAACTATGGTTATAGGCTCGATCCTTTGTAAAAGCGATATCAAGATTAATCACAAGGCATGGTACATGTCAAGCTTTGATTAATCATAGTTTCTTGATCCCCAAGTTGACTGATTATAACAAATGACATTGATGATTCTTCATCAATTCATTTGAGCACGGCCATGCATTTCTTCAGTCACACTTGTCAAGAGGCCCAAATGATATCTCTCTTACTTAAGAGAGGTACAAATCCCATCTACGTCATTCACATCCCTCCGCATGATTCATTTGATGTCCAACATAAGACTATTTGTTATTCGGTTAAAAATAACTTAGTCTAATATCAAAACACCGAATTCCTCATGTAGGGAACCATGATGACTTCAGGTCGAAGGACTATAGTCAAACCATATTAAGAATCACTAATGACATGAAACCATGTAGTATTCTTTATGTGGGTCGGTCCAATATATGTTCTCTAACATATATCTATGTTTCGATTTGATATCTCATATCCATGATCGATAAACGTGATCATCAATCAGAACACATACTAGTCTTAATTCATTATTGTTCCACCAATAATGATCGACCAGGGACACTCTAGAATAGTATTATAACGCTTATGGTTTTACTATCAAGTCACGTACTTGATGAAATAAGTCTAATACTATTCATAGAATGTAAATCACATTACATAAACAAAATACATGCATATATGAAACGGAATACCTCATAATATATTATTAACAAATCATAATGTTAATACATGAATCACAAATGTTCATTGGCCTAGGGCACACTACTAACACAATGTTCAAAATTCACGTACTATATACCGTTGGAAAAATAAAAAAAGATCTATAACTTTCATGAAGATCTCAAAGACATATTATATCTTCTAAAGGGTTTAAAATGAATAGAAAATAGGTATAAAGAAGATTAATGAAAAAGATAAAAGAAGTGGAAAAAGACAGAAAAAGTGGTAAAATTGCTATAACTTTCACTATAGATATCGGAATAAGGTTTTATTTATATGGTTTGAAAGAAGACTTCAATATCTACAACTTTCATAAGACCTTGAAGATAGATTCTATCTTTTGAAGGGTCTAAAATGGAACAGAAGATAGGTACAAAGCAGATTAATGAAAAAGACAGAAGAAGTGGGAAAATTGCTATAACTTTCCTTACAGATATTGGATTAAGGTGTTCTTTATATGTTTCAAAAGAGGACTTCAAGATCTATAACTTTCATGAAGACCACAAAGATAGATTCTATTGTTAAAAGAGTTGAAAATGGAACATAATATAGGTAAGGCAAAAAATTAGAAGAAGCAAAACATAAAAGAAGATGATGTCATCACAGAAGAAACAAAAAGGCATAAGAAGCAAAACACAGAAGAAGATGACATCATCATAGAAGAAGATGACGTCATCACAGAAGAAGCAAAATACAAAAGAAGACTACGTTTTTACAAAACAATCACAGAAGAAGATGACGTCATCACAGAAGAAACAAAACACAAAAGAAACAAAACACATAAGAAGATGACATCATCACAGAATAAGCAAAAAGGCAAAAGAAGTGAAACACAGAAGAAGCAAAAGGCAGAAGAAGCAAAACACAGAAGAAGCAAAATATAGAAGATATGAAACATAGAAGAAGCGAAAAGACAGAAGATACATCTTCCTTTACAAGGACCATAATTTTTAGTCTAGAAGTCCAAAAATGCCATACTATGTATCGTTGGAGAGCTAAAAGAAAGACCTACAACTTTCCAGAAGACACATTTACCCAAATCAGCCTAGGTTAATCCATGATTGGCCTCGAATTCAAAACATAAATTTTTTGTTCATCCACCTATGCATTGCACCCAGTTCTCAACTTCATGACAAATTTTGAGATTCTTAAAGACAGAATTTAAATTCAATGTCTTCATAAGAAATGTAGCCATATTTTTTAATTTAATCCCAATCAAGAATCATCTCGTTTGGATAACAAGAGAAAAAGTTAAGGCTAAAAGACTAAAGCATACTCCATAAATATTTTCCAGATCAACCATCCATTTTGTTTCACAATCTTTCCTTAACACAAATCATATTAAGATCACCTTTTCTACTTCATTTACTCCTCATTCTCAACTTCATTTCAAATCAATATCATCTATAAAGAAATTTATAATCCATGATTAATCATGAATACCAATAACAGAACATACACATATGTACATATTGTTCATCAACTTACTACACAAATTCAACTTCATTTTTGCTTTCATCCTACTTCTAACTTTCACCTTAATTATTCTCATTTCAAAATCTCTTATCCACTAGAAACACCAAAGCAGAACATGGACATATCCAAATTTCTCATTTATTAGTTCTAGTCTTGTAAGAAAAGTTCGAGGTCCAACAATATTGATATAGAGAGGAGTTAAATGAAATGAAAGTGTTGATGAAAATGGAAAGATATGGAAGATAGAAAAATGCAAAAAATTGAATTTGCGTGATGAATATGTCAATTTTGATGTTTATGTTTAATTTTTGGATTTTGATTTATTATGTTGAGATGAGCTGAGATGGAAGTAGAAAAGTTGGTTTTAGCATAAGATGTATTAGTGGGAAAGTCTAGGAAATGGAAAAGCTATGTGGATCAACACAGGAGGGATATGGAATACAATGTAGGAGATAGGGTGTTTCTGAGAGTGTCGCCTTGGCGAGGTGTGCTGAGGTTTGGTAAAAAGGGCAAGTTGAGCCCTAGGTGCATTGGCACTTATGAGATCCTTGAGAGGATAGGACCTTTGGCATACAAGTTAGCTTTGCTTAATGAAATGTCTCAGTTGCATAATGTGTTTCATGTGAGCATGTTAAGAAGATACAAATCTGATCCAACACATGTGTTGCTGGCTCAAGACAAAGAGGTTGATAGCAATATAAGTTATGTTGAGGAACCAATAAAGATAGTGGGTTATAAGACAAAGTAGCTGAGAAACAGAGTGATTCCACTGGTGAAAGTCCTTTGGAGAAATCAGTCGACTGAGGAAGCAACTTGAGAAACAGATGATCATATGAGGAAATAATATGCCCACCTATTCGAACCATCAGGAAAGAATTTTGAGGACGAAAATTTTTTTAGGAGGGGAGAGTTGTAACATCCTGTTACTTATGATAACGTTAAAATAGTGCTTATAAGAGATTAATGAGAAATTAGGAAGTATAATTCATGCATATGCAATATGACATACACATATACGAGAATATTGATTTTTGCACATTAATATGGTTGTACATGCATTTATTGACATTTCTAGGTAAATTTGATTTTTAATGGGAATCGTGGATTTTATTGTATTAAAAATCAAATTGGAGTGTATTAAATGTGATTTGGCAATTTTGGTAATATTTCGGGTATTTTGGACTAAAAAAATATTGAAATATGGACCAATGATAGTGTGACACGTGGACTAATGATTTAGTGACAAATGGCCTACATGCAATGGTGACATGTGGCAGTGAAATAGCAACACACGTAGTTACATGTCTAGGAAGGAAAATTCTGTAGCTGGAGTTTACTCTTCATTTGGTTTTCTTCATCACCAAAAACACTGAAATTTTCTTCGTTTGTCATACACACCGAACAACTTGTGATTTATGTTTGAGAAATTGTTTACTGATTCTTACATCAAAGTAAGAATTACAGTCCATAGAGAGACTTTGATTTCTGTTAAAATCTCAATGTTAATCCATTTACCGAAGTTTGAACTGCTGGAAATTTAGCTAACCTAAGTAAGTTGAGTTTTAAGCTTTGTGATATTGTAAATCGTATTTCGATTATACCTGAATTAAACTGGAATGTTTGTGATAATTAGATTAAAATGAAAAAAAAGATACAGAAGTTCATAAAAGTTGATGTATAAAAGTATACTCTATTTTGTTCTGTGAAATACGTATAAGGTTTGTTTTTTACTGTTCATGCATGAATCTATTGAGTATTAGTATAACTGAATCTAAATGAGTTTAATGATAAGGAATGAGGATTTGGTGATATCTTGATATAAAGAGGAGTTAAATGAAGTGAAAGTGTTGATGAAAATGGAAAGATACGAAAGATAGAAAAATGCAGAAATTGGAATTTATGTGATGAATATGTCAGTTTTGATGTTTATGTTTAATTTTTGGATTTTGATTTATTGTGTTTAGATGAGCTAGGATGGAAGTAGAAAAGTTGGTTTTAGCATAAGATGTATTAGTTGGAAAGTGTAGGAATTGGAAAATCTGGAAAAAAAATTGAAAGAAGAAGAAGAAAATTGGGTTTCGTGTTTCTGGAGAGAAGAAGGAAGGATGTACGATTGTGATTTTCATGTTTTCCGAAGCGAGGTTGTTTCTGAACATTCTTTGATCTTTTTGTTATAAATTTGTTTCCCGACCTGCAAATGACTTGAAAATTGAACCAATACACTATTAAGATGTTGTTTTTCCTCTTCATAAAAATTTAGAGCCATCTAAATTGACTTGAAAAAGATTGATTGAATGAAAGTGAGGAAGTCTTCTGGAATATTATGAACTGGAATATTTTCATTAAACATGCTATGGTATTTTGATTAGATCTTCATCTGTAGTTATCCAAATGAGATGATTCTTGATTAAATTTAACTAGAGACATTTGGCTACAAGTGTTAAGAAGAAATTGAATTTTAATTATCCTTAAGGATCTTGAAATTTAGCTTGAAAGTGAGTCTTGGCTTAGGTTGTAACACTACCAGTGAGAGAAATCATATCCTGTTGTTATCAAATAAACTGTATTGATGTAGGCCGATTCAGACAAAGGTGTCTTCACAAAAGGTGTATCTTATTCTCTTAGCTTTCAATTGGTATAAAGTTTGTAATTTTTGGATATTAGAATTGATAGATATGGGTTGTACAACTTTGAATGCATGATCATACCCAAGCCAAAATTTTAAATATACTCAGTCTGTAGTATTTTGGGCATAACTCATAGGATAATGAACCAAATTGTATTTTGTGTCATTAGATACTTAAGACACGGAAGAACAATCCTATAGAAGGAAGTGTTATCAAATTTGTTGGGCTCCATTTCTAAAGCCTAAGTATAAAACGTGATCGTATTATCCTATAGGGTTATTTATATGAACTCTCATTATTCATCATCCCACAAGGGTGGCGTGCCCACACTAGTCAAACATAAAAATAAACTCATTTTTCCTATTTCAAAACAGGTTTTGGGAAACCTCAATCAGAATTACAAATTGATTCCTTCAGAACATTTGTTCCTCATTGTCTTAAGTTTCTAATGACATCAAAATTATTCAATTTGGTTTAGAAATCTGAAAGTTAGGACCTAAACATTTTCAGACAATTATTAAACTAAAAAAAGTACACCATACCCAAATTCCATCCAGAAATTCAACGTATTAAGGATTGAATTTATATTTTATTCGTTCAGATAATTTGTATCTCTATGTCTATAATTTATTTTGAAATAAGAATCATCTCATTTGGAGCTCTACAAATCAAGATATCATCAAAATACCAAAGTATGTTCAATAAAATATCCAATTCATACACTTCCAACCAATACCCTTACTTTGATTCAATCAATATTTTTTAAATAAACACAAAAGGCTATAAATTTTTATTATGAGATATAAAAATGTTTTATTAATCTATTGGTCCAAGAATTACTTCATTTGGAGGTTGGATGATACAGTTATGGCCAAAAGAATCAAACATGGTTTTGTCCTCAATCATATAGAAACTATTTTGGGAACGATTAGCATAACTCTCACTAGAGATATTGGATTAAGATCTTATTAGGACGGTTTTGAAGAGGAATTCTTTATCTAAAACTTTTATGAAGACACCAAAGAGATATTTTGTCATTTGTAGGGCTAAAATTGAGCCAGACCAAAGGTCAGATGAAACCAAATGAAATGTCAGGTGGAAGGCTTCAATCTAAGACCTATTTTGGGACAATTGCCATAACTTTCACTAAAGATATAAGATTAAGGTCTTCTTTGAACGATTTCTAAGAGGACTTCTAGATATAGAACTTTCATAAAGACACAAAATAGAGATTCTATCACCTAGAGGGCCAAAATTGAATCAGACTAAAGGTCAGACGAAACCAAATGAAGGGCAGACGAAAGGCTTCAATCTAAGACCTATTTTGGGACAATTGGCATAAGTTTCACTAGAGATATCATATTAAGGTTGTCTTTACACGGTTGTGAAGAGGAATTTTAGATCAACAACTTTCATGAAGACACCCAAGAGATATTTTGTCATATAGAGGGTCAAAATTGAACTAGATGAAAAGTTAGATGAAACTAGACGAAAGGTCAAATGAAAGGCTTCAGTCTAAGACCTCTTTTGGGACAATTGGCATAACTTACACTAAAGATATCGGATTAAGGTCATTCTTAGATGGTTTGAAAGAGTAATTCTATATATACAACTTTTATGAAGACAAAAAAAAGATATTTTGTCATATAGAGGATAAAAATTGAGTCAGACGAAAGGTTAGATAAAACCAGACGAGATGAAAGGTCAAAAGAAAGACTTCAGTCTAAGACTGAACCAGACGATTTAGTCTTCAAACGATTTAGTCTAAGATGAATTAGACAAAGGGGTTTCTACAGGGTCTTCCTCACATCATCAAAAGTTCTAAAATCACTAACTATACTCTCTAGAGCATCTCCATTTATAAAGATCATAACTTTTAACTCCGATGTCTAAAAATTTCATACTATATATCGTTGAAAAGCTAGAAAGATAAGCTATAACTTTCTAGGAGACAAATTTGTCCAATTTAACCTATATCAATACAGGTTTTCCCTAGAAGTCAGAACACAAATTTACCCTTATGAAAGACTTAAAAATTTTCCCAATTTCACTACCTCTAATGCAACATCATTCTTATCCATTCAACTACTAGATTGACTTCATTAAACTCTCAAATCTGAACTCATTTGACTATTCACATTCAACTACATCTTATCGTTCATAATTCCTGTCTTTCTTTGCCATAACATCTCACTTATGTGTGTGTGTGTGTGTATCAACAATTCATGTTCAAAATCATCAACTCAAGTTGACAACTTCTTCACATATATCTAATTTCAACTCACATCATCCATACACAATTCATATTTCATTAACACCAAGGATAAGAGTTTACAATTCTTTAATGACATTCCAAGCCATATTACATTATTGGTATCAAAATCGAAAATACAAAAAATAGAAAACCCCGATAATTCTCGAAATGCATATAAAGTTTTGCTTTTACAAAATCTAACTTAATTTGCAAAACATTGTAAAAGTAGAATGAATCCTCGACTCTTTGTACTCGATCTTATTTTCTTCACCTAAAGATGGGATGAAAAGGGGGTGAGCTTGAAAGCTCGTGGATAACAGTTTAATTATAACGGAAAAATAAGCAAAACCTTTAAATTGTTCATTGGTTAATATAAAATTCAAATTGAAATCATAAATTGTATCATTCTCAAAACCTTAACCAAAGTTCACGAATTACAAAACATGAATGCATCAAACTTGTTAACATAACATAAGCACATAAGCACATCAGAATGGTTTGGGTGAATCCAAAATAGAAAATATTACACATTTCCCATAAAGGTCTTGTGTAGCCGTGAACAGAACGTACTAACGCAATCCCACATAATGGTTTTGCGTAACTGTGAACTTATTGGAGTCCATAAAGGAGCTCCATGTCACTAACGGGTAGGTCGGAGAAACCTTTTTGTCAAAGTGTACTTGGCTTAACTTAGGGGACCACCACAAATTCACATAATCATACATTTCATAACTTGTAAACATATTGCCCAAAATGGCACTTTTCCTAAACTTGATTTTTCATAAACATGAGATATTTCAAAAACATGTTATCTTAAAAAAAATCACTTTCAAAGTCTTTTCATAAATCATCACACAATTCATTTAACAACAGATGAAAATTTCTCAAATCATTTAAAAGCAATAAATGCAACACTTATGATGCAATTGAAATCATTAAACTTTCTTGATTAAAAAAAACATTAGTGGCTTATTTACTCTATTATAAAACATGTACCCACCTTGAATTCCTTGCTTAAAGACTTGCTCAAAATGCCTCTCTTGATCCCCTTCTACAATAACAAAAATCCCACTCAATAGGGCTTTCAATTGAAAATCTCATAAAGTACAATCACTAAAATTGGTTCTAGAATACCTAAACCCATGCATTTACTAAGCTTCATGAACTAAAATCTTTCCAAAAATCCAAAAGATTCAAAATGATCTTACCTTGATTCTTCACCAAATGAAGAGATTTTTGGCTCAAATGGAAGCTCTTCTCTTCCTCTATCTTTTTCCCTTCTTGAACAACCTCAAAATCTCCCTTGAAAACTAAGAAATGATGAAACCCTAACTATCTTTCCTTCTTTTCTCTCTTCTTCACTGAAACTCTCTTCTATTTTTATTCTTCTCTCCCAATTCACGTTTTTCACTTCTTAAAAGAACAAGACAACATTTCTTCTTCCATTTTTACCCTTAATGAGCTCAAAAAGTCCATTTTACCGTTCCTTATAGGCTTATATTCTTTTAACCTTAAGTGTCTTGCTAAAAACACCCTTGAACATTCTTATAACTTTAACACTTTAATTCCACTTACCCATTCAATAAATCCTACTAACTTTGACATAATTAAATAATTACAAAATGATTAATCTATCAAAACCTTAAAATTATTTAAATCATGCTTTTCATCAAGAAAAAAATTTAGGGGCCACAAAATTACTTCACTTTCCTGATGAGAATAATCATGCAAAGTGGACCCGAAAGTATATTTTTAGACAAATCTGAATTGATCAATTAAGTATTAATTTATGAATGAGTGTTGTGACAAGAATATGATAAGAAACCCAGAATTGTCATAAACATGCTTTGTACATATTCAGTATACATGAATGTGCATAAATGATTTCATAATTGTTCAAATAATGATATGTGTATGTACTATGTGTTATAGAGGAGCACATTGAACGTCAACATCCAGACATTGCCAGATTTCAAGGCAATAGCTATCTGGAGCTTACAGTGAGTAACCTAGATGGTCTCACTTAATCTTTGTTTACTATAAATTTTCTACTAAATGTGGAATGAATTGTTTGTACTGATTCCAGACATAAAGGTTTGAATATTTTGATTGATGAATGTGATATTGAAGTGTTCATTGAATGTAAATTTGGTGAAATATGTGTTACTCAACATGCTTGTTGAATGCCGAACTAAAGGACTATGATATATGTATATGGGACTAAAAATGTGATTAAATGGGAATGAGATTGAGAATGGGAATGATTGAAAATATAATTGATTGAATATGAATGTGATGCATTTCATACATGAATGCATGATCAGTTAAAGATAGTTATGACATAAGTAGCCACCGAAAATAAGCTCAAAGCTCCGAAATGTGGTATAGAGCCAAAGCTTGATATGTACAATAAGCCTTGTATTCGTAACAAGTAAGGGACAATAACAATGAGCCTGGTATCCGCAATGGATACGGGACAATTTAGGCACTCAGTCATAACAACAAAATAATTGAAAGTGGGTCACATATGCATAGACATAATAAGTGTGATTGCGTGATTGACTGATTGAATTGTAATGTGGACATGTAATTGAATGAGATTGGGTATGTGGAGTAAATGTTACGTGGTGTAATTTTCTATATGAAAAGATGTGAAATTAAATGAATATATGACTTAATATGTGGTATAAATTGGGTGAACCATCGAGGTTGGTTACATAACTGAGTTCGCAAAACTCATCAAAATTGCAATGTTGACTTTTCAGGTCCTATAGAGGACACTAGAGAAAGGGAGATTCTACAAAAAGATTGATTTTTGTATTTTGTGAAGCAATGACTCAAAAGTCGGTCAGCTGAGACTGATGAGTTAGATAGAAGTTTTTTGTAAAATTCCTCATGTAAGTACTTAGTTTTGACATTGTATATATTGGGATGGTTTTGTAAATCACAATGTAGGTTTGGTTTTTATGAAGTGAATAAAGAATTCAATTTGATTTTTAAAATTTGGTGACTTTATGTGTATTAGATGATGCCATGATTAAGTTGGACATGCATTTGCTCTACCATGCCATTATTATAGGTTATGTATTGGAATGTCCACAGGGTGTTCTGGTACGTACTCTATGGTAGTGGGGAGTTACACATCTCATTATAATAAAATGCATGATCAGATACAGAAGTTGTGACCAGAGTAGCCAATGTGTGGAAAAGAGCTTAAAGCTCAGGATTGCACACAAAGAGCCATAGGCTCAGATAACAATGAGTCTAGTATGCACAACACATATGAGACAGTATATGAAATGAACCCGATATCTAGAATAGATACGGGATAGTAAATTAGGTTGATAGGTGCTCGGTCACAACAAAGAAAAATAAGAATGGAGTCACTTGTGCATTTGCATATACAACTTTACATGTATTATATGAATGATTGAGATGATTTATTGGAGTGTTTTGAAATAGTGATATGAAATAATTGAATACATGTTGTACTTGTTGACATATGATATAATGTGATGTGATATTCAATGCTGGATAGTGTGTTATACTTGGTGAATTGAGTTATATACTTGTCTTTATGTTCTGACTTGAGTGAGCACATCGATGATGGTTCACTCACTAAGTTCGCAAACTCATCAAAATTGCAACGTTGATTTTCAGGTTCAAGGGAGATCTAGCTTCTAAAGCAATCTAATAGAATTCTAGTACAGTTATTTTGGTGACAAGAATGGCTCAAAGGTTTGGTCAGCTGATACTTGCAAAGTCTAGATAGATGTCTTTTGTATTAGCATTCCATGTTATGACACACATTGTCTCTAGTGTGTAATTTTTGTACGGTATGGTGTATTGGGATTGAGTTCAAAACTATTGTGTATGGTCTATTTGAATTTGGAATGTTGATGAAATATATGACTTATTATAATTATAAAGGAAATAAGTATTCAGAATGCTTAAGTTATATTCATGCCTCAGACTGTATTAATGTGATTGTTTTATCATACCATTTCTATAGAGTATATTCTAGACTATACATGGATATAATAGGGCATATGCGCTAAAAGAGTGGTATGTTACACATTGTCCTCAATGTGAGAAGAACAAACAATAACACATAAGGTGAGAATAAAAACACATAAAGTAAAGAAAAACATAAGAACAAAATAAAGAAAAAGAAAAGAAAAGATAAGAGTTAAGAGCACATAACCATCATAGTGAAGGAGGTGGTGATGGCAATAGTGTTCAGCTCAAATCTGTTTGATACCCAAGATTGCTGTTCTATTTTATAATTGCTTAAAGAGAGTAAAAGAATTAATAGTCTGAAACCATTTCAAATCATTAAAATTTTATTTTTTAAAAAATTCAAAACAAATATAACAATACACAAAAATTTAAATTTAAATACTGAACGTGCTAATTTATGGTCATTAGCTTGACCTTACATCCTTGGAAAACTCAACCAGGATCAATTATGAATGGCTTACTACCACTTGTGCCTCCTAATTTTAGCTTTGTAGCTCATAAATAAGCTACATGTTGAGAGATAATGAAAAGGCATAATCTATCAAATTAAGGAAACCTAATAAGCTTAGTAATGTCCTTTTTAGCAACAATCTATCAATAAAATAGGGAATAACGAAACACCCTGAATCTTCCATTGAATCCAACGGTTTGCCTTATATGAAGGTAATCTTTTCTTATTCTTCTTTTATCACCCTCATCTCCTCTTTAGCTTCCACTTCATGAACAGATATTTTCTTATATGCTTCAAGCTTTATGTCCATTGTCATATGTTCTTCATCCTTTTGTTCCTTAAATGAGCTACTCTCCTTCGAATTCATGAATACCTTGTCCAAGTTAAGTGTCACTTGTTCATATCCAAATAAGAAGGATGAGGTTATCTTTATGGATATCGATCAAAGCTTTTCCAATAGTATAACATGGTAAGAAAAGGATTAGCGGACAATTTTGTTCATCTTTAAAGTCCAACAAGCTCTTCAAATGTCTCATTCTTACTTTGTGACGTCTTAATGTGTCTCTTCTTTAAGCTCAAAACTTCCTTCTCTTCACTTTTTAAAAATATATATATTTCTTGTGATTGGGTACTAAAATCACAAGAAAGGGTAATAACCACTTAGGCTAAAAGAATTGAACTAATCCTACAACTCCCCAGTAATGACGCCAAAAACTTGTTGAGCAAATTTTAATCTATTTAAAACCCTCTAAGTTGTTTAAGGCTTAAAGGATAACTTAAATGAAAAGAAAAACTAAACAAAAAAGTAAATACGAGAATATGGAATGATAGAAATAAGAATTCTATATTAAGCAAGGAAATTAAATTGAGCAACACCAATTTGACAGTTGAAAACCAACCAAAAAGAATTGACTGATTATGAAGGAGGGGGATTTATCCTATCATTAATGTTAATCCAGTCACTTATGTGTTAACATAGTGTCAGTTCTAGACTATCAAGGGATGGATTACTCTCTTTCAAATTATAATCACTAAGCTCTAATTGATAATCCCTAATTAAGTTGAGTAACTGAAAATGTAATCTCTTAATTAACGATCAACCTATAACCTAATTAGTTATTAAGTGTTCTAATGAAAAATTAGGTCCTTATATGGGATCTCTCTCAGTAAAAATTATTGATTTGATGTTGGACCCGGGTGAATTTTAACCCCACAAAGGGGACCCACCAACTTCAGATCCAGGTACCGGTTGGATTTTAACCCCACGAAGGGGACCCACCAACTTCAGTACCCGATTATATTGGCTCAATGGTGAGAGGCGTCCACGTAAAGTGGAATAAAACCTTGAGGTCATGGGTTGGTAGTGGCTCACCCGTGACAAAGAGGACAATCTTGGATAATGAAGTGCTGAAGTTGGTGGGTCCCCTTGGATTAAATCACCCACCCATCTGAATCTGAATGGAATCCCTATTAAAATCCAACATCCAACTGATAAAGCGCTTTAATGTTGGACCCGTGGATTTTAACCCCACAAAGGGACCCACCAACTTCAGATCCAGTGCAGGGTGGATTTTAACCCCACGAGGGGACCCACCAACTTCAGTACCCCATTATCGATGTTGTCCTCTTTGATCATGGGTGAGCCACGGCTCGAACCTATGACCTCAAGGTTTTATTCCACTTTATGTGGACGCCTCTCACCATTGAGCCAATAAATATTGGACCCCGAATTTTTCGTGAAAATTAGAATATTAAAATGATTTTAAATGAGAAAGAAATTGGTGAGACAATTTATGAATTTAAGGAAATTTGATGAAATTAAGAAAAATTTATGAGAAATGAATTGTTTAATTTTGAGGACTTTGATATTTGAGTGAACTTATATGGATTATGAGAAGAAAGTGGATGAGTTGATTGAAATGAAGTTAAATAGCAATGATTAAAAAGAAAAAGTGTGAAAATTTGAAGAATTTAGAAAGTTTGACTTTAGGGATGAATAGTGAAAAAATATTTGACTTGAGAGTTGACTATTTGATTTTGGGAGAATTTGAGAAAATGATCTTCTAGAAACTTATAGCTTATGTCAAGAGCTTTCTGTAGCCATAAAGTTTGATATTTTTCGATATCGGGAGTGAGAGTTATGATCAGTCAAAGTTCGCTTGGAAGTTTGACTTTTTGAGGAAAAGTTGACTTTTTGATTTAGGCAAAATTTGAGAAAATGATCAACATGAAACTTGTAGCCTCTGTCGAGAGATTTTTGTGGACATAAAGTTTGCTATTTTTTGATATCGGAATTGAGAGATATGAATTTATGAAGATATGCTTTGTTTTGAAAATGCTATTAAGTATAGATTTGTGTGTTCTATGCTTCGAGGCCACTCGTCGTATGGATTTAGTTTGAATTAGAGTACGTGATCTTCATGAAAGTTTTAGATGATGTTTTTTATCTTTCCATTGATATGAAGTTTGCAATTTTTCGATATCGGGGCTAGGAGTTATGAGCGATTAAAAATTGGAAGTCGTTTAGGAAAAGCTGTTTTGGACAGAATCTTTGATTGAGTTTTCAACCTCTTTTGAGACCTAATTTGATTTTGAGTTCTTCAGGGAAGTTGTAGAGCTTCCTTGATCTTTTATTGACACCAAATTTGTCAAATTCGAGTTCGGGATCGAGAGATATGATTTTGGAAAAGTTCGGTTTTGACGTTAAGTTACTTTGTTTCTTTACCGATCCTTTCGTAATCCTTTGCTTATAATTCCTTCGTCCGACATCCGATTGATTTGATTCTCGAGCGTTGGATTCCTAATACAATTACGTTCATTTTTATCAAGAATTATGATTTTTAGGAGATTAAATGGAAAGAGATTGATTGAACCAAAGTAAGAGATTTGGTTATAGGTTATAAGTTGGATAATTTTCTGAACATGGTTCGGTATTTTGCAATTTTCGGGAGCTGTACAACTCCGATTGAGTTGCTTCTTAAGGGAAAATAAAGTTAAGATATAGGGCTACAACTCTTATGAAGGGATCGAAATTTAAATTCATCCCTAAGATTGTTAATTTCTGGACTGAAGTTATATTAATGTTCAGTCTCGGATTTTGTGAAGGTCCCTAGTATTTTGGCTATAACTTCTTCGTTTTAGATCCGAATTGAGCGCCGTCAGTTGCGTTGGTGCGTTGTATTCGTAAGATCTAAAGGAACAATTTTCAAGAAGAACGTTTTTCCAAATTATTTAGTTTAGATGCTTGAAAATAGGACGCAAACTATCAGATTTTGAAAATCCTGTACAGGGGCAAACTTGGAAATAAGCTAATAAGTGAGGGCAAGATGGTCATTTACCCTCCATTTTTAATGACATGGCAGAACACACTTAAGGGTTGTCGTTTTTGCTTCCAGAAACTAGCAGAAGTCACGAAAATTCCAGAACCAAAGAAGAAGGGAGAAGAAGAAATGAAGAAAAAGAGAAAGAAGCAATCGGTTATGGAGGAAGATGATGAAAGGTATGTAAAGTTTGGGGTTTTTAAGCTAGATTTCGTGGGTTTGCAAGGTGAAGACATGGAAGAAGAAGGAAGCTTGTCTTGGAGCTCTCTAAATTCGAAAATGGTGGAGAAAAATGGTAAGTGAGAGAAAGTTAAGTTTTGAATTTTTTTATGAGTTTATGGTGTTAGATGGCTTGGAATGGTTATGGATTTAGTGATTGTCAAGTATAATGAGTTAATTTTGGTTATGGAAGATTCTAGAGAGAGAAAGCTTAGTGAAGAAGATGATGAATAGTGAAATTTGGGGGGTTTTTGAAATTGTTGATTTAGATAGCTTGAATTAGTGATGAATTTGAGATATCCTAAGTTAATTTTGATGTTTATGCTTTAGGTGAAGTTTAATTTGAAAAATTGTAAATTGAGGGTTTAGGCTTAATTTGGAATTTGGGAATTTTCTCAAATTTTGTGAATTAATGGTGTAGAATCATCAATAATAGCATGAATTGATGAAATATGGAATCAATTTTGAAGAAATTATGTTTTATGATATTGAATTTGTGCAAATTGGTTTAGGCCAATTTTGAAAATTGGGAATTTTCAAAATTGGAGATTGAAATAGCTTGAATATGAGAGGAATTGATATTTCCTAAGTTCAATTTGAGAAATTAAGTTAATTATGATATTGAATTTGATTGGATTGATTTAGGTTCAATTTGTAATTTGGGGGGTTTTTGAAATTAGTGATGTAACTATCTTGGAATTAGTAAGAATTGATGACTTAAGCATCAAATTGAAGGATTAAGTTATTTATGAGATTAAATTTTGGATGAAATTGATTTAGGGAATTTTCAATTGGAAGGAAGAAAGGAGAAAAGGTCAAATTGAAGCATTGGACAAGATGATAGCATGGATATGAGGTGGGTAGTATATTTATTTATTGAATTATAAGCTAAATGTGAAAATTTGAAAATTAAAGAAAGCAAAATTTGATTTTTGATAAATTATTATTGATAAAAATGTTTGAAAAAGGATGTAAATGTTTGAAATTATGATTTCAAAGGAGTAAAATGAGTTTTAGAAAATGCAAGGCGTATGAATTTCATGGTTTTCAAATTATGTGATTTATGATTTGAATGATTTAAAAATTAGTGCATATATTGTGATGCATATGTGATTTACGTGAATTGCATTAGATTGATTATGTGCAATTATGTGGATATATGCTTGTGTCATTTATGACACAATTTGATGTTATGAGTTGAAAATGTATTTTAAAAAAACAAGATTTTGAAAAGTGCCTTGGTGTCAATTACATTTTGTTATATGTTAAGTGGGTTTGGTCAGGTTCTTTTTGTGAGTCATTGTTGTCTCTACTGTTTAAGCCTTATTTGGCTACCTACAATAGGCAATGGAGATCCGATTACGGACTCCTTTCACGGCTACACTTTGATTGCTATGCGGGAAAGTGTAGTAAATCTGTTCACGATCGCATGGCCGTTATGCGGGGAATGTGCGATCACGTCTGTTAGGACCTAACCAAACCAATTACGATGTGTTATGTATTTTAATTTGATTATGATGTGATACACTATGATGTGATGCATTCATGTTTAAGGTATGCATGTTTTGAAAATGTTTGAGATTTTGAGAAGCGAGAAAGTAAAATTTTCAAGCATGAAATTCAAACCTGGATATAAATGTTTTGAAACAAATGAAAATTTTGAGAAAAATCTTAGAAAGTGTTAATGAAATTGAAAAGTTTGAAAATGAGTTTTGGAGAAATTCTTAAATGGGAAATGTTTGAAAAGTTTGAAAATAAAAGATTTTTCTGCTTATTGTTCATTTATAAATATATTATCCACGAGCTTAGCTCACCCCTTTTATCCCCATCTCCGTGTTTTCACGCAGGAGATCGGATGGAAGACAGTATGATGTCAACTCGATAGTTTTGTATGCTTTGTTTTATGTGTAATGTTGGAGTTTAGTTTTGAAGTTGTGAAAAGGTTTATGGATTATGTATTGCTTTTGTTTATGGCTTGAAAAGTCATCATGTAAATTATGATGTATTTCATTATGAGTTATGTATGATTGTGGAATAGATTTTGTACGTAAATTTGAATTGAGATGGATATAAATGGCAATTGGAATGTATATGAATGGCTTGTGATTGAATTGTGGATAATTAAGTTGAGATGTATTATGGATTGGAATGATGAAGTGTTTAGAACTAAGATTGTGTTTCTGCTTGGTGTTTGGATCTTTGGACGGGAGGTCCGATGTTGCCTTGTGCTATTGGATTATGTATTAGAAGTGCGTTTCTTTGGTTTTAAATTTTGGGCTGTCAAAATACAGTAGTTATCTTCTTAAATTTTGGTAAAATTTTGGTAAAATGGGTTTAAAGAAATGAGTTTGAGGATTTATATGATTGTATAAGAAATGATTAAGATGAATTAAGTGAATTGAAATTGGTGAGGATGAGTTTCCAAAAAGGGAATTGTATGGAATGGTTATGATTTGAATGAGATTGATTAAAGAGAAAAGGAATGAATAAGAGGAAAAAAATTTTTATACCGGATTTGAAATGTCGTAAGGTTTCCAACGCGATGAGTTTGCTATGCTTCATGTTTGAAACGGATGTCGGTGTTTGTTTCAGTTTGATTATTTCGATTCGCATTCGATTCAGAATTCTGCCTTTCGAGTTTCTCCGCTTTGTTATTCATATTTCTGATGCACAATTTTTCGAGTATTCGTTTCGCTCCGATGATGCGATTTGTATTCTGATTAGCGATTTCTCGCTTTTCGATTTTCCATCTTTCCGTTCCGTTTTTCGGTTGGGATCCGGTTCCCAGATCGGGTCCCAACATTTGATTAATCATATGGTCTATTGAGTCGCTTAACTCTCATTAATCCAACCCAATTATTTTTATTTGGTTCAACCTCTCAGTTTATTATCGAAGCATGCTAGCACCACAATTAATCGCAACACCCAATTAATCAATATAAAAGATAACTAGATTAATATTGAACCAATTTAAAATCCCTAAAGAGTTTAGAACATCATCCAGTCCAAACCCATCATCATCATCACATTCATCATATACATTTAAAAAAAAGAATAACAAGATGAAATGGAAATGTCACCTGGAAAGGATCAAGATGGCCTGGGAGTGTAGCAGCTGCTGTAGTCCAATCCTCTCTCTCCTTTTCTTCTTCTTCTTCTCTCTTCTTTCTTTAAGGTTTTTCAAACGTAGCAAAAAAGACTCCCTTTTAAGGTTGCATTATATTCCTTTTATACTCTTTTTCAATTAGGGTAACCCTAGAGTCTTTTTTGAGTTTGAAAGTTCTGAAAAATCCCTCGAAAACTTAAAACCCAAAGCATCCCAGTGTCTTTCCTAGCATAGGTCACGATCGTGGCCCTTAATGGCATGATCATGGCTAGGAATTTGGCCTTTTGTCACGGTTGTCGCTTATTGCATCTGCTTCTGTCACAATCGTGGCTTCCTAGCTAATATTGTGGCCTTCGGGTAGCTTCCGGATCTTCTCTAAATCTTCTTCATTTTCCACTCTCCACCCTAAAACACTATCAAACTCATCAAGGCACCTCAAATATATAAAAGCAAAGTTCAAAAGCATGCTCTAACCTATAAAACGCTAAAAACACAAATATCTACTAACCAACATAATTCTAACCTAAACACGCACTAAACAATCAAATT
This sequence comes from Erythroxylum novogranatense, assembly GCA_029891385.1. Taxonomy (NCBI): domain Eukaryota; kingdom Viridiplantae; phylum Streptophyta; class Magnoliopsida; order Malpighiales; family Erythroxylaceae; genus Erythroxylum; species Erythroxylum novogranatense. The sequence continues at coordinate 32,656,032 of CM057228.1, forward strand.
AACAACTGAATATAAACTAAACCACCCACAAAAACATGATGCAATTTACAATTATCAATTATTATCTTTTTTTTGTTTTCATGGTTGCTTTTATTTGTGTTCTTCATTCATTTGGCCTTTGCCTATGTTTGTTTTTGTACTTTCTTTCCATCAGACATCTATTGATGGTTACTCATGTTTGCTTTTAAATTAAGGTGTAATATTTCTTATACTTGTTGGTTATGCACTTCCTATATAGTTGGTATTCCTTGCAATGGTTGGTTTTTTCTATATATTATCCTTTGTTCATAGCTTCTTTTCTTTCTTCCCCCCCCCCCCCTTTTTGCTCTATATGTTTGTTGAGTTTTAATAGTTCATATTTTGGAATATTTGAAACTCGATCAAGTTTAAACCTGAGTCAAACAATTTGAGTTTGATCAAACTTCAAATTGAATCCAATTTAAAAAAAATAGATTTAACTCAAGTCGATACCGTGTATGACTAAGGCTCATTGAGGTTCGTTAACATTCCTATGTAGATTTATGTACATTAAAAGTTCCTTTTTCAATTTATTTTGACTAAGTCAAAGACATTGTTATTATGGAATATATAATATTGGCTCTTATTATCATTGAAGGCCTCAATTTGATAAATATATCATATCGTGTTCATGTACATTGGAGGTTCACCCTTATTCTTGATGTCAAGTCTTGCCATGCCTTATATCCTGTTATTTTGGAAGTATTGAACCAAATTTAGAACTTTTTAAGTTTATACTTAAATTAGATCTTTAAGGTGACTATCTAGTTAGTATAGTCTTAATGTCAAACCTAACATGTGTTTAGCTTAATCTCCCAAGAGAAACCATGACTATAAATTACAATTCATATGCCTCTATCTTGAAGTTTATATTAGTTAAGAGTTAAAATAAACTTGAAAGATAAGCTTATATTTTAACAAGAGAAGGAAGTTAAACAAGAAACTAAAGCTTTGTGCTAAAGCCCTAGTGAATCCAAAAGACCTATACCCATAAAAGAATAACTGTAAGAAGATAATTTTTCTTGGTTGCAAGTGTCACAAACAAACAAGCTTATAGGTTTTTTTAATTATCTCCTTTAAATTTTGTATTATAGTAATCTTTATATTGACATGACATATTTTTTTCTAGTAGGGAAGGATATTAATAGAATAATGTAAATTGCTAACAATCAAAGACTTGTGTTTAAGAAGCAAAAGAGAGAAGAAATCAAGGTGACGAAGTGTAGCACCCCCTTACCTTAGAATACATACCGGGATACTCGGAGGTCATTCCTGTTCATAACCTAAGACAATGGCATGCTACGTGCAATCACTACATTCACTTAACATGGATTCATATCTTTATTCACTTATAAAGCATCATAAGAAAATCACAATATTTTAAAAACCAAATTTTTTCTCATTTCATTTCATAAAAACTGAAGGTATACAATATGTCTTGCAACATTCCTTACATGAACATCATAATAGCCTAATACAAAAGTGTTACATGAAGGAGGAAATAAATAAAATCTATCTAAGCTGTACAAAACCCAATTGACCGACCTTTGAGCCATGACTTCTCTTTCAAAACATAAATCTACATGACTGGTTGAGTCTCTCAGTAGCTAAAGTTGTCTCTCGATCCTGAAAAATCAATGTTGCAATTTTGGTAAGTTTTGCAAACTCAATGAGGTAATCATCATCGATGATTCACTCAATTCATGCTTCACATAATTTCATATAGCATATATTTCACAAAATTACACTTTACAAAAGTATCACATTTTCACTTCAACTCAACGTAACCATACATCTCAACCATTCAAGTACATGTATCAACATGTATATGAAATGCTCATGAGACTCTTTTTCAATTATTACATTGTTATGACCGAGTGCCTAAGCTGTCCTATATCTATTGTGGACATTGGGATCATTTTAGTACTATCCCGTATCTGTTGTAGATACCGGGCTCATTAAATGTTGAGCCTAAGGCTCTTATGTACATAACTAAGTTTAAAGCTCTTTTCACGTTGGTTACTCAGGTCACAACTCTGATTATCTGATCGTGAATTCATGTATGGAATGCATTTTTTGTAATCAATCATATCATAAACATTTAGTTTGTCACATTCACATTTAAGTAGCACTTTAATATCTCAATCAAATATCATAATCATCGGACCTTCATTATCCAGAATCCAACAATCAAAACACATTCATTCAACCATTCAAACATAATATAAAACAAAAATTTAATTGAGTGAGACCGTCTAGGTTACTCACAGGTTGCTCCCGAAGCTATTGCCTAGAAGTTTTAGCACCGTTTGGAGTTTGACGTTCCAGTTGCTCCTTTATAACAAATAACATACACATATATCACAATTTGCATAATTAAAAGTATTTAACAATGCACATGTATGTAACGAAATATGGACAATGCATGTTCATGATGTTGGACCTCGAACTTTTGGTGAAAATTAGAAATATTAAAATGAATTTAAATGAGAAAGAAATTGGTGAGAAAATTTATGAATTTAAGAAAATTTGATGAATTTAAGAAAAATTTAATGAGAAAAAAATCGATTAGTTTTGATGACTTTGATATTTGAGTAAATTTATTTGGGTTATGAAAGTGTTAGAGAATGAGTTGATTTAAAATGGAAGTGAAAATTTAGAAATAAAATTATGGAAGTTTGACTTTTTAGAGTAAAAGTTGACTTTTTGATTTAGGCTAAATTTGAGGAAATGATCTTCTTGAGACTTGTAGCTTTTGTCGAGAGTTTTCTGTAGCCATAAAGTTTGATATTTTTCGATATCGGGAGTAAAAGTTATGATTTTTCGAAGTTAGTGTATTTTGTTTTGTGTTTTGAAAATGTTCATAGGGTAAGTTTGCGTGTGCTATGTTTTGAGGCAAATCGCCGTAAAGTTATGGTCTGAATTGGAGAAAGTGGCCTTAATGAAAGTTGTAGCTTGTATGTCAATCTTTTCGACGCCATAAAGTATGCAATTTTTTGATATCGAGAGTGGAAGATATGATTTTCCGAAGATAAGGTTCTTTTGCTTTGTTTTTGAAAATGCTATTAAGTATAGGTTTGTGTGTTCTATGTTTCGAGGCCACTCGTCGTGAGGATTTAGTCTAAATTGGAGTAAGTGGTCTACATGAAAGTTGTAACTTGTCTATCAATCTTTCCGACGCTATAAAGCATGCAATATTTGGATGTGGGAATTGGAAGATATGAATGTTGAAAGTTTGGAGTTTGTTTAGGTGATGTTTAACAGGGTAGTAACTTTGACTAGGTTTTTGACCCCTTTAGAGATGAAATTAATTTTTGAGTTCTTCATGGAAGTTGTAGAGCATCCTTTTATCTTTCCATCGACATCAAATTTGTCAAATTTGGAGTTCAGGATCAAGAGTTACTATTTTTGAAAAATTCGATTATATATGTATAATTGAGATTCTGTTCTTTTGCTTTTGATTCGACCCTTTTTCAATCTTTTGCTTATAATTCTTTCGTCCGACATCTGATTGATTCAAAATTTAAAGCATTGGATTCCTAAGACATTTAGCTTGTTGGACCCTGATCTTTGAGTGAAAATTTGAATTATGAAAATAAAATTTAAGGAGTGCTTTGTGTATGTATTGTATAATAGATGACTTAAAATTTAAAGAATATTGAGAAGAAAAAAAATGATTTGATTTTGATATCTTTGGGGTTTTGAGTGGATTGGTATGGTTTATGGAATTAAGTGGATGAGTTGATTGAAATTAAGTTGAAAATCATGAATAAAGAGAGAGTGTGAGAAAATGAAAATTTGTGAAAAGTTTGACTTTTTGGCATTTGAGGGTTGACTTTTGATTTAGGCAAAATTTGAGAAAATGATCTACATGAAACTTGTAGATTATGTTAAGAGTTTTCTGTGGCCATAAAGTTTGCTATTTTTCGATGTCGGGATTGAGAGATATGATTTTCCGAAGATATGCTTTGTTTTGAAAATGCTATTAAGTATAGATTTGTGTATTCTATGCTTTGAGGCCACTTGTCTTATGGATTTAGTTTGAATTGGAGTAAGTAGTCTTCATGAAAGTTTTAGATGATATTTTTATCTTTCCATTGATATAAAGTTTGCAATTTTTCGATATCAGGGCTAGGAGTTATGAGCGATTAAAAATTGGAAGTCGTTTAGGAAAAGCTGTTTTGGACAGAATCTTTGATTGAGTTTTTGACCTCTTTAGAGACCTAATTTGATTTTGAGTACTTCAGGGAAGTTGTAGAGTTTCCTTTGAACTTTTTATTGACACCAAATTTGTCAAATTCTGAGTTCAGGATCGAGAGATATGATTTTTGAAAAGTTCAGTTTTGAAGTTCCATTACTTTATTTTTAATCTGATCCCTTTTGTAATCTTTTGCTTATAATTCATTCGTCCGACATCCGATTGATTTGATTCTCGAAGCATTGGATTCCTAAGATAATTAATTTTATTTTATGAAGAATTATGATTTTTATGAGATTAAATGGAAAGAGATTGATTGAACCAAAGTAAGAGATTTGGTTATAGGTTATAAGTTGGATAATTTTCTGAACATGGTTCAGTATTTTACAAAATTTGGGAGCTGTAAAACTCCGATTGAGTTGATTCTTGAGGGAAAATAAAATTAAGATATAGGGCTACAACTCTTGTGAAGGGAGCGAAATTTAATTTCATCCCTAAGATTGTCAATTTCTGGAATTAAATTAACGTAATGTTCAGTCTCGTATTTTATGTAGGTCCGATAGTATTTCGGCCATAACTCTTTCTTTTTTGATTCGAATTGAGTGATATTTGTGTCTTTTTTATAGAGGAGAAATAGAGGAACAATTTTGAAGAAGAAAGTTTGTCCAAATTATTTCGTTTTGCTGCTCAAATTCTGGACGCAAGGTATCAGATTTTTCAAATGAAGTGCAGGGACAAACTTGGAAATAGGCTTAAAAGGATGGGCATTTTGGTCTTTTACCCCTCATTTAAGTGACATGGCAGAAAACACATAGGGATGTCGTTTATACATCTGAAACTCACAAAAATGATACAAAATAAAAGAAAGAAAAGATGAAGAAGAGAGAAGAAGGAGAGGTGCAACGGTGGAGATGGGGAGAAGAAGAAGAAAGGCAAAGGTTGGGTCTTCTTTTCTGGGTTTTTTAGAGACATTTTCGAGCTGCTTCAAGGGGGAAAGGATAGAAGAAGATGAAAGCTTGTCTTGGAGCTCAATAATGTCGTTAATGGTGGAGAAAATGGTAAGAGAGAAAAGCTTTGAGTTTTGAATTTTCTAGAGATGTTAGTTGATTTAGCTTTAGATTGTTATGGATTTGAGTTTTATGAAGTTAATTTTAGAGATTATGTTTAGATGATGATTAATTTTGGAAAATTGATTAACTAAGGTTTATGCCTAATTGGGTGGTTAGAGGTTTTTGGAAATTAGTAGCTTAAAATCATGGCAAATAAGATGGATTGATGAAATATGAAATCAATTTTGAAGAAATTGTGATTTATGATATTGAATTGTGATAAATTGGTTTAGGCAAATTGTTGAATTTGGGGTTTTTAGGAATTTGTAATTTAGATAACTTGAAGATGTGGGGTATTGATGTTTTCTAAGCCCAATTTGAGGAATCATGTGGTTTATGATATTGAATTTTGGATGGATATGTTTAGGTAATTTTAGCGAAGAAGAACAACTGACGCTTTGGTCAAATTAATGATCGGGACGAGTTCCTAGCTTCATTTCGAGGTGGGTAGTATATTTATTTATTAAATTTTAAGCTAAACATGTTTATTTGAAAATTTCAATAAACAAATTTCGAAAAATTCAAGAAGCAATTGTTGAAAAGTTAATGTTTAGATAAATGTTTTGAAAAATAAAATTTCCGAATGATTGAAGTTAATGCTTTTGGAAGGTTTATAAGAAAATGCAAGATTTATGAAAATCATGTTTTTGAATTATATGAAAAGTTTGAGCAATGTGTTCTGATATATGTTTGAAAGAAAGAAATTGCATTTATTGTTGTGCATTGATATGTGATTAAATTGGTGAATGTAAATCGAATGTGCATTCCAACATGATTTGATGTGATTTATGTATGTGAGTGTGTCAAGTTTGACATTGTATGGAAATATAATAAGTTTAAAGAAAATCAAGATTTTGAAAAGTGCCTACGGGCAACCTGAATTTTCGTTTTCGCTTATGTGTTATGTGAGTTTGGTCAGTCCTTTGTGAGTCAAAGGCTTTGCCTCTACTTGTTTAAAGCCTTCTCTCGGCTGCCCGCAAGAGGCAATGGAGCTCCGATTACGGATTCCCTTCACGGCTACTGTTGGGCCCGAATTTTTTTTTAATTTGAATTGATTATTTATTGATTTATGGATTTATTCGTTAATTATTTTATTTTGCCTTAATTGATTTAGTTATGTGTTTATATAGATATTTTTATGTTGGGCTTGGAAATTAGAAGTTGGGACTTTAAATGAATGCTTGGACTTAATATTGGAAAGAATGGGGCTTTAGAGGAATAAATGGATTTAAGTGTAGTAGGCTTGGAGGAGGAGAGCCCAAATGAAATGCAAGTGAGCTTGAAAGAATGGGCTTTGGGAATGGATGGAAAAGTAGGAGGAGGAGAGCCCAATAGAGTTGCTTGTTAGTTATAAGAAGGAGAGCTCCAAAACTATGTAGTTTTGGGAGGAGGGCTTTAAGTTGAGATATATATATATAAGAGTTAAGTTGTTAAGGAGAGAAGGAAGTAAGTGTCGTAAGTCACCAAGGAAGAGAGGAAGCAAAAACGTTAACAAGGAGAAAAGAGAGGACTTTCGGCCAAGAGAGCAAGGGAGAGCCGTAGGGGGCTTGAAGGAAAGAAGGAAGAAGGAGAAAAATAAGAGAAAAGCTACTTGTAGAAGGTAAGTTCCATCTTTGCTCGTGTTAGGTTCAAGTATGAGATGAAATGGAAGTTAGGGTTTGTGTAGGGTTTGTGGAAAGATGGAAGAGAAGGTGAGATCTATGGGTTTCAGGGACTTTTAAGCTAAGATTATGGTTATTCTAGCTTAAATGGCTTATGGGTAGGTTATGTTTAAGGTAGACTATTATTTTTGCTTGATTTTTATGAATGCTATGCTTTCCTTTAGAATGTATGTATTGAATAGAGTATGATTTCATTGAAGGAAATCAAGAGAACCCCACTCAAGACAAAGAGGAAGGGCAATCTTGACTTCGGATACCGACGATAGGTGGGTAACATTTTTTATAGTTGTTGTGTAATGGGCAAATGCCCTATGTATGCTATCTTTGTTATATTGTGTGTATATTGAAAGTGTATTTCTATTGATTTGAAAGAAAAGTACGAAACTATGATGATTTGATACAATGAAAGAAGCATAAAATGCTATTTTTGTGTTTGAATATGTGAGCATAAATTGGTTGTGATTGGGCAAGAGAGAACCTATATCGATAGACACGTGCACGTGGACCCCCGCCTAGCCTTCTCTCGGCTGCCCGCTTGTGGCCTATGAGATCCGAAAATGGACTCGATGTGTTTACAATAAACTTCGGTTTCCGTCGTGTTTACGATAAACTTCGGTTTATTCATTGTGTTTGTGAAACTCTTGAGCCAAATGTGTGCATTTCATCATTTAATTATGTTTATGATGCATAATATGTGTTTTCTTTAATGGCAAGAGGATTCCATGTTATGCCCTATGTGATGAGTTGAGTTAATTGTGATTTATGTGACCAAGTTGAGTATTTCAGCATATCATGTAAATTGCTAATGCTTTGGATTATTAATGATGTGGTTGTGTGGCTTATTACCCGATGGCTATAAATATGTTAGCCACTGAGTCGTGTTAGCTCACCCCATTCTCCCTCCTCAGGTGCAAATTCAAGTTGAGAGCTGAACCTTGCAAGGCATCGGACATCACTCCAAGAATAATTAGTCACTTTTGTATTAAGTTAGTAACTAGCTTTTGGGATAGCTTTGTAAGCACATTGATCATTGAGCATCTTATCTCTTGTATTTTGTACTTGATTTTGATGAATATGCCGATATGTAACCAAAGCTATGCATGAATCTTTGTTATGAATTGAAATGAGAATGAGAGCTCTAGTAATCTCTTCATGTGAGTTTGTTGATTTACAACCTGTGTATAGCCTTAAAATAGTGTGTACGAGTATTATTAATTTTTGAGTTGTTGATGAGGTTGCCTTGAGAGAGCTCGCTGGAAATGTGCCAAGGATTTGTGAGTTGTGGAAGTTTCTGCAAATCCTGGGTAGGTTGTGTTTTCTGGAATTTCTGGTTGATATAGGTCATCTGGGATTATTATGACTCCTGATGGTGTTAAAGCGGTATGTAGAGCTCTTCCAGAATGTTTTATGAATTAATTTTGATGTGTTGATTGGTAGGTGAAAGTCGTTGGAGTTAAATGGAGGTGTTGTCTAAATGGCAGATTGTTAGGCAGAGCTTTGAGTCCACTTTTGACTCTTATAGAGTTGGAATCTAGGTCTTTGATCTTCGTAAAAGTTGTAGATAATTGTTTTACCTTTCTATAGACACTAAGTTTACTAAATTTGGAGTTCTGGGTCAAAAGTTATGGAGGTCGCAAGTTCTGGTGCTGTTTGTGGAGAGCTAGTCGATTTGTCTTAGTGGGAACTTTTGATTCTTGTAGAGTCTGAGCTAGCTTGTGAATCCTTCTTGAAAAATATAGATTTTTCTTCTAGCTTTCCAACGCTTCCGACCGTGTCTGATTTGGAGCTCGGAGTCAAAAGTTATTGAGGTTAGAAGTCTGATAGGTCGGATCGCTGGGCAGGTCGCTCGGCTCGGCACGCGAGCGCCCAAGGCGCTCGGCATGCCAAGCGAGGCGCTCGCCCTGCGGGAGAGCGAGCGAGCGATCGCTCGTCCCGCGGGTGAGCGAGGCGATCGCTCGCCCTCGGGCGAGCTCGCGCATTGAGGTCTGTTCCGAGCCGATCGACCTCTCTTCCTTCTTTTGGCCATAACTTTTTGTGTAGACCTCCGATTGAGCTGATTTTCGAAGCAATGAAATCCTAAGAAAATTTTCTATCTTTCTACACCTGATTTATTAGTATTGTTTTTAAATTGAAAAGGGTGGTTTGAGACAAAGTGTGGAGGTCGGCTGATCAAGTCCGAATATACTTTACTAATCTTAAAATATCTTGAGCTACAGAGCTCCGATTGAGGTGATTCTTGTTTTAAATTAAAATAGAGACATAAACCTACAAGCTTTGTGAAGGAACCGATTGACAATTAAGCCTTTAAGATTTTCAAATGCTGACCTGAAGGTGGTAGTGCACAATTTTGGCTGTTTTCTTTGAAATAGCATTTTTGCCATATCTTCTTCATTTCTAATCCAAATTGAGCGTTTTCAGTGGCATTGGAACCGTGAGAGCGTAAGGAACATATTTTCTTAAAAAGCCTATCCAAATTTTCTATTGCAAGTTTCTCCCTATTGTGGTGAGTTATGGGTCTTCTATGCTTATGTGTGCTTGTTTGGATGCGAATGTTGGGCCTCAGAGATGGGGTCCAACATTGTTTGATATCAGAGCTTAGGTTTCATTCCTAGGCTTAGAATGCATAATAGGTAAATTGTTTTGTTATGTGATTAAATGTTTGCATTATGAATTGATTGTTTGTATTAAGTGACATGCATCTCATGCATACATATAGGAACATATTTTCTTAAAAAGCCTATCCAACTTTTCTATTGCAAGTTTCTCCCTATTGTGGTGAGTTATGGGTCTTCTATGCTTATGCGTGCTTGTTTGGGTATGAATGTTGGGCCTCGAGACGGGGTCTAACATTGTTTGGTATCATGCTCAATGGTAGTGGAGGCGTGCTAATGTTGGGTCCACGGGTTCAGATTACGGGCAAGCCCCACCCATGCGACCCAGGCACCTAGGCATTGGCCTAGCGTACCCCATTATCCAGTATTGTCCTCTTTGGTCATGGGTGAGCCACGACTCGAACCCATGACCTCAAGGTTTAGCTGCACCCTGTGCACGCCTCCACTACCATTGAGCAATGTGTTCTGATATATGTTTGAAAGAAAGAAATTGCATTTATTGTTGTGCATTGATATGTGATTAAATTGGTGAATGTAAATCGAATGTGCATTCCAACATGATTTGATGTGATTTATGTATGTGAGTGTGTCAAGTTTGACATTGTATGGAAATATGAAAAGTTTAAAGAAAATCAAGATTTTGAAAAATGCCTACGGGCAACCTGAATTTCCGTTTTCGCTTATGTGTTATATGAGTTTGGTCAGGTCCCTTTGTGAGTCAGTGCACTGTCTCTACTTGTTTAAAGCCTTCTCTCGGCTGCCCGCAAGAGGCAATGGAGCTCTGATTACGGACTCCCTTCACGGCTACACTGGACCGCTAAGAGGAAAAGTGTAGTACTTCCTGTTCATATTTTTGTGCAAATTGAGATTTTGATAGTGTAAATGGCTTGCTATGCCATTAAAGTGTGCTGTGTATTTCATTTTGAGAATGTATTGAAAATTTTGAGCGTATGTATTTGAGTTAAGTTATGGAATTGGATTTATGTATGATCATGGATTTTGGATATGAATGGGGCTTGATTTATGAGTATGATTGTAGGAATTATTGAAGTGTTTAGAATTAAGATTGCGTTTGTTTCTGTTGAGATCCCGGACGGAGGGTTAGGTTGATTTTGATGATTGTGTGATTAAATTGGGGATTATAGAAGTGTGATTTTGATACTTTGCAGGTTTGGGTTAGGATAAATGCAGCCGTTATGCTGCCGAATTTTCGATAAAATTGGGATAAAAATGTAATTTAGGATTTGTATGGATATATAAGAATATGATCAGATTTAGAGATTTGCATGAGAATGATTTTCCGAAAGTGGAAATTGGTTGTGTGATTTGAATGAGATTGACTAAAGGAGTAAGAAATGAGATATTTTTTTTTATACCGGATTAAGAAATGTCTTAAGGTTTCCAGCGCGATCGTCGTTTTTCTTCGATAATCGTTCTCGGATGTCGGATATGATTCAGCTCAGTTACTTTGATTGTAAGATCGGCTTCGTTTGTTAAGTATCGATTCCACTTCGCTTCGTTTTGCTTCGGTACTTTTTTATTTCTGATTTCGCATCATATCTGTTTCGCCTTTGATTGTAACCGTTCCGATTTGCTTCTTTCGATTCTGTATTCGATTTGCTTCCGCTTTGCTTCCGCTTTCACTTTGTTTGTCGTTATCGAATTCAATATATCCAATTTGAATTCGCCTCGTTATTCATATCCGTTTCTGCTTTTTGGTTGGGATCCAGTTCCCGGATCGGGTCCCAACATAGCTACTTCTTCATGAGTAATTATAATTTTTTTTAGGAGATTAAATGGAAAGAGATTGATTGAACCATAGTGAGAGGGTTGGTTTAAGGTTATGAGTTAGATAATTTTCTGAACATGGTTCAGTAATTTGGAGATATCTTGATTTTTACACCTCCGATTGAGTTGATTCTTGAGGCAACATAAAATTAAGATATGGGGCTATAAATCATGTGAAGGGATCGAGTTTCAATTTAGTCCCTAAGGTTGTCAATTTTTGAGTCGAAGTTAGTGTTATTGTTCAGTCGCTGTTTTTTATGGTCTGTAAATATTTTGGCCATAACTTCCTCAATTCTGAACCGAATTGAGTGATTTTGGTGTCATTTTAAAGAGGAGACATAGAGGAACAATTCTCGAGAAGAAAGGTTTGCCAAATTATTTCGTTTAGCTACTCAAAATTAGGACGTAAGTTATCAGTTGTTCAAGATTCTGTGCTGGGGTAATTTTGGAAGTTAACTTAAATGGAGGGGCATTATGGTCTTTTGGTTGTCATTTAATGACATGGCACCTTAAGCAAGTAGCTGTCTGCAGTGAAGAGAGGAGAAATACGATAGAAGAGAAGAAAGAAAGAAAAAGAAGAGAGAAATGAAAGAGTGAGCCGACGGTGATGAAGAAGAGGCAAGAAGATGAAGGGAGAAGCTAGGTTTCGGATTCTTAGGGTTTTAAGTAAGGATTTTCGATGCTTTCCAAGGGGAAAGTGAAGAAAAACTCAAGAGCTTCATCTTGAGCAAGAAAGTGCCAAAAATGAGGGAGAAAGGTAAGATTCGAAAAAATTTGATCTTTGGATTTTTAGTGAGATATTGGTTTAGGTGGCTTGGAAAGGTTATGGGATTGAGTTATCTATGATTAATTGAAGTGATTATGCTATGCTAATGGTTAATTTTAGGATTTTTATGAGTTAGGGTTTATGCCCAAATTTTGAGATTTGGGGTTTTTGGAAATTTTTGCTATAGATAGCTTAAAAATATGTTGGAATTGGGTTTCCTATAGTTAATTAGTGGATTATGTCTAATATGATGTTGAATTTTGATGATATTGGCTTAGGAAATTTTTATTTGAAAGAAAGAAGAAACGATTGGAGAAATTGATGATTAGGACAAGATTCAAGCATCGATTCGAGGTGAGTATCATATTTATTTTTGTAATTATAAGCTTTGTGTATGCTTTTGAAAACTCAAGAAAGTATAAGAGTTTATAAATTATGATTTTTGAATGAGTTCGTTAAGAAATTTTATTACTTTAGGTTTGAAGTATTTAAAGAAATTACCAAATGTGTTTAACGAAAATGTTTTCAATCGATTGGACATATTGCTAAAATTGTTTTGATAAGTGAATAAAAATGTTTTGATTTCGCATTCTTTGATTTTTTTAAGTAAATTGAAAAGATGATTAAATTCATTGTTTTGGAGTGACCTAGAAATTTCCAAAATGGTTTGAATACATTGTATTTGATTGATTTGATTATAAGCCATGCTTCCATTTCAAAAAAAAACTAAGAAAGAAAGTATCGACTTTTATCTGCTTCCAAAGGGTTTGAAAAATTGTTACAAGTTTGGAATGATTAAGTTTATTGCTCTTGAAATTATTTATAAAATATGGTTTATAAATGTTTGAACAAATTATGATTTCGAATACTTTCAAATTGGTTATCAAATATCGTTTGTGAAAATGTTTAAAAATTTATGATTTCGAATACTTTGAATTAGCTAGAAAATATTGTTTACAAAAATATTTCAAAAAAATTGTTATTATAAGTTCGAACATTTTGAAATTGTTTATAAAAGAAGGGTTTATGAAAATATGATTTCCAAATATTTTTGGAAGTGTTTACAAAAATATTGTTTATGCAAAGGTTTAAAGAATTATGATTTCGAATAGTTTTAGAAGGGTTTTAAAAATTATGATTCCTTAATATTCTTTGAGTTTGCTTATAATGTAGTGTTTATGGAAAAGATTAAAAAATTATAATTTTAGTATGAATAAATTCCTTGCTTTTGGAATAACTTTAGAAATTTTGTTATATGTTCAATGATATAAGAAATTGAAAATTTTAATTTGAAAGTTTTCAAAAATTGTTACAAGTTTTAAATATTGATAGATTTCGATAATGTCCGAAATTACGAAAATTATTACAAAAGTTAGATTTATTGTTTCTAATGATTTTGGGAGTTGATTTAAGAAATTGTTATTCATTATGTTTGAATTATTTAAAGAAATTGTGTTTTGGAAAATCAAGGAAAGAAAGGATTTTGGAAATTGATTTAAGAAATTGTTATTCATTATGTTAGAATTATTTAAAGAAATTGTTATTTATGTTTTGGGAAATCAAGGAGAGAAATGCTTTTGGAATTTGATTTAAGAAATTAAAATGATTGGTGATTTTGTTGTTTTGAATAAAAAGGTGAAAATTGTTGTTTAAATTTTGGATGATAAATGTGTATTGTGATTTTAAATGTGTGGGAATTATGTTTCAAAGGAATTGATAAAGTTGTTATTTATTCTTTATGAATGATTTTGATAAATTATTAAATGTGTTGCATACTTGTTTGATGAATGATTGTGAATTTGTAAGAAATTGATTAGTGAATTTGTAACATCCCGTCACCGATGGGATGGGTACAGTTCATTGCATTCATATTTGACATGCTCATGCATGATTTATTTATGTATAATTGGCAATGATTGTACTGGTATTCGTACGTACATACATGTATGACATAGTTCCGGTTTAATTTGGATAACTTGGATTTGGAGATGATTAGGGCAAGTGTGATAATTAGGTCAAATTAAGTTCGAAAATTGAATTTGAGTTAGAAATGAAAGTTAGGAAATTGAATTATGAAATTGGAGTATACGATTATGAGTTTTCTATTTTTTTGGATTTATAGGAATTTTTCTGAAATTTTCGGAGTATTAGGTCCGGACCGAAAAATTGACTATTGACTGATTAATCGAGTTCCGGTTCTGTGATTAATTGGAAATTTGTATGAAATAATTGGAGTTATGATCTTAGGAATTTTTAATCATAGTTATTGGAATTCGGGAGAAATTAGAATTAGAAATTGACTCGAGGTAGTTCGGATCGGACTTGTGGCAATTAGATTTGCCAAACAAGCCCTTAATTCCTTAGGTTTATAACCTTTCCCCTTTAAATTTTGGCTTCCACGATACCCTTTGATTTTGAGAGAAGAAATTTGCTTCCCTTGATCGTGGGTCTTCTTCTTGATTTCTCCTTGCTTTTGGTTTCCTCTTCCATCCTGAATCATTTCCTTTGGTTTGGTAAAGAAGAATTGAAGATGGGTTTGAGTTTGGTGTTTGTAGTGGATGTCGATGAGCTTGGATTGGTGTGATCATTGAAGTTTTGAGTTTTGATCAAGTAAGTTACTTCTTTCTTGCCTTATGTAGTTTGATTGGTGGATTTATAGAGTTATTTGGATGATTTAGCATGAATATTTAAGGATTTGGCATTTAGGGTTTCCGATGGTTATTTTCGTTGATTTTAGGGTTGAAATTTTGGGATTAATGGTTGTTTGATGAAATAGAGCTAAGGATTAGAAGTATGATGTGTATGAAATTATTTGAGAGTGGTTTGAAAGGAGAAAATTCGGATTTGGAGTTGTTATCAGTCGAAAATCTGGGAATTTTTAGGTTTTCTGGGCGTGTCTGCGATTGCACGCCGCGGCGCATGAAGAACACGCCGCGGCGAACAAGGCAGCGTTGCACGCCGTGATTTGAGCGCTGGCCTGGCATGGCAGCGAAAGCGTTCGCGACGTCGACATAATCAAGAATGCGTTACGCCAAAAGAAGAAGGAATCGTTCGCCGCGACGAGGCGTGCGGACGCCGTGGCGAAGGCCGTTAAGAAAAGGAGCTCGCCACGGCGAGGGAGTAGGCGCCGCGGCGAGGAGAGCCAATTTCTGAAAATGTAATTGTAGAGGTTTTTGGATATTGGGATTTAGGAATTTGATGATTCAACTGAATATGGATTGATTTCAATTTGGAGATTATGAATTCGGGAATTAGAATTTGAGATCGGGAAATTTCGGATTAGTGTCGGGAATGTCATAACATGTATAGTACGTAAATTATTTGATTCATATGCATCATTGAGCATTGAAATTGCTACAATTAGTAATGTTAGTTATGTTTTGATTGTGATAGAGGTGCTAGTGGATCGCCGATTGTCCGACGTAGGCGAGACTTCCCGGCAGTAGCTTGGAAGTTCTGAGGTGAGTAACCTAGATGGTTTCTCAACCTATGTGTGTTAAATTCTATGCAATATGCTATGTGGAGTTAAGGATGGATTGTATGTGTTTGTTTTGATTGATTTCGGACCACAGGTGTTCGAAATACATGGACTGTGCTATAGAAGTGTTAATTGTGAATGAATTGTTCATAATTGGTTTTCTAATGCAAATTGGATAGGGATACTAGGTTGTGCTACGACTAGTGAAAATTGGGGATATGTGCATTCATGCCATTATGCATGATCAGATAAAAGGCAGTTGTGACCGGTGCAGCCACCGTATTCAGAGTTTTAAGCTCAACGCACAGGGCTTCGTGCCCGACGATTTTCAGAGCTTTATGCTCAACGTATTAGGGCTGTTGAGTCCAATGTTTTCAGAGCCAACGGCTCAACGTATATGAGCTCAGGCATACAGTCACAACAACGAAAGAAAATGAAAGAGTCACATGTACATTGCATATAGGAATGTTCAAATGTGAATTGTACGAAAGGCGTATCGCCTTATAAATGTGAAACCAAATGCATGTGATTTCTGTTTATGATATATGTACGACATTGTGTGATTGTTTGAATTTGCATGAGTTGGGTGGACCATCGATGATGGTTTCTCGCTGAGTTTGCAAACTCACCCAACATTGCATTTATTTTTCAGGACAGCGATAGTTTGACTCCTAGCTCCAGTCAGTGAGACTTTTCCTGCTGTGTGTGTGCCGGCGAGAGGAGCATAACCCACAGGTCGGTCAGCTGGGGATCTGTTGGGATATTTTGGGGGATGACCTAGTTAGGAGTTGTCACTGTTTACTTTGGTTTTGTACAGTTGTAATCGGACAGAATTGTGAACTTGTGGTTTTAAGAAATGAAAAGAGAAGTACTATTTGGTTTTAAAATTTAGTGAATTGATATTACTGCTTTATTATATTGATGCCATGGGGTTTATAGAAATGATCGTTTAGTAGTGCACCCTCATCGTAGGTTATGCATTGGTACGACCTACGGGCGTCCTGGCGTATACTCTACGGTAAGGGGGCGCTACAGAATTTGTGTTTTTCTATATGAAATATGAAATTATATGCTTAGTGAATGTGACTGTCTAGTAAGACACGACATGAAAATTTGAATTTTTGAAAAGTGCCTTCGGGCAATCTGCTTGTTTTAAACATGAATATGTGAATTATGTGGGTTTGGTTAGGTTCCCTCTGTAGAGTTAGTGCACTGGTCTCCCTCTGGTAGCCTTCTCCTGGCTGCCCGCTAGTAGCATAGGAGCTCCGATTTCGGACTCCCCTCCGCTCACTGTTTGCATGACTATGCTATGCAAGAATGTGCGATGACGTTGCGATTAGACCAGAACCAAACCACTTTGATATGTTATGTGTTTTTAATTTGTTACTTTGTAATGCATTGTTATATGCTGCATATATGTTTTGAAGTTATTTATGAAGTGTGAAAGCAAAGAATTCGAGAAGTTTGAGCAATAAGAAATTAAGGGTTTCAACCGAGAAAAACCTTTGAAATTATTTATGAACGTTTGAAAAGTTGAGAAGTTTGAAAAATAAGCCTTTGGGCAAAACTTTGTGAAAAATGATTTTTGCTTATGTTTTATTTTACAAATGTGGTACCCATTGAGCTATCAAGCTCACCCCACCTTTCATCCCCATCTCCAGGTTTCGAGCAGGAGATCGGATGAAGACGGTTAAGACATCAGTTTTGCATGTTTCTGTAATAGGGTTAGTTGAGATTTTGGTATTTGGTTTTGTATCGTGGCTTGAAAATGCCATTTTGGTTTGATGATGTACATGAATAATGAATTAATGTATATAGTTGGGTTGTGTATGATTTTGGGATATGAGTTATGATTGTTGATGAATATGAGTAGATTAGATTGAATCTTACATTTGTATTTTGATGTGAGATGTATAGGAATGAGATTGAGTTCTGATGATAGATTTTGGTTTGAGAATTATTGAAGTGGTGTAGTTATTGGTTTGCATTGTTTCTGCTGGAAATTCCGTACGGGAGGTCCGATGATGGTTGTTATGGTTGGATGTGATTTTAGAAGTGTGTATTTTTGATCTGCAGATTTTTGGGCTGTTCAAAATACAGCCGTTATGCTGCCCGATTTTCGATAAAATCGGGTTATGGCAAGTTAGAATAAGTTTAAGATTAAGAGTTTTAAAGATACGATTAAAATATGCATGATTAAGATTCTTTTGAGCTAATGGAAAAGGATAGTGAGATTAGAATGGGAGAATTTCCAAATGGGAAATTGTATTGTTTTGAGTTGTATGCGATTGATTAAAGAGAACATGAATGACAAAAAAAAAAAAAAATTTATACCGGTTTCGGATTAGTTTGGACCAAGTTAGTCTTAGGGTATCCAATGCGACGTTGGATTAGTTTGGATCAAGTTAGTCTTATGGTATTTAATGCGACGTTGTTTCGAAAAGTTTTTCTTCGCGGATGTCGGAATCTTGCCTCTCAGTTTGTTTCAGTTCGTTTGGAATTCAATCCGAATTACTGTGCTTCATTCTTTTGAATCCGTTTTCGTTCGCTTCGCTTCTGCGTTCCTATTTTCGTTTCAATGTCGCTTATGCTTTTACTTCCGCTTTTGCTTCGGCCCACTTCCGGGTTCGACCTTCGCTTTTTGTTTCCGGAAGTTTCCGTCCGTTTTCACTTTTGTCTTTTCCGTTTTTCTGTTGGGGTCCGGTTCTAAAATCGGGTTCCAACACATGACAATCCTAGGTATTTATCCAATAGTGTCATCACAAAATCAATCCCATATCAAAACTCATCTAAGTATAATTTACACTTAGGTTTATACCTCTTAAAGCCATTAAAATCACAATTCATATCTTATTGACTTACTTTCATATTTTTTCCAAGACACTAACTTTCTTGTCTACTTTTCTTAATCATTTCAACAATGAAAATGAAGTAATATGGCAATACTCTCTTCTATAAAATTGTTCCTCTAAGTCTTATGTTTCCATTGATACCAAAATCAATTAATTCGGTTTAGTAATTTGAAATATATACCTCATCCATTTTTGGACTATTCTATTTCTAAAACAGTATACTATGCACAACTTCCATCCAGAAATTGAACATCTTAATGTTTGAATTTTTATTTGAATTCTTCATATTATTTGTAAGCCTATATCTCTAGTTTATCCCAAATTAATAATCATCTCATTTGGAATCCTGTATATCCAAATATAATCAAAATAATGAAGTTTTTTCAGTAAAATATTCCTATTTACACTATTCCAATAGATTCACACACTTTCATTTGATCAATCTTTTTCAAATCAATGTAAAATGCTACCAATTTTTTTGGAGAGATAGGATAATGTGTTAGGAATCTATTGGCTTAAGAATCAAGTAATTTAGAGTTCTAGAGTAGAAGTTATAGTTGAAAGAAGCTTGCACAATGCTCTCGGGCCTGAATTAAACATCAGCCGTTGCAATTAAACTCATGGGGGTGAGGGAGAAAACTCACGGGCATGCGTGAGTCACAGGTGTGAGGGTGAGAAGTCATAGGCGTGAGAGATAAAGATAAAGATTGGGTGAGAGCATACTAGTCAGACTCGTCCACGTTTATCACTCAATCTCTCTCAATTCAGTTCAGATTTTTGGTGGAGAGGTATAGCAATGTCTTACGAGTTCAATGGTCTAAGTCTCATGTCATTTAGAGGTCGGACGAAGAAGATATTGCCAAAAAAACCATTGGATGTTCATCACCCCTGAAAACTTCAAAGTCACTATCATGCAATTGCACGAAGCGACTTTCGCCATTGCATGATAGTGACTTTGAAGTTTTCAGGGGTGATGAACATCCAATGGTTTTTTTATCAATGGAAAGATAAAAGAAATATCTACAACTTTTATCAATAAAATTTTGTCAAAATCTTCCTAGATCAATACAGTTTAATCAAGGAATTTCAGATCAAAATTTTACCTTTCTTATCTCTTTTCTTTGTTTCATTCTCAGCAAACTTCTCTAAGGTGTCTTCCGTCACTAATCCAACATTTCCATTTTCATTCCTAGACTTCCTACTCCATCTCCCTTCAACTCAATACAACAAATTCACACTACTCCTAAATATGCAAGTTTAGTCAAATTCCATCGAAAGCCAAAAATCAGTTATTTATCCTATTCATGTTCTGCCATTCACCATTCTCTGTATTTCAACTTTTGTACACATTCTCTAGATTTCCTCTCAAATTTCATTTATACACTTATTCTCATCTCAGACCATCATTTTACAACTATTCTTCAACTCTATCATCATTCTTTTGGTCATCTCTAAAACACTCACATATTCACCTACACCACTATATAAATTGACTAGCTTCGATTCTTTCTTAGGGCAGAAGAAACAGATAGCAAAGTGGGAGTAGTATAGGATAAGGAAAGACAAAGTTAACTCTTGGAGGATATTTGATGAAAAGCTCTATGTATCGGAAGAAACTTGAAGAAGGTGGCTATGAAGAAAGTAACTAGGACATATTACTAAGTCTTTTAACTCCCAAAGAACAAAACTTACTTTCTAACAAACAATAAAAAGCAACTTAACTAAGTCAGTGAAACTTGTCACCTATGTAATGTATAAGGCTCTAACTAAGTTCCTTTTGAACTAATTCCTTTAACTTCCTCCTTACATTACAATTATCTCCAATGTCATTTGATTCCTATTTCTATTTTCCATAATAATCCAAAATTTCTGAAATTATTTCAAAAATTCACCAAAATTAAAAAATATAACAATCACAATAACCAATAAAATTTCCAATATATAAAAAAATTTCAAGATTCCCAATATGTCACAACTCAATTCAATTATACCCGGAATTATCCATGAATGCATGTACAATTATTTTCATGTGCAAGATTTCACTATTTATGTGTATGTGTATGACATATTATGCATGAGCATGAAAATGCATTTCTAATCTCTCATTAGTCACTTATATTTACAATTCTAGCCTCCCCGCAGGTAATGGGATGTTACACGAAGTCAAAGAAAGTCACTCCTATAAATTTGATAAAATATATTGACCATACTAAAGCCATTGATCTGGTGATCTTGATTCCACCAACTACTCCTATGAAGAAGACAAAAATAATAAAGTTAGACCTGATAATGAAGTACTTTACCCTCAATAGAAAGTCAAGGTCTATAATTTACTATTTGTATGGGTTTATCCTAAAATTTACAAGGAAATCCTCCTTTTAAAGAATAGAAGCTATTAAATAATAGGTCTTGGGAGATTATATGTAGTCACTCAGAATATCATATTGTTAATGTATATACTCTAAATTTTTTTAACAACTAATATATGTTTTCTATTAAACTTGATAACTCATTTATCTTAATTTAGACAATCAACACCATAGCAATTTGTAATAAAAGGGAATACATTGAGATGGACATGCTTTCTTAGATTAATATAAAGTTATCAAAAAATGAAAAGTACATGAAGGAGTTTATTGTAAAGAAGTTTGAAAGTGCTAAAAGATAATTGAGATGAGCAAGCACATAAAAACTCCTAAGGAGAAGATCGAAAGTTTAACTACATAATAGGAAAGGCCCAATATTAGTGCTTATAAACAAAGTTAGTTCTTTTCAAGGAGTACAAAGTAAATATATGTTGCCATTTCCTTAAAAGAAAAACTTTTAAGATATGGAACTATGGAAATGCAATCATGTCATTTATAGATTATAAGGAGTTGATTATGTAGCACCCCCTTACCACAGGGTAAACACCGGGATGCTCGAAGGGCATTTCGGTACATATCCTACAATAAGTACATAAGTACTTATTGTAGTACATAAGTACATATACTGTTAGCGAGGATATTTTGGTAATTGGAACAGACTGATAGGTTTTATTGCATTCACTGAT
Organism: Erythroxylum novogranatense; assembly: GCA_029891385.1. Lineage (NCBI taxonomy): Eukaryota > Viridiplantae > Streptophyta > Magnoliopsida > Malpighiales > Erythroxylaceae > Erythroxylum > Erythroxylum novogranatense. Next base: position 32,677,566 of record CM057228.1, read on the forward strand.
TTAGCATGTTATTGGCCTCTAATTATAGAGGAACAGGTTTCTTGCATATGTATTTATTCATAGGTACATGCATTCATGATTTTTCGGCATTTAATTGTGAGTATAAATTGATTGGATTGTGAACTGGCTGGACTGACTGGATTGTAATTGATTGAGAAATTAGGAGTAAATGGATTCGAATGACTAATTTAGAATAGCCTAAGAGTGACTGGTAATTGATAGTGACTTATAAGAAATTTTCGGGATATTCGGGAGAAAATGCCCGGATCGGAAATTTTGGAGTGACAGACTGATTGACTGTATAGTACTGAAAGAATGGTCCAATGGCAAGGGAAATATTAGGGTTATACTGTTAGGAAATTAAAATGTTGAGCTATTGAAATTTAGAGACTGAAATTTGGACTGATTTGGAGACCTATGTCTATAAATAGATAGGTTTGAAAGAAATTAGGAAAAATTGGTCTAAGGCATTTCGTTTCTTCTTCTTCCCCTCTACAGTGATCTTCGATTTCTCCCAACGGTGAGATCCTTCGATTTTTCCTTGTGGTTTTCTCCTCATTGTGTAAGGCTAACTTGTTTATTGTGATTGATGAAGGATTGAGAAGCTATAGAGTGGATCATTGTTGATTTTGAAAGATTTTAGGGTTTACGGTATTTTTGAGAGATCTGTGGATTGGAGCTTGATTGGTAAGTTTTAATGGTTTTAATGTTGTTATTGATGGCTTTTATGGCATTTATTATGGTTTATTGAGTAGTTGGGAGAGTTAATGGTGGTTTTATAGAGAGAGAAATAGCTGAAAACGATCGGAGAAGACGAAGGATTAAATCGCGCGCCGCGACTCTTGCGTGAGCCTCGCCATGACAATTTTAATTAGTTCGCGCAAGAGGAGAAGAGGACGTCGCGGCGTCATTTAATTGACGCCACGAGTCTTCTTCGCCTTCTGCGCCTTGAATTGAATTGTTCGCCATGGCGTGTTTCACGCCATGCGAAGGACCATTTCACGCCGTGGCGAGGGCCTCTTGGCGGCGGCGAAGGGGAATGTTCCATTGAATTAATTTCAAATTATTGGGCATAATTCATGGTGTAGACCTCCGATTGAGGTGATTCCAGATTCGTTACGAACTAGGAAAAGAGGTTTACAATTGAGGATAATTATAGGAATTAGAATTGATTTAAGTGACATTGATTTATAGAGAATAAAGTCGATTATGGTTCATAGTGTGACCTAAATATTGAATTGAGACAATTGGAGTTTTAATTGGGATTTTCAATAGAGGTTTCGACACGATGAATAGGGAATTGCTATAGGGAATATGAATTGAGGAAAATTGAACTGAATTTTAGAATTGGATCCATTATTGTCTATCAATTGAGCGAAGAGTTAGAATTGGGCCTAAGAGTCCAAAATTGGGTTTTAGCACCGGAAATCATGAACATGCATTGTACATCATTTCACTGAGACATATGCATTACTGAACTATTTAATTGAGCATCTAGTAATGGGACTGTATTTTACTGTTATAGAGGCGCCGTTGGATCGTCATTCCACGGGCATTGCTGGAACTTCCAGGCAATAGCTCGAAAGTTACAGGTGAGTAACCTAGTTGGTTTCTCAAATTTCTGACTGTTTAAATGCTCAACGTGAATTACTTGTCAAATGTGAAACTGTATGATTACTGAAATATACATGATTGGATGGTATGCCTCTACTGTATTAAACTGTGAAATTGCATGATCACTTTCTCTTGATCTTTGGATTGGATTCTTGTCTTTGATGAATTCTTGTATATTCTTGAGAAATACAATACTGGGCTTTTATAGCCATACACTGAATCACCAATCTTGAATTATCTTGAAAGCGCATTGCATGCATAAATGCATGATAAGATAATGGAATGTGACCCAAGTTGCTATTATCACTGAAAAGAGCCTCGAGCTCGAACCTTTGATCTTGACCGGCCTCGAGCCCAGGGAGAAAATCGACGCGTCCCCTAATGAACACTGACTGAGCACTTGGGCACAATACTGAATAACTGGAAAGAGTCTCATATGCATTATACATGACTGATTGAATTGCCAAATTGTGTGATGATTACTGAACTGTGTGATGCCATGATTTACTATAAATTGTGGTGTGATACTGTAAACTGTTATATGCTACTATAATATTATTACTGATACTATACCTTTGTTGTAACTCATCAGAAATCGCTATATAATCTTGTCAATTGAATATTATTGTGCGTCTTGTATGCGTAATTTGCGTAATGCATGATTTGAGTGAACCATCGATGATGGTTTCTCACCGAGTTCGCAAACTCACTCAAAATTGCAACCTATTTTTCGGGTGATAGAAGACCCTAGCTCAAGATGGCCTTTTCCTACCGAAGCGGCGTCTTTGGCGGGAGAAGCGATGGCACATGTGTCGGTCAGCTGGGTTGGATTTTGAGGATGACTTAGGATAGACGCTTGTATCAGTTTCTTTTTTTGGTTTTGTTTAGGGGACTGATAGACTTGTCTATTATGTTATTGGATGACTGTATCAGATTGATATTATGATCTTAAAATTTAGTGGTTTCCGATATTGGGTTATGTTATGGTTTTAATTTATTGCGATGCCATGTGGATTTTTAATGGAAATGTTCTGGTGGTGCACCTTTATCGTGGGATACGTATCGAAGCGACCTTCGGGTTTCCCGATGTGTACCCTACGGTGAGGGGGCGCTACAGTAAACACCGGGATGCTCGAAGGGCATTTCGGTACATATCCTACAATAAGTACATAAGTACTTATTGTAGTACATAAGTACATATACTATATGTATATCGACAAAACCTAGTACATAAGTACTACATGAAAGAGGAAAATATATCAAATCTATCTAAGCCATCCAAAAACCTCAGCTGACCGACCTTTGAGCCAAGACTTCTCTTGCCAAATCACAATCTACATGGCAGTAGAGCCCCTCAGTAGCTAGAGTCATTTCTTGGTCTTGAAAAGACAACGTTGCAATTTTGGTGAGTTTTGTGAACTTAATAAGGTAACCAAGTGCCTGAGCTATCCCGTATCTATTTTGGATACCGGGCTCATTAATAACTGTCCCTTATCTGATGAGGATATAGGGTTCATTACACGTTGAGCCTGAGGCTTTGAAACAATTGTGAGCTCAAGGCTCATTTTCAGTTGTTGAGTTTTAAGATCTGATCATTGGCTTCTCTAGTCACAACTTCCATTATCTGATTATGCATTCATGAATGGAATGCATGTAACACAATCAATCACATTATAAAACACATAGGTCTTCACATTCACATTCAAGCAGAACTTCAATATCTTAATCCACATTACACAATCATCGGAACTTCTGTCTAGAATCCATAATCAAATCTCATTCATTCATTATTAAAAACATAATTATAAGCAAACAATAATTGAGAGAAATCATCTAGGTTACTCACCAGTTGCTTCAAAAGCTAATGCTTGGAAGTTCCGACAATGTCTGGAGGTTGACGTTTCAGTTGCTCCTCTATATCAAATAACATACACATATGTCACAATACACACAATTATAATTGTTCAATAATGCACATGTATAAGACGAATTATATACAATGCACGTTCATGACAATCCCGGGTATTTATCCATCAATTTTATCGCAAAGTCATTCTCATAACAAAACTCATCTTTTTTCTTTTTTTTCCAAGTCACATTTTCAGGTCTACTATTCACATTAAATCAGAAAGTGAAGCTGAAATAATTTGGCCATACTCTCTTCAAGCAAAGTGTTCCTCTATGTCTTATGATTCTATTGACACCAAAATCACTTAATTTGGTTCAGTAAATAGGAAGATATACCTCAACATTTTCGGACTATTCTTATCTAAAAATAGTGTACTATAGCCAATTTCCATCTAGAAATTTAACATCTTAGAGATCAAATAAAAATTCAACTTCTTCATATAATTTGTATTCCTATTTCTCTAGTTTACTCCAAATAAAAAGTCATCACAATTGGAATCCTACAGGTCCAGATATAATCAAAATATTGAAGTATGCTCAATAAAAAGAATCCTATTTACACTATTCCAAGAGATTCCCACACTTTCATTTAATCCTTCTTTTACAATTCAACACCAATTACTACATATTTTCATGGAAAGGTATAAAAATGTGTTAGGAATCTATTTCTTCAACAATCAAGTCATTTGGATGTCTAGAGAAGATTATGGTCAAAAGTAGCGACCAAGTTTATGTCCTCACTCCTAATGAACCTACGTTGGAACAATAAGCATAACTTTCTCTAGAGATTTCGGACAAATACCGTCTTTGGATGGTTTCTAAGAGGACATCTAGATATACAACTTTTGTAAAGACCTTAAAGTGAAATTATGTCATTTAGAGACACAAGGCCGTGTGAAAACACAAGATCAGACCGTGTGTCTTTCGGGTCATATTTTATTTTCTACATCAAAAACACATAGGCTGTGTGAATTTACATGACCTGACCGTGTAACCTTCGGGTTAACTAAAATTTTCATCTTCAAAAACCCTCCAAAGGATCCTATACCCATACTAACATCACCTACACACTTAATCTTCCCAAATTCACGACTTCTTATGCAATTATCACTCCATAACCATTCAAACACCAATTGTAATTCATTCACTCCAAATTCTCCACTCATTTAACTCATCATCTCAGTGTATAATGTAACATCCCACCCCCTACTGGAAGGGTAAAATAGTAAATTTGGCATAGGATGAGATGGATCTGAATGACTTAGGATTGCTCTTACATAATAGGATTGGTACTCAGTACCAATGGTGCACATGAAATTACTGTATATGCATTCATGATAATTCCCGGTAATTGGGCCTAAACGAGATTTTACTGTGATTAATGTGGAAAGTGTATTTGAAAAAATTTATTGAACTGAGTTTTTATGTGTTTTCTATTTTATGGGATTTTTAGGAATTTTTCTGGGTTTTTCCGGAGAAAATTCCCGGACCGGAAAAATCGCCAATTGGCGAACCGGTCGATTTTCGGTAGCAAAAATTTCTACCCAATGGCACTGTATTCTTGGGCATATTATTTTGGGATTGACCATTTGAGTTGATTGGGTTAGTTTTTGATCTGGATTAAAGAATTAATATGTTGACTTTTCTTTAATCCTTTGAACAAATCACATTTTGCCACCTAGCCTCTCATTACCTCCTCCTTATCCTCACCCACGATTATGCCTCAATTAAGCATGAAACAATTGGTTTTGTGAACAATCGAAAATGGGGTAGGAAAGTGGATAATGGATTAAAGTATATTATAGCTCTCTTTGACTTTTCTTTGAAAAGTTAAGCCAATCTTCTTTTGCCACCCATTCTCCTTCATTTAATGCCTACTCATTACTTGTCTTGGTTTTATCCTATGCATTCTCGGTTATGGCCTTAAAAGAGGAAGGAATGGGATAAAAAGTGGATGGATTTGCTTGTTTCTTAAGCTCATCCGAATACCTTCCTCTTTTAACATCTCCATCGATTTTCATCTTCTTCATCAAACCTTTCTCCAAACTTCAAGCCTTCTTCTTCTAGACACCAAGTTCCTTACTTATCATGGAGGGCTTTCACTTGCATGAGGTTAGAAAAAGGGGTTAGCAATTGTTAGGAAAGAATTGAAGAGAAGAGAAGGATGGAAAAGCTAATTAGGTAAGTAAATGAATTAAGTTTTATATGATGTTTTAATGGTGTTTTTTTTATTAGGAATTAAATGCCATGGTAGATAGGAGTAATTAATGAAAGGTTTGGAGCATTTATTATGCTTAGGGTTACATTAATTTAATGACTATAATGGCTTGAAGTAATGGGTATAAGGTTAGGTTGAATTATGAATTGAAAGTAGTATGTTGGAAGTGGTTTTAGTTTGATTATTGATGGCATATTGATCATTGATTTTCCTTGGAATTGAAGAATTGAGTGCTGCCAATTTTTGTGTATTAGCCCTAGTACATGTATGAATGGTATAAGAACTGATTGGTGTTCCTTTGGATGTTTAATGATGTGTTAAAGGCATTGGAAATGATAGAAACTAAGATTGGACCAAATCTGGAAATTTAGGGTTTTAATCGATTGTACTGTTTTGATCATAACTCATTGTATAGGAATGCAAATGAGGTGAGGTTTGTGGCCACTTAAACTTTGGGATGTTAGCTACATTTTTGTGTGAAATAGGCACTGTACAATGTTAGCTTTAAGAGGGTGCAATTTGTCTTGGAAAGTTACTGCTATTGACTGGAATGAACAGTATCCGAAATCATACCCTATAGTTTTGCTAATTTTTATAAATTAATTGATAAGGAATTAGGACAAATGGACTAAATGAAAGTTTAAGCCTATTAAGTTAGCTTTCCAATTCCACTGATTTTGCAATTTTTCGATATGTATATTAGGAGTTATGGACTGATGATTGTTGGCTGTTTTTATGCATTGAATGAAACCTAGCTGGAATGTCAAATTTGGTGTACATTCAGATTAGGAGGAATTTTAGTAATTTTGTGCATTGAATTGGTGTTGGAAATCTACTGAAGAGTTTTAGATGACACATTCATCTTGAAAATGGTGTATGGCATATAATTTCTGGAAATCAGATGTGGGAGTTATGGATTTTCACAATTTGAACCTACATTGTGATGTTAATTGCTGATTAGGTCAGAAACTTGCATAACAGATTTGACACTGTTAGAGGCTGAATTGGATGTTGAGTTCTTCATGACAATTGAAGTTTGAGATCTTATCTTTTCAGGGATGTAAGGTAGTGAATTTGGTGACATTTATGCTAAGAGATATACTGTTGTGAAATGTGCTATTCAGATTGGGAAAATTCTGAGGGCTGATGCTTTGGTGAATTGTTTGACGTGGTTAGCAAGTGAATCTGATTTTGGGTTGTTCATGAAAGTTGTATATAATATTGTTATCTTACTGCCTTATTTATTGTGTAATTGTTGACTGAAGAATCAGAGAGTTACTGAATTTGCAATGTACTACCCTGTTTTGATAGGTTTTGAGTGGGCAGTAGGTTTGATTGGATTTTTAACACCCTTAGGGGTGAAATTGATTTTTATGGTCTTCTTGAGAATTGTAGAGGTTTTCATGATCTTTCCAATGAAATATGGTTTATAATTTTCTGAATTGTGTGCAATGCGTTATAGCTGTTGGAAGTTTGGTTAGAAATCAGGAAAATAAAGAAGGAAATAAGGGTTATGTATATATCGATATTAATTGTTTAATGTGAATTTTGGTTTCTTTCGTGAATAACTTTTCCGTCCGACGTCCGATTGACCTGATTCTTGAGGCATCGGATTCGTAGAATATTGAATTTCATCTTTTTGAAAGATTGGGATTTTTGGACGGGAAATTGACGTGAGTCCGGGTAAAGGTCTGTTAATCACTGTTTTGTTTAATTGGGGACCTATAGAGGTCCGAATTGCGCACCGTCAGCGCCAATAGGTTTCTAATTTTTAGACGGATAGGAAAAAAATGGGATTAGGGTCGGGAAATCATGAACTTGCATTGTCCTTATTCTATATTTGTGCATAAATGGGAATTCTTATGCAAAGTGATTAATGTGTGCATATGACATAAATTGGCAGTGCAGGATAAATGTCCGCACTCAGGCGTTCTCAGAAATTGGAAACCAATGCAAATCTGGAGCGTACTATGAGTAGACCTAGATGGTCTTATTTATTGGTTATTTGCTTTTGTTATATGTTGAATGTGTATTGATTTATTTTATTGATTGTGATTAAAGATGGGTTCCGGACAGAAGGTCCGGTGATTGTTTATGTGTTGGGAATTGCGTTATTGAAGTGCTCCTTGAATGTGAATGGGATGACCTAAGTGTGTATATTGAGATTTTTAAAATTCCTTGCATGCATAATTGCACATAAATGAAATGTGATTTCTTAATTAGATGTCGAATGCCGGACTACGGTCCGATGATAGTAATTATGATTGACTGAATGCATGCAAATATGCATAAGACATTCCATTGCATGAATACATGAAAGATAATGGGAGTTGTGACCGGAGTAGTCAACAATGAGTGAAACGAGCTTCGTGCTCATATACTGATTCAGAGCCTCAGGCTCAACGACAATGAGCCCTTTATGGGACAGTTTATAATGAGCTCTTTTTGGGACAGTTTACAATGAGCCCTTTATGGGATAGTTTACAATGAACCCTTTTTGGGACAGTTTCAATGAGCCCGATATCCATGGGTACGGGACAGTTTAGACACTCGGTCACAACAAAGTAATTAAATGGAAAGTGGGTCTCATGCACATATGCATAACATGTTTGATTGTACAGAATGGGAATGGTTAAATTAATTGTATTTAATGGGACTGCAACACTGTGTTGAATAGAAATGATAAATCTGATTGAATGATCGATTTGATTATATTGAATATGACATTGTATCGACATAATGAATGAAAGTGTGTGTTATATGTTATGTGATTGGGTGAACCATCGATGATGGTCACTCACTGAGTTCGCAAGACTCACCCAAAATTTGCATCTATTTTTCAGGTCTTGAAGAATACCCCGTTTGACACGGGAGTATGTCTACTATAGGCAAGTGAAGGATTGAGGTCGGGATCAGTTCGTGTCTGCATTAGTGTCCTATCGAATAGTATTCCGCAATCATTGTGCAATAATGATTTGTATTTATAATGAGCCATTGTGGTTCTATTGTTTTACATTAACTGATTGTAAAATTATTATTGGATGACTGTAATAACTGAAAATGATTAATTGTGAACATGGGCTCAAGTTCCTTACTGTTTATGTCGCGTTAATGAATGTTTTATACTGAGTGATGTAGCACGCCACCCTCGCGGGGCACGGACCTGGATATCACCGTCGATGTCGGGTTCGGGTCGTGCGGGAGTGGGGTGTTACATATAACTTCTTAAAATATGCCCAATTTCAATTCAACATCCTCCATGCACATATCTTATTCCCTACTTGATCATAAACACCCAAAATATAACACATTCCCATACATTCAAAACATAACACAACATAAACATTCATCCATAACTTTTGCTGCACCAAGTTCCTAAGCTCATGTAAAGATTTGGGACTCTTAAAGAGAGAATTTAAACTCGATGTCTTCATAAGAAAGGTAACCATATATCTCTAGTTTAATCCCAATTAAAAATCAACCCATTTGGATAAATACAGAACAAGTTATGGTTAAAACACAAAAGCATATCAATGGAAATTTTTCTGCCATTTTCTAGATTTTCAAGCTTTCAACATTTACAACTAACTCATCTTATACCTAAACTATCTCTTCCATTTCATTTCCTCATCATTCTCTACCCAATTCAGCTCAATAGATCACTCACAAACAAATCATGATCTATAATTGATCATTAATAAAAAACAGAGCATATAAACTTACCCATTCATAACCAATTTTCTACACTCATCTAAAACACACTTTGATGATCATTCAACCTCAAAACATATCTATACCATTACATGAATTGTTACTCGTCCTATAAATCCAAAAGCAAGACATGTACATAAAATTTTCATCACCCATTACACAACCTTGCAAAATTAAGTCATCAAATCTCAATTTACCCATCATTCTAGCTTAAATTAACCATACCCATGACATTTAAAGCATAACTTACTTGATTAAGCTCCAAACTCTTCAAAATCTCACTCAACCCTAGCTCCCAAGCATCCCACGTTCATCATCACCTTGAGGTTGAAAGGCTTGGGTTTTTGGTGAGAATGCAAGAGAAAATAAGGTGAAAGAGTAGCATGAAAGATGAGAGGATTGGGTTTAGTGTGGGTGGAGATTTAAAGAAGTAAAACTCATGAAGAAGAGGAAGAAGAGAAGCCACAAAAATGATGGAGAAAAACCAAAATAAAAAACCAATGGCCTTTAAATGAGAAGTATCGTGGAAGAACAACATAAAAAAGGGGAATTAAATGCTTAATAGACTTAAGGCATTGTTTGGTAAGTGACATTTGTCACTTGACACATGTCCAATTCTTATAGCTTAAAAAATCCAATTTCTATTCTAATTATCTCCCAAATTTTCAATGGCACTTGTCAATAAATCCTAAAGTCATTTATCAAAATTTCTATTGCCATGACACTATAAATTCTACTAGTATTTAACAATTATTTTGCCACTAGGCATTTTTTCTAGTCAAAAAATTACCCCGAATTTTTAGAAAATTTCGTAAAATTATCCAAAAACTCTAAATCAACAATTACACTCCCCAAATCAAATTTCAATACAAAAAAACCACAATTTTCAGTAACAATCACATTTATTTAACAATTATATCTGAAATGTCAATGACTGCATGTACAATTATGTTCATGTGCAAAATTTTCACTATTCACATGTATGTGTATGACATATTATGCATGAGCATGCAAATACATTTCTAAGCTCTCATTGATCACTCAGATTTACAATTCTAACCTCCCCGCAGGTAATGGGATGTTACAACTCTCCCCTCCTAAAAAAATTTCATCATCGAAATTCTTACCTGTTTGCTCGAACAGGTGGGGATATTGTCTCCTTATATGCTCCTCTGTCTCCCAAGTTACTTCCTCAATTGAGTGGTTTCTCCAAAGGACTTTCACCAATGGAACGACTCTGTTCCTCAACTGCTTGATCCGCAATTCCACAATCTTGATCGGCTCCTCAGCTTAGCTTAAGTTACTAGCAACCTTAATCTCCTAAGTCAGTATCACATGTGTCGGATCTGATCGGTATCTTCAAAGCATACTCACATGAAACACATTATGCAATTGAGACATCTCATTTGGTAAGGCCAATTTATAGGCTAAAGGTTCTATCCTCTCAATGATCTCATAAGGACCAATGTACCTAGGGCTCAATTTTTCCTTTTTACCGAATCTCAAAACTCCTCTCTAAGGTGATACTTTTAGGAAAACTCTATCTTCCACACTGTACTCCATATCACGTCGGTGTTGATCCACATAACCTTTCTGTCTATCCTGAGCCGTTTTGATTCGGCTTCGGGCCAACTTCACTTTACCCATTGTATCTTGTATCAACTCCGGGCCTTCAACCATTCTTAAGCCCTCTTCATCCCAATATAATGGCAATCGACATTTTTTACCATACAGTGTCTCATACGGTGCCATTCTGATACTACTGTGGAAATGGTTGTTGTAGGCAAACTCTTTCAATGCCATATATTGATCCCAAGCTCCTCTAAACTCCAATACACAAGCTCTGAGCATATCCTTAATAGTCTTAATTGTCCTCTAACTCTGTCCATCTGTCTGAGGATGAGACATTGTACTGAAGTTCAACTTAGTCCCTATAGCAGACTGCAAGCTCCTCCAAAACTTCAAAGTAAATATAGGATCCCTGTTCGATACTATGGATACTGGAACTCCATGCAGTCTCACCACCTCATCCACATATCTTCAGGCCAACTGATCAAGTGAGTTATTCTCCCTCACTGGTAAGAAGTGGGCCGATTTGACCAACTGGTCTACTATGACCCAGATCGCATCATGGTGCCTTAGAGTCTTAGGCAATCCCATGATGAAGTCTATAGTGATTCATTCCTATTTCCACTCCGGAATGGGCAACGAATGAAGTTTCCCTACTAGAGCATAGTGCTCAGCTTTCACCTGCTGCCACGTAATACATCTAGATATATACTCTGCCACTTTCTTCTTCATTCCTGGCCACCAAAAAAGTTGCTTCAGTGTATTATACATCTTGGTAGTACCAGGATGCATAGCATAGGCGGCCATATGAGCTTCCTTAAGAATCTCGTTCCTCAAATCATCCACATTAGGCACACACAGCCTCTGTTTCAACCATAATGTCTCATCCCTCGACGCAAACTCGGAATTCGAATTCATCTCCACTTTCTTTATAAGCTTTACCATATCAGGATCTTTCCTCTGTACTTTTTTAATCATATCATGTAACATCGGCCTAAGTTTCAATGTAGCAATCAGGGCCCTATCCTGCTCCAGATTTAACTCCACATTCAAAGCTCTCAAATGAATCAGATTAGGTAGCCTCGATAACTGAATCTGAGTTGCATTGATATTAGACTTCCTGCTCAAAGCATCTGCCACCACATTTGCTTTCCCCGAATGATACTCAATAGTGCAGTCATAATCTTTCAATAGCTCAATCCATCTCCTCTGTCTCAAGTTCAACTCTCTCTGACTCAGCAAATACCTCAGACTCTTATGATCAGTGAAGATCTGGAAAGTCTCTCCATATCAATAATGTCTCCAAATCTTTAAAGCAAAGACTACTACAGCTAGCTCTAAATTATGTATTGGATAGCTGATCTCGTGAGACCTTAATTGTCTCGATGCATAAGCAATCACCTTGCCATACTGCATCAATACATATCCCAATCCTTGATGCAAAGCATCACTATACACCATATATCCTCCAGTCCCTGATGGAATAGTCAATACCGGTGCAGTAGTCAACCGATATTTCAACCCCTCAAAACTTTTTTGACACTCCTCATTCTATCTGAACACTACATTCTTCCTCATAAGTTTTGTCAGAGGGGCCGAAATCAGAGAAAATTTCTCGACAAACCTTCGGTAATATCTGGCCAATCCTAGGAAACTTTGAATCTCCAACACATTTCTCGAAACTTCCCAATTCATCACTGCCTCTATCTTCTTTGGATCCACTTGGATGCCATCTCCAGTCACTATATGTCCCAGAAACACCACATGATCTAGGCAAAATTTACACTTACTAAATTTGGCATACAACTGCTTCTCCCTCATAATCTGCTCAACATGCTCCTTTTTACTCTTCGAATACACCAAGATATCATCAATAAACACACTCATAAATCGATCCAGGTAGGGCTGAAACACCTTGTTCATTAAGGCCATAAAAGCTGTCGGGGCATTAGTCAACCCAAACAGCATCACTAAAAACTCATAGTGTCCATACCTGTTTCGGAATGCACTCTTAGGTACATCAGCCTCAGCTACCTTCAACTGATAGTACGCTGACCTCAAGTCCAATTTAATAAATACCTGAGCTCCCTGTAACTGATCAAGCAAATCATCAATTCTAGGCAATGAATACTCGTTCTTTACTGTCACCCGATTTAGTTTCCTATAATCGATGCATAACCTCAAAGTCCCATCCTTCTTCACAAATGCACTGGAGCTCCCCAACGTGAAACACTGGGTCTAATGAAATCCTTTTTCAACAACTCCTAAACCTGAGCCTTTAACTCCTTCAGTTCCACAGGTGCCATCCTATATGGAGGAATAGAAATGGGAGCAACACCTGGAACTAAATCAATCATGAACTCCGTTTCCCGATCTGGTGGTAACCTAGATAGCTCATCGGGAAATACATCTAAAAACTCCCTAACTACGGGAATGTCCTGTATACTCTACTCAGCTCTAGTATCAATAATGTGGGCCAGATAAGCCTCACATCCTCCCTACATCAACCTCAATGCACTCATGAAGGATATTATCCTAGTTGGCACTGCCTGACTAACGCCTCTGAATACTGCCCTTGACTGACCAGGAGATTCCAATACTACCTCCTTGGTGTAGCAGTTCATGATGGACCTATGGTCAGTGAGCCAATCCATGCCTAGAATCAAATATATCTCCCTCAATTGTAATATAATAAGGTTTGCCTCCAATATTGCTTTATCAATCCTAATTAAGCATCCCTTGAAAACCTCTCCTATAATTGTAGTACTGCATATTGGTGTATTCACCTCTAAGCCATACTGTAGTAACTCCCTATCACAATGTAATCTACATGCCAAATGCGGTGCGATAAAAGAGCGTGTGAATCCTGGATCTAACAGTGCAAATGCCTTAAAGTCATAAACAAAAAGCGCACCTACAACCACATCTGGTGAGTCTTGAGCCTCCTGCCTGGTCATAACATAGACCCTAGCTGAGACTGTGGTTGGTTGCCCCGCCCCTCAGTCCTTATGGAAGAACTTCCAGCTCTCCCTCTGACTCTACCTTGGCTTCTTTGTCTAGATCCACCATCTCTGCTCTGCTGGACTGTAGTATTACTCCCAGATCGTCCACTGACAGCAGAATGAGTTCCCAAAGTAGCAGGTAATCTCTGATCTGGTAGTTCATGGGGCCACATTTGAGACAAGCTCCAGTCAATCTCCAATACTCACCACCATGCCTCTTCTCACAATACTCACAAACAGGAAACTGATTATATCCTGTACTCCTACCACTACCAGTCTGTGAAAACCTGCCTCTCTGCCCAGACCCTAACTGTCTGGATCCACCTGATGATCTGAATGCTCTATTTTGGCGCTTACTGAAGCTCCTTCCATAACTGCCCTAACTTTGACTAGACCTCTTCCCTCTGGACCCTTTCCTAGTCTCAGTTTGTTTTTCCCTCATCAGCTGTTCAATTCTAATTGAAGCAGCTCTCAACTCAATGAAAGTACCCATATCTGACCGCATCAACCTTGTTTTGATCTCCATATTAAGTTCATTCTCAAACCTTCTACACTTATCTTCGTCTGTAAGGATCAAAGCAGTAGCATAACTCATCAATTCATTAAATCGGACCTCATTGTAGCGTTCCCTTACCGGAGGGTACTGTAGCGCCCCCTCACCGTAGGGTACACATTGAGAAACCCGAAGGTCGCTCCGATACGTATCCCAAGATAAAGGTGCACCACCAAAACATTTCCCTTAATAATCCACATGGCATCGCAATAATTTAAAACCATAACACAACACGATATCAGAAACCACTAAATTTTAAAATCATAATATCAATCACATACAGTCATCCAATAACAGAATAGACAAGTCTATCAGTCCCCTGAACAAAACCAAAAAGGAAGCTGATACAAGCATCTATCCTAAGTCATCCTCAAAATCCAACCCAGTTGACCGACCTGTGTGCCATCGCTTCTCCTGCCAGCACACTCGCACGGTAGGAAAAGGCTATCTCCGAAGCTAGGGGTCTACTCTAAAAATCCTGAAAAATTAGATGCAATTTTGGGTGAGTTTGCGAACTCAGTGAGAAACCATCATCGATGGTTCACTCAAATCATGCATTACGCAAATTAAATGCAAGACGATGCGGTAATATTTGATTAACGATACTATATAACAATTTCACGGTAGTCTATAACGATTTCTGATGTCGGTAACAATTTACAATAGCATAAAACAGTTCACATCACAATTTCTGATAAATCATGGCATCACGCGATTCGATGAATCGTCACACAATTTGGCAATTCAATCGATCATGTATATAATGCATATGAGACTCTTTCCGATTATTGATATTGTGCCCAAGTGCTCGATCGGTGTTCGATGGGGGCGTGTCGGGGATTTCGATGTTGAGCTCGAGGCTCTTTTTAGTGATAATAGCACTTGGGTCACATGTCCATTATCTGATCATGCATTTATGCATGCAATGCGATGTTCATAATTGGTGTATGGCTATAAAAGCCCGATATTGTGATTCTCGATAATATCTGATAATTGATCGATCTGATAATCCAATCGATCACAAGATGAAAGTGATCATGCAATTTCACAGTTTAATACAGTAGAGGCATACCATCCAATCATGTATATTTCAGTAATCATACAGTTTCACATTTGGCAAGTAAATTCACATTGAGCAATTAAACAGTCAGAAATTTGAGAAACCAACAAGGTTACTCACCTGTAA
The DNA here is from genome assembly GCA_029891385.1 of Erythroxylum novogranatense. Taxonomy (NCBI): domain Eukaryota; kingdom Viridiplantae; phylum Streptophyta; class Magnoliopsida; order Malpighiales; family Erythroxylaceae; genus Erythroxylum; species Erythroxylum novogranatense. The sequence goes on from CM057228.1 coordinate 32,693,327, forward strand.
CTTCCGAGCTACTGCCTGGAAGTTCCAGCAATGTCCGTGAAATGACGATCCAACGACGCCTCTATAACAGTAAAATACAGTCCCATTATTAGATGCTCAATTAAATAGTTCAGTAATGCATATGTCTCAGTGAAATTATGTACAATGCATGTTCACGATTTTCCCGGCGCTAGAACCCAATTTTGAACTCTTAAGTCCCATTTTAACTCTTTGCTCAATTGATAGACAATAATGGATCCAATCCTAAAATTTGGTTCAATTTCCTTAATTCATATTTCCTAAAGCAATTTCCTATCCATTGGGTCAAAACCTCTATTGAGAATCCCAATTAAAACTCCAATTGTCTCAATTCAATATTTAGGTCACACTATGAACCATAATCGACTTTATTCTCTATAAATCAATGTCACTTAAATCAATTCTAATTCCTATAATTATCCTCAATTGTAGATGTAACATCCCACCCCCGACAGGAAGGGTAAAATAGTAAATTTGGCATAGGATGAGATGGATCGGAATGACTTAGGACTGTTCATGCATAATAGGATTGATACAGTATCATTTGTGCATATGAAATTCTTGTACATGCATACATGACATTCCGGTTTCGTGCCTAATGTAATTTTAGTGTGATTAACGTGGTTCTTGTGTTTGAAAAATTATTCTGAGTGTGCCATTGAGTGTTTTATATTTTTAGGGATTTGTGGGAATTTTTCTGGAATTTTTGAGGTACTTGCGGATCGGAAAATTCAAACCGGCCGATCGAGTATGGATTTTCTGTCTTGAAAAGGACTGCCATGAGATTATTGGATAAATGATTTTAGGAATTTTTAAAGAGCCATTAGCATAAGATGGCTTAAAGATTAATTGGGATTAATATTCTTTTACTTAATTAAATAGGATTATTTGTTGGCTTTTTTTCATTAAAGGACAAGTGTCCTCTTCATTTATTAAACTTGTCTTATATCCTTCACTCATTTCGACATTCTTCATTGGGAATGACTTAAACAAACTACTTTAAAGCCTAACCTTCCTTCATCCGTAGCTTTGCTTCTTCTTCTTCCTTGGTGTTCTTTTCTCCTTCTTTCATTGGTGTTTTCTCCATACAAGAAATTTCTTGTTCATTTGCTTGCTCCTCCTTCCTATTCACACAAAACCAAACTCAAGCCTTGTAAAGATGATGATTTGTGTATGTGTGAAGTGATGACCATAGGCTTGGGTGAGAGGTAAAGAGTTGGAGTGATTTGAAAAGTGGAGAATTTGAGAGCTTGTAACTTGATTAAGGTAAGAATTGTGTTTGTCTTCATTCTTTTGGTAGTTAGAAGCATTCATGGGAAGTACTTGTGCATTTATTCATGATGATAATGGTAGGTTTGAATGGATGTAAATGTATGCTTGTGTATGGATGAGTGAATGAATGGTTTCCATTGATTTTGGCTTGGTTTTGGCTTGCTTGTTGGAAGTCTAGGTGAATGGAAAACTAAGGAAAGTTACTTGTGTATGTGCTGCCAAATCTTGTTTAATCATGTAAGTAAATGTTGTAATGATTTTGTGGTTGAATTGGAGGTGTAAATGAGTGTATGTTGATGTAGGTAAAGTGATAGAATGGAAGAGGAAGAGGTAAGGATGAAATCTGGAAAATTTGGTGTTGAACCTATTGTAATGTTTTGATCATAACTAATTGTGTAGGTGAGCAAATGAGGTGACGTTTGTGCCCAATTAAACTTTGGGATGTTGGCTACAATTTTGTATGAAATAGGTGTTGTTAAATTGTAATTCTAGAAGGGCGAATTTTGCATGGAAAGTTCCTGTTTTAGTGTCTGTGAACAGTAACCGAAACTATGACCAAAGTGTTTTGCTGATTTTCTAAATTAATTGATATGGAATTTGAGAAAATGGTCTTCATGAAAGTTGAATAATATTAAGTTATCGTTCCATTCCACTGATTTTGCTATTTTCGATCTGTATATTGGGAGTTATGCATTGTGGAATGTTGACTGATTTTCTGTCATTTGTGGAAACCTAGCCTAATTATCGATTTTGTGAGCTTTCTAATTGGAAGCAATTTTAGCAATTTTGTGACTTGAATTGGCTTTGGTGATCTTCTGAAAAGTTGTAGAGGAAGAAATTATCTTGAACAAGATATATGGCAAGCAATTTTGAAGGTCAGATTTGGGAGTAATGAATTTGTAAAACTGGACCTACATTAGGTTTCTCACTGCTGCCCTGATCAGTACATTTTTTGGCAGATTTGAAATTGTTAGAGGTTGAATTGGAATTTGGGTTCTTCATGAAAATGGAAGTTTGAGATCTTATCTTTTCAGGGATATAAAGTAGTGATTTTTTTGACATTTGTGCTAGGAGATATACTGGTTGGAAATTTACTGCTCAGATTGGGACACTTTAGTAGACAGATGCTTTGGTGAATTGTTTGACCTAGTTAGTAAGTAAATTTGATTTTGAGTTGTTCATGAAAGTTGGAGATAACATTGTGAACTTACTGATAATATTTATTGTGTTATTTTTGACTGAGGAAATGAGTAGTTACTGAATTTGCAAAGTATTGCACTGTTTGAGAGGTTTTGTGTAGACAGTAGCTTTGATGGGATATTTGACACCCTTAGGGGTGAAATTGATTTTTATGGTCTTCTTGAGAATTGTAGAGGGTTTCATGATCTTTCCAAGAAGCTATGGTTTGCATTTTCTGAATTGTGTTCTAAAATTATGGTTGCTGGAAATTTGGATTGAAAACAGGAAAAGGGCAAGGAAGTAGAGGAACCTCATGGGCGAGGTAAGTCGACTTCGATCATGAGGCGACGCCTCGCCCTCGCGACGAGGCTAAATGAGTCGGCCTCATGAGGACGCCTCCTCTCATGACGAGGCAAAATGAGTCGACCTCATGAGGCGGCGTCTCGCCCATGAGGCGCTTGCAATATGTATATATTGTTTTATTATTATTTGATTATTTGGTATTTGGTGATTCTTTTGCTCATAACTTTTCCGTCCGACATCCGATTGACCTGATTCTTGAGGCATCGGATTAGTGAAACATTGAATTTCATTTCATGGGAAATTGGGAATTTTGGACGGAAAATTTACGTGGTCCGGTTTATTGTTTTACGTCCTTGTTTTATTTAATTAGGGACCTATAGAGGTCCAGTGCTGCACCGGCTCCATTAGATTTCTAATTTTAGGCGGATTTTATTATGGGAAAATTTGGATTTAGGGTGGAAAATTCATGAACATGCATATTTCACCTACATGTGCACAAATTGCATCTGTAGTGACCCGTTCTTTCTCTATTTCTTATAGAGGCCCAAGTGGGCGTCGTCGAGGACCGACGGCGGAAACTTCCGGCATTAGCTTTCGGAAGTAATAGGTGAGTAACCTAGTTGGTTCCTCAACCTTTATGTGTTTAAGATTTTGCAATTATGCCATGTGGAGATAATGGGGGTTTATGTGTGTTTGATTTTGATTGATTTGGGACCATAGGTGTGCGAAATATTTGGAAACTTGTTATTGAAGTGCTATTTGTGTGTACTGTTTGTGAATAAGTACATTGGAGATCTCGGACTAAAGGTCAGGGAATGGGAAATAAATATTGAAGTGTTAAAATTATACATTTTGATACATTGGATGTGACTTTTAATATGATATGGTAGGATGCAATAAATTGTAAATGTATAGATGAAACACGGACGAAGGTCGAAAAGCAAATTGGTCATTGAACTATAATGTTGTAAATGGAATTAGAGCATATGCATTCATGCATAATGGCATGATCGAGATAAAAGCGATTGTGGCCGGGCAGCGACACCGTATCGGGGCATATCATGCCCAGCGTATATGAGCTTTCACTCAGCGCGAGGACCTCGGGTCCAGCGTATTGAGCCTCGGGCTCGATGTATCGAGGCTTCAAGCCCAATGTTTTCGAGCCAGCGGCTCAGCGCAATGTGCCCATCCTTTGGGGCGATTTGATGCATTTGTCACAACAACGTAATGAAAATGAAAAGGGTCTCATGTGCATTGCATATATGGTATGATTAAATGTGGACTGTATGAAAGGCGATACGCCTTACATTTGTGAATTGTGATTGTATGTGATAATTGGTAAATTGTGTGTTTATGCATGAATTGGGTGAACCATCGATGATGGTTTCTCACTGAGTTCGCAAACTCACCCAACATTGCATCTATTTTTCAGGAAATGGAGAGTACCCCGTTGGACACACGGGAGTATGTATACTGCTAGCAAGATAGAGTATCGGGTCGGGATCAGTGTCGTCCGTATCTGCATTAGTGTATTCATTTGGTATTTAGTAGGCCCAATTGTTTACATGTAATTATATAGAAATGGCCGAGCACTAATGAGTGCTAATAATGAGTGAAATTGTTTTATCAGTGAAATGGTTTAATATTTGAAAATGTTTTGTTATAATTGGGCCAAGTCAATGATTGCTTTGCGCACTCTACTGTTTTTGAAAGAAAAAGATAATGTCATCGCGACTCTAATGTTTTCAAAGAAAAAAAAATGTCATACGATTTTTGGTTAACAAGGTAATGATCGTTCTAATCGCCACCCTCATGCGGTCACGGGCTCGGATATCACAATGGATATCGGGTTGGTCTCGTCGAGGAGTGGTGCTACATTTAATATATCGAGCCCGAAATGCGAATGTATCTGGGCACGATCTGAAACATAGGTTAAGGTTGCATGCATTTGAGTCGTGTCGTTGCGGATCGTGGCAACCGATCCCGATCCGAGTCGCATGCAGTAGAAATCCTACGTGTGCATACGTGTTAAGTGACTAAGTGAGAGAAAAGTGAGACCGTATTAGAATGTGAGCCCCGAATGTGTATAGGCAATGAGGAATGGAAAAGGAAACATCAATAATGAGAATTATAATGTCTTGTGGTTAGAATGACTATGTTGGCTTAAATTGATTAAGGAAAGAAGTGATATCACAATGAATTCCGGATTAAAGTGGCAATATGACGTGACGAGAAAATGAATATGTCTAGAACTTGGAGAGGTCTCTTGGAGATATGAGAAGTATCTTGGTTATAGGCCTAAGTGAGATTAAAAGCACAGGATGATGAAGTTACATTGTGAATCGATGAACCGGAAATCTTGGGCCGAGTAAGCGTAGATGATCCGTCAGGCGGATATGGATTCACCGCATTTGTGTTCAATATCGATAGATATCATAGGTAGATGAGGATAGTGAGATTGTGATAGGATCAATATTATGTACCGTCGGTCTACCTAGAACTAAAAGAACTGAATGAGCAAGGTGCCTAGTGCCTAGTAGAGTAAGAAAAAGTAGAAAGTGTACAGATAAAGCTGAAATGAACTCGTGAAGCGGTTATGATCTGGAGCGCATAAGCTTGAAACTGAAATGGGTATGTGAATATTGTGCTAAGAGTTTAGAAATCGGTATAATAAGATCGTAAGGGAAAAAGACAGATGACAATTTCTCTTGATTGTATATCGGAAATTCGGATTGATTGAATATGTGGTTTGGACACGAAATGATAAATGGATGGGCAAATAGATAAATGGATGGAGATACGGTGGAGTTGTATCAACGATTTTGTCGTGTATTGGGGACCGTGAATACCTTATCATAGATTGTTTGAGGAAAATAAAGAAATACTGAAGTATATATGAAAAGAGTTGTCACATTTAAGTCGATTTACCGTTGGGAGTATCTATTGGATAGTAAAGTTGATCATGATTAATGAAGCGTAAGTGAAAGATACATGGAAATAACGAGAGGAGATGATCGGTGAATGGCTATAAGTGTAAAGTTCATAATGGGTTAAAGTAAGACATAAGATGACCGAATGTACCTTTATGAGGAGAAATGGAAAATGAAAATGATTATGGCATAAGTCCTCTATTTGAGGATTGACATAAGCGGAAATGAGTTTGTGGAATTACAGATCGTATAGGATAATAATTGGTTTCGGATAAGATGAAGTGATTTGGGTAATGTGTATAGTAAAGTATAAGGGTTAAAGAAAGTGTATCGCATATTGTTACGATTAAGATAGTGCATTATAGTTGTGAATGATTGAAAAGCAATTAGGGACACTAATTGGTGATGAGACTTTAAATGAGCAGTATAATGGCGGTAGCAAGAAAAGAAATACGATTTAAATCAAAAGTGAAATTGAGTCATATCTCAAGAGGAGATTTAGACATAACAAGTGAAATATCGATTGAGGTCTTGAACTGTGAAGTGAAATACTTAAATGAAGTGAAATTTATGGAAGTCCAAGTACGGATGACTAGGTATTGGCATATGTTGATGTGAATGACGAAATCAATTGAAAAGAGAAATGAGTAGAGACAAGAAGTCTAAAGGAAAGGCGACAATGGCGTGATGTAGTGATACCTTCATAAAGGGATTGCAAATACCCTAATTGTGGATTCAATGAAAAGGTTAAAAGATGTATGGTAAAGTCAATGAGACCCTAATAGGAATTATGTGAGGTAAGCAAATGGTAGTGACTATGTTTATAGCCGGAATGTGATTGAAAGTGTTGAACAGTGAAAAGTAAAAAAAAAAAAAACTATATGAATAAGTGAAGAATTTGATCTGGCGATAAGCATACCTTTGGAGAGTGGACAATGTGTGTTGAATTGAAATATAAATTGAATTGGCGTTGATAAATGGGATTGGTGTTATCATCGAATTGTTGAAAGTCTTGCAGACTTTAGATTCCTATAGGGATACATAGTGTTAATTCGAGGAAAGAGGCGGGCATAAATACCGACAATGCTAAAATGAGCGGACAATTACGCCTACTAAACTCAACTAGTGAGCAGATAATGCTTTGCGATGAGCGGATCAATTACAGATATTGGGATTTTCAAAGAATGTCAAGTAGATTATGGGTTATTGTGAAGTGTTTCTGGAAAATTGAAGTTGTAGATCTAGTGATAAGAAAGGTTAAAAGTGAAGGAGTTAAAGTGGTAAGTCTAGTCTTATGAGTCATAAGATGGATACACAGTGAAATCGGGAAAAAAAAAAAAAACAACAACAACAACAATATTATTGAATGCTTCAAAGAATAAGTTGTGTACCCGATAGAAAGTGATAGAACAAGAAAGTGAATAGTCGAAGCTAGACATTCTGGTAAGTATATGCAAAAAGCAAAATTGATGACTATGAGTATAGAATGAAGTGATGAGTGATTCAAGTGCTTAGAGGTTTGAATGTTTAACAGGAAAAACGCTTAAGTGGTTTGGGTTTCTCAGGATTGTGATCGTGTTATAGAGTTACGATTTCTTTGTAAAGATACCTTTGTTATCTTTATGCGATTGCCTAACGGAAGTCAAAGACCACAAAGAATTTGCGATTGTGATGAGTGAAACAAAGGAAAGTGACATAGGAAAACAGCATGGGTTAACTAACGTGAATCAGAATCGGACAAATGAAATAGAAATGTATAAAGAATAGTGAATGTCAAAAGAAAACTGAATCTGGACTAAGAGTCAATGAAATATGAAGGATAAATCATTAGGTGGATTACCACGGTTATAGTGAAATAGAGATAAGTGCCACGATTAGCCGGTACCAAAGGAAAGTGAAGTGTCGCAGACGAGATAAATTATTTTATTATGCGTATCCCTTGAGCAGTGTACTCGGAATAGAAGTGGCAAAGAGGGTATTAATAGACCGGATTAGTGCAGTAGATGAATGGCGAGAAAACCACGGAGGAAGCGGATGTCTTCTGCGATCTTTTAGCAATGAAGTATTGAGTGGCGTAATGTATAGGAGCTGTAGGGATATATGATCCTTGTCATCTGGAGCAGTTATTTGAGAATTTCGAGGACGAAATTTTTATAAGAAGGAGGTTGTAACATCCCACCCCGACGGGAAGGTAAAATAGTAAATTTGGCATAGGATGAGATGGATCGGAATGACTTAGGACTGTTCATGCATAATAGGATTGATACACGTATCATTTGTGCATATGAAATTCTGTTCATGCATACATGACATTCCCGGTTTTCGTGCCTAATGTAATTTTAGTGTGATTAACGTGGTTCTTGTGTTTGAAAAATTATTACGAGTGTGCCATTGAGTGTTTTATATTTTTAGGGATTTGTGGAATTTTTCTGGAATTTTTCGGTACTTGCGGACCGGAAAATTCAAACCGGCCGATTGAGTATGGATTTTCTGTCTTGAAAAGGACTGCCATGAGATTATTGGATAAATGATTTTAGGAATTTTTAAAGAGCCATTAGCATAAGATGGCTTAAAGATTAATGGGATTAATATTCTTTACTTAATTAAATAGGATTATTTGTTGGCTTTTTTCATTAAAGGACAAGTGTCCTCTTCATTTATTAAACTTGTCTTATATCCTTCACTCATTTCGACATTCTTCATTGGGAATGACTTAAACAAACTACTTTAAAAGCCTAACCTTCCTTCATCCGTAGCTTTGCTTCTTCTTCTTCCTTGGTGTTCTTTTCTCCTTCTTTCATTGGTGTTTTCTCCATACAAGAAATTTCTTGTTCATTTGCTTGCTCCTCCTTCCTATTCACACAAAACCAAACTCAAGCCTTGTAAAGATGATGATTTGTGTATGTGTGAAGTGATGACCATAGGCTTGGGTGAGAGGTAAAGAGTTGGAGTGATTTGAAAAGTGGAGAATTTGAGAGCTTGTAACTTGATTAAGGTAAGAATTGTGTTTGTCTTCATTCTTTTGGTAGTTAGAAGCATTCATGGGAAGTACTTGTGCATTTATTCATGATGATAATGGTAGGTTTGAATGGATGTAAATGTATGCTTGTGTATGGATGAGTGAATGAATGGTTTCCATTGATTTTGGCTTGGTTTTGGCTTGCTTGTTGGAAGTCTAGGTGAATGGAAAACTAAGGAAAGTTACTTGTGTATGTGCTGCCAAATCTTGTTTAATCATGTAAGTAAATGTTGTAATGATTTTGTGGTTGAATTGGAGGTGTAAATGAGTGTATGTTGATGTAGGTAAAGTGATAGAATGGAAGAGGAAGAGGTAAGGATGAAATCTGGAAATTTTGGTGTTGAACCTATTGTAATGTTTTGATCATAACTAATTGTGTAGGTGAGCAAATGAGGTGACGTTTGTGCCCAATTAAACTTTGGGATGTTGGCTACAATTTTGTATGAAATAGGTGTTGTTAAATTGTAATTCTAGAAGGGCGAATTTTTGCATGGAAAGTTCCTGTTTTAGTGTCTGTGAACAGTAACCGAAACTATGACCAAAGTGTTTTGCTGATTTTCTAAATTAATTGATATGGAATTTGGGAAAATGGTCTTCATGAAAGTTGAATCATATTAAGTTATCGTTCCATTCCCACTGATTTTGCTATTTTTCGATCTGTATATTGGGAGTTATGCATTGTGGAATGTTGACTGATTTTCTGTCATTTGTGGAAACCTAGCCTAATTGTCGATTTTGTGAGCTTTCTAATTGGAAGCAATTTTAGCAATTTTTGTGACTTGAATTGGCTTTGGTGATCTTCTGAAAAGTTGTAGAGGAAGAAATTATCTTGAACAAGATATATGGCAAGCAATTTTTGAAGGTCAGATTTGGGAGTAATGAATTTGTAAAAACTGGACCTACATTAGGTTTCTCACTGCTGCCCTGATCAGTACATTTTTTGGCAGATTTGAAATTGTTAGAGGTTGAATTGGAATTTGGGTTCTTCATGAAAATGGAAGTTTGAGATCTTATCTTTTCAGGGATATAAAGTAGTGATTTTTTTGACATTTGTGCTAGGAGATATACTGGTTGGAAATTTACTGCTCAGATTGGGACACTTTAGTAGACAGATGCTTTGGTGAATTGTTTGACCTAGTTAGTAAGTAAATTTGATTTTGAGTTGTTCATGAAAGTTGGAGATAACATTGTGAACTTACTGATAATATTTATTGTGTTATTTTTGACTGAGGAAATGAGTAGTTACTGAATTTGCAAAGTATTGCACTGTTTGAGAGGTTTTGTGTAGACAGTAGCTTTGATGGGATATTTGACACCCTTAGGGGTGAAATTGATTTTTATGGTCTTCTTGAGAATTGTAGAGGTTTCATGATCTTTCCAAGAAGCTATGGTTTGCATTTTCTGAATTGTGTTCTAAAATTATGGTTGCTGGAAATTTGGATTGAAAACAGGAAAAGGGCAAGGAAGTAGAGGAACCTCGAGGCGAGTAAGTCGGCTTCGATCATGAGGACGCCTCGCCCTCATGACGAGGCTAAATGAGTCGACCTCATGAGGGCGACGCCTCGCCCATGACGAGGCAAAATGAGTCGACCTCATGAGGGCGACGCTCGCCCATGAGCGATTGCAATATGTATATATTGTTTTTATTATTATTTGATTATTTGGTATTTGGTGATTCTTTTGCTCATAACTTTTCCGTCCGACATCCGATTGACCTGATTCTTGAGGCATCGGATTAGTGAAACATTGAATTTCATTTCATGGGAAATTGGGAATTTTGGACGGAAAATTCGTGGGTCCGGTTTATTGTTTTCAGTCCTTTTTTATTTAATTAGGGACTATAGAGGTCCAATCATGCATCGTCGGCTCCATTAGATTTCTAATTTTTAGACGGATTTTATTATGGGAAAATTTGGATTTAGGGTCGGAAAATTCATGAACATGCATATTTCACCTACATGTGCACAAATTGCATCTGTAGTGACCCGTTCTTTCTCTATTTCTTATAGAGGCCCAAGTGGAGCGTCGTCAGACCGACGGGGTGGAAACTTCCCGGCATTAGCTCGGAAGTAATAGGTGAGTAACCTAGTTGGTTCCTCAACCTTTATGTGTTTAAGATTTTGCAATTATGCCATGTGGAGATAATGGGGGGTTTATGTGTGTTTGATTTTGATTGATTTCGGACCATAGGTGTCTGAAATATTTGGAAACTTGTTATTGAAGTGCTATTTGTGTGTACCTGTTTGTGAATAAGTACATTGGAGATCTCGGACTAAAGGTCCGAGGGAATGGGAAATAAATATTGAAGTGTTAAAATTATCTGCATTTTGATACATTGGATGTGACTTTTAATATGATATGGTAGGATGCAATAAATTGTAAATGTATAGAATCGAACACCGGACGAAGGTCCAAGAAACAAAATTGGTCCTTGAACTATAACTGGATCAAATGGGAATTAGAGCATATGCATTCATGCATAATGGCATGATCGAGATAAAGGCGGTTGTGGCGGAAGCGACAAATCGGGGCATATCATGCCCAACGTATATGAGCTTTCATTTCAGCGCACGAGACCTCGGTCCAGCGTATTGAGCCTCGGGCTCGATGTATCGAGGCTTCAAGCCCATGTTTTCGAGCCAGCGGCTCAACGCAATGTGCCCATCATCGACGATTTGGTAGCACGGTCACAACAACGTAATGAAAATGGAAAGGGTCTCATGTGCATTGCATATATGGTATGATTAAATGTGGACTGTATGAAAGGCGTTACGCCTTACATTTGTGAATTGTGATTGTATGTGATAATTGGTAAATTGTGTGTTTATGCATGAATTGGGTGAACCATCGATGATGGTTTCTCACTGAGTTCGCAAACTCACCCAACATTGCATCTATTTTTCAGGAAATGGAGAGTACCCCGTTGGACACACGGGAGTATGTATACTGCTAGCAAGATAGAGTATCGGGTCGGGATCGATGTAAATCCGTATTTGCATTAGTGTATTCATTTGGTATTTAGTAGGCCCAATTGTTTACATGTAATTATATAGAATGGCGAGCACTAATGAGTGCTAATAATGAGTGAAATTGTTTTATCAGTGAAATGGTTTAATATTTGAAAATGTTTTGTTATAATTGGGCCAAGTCAATGATTGCTTTACGCACTCTACTGTTTTTGAAAGAAAAAGATAATGTCATCGCGACTCTAATGTTTTCAAAGAAAAAAAATGTCATACGATTTTTGGTTAACAAGGTAATGATCGTTTCTAATCGCCACCCTCGCGGGTCACGGGCTCGGATATCACAATGGATATCGGGTTGGGTCTCGTCGGGAGTGGTGCTTCTGATGAACCTCTTTCCTAGTCCGAACGAACTGGAATCACCTCAATCAAAGTTCTATACCAAAAGTTTCAGCCTGATAATCTAAAATCAATCCAATCAGAAATGCCCCTACACCGCGACCTTGCGCCCTTAAATCGTCAGCATCAGATACGCTCGCCGCGGCGTGCGCCCTTCTTCCCGCTCGTCGCGACGTAAGCCAAAAGGCTCGTCGCGACAGCGTATCAGCGCTTCGCCCGGGCGTCTCTTTCTTCGTCGCGGCGAACACTAAATTTATTCGCCGCGGCGAGGCACGCCAGACGTCGCGACGTGCGACCGCGCCACCTTCTTCTCCGATCGATTTCCGCCATTAATGCTATTTAAAACCTCCATTAACACTCTAACTACTCAATCCATCCCAATAAATGCCATAACTGCTAGAAACAACTACTAATAACAACAATAAAGCCTTAACAACTTACCAATCGCAGATCAAAGCCACAAATCACCGTAAACCCTAAAATCTTTCAAAATCAACAATGATCCACTCTATAGCTTCTCAATCCTTCATCAATCACAATAAACAAGTTAGCCTTACACAATGAGGAGAAAACCACAAGAAAAAATCGAAGGATCTCACCGTTGGGAGAAATCGAAGATCACCGTAGAGGGGAAGAAGAAGAAACGAAATGCCTTAGACCAATTTTCCCCAATTTCTTTCAAACCTAACTATTTATAGACAAGGTCTCCAACTCAGTCCAAATTTCAGTCTCTAAATTTCAATGACTCAACATTTAAATTTCCTGACAGTATAACCCTAATATTTCCTTAGCCATTGGACAATTCTTTCGATTATACAATCGATTAATACATCACTCCAAAATTTTCGATTAGGTATTTTCTCCGAATTTCCGAAAATTTCCTATAAACCACTATCAATTACCAATCACTCTTAAACTATTCTAAATCCGTCATTCGAGCTCACTTACTCTTAATTTCTCGGTCAATTACAATCCAATCGATCCATCGGTTCACAATTCAATCGATTCATACTTCCACTTAAAATGCGTAAAATCATGAATGCATGTACCTATGAATAAATGCATATGCAAGAAACCAGTTCCTCTATAATTAGAGGCCGATAACATATGCTCGGTCGATGAATGCAATAAAACCTATTAGTCTAACCTGAATTACAAAATACCTTGCTAACGATAGCAGGATGTTACAATTCACCCTCTAATAAAAATTTCGTCCCGAAATTAAATACTGTCCGATCGAATAGATGAGGATCGACTCCTCATATGCTCCTCGGTGTCCCATGTAGCTTCCTCGGAAGAGTGGTTCTTCCAAAGGACTTTCACCAATAAATTACCACTGTTCCTCGGTTGCTTGACCCGTGATTCTATAATCCGTACGGCTCCTCAACATAGGTCAAATCACGGGCTACCTCAATCTCTGGCGGGAATCACATCGTCGGGTCGAGCAGTACCGTCGGAGCATACTAACATGAAATACATCATGCATCCGGGACATCTCACTCGGTAATGCCAATTTGTAAATAGCGGTCCTATCCTCTCAAGGATCTCATACGGACCGATATACCGAGGGCTCAACTTGCCCTACGGCCAAATCTCGATACTCCTTTCAAGGAGACACTCGGAGAAACACTCATCACCTACACTATATTCCATCTCTCGCCGATCTTTGATCCACATAGCTCTTACATGCATCTGAGCCGCTTGATGCGACTCGGATCAACTGCACCTTATCTCTCGTGTCTGAATCGCCGGGACCTCTATCGATCTCATACTCTCTTCATCCCAATATAGTGGCGATCGACACGGCCTCCCATACAAAGCCTCATACGGTGCCATCCCAATCTTGCTCGACATCGATTGTTGTAGTAAACTCAATTAGAGCGATCTCGATCCCATGATCCTCGGAACTCCAATACACACGCCAAGCATGTCCTCAGCAGTCTTAATCGTCCTCTCACTCTGTCCATCATGCGATGATGAAATGCGATCTTGAAGTTCAACCTCGTACCCATAGCGATCAGAGGCTCTTCCAACCTCAGGTGAACACGGATCCTCGTCAAGAGACTATCGACAACGGAACCCCATGCAACCGTACAATCTCTGCCACATACTTCTGGGCCAACTGATCGAGAGTATTACTCTCCCTCACTGGCAAGAAGTGAGTCGATTTGGTCAATTGGTCCACTATGACCCAGATAGCATCATCCTACCTCGGTGTCCTAGGCAACCCCGTCATAAAATCCATGGTAATTCGCTTCCATTTCCACTCCGGGATGGGCAACGAATGCAACTTTTCCACTGGAGCCTGATGCTCTGCCTTAACCTGCTGACAAATCAGACACTTGGAAACATACACTGCCACTTGCCTCTTCATACCAGGCCACCAGAAATGCTGTCTCAGAGTACGATACATCTTGGTCGTACCAGGATGCATAGCATAGGCAGCTACATGTGCCTCCTCTAGAATCTCCATCTCAAATAATCTATATCGAGCACACAGTCTGTCCCATCCATAACGTCCCATCTCTCAACTCGAACTCGAATCGATGCTGGCTGGACTCTCTCAATCGGTCTCACTAACACTGGGACTTGATCCACGAGCTCTCCGGATCTGTCATGCAACATCGGCCTCGGCCTCGAGTAGCAATCGAGCTCCATCGACCCGTATCCATCTATACATTAAGAGCTCTCAATGAATCGGACCGGTAATCTCGAAACTCAACTGGCTGCCTTTACCATGTGATCTCCTACTCGATGCATCGGCCACCACATTGGCCTTTTACGGATGATACTCGATCGTGCGATCATAGTCCTTGAAGAACTCTATCCATCTCCTCTGCCTCGAGTTAAGCTCTCTCGACTCAGCAGATACCTCAAACTCTTATGATCGGTGAAGATCTGGAACCTCTCCCATCTGAGATAATGTCTCCGGATCTTGAGCAAACACTCTCTTTGCTAACTCCAAGTCATGCCTTTGGATAATTCACCTCGTGAAACCTCAATGCCTCGAGGCATCGCTATAACTCTCCCATGCCGCATCAATACACATCCAGTCCACGATGCGAGGCATCACTGAAAACCACAAAGCCTCCAAAGATGCGGAAGGAATGCTCAACACCGGCGATGAGTCAGCCGATGTTTCACTCCTCAAAGCTCTTACGGCACTCCTCGAACCATCTAAGCGGTACATTCTTCCTCAATAGCTTTGTCGAAAGGCGGAGATCAGCGAAAACCCTCGGCAGAACCTTCGTAATATCCGGCCAATCCTAGAAACTCCGCACTCTGGTACACTCCTCAGAATCTCCCAACTCATAACTGCCTCTATCTTATGAGGGTCCACCTGAATACCCTCACCGGACACCACGTGCCCCAGAAATACAATCTCATCAAGCCAAAATTCACACTTAGTGAATTTGGCGAACAACTGTCTCTCTCTCATGACCTGCAGAACAATCCTCAGGTGCTCAGCGTGCTCCTGCCTACTCCTCGAATAAACCAGAATATCATCAATAAACACTATCACGAACCGATCTAGGTAGGGCTGAAATACTCTATTCATCAAAGCCATGAAGGCTGCCGGGGCATTAGTCAACCCAAACGGCATCACTAGGAACTCGAAATGCCCGTACCTGCTCCTGAAGGCACTCTTAGGCACATCGGCCTCTGCAATCCTCAACTGGTAATAGCCTGATCTTAGGTCAAACTTGGTGAACACCTGAGCTCCCTGCAACTGATCAAATAAATCCTCAATCCTAGGCAGTGGATACTTATTCTTTACTGTTATCCGATTCAACTGCCTATAATCGATACACAGTCTCAGTGTCCCATCCTTCTTCTTCACAAACAATACCGGAGCTCCCCATGGCGAAACACTCGGTCTAATAAACCCCTTATCCAGTAGCTCCTGCAGCTGAGCCTTAAGCTCTCTCAGTTCCACCGGTGCCATCCTATATGGAGGAATCGATATAGGGGCTGTACCGGGAACAAGATCAATCTCAAACTCGGTCTCCTGCTCTGGCGACAATCCCGGTAACTCCTCGAAAAACACATCTGGAAATTCCCTGACTACGGGAACATCCTGCAATCTCATCTCTACTCTGGAATCAACTACGTGAGCCAGATAGGCCTCACAAACTCCCTGTATCAATCTCAAGGCACTCAAGAAGGATATCATCCTCATCCTTTGCTGACTAACTCCTCGAAATCTGACTGGGCTGACCAGAGACTCAATACAACCTCCTTGGTATAACGGTCCATGATAGCCCTATCTTGCGATCAACAGTCCATCCCCATATCACATCAATCTCCTTAGAGCGAGCGATCGGATCGGCTTTTCGAGGCCGCCGATCGATCCAACTGACATCCCATCTGCACCTCTCCCAATACAATCGTACTACCTAGAGGTGTACTCACCTCTAACCCATCTTGTAACCTCTGCCTATCCTATGCGATCTACATGCTAAATGCGGTGTAATGAAGGAATGAGTGGATCCAGGATCCAACAATGCATATGCTTGAAGACCGAAATAAGAAGCATACCCTGACAACATCCGGGAATCTGGGCCTCCTGCCGAGTCATGTCATAGACCACGGCACGAGGCGCTACCACTGCTTTGTTGAGACCCTCTGATCTCACTGCGGACCCCTCTGCTCGACTTCGGCCTCGGCCTCGGCCTCTCCATCCTGATCCACCTCCACGGCTCTGCTGGACCGTGGTATTGCTGCCTGATCTTCCAGTCGTAGTAGACTGGGCTCCCAAAGTCTCTGGGCAGCTTCTCACTAGGTGGTCCATCGAACCACACCTCAAGCAGGCTCCAGACAGCCATCGACACTCTCCGCTGTGTCTCTTACTACAATGCTCACATAAAGGAGCAGACTGCCCTGAAACTCTGGCACTGCCGCCACCACTAACAGTCTGTACAAATCTGCCCCTCTGGCCATAACTAGTCTGTCTAACCCCTCCGGCGGACCTGAAGGGCCTACTCTGTCGCTTGCTAAACCCTCTGCTAAGACCGCTCGATCCTTCGATCTCTTAATCTGGTCCCCGACCGATCTCGATCCTGTATTTGTCTCAAGAATTGCTCTATCCTCACTGCTTCAGCCCTCAACTCAATAAAAATGCCCATATAAAATCTATCCAATAGTGTACGGATCTCCAGATTGAGTCTGCCCTCAAAACGCCGACACTTGTCAGCCTCAGAAGCCACCAGTGAAGAAGCATATACTACTAACTCGTTGAATCAAGACTCATAGTCGGCCACGGTCAATCGCCCATGTCTCACTCTAAGAACTCACAGAACTTCATGTCGAGATAAATCTTGGGCATGAAATTGTCCTGAACGCCTCGGAAAATCATCCCATGTCGATGTGCGAGGGCACGGTGGTATCGCCGGAACGATCTTCCACCAGCGATATGCGAGAATCCAGTGCAGAGAAACCGCGTAATCAAACGCTCATCCGGTCACGGTCCATCGATCGAGGACTCTCTCATCCTCTCTAGCCATCCCTCGACCTCCAGGTCGGTTCTACCATAAAGTCAACCGCCCCTACTTACGCGATGATCATATCTCCGTTCCCGTCTCACAGGAACTCGAGGAGGCAACTCCTCTGAACTAGGCACAGGAGACTCCCTACTAGCTCCTACCAATTCCAGGTCAGCTGGTTGTTCAACTCGATCTCTAAGAACGGATGACCTAAAACAGACAAGAAATTCCGATCAGTTCTGCTATTCTTACAATGATTCAAGCCTAACAATACACTATGCCCAAAGATGCCAAACTATGCTCTGATACCACTTAATATAGCGCCCCCTCACCGTAGGGTACACATCGAAAAACCCGAAGGTCGCTCCGATACGTATCCCACGATAAAGGTGCACCACCAGAACATTTCCCTTAATAATCCACATGACATCGCAATAATTTAAAACCATAACACAACACGATATCAGAAACCACTAAATTTTAAAATCATAATATCAATCACATACAGTCATCCAATAACAGAATAGACAAGTCTATCGGTTCCACTGAACAAAACCAAAAGGAAGCGATACAAGCATCTATCTAAGTCATCCTCAAAATCCAACCCACCGACCGACACATGTGCCATCGCTTCTCTTGCCAAAGACGCTTTCTTGCGGTAGGAAAAGGCTATCTCTGAGCTAGGGTCTACTCTATCGATCCTAAAAATTAGATGCAATTTTGGGTGAGTTTGCGAACTCGGTGAGAAACCATCATCGATGGTTCACTCAAATCATGCACGCAAATCAATTGCATACAACACGGCGCGGTAATATTCGATTAACGATATTATATAACAATTTCACGATGAGTCTATAACAGTTTACGATGTCGGTAACAATTTACAATAGCATAAAGCAGTTCACATCACAATTTCTGATGAAATCATGGCATCACGCGATTCGAGAATCGTCACACAATTTGGAAATTCAATCACCATGTATATAATGCATATGAGACTCTTTCCGGTTATTGATGATTGTGCCCAAGTGCTCGGTCGGTGTTCAGGGGGCGCGTCGTGGATTTCTCCCCTCGGGCTCGTCTTGCGGTCGATCTGATGTTCGAGCTCGAGGCTCTTTTAGTGATAATAGCACTTGGGTCACATGTCCATTATCGATCATGCATTTATGCATGCAATGCGATGTTCATAATTCAATGTATGGCTATAAAAGCCCGAGATTGTGATTCTCGAGAATATCTGATAATTCATCCAATCTGATAATCCAATCGATCTGATAATAGAAATATGTCATTTGATCACGTACATTTCAAGAATCATGCAATTTCACGATCCAATCAAGAGAGGCATACCATCCGATCATGTATATTTCAAGAATCATACTGATTTCACATTTGGCAAGTAAATTCACGTTGAGCAATTAAGCGATCGAATTTGAGAAACCAACTAGGTTACTCACCTGTAACTTCCGAGCTACTGCCTGGAAGTTCCAGCAATGTCTGTGGAATGACGATCCAACGACGCCTCTATAACAGTAAAATACAGTCCCATTATTAGATGCTCAATTAAATAGTTCAGTAATGCATATGTCTCAGTGAAATTATGTACAACGCATGTTCACGATTTTCCCGATGCTAGAACCTAATTTTGAACTCTTAAGTCCCATTCTAACTCTTCGCTCAATTGATAGACAATAATGGATCCAATCCTAAAATTCGGTTCAATTTCCTCAATTCATATTTCCTAAAACAATTTCCTATCCATTGGGTCAAAACCTCTATTGAGAATCCCAATTAAAACTCCAGTTGTCTCAATTCAATATTTAGGTCACACTATGAACCATAATCGACTTTATTCTCTATAAATCAATTTCACTTAAATCAATTCTAATTCCTATAATTATCCTTAATTGTAGACCTCTTTCCCTAGTCCAGAATAACTGGAATCACCTCAATCAAAGTTCTATACCAAAAGTTTCACCTGATAATCTAAAATCAATCCAATCAAATGCCCTACACCGCGACCTTGCGCCCTACCATGGCATGCATCAAGATACGGGTCGTCATTGCGGCGTGAAACACGCTTCATGGCGGCGTCTTCCTTCTTCCGCTCGTCGCGACGTAAGCCAAAAGACTCGTCGCGACGCGTATCCAGGCGCTCGCCGCGGCGTCCCGCTGCGCTCGTCACGGCGAACACTAAATTTATTCGCCGCGGCGAGGCACGCCAGACGTTGCGACGTGCGACCGTGCCACCTTCTTCTCCGATCGATTTCCGCCATTAATGCTATTTAAAACCTCCATTAACACTCTAACTACTCAATCCATCCCAATAAATTCCATAACTGCTAGAAACAACTACTAATAACAACAATAAAGCCTTAACAACTTACCAATCGCAGATCAAAGCCACAAATCACCGTAAACCCTAAAATCTTTCAAAATCAACGATGATCCACTCTATAGCTTCTCAATCCTTCATCAATCACAATAAACAAGTTAGCCTTACACAATGAGGAGAAAACCACAAGGAAAAATCGAAGGATCTCACCGTTGGGAGAAATCGAAGATCACCGTAGAGGGGAAGAAGAAGAAATGAAATGCCTTAGACCAATTTTCCCCAATTTCTTTCAAACCTATCTATTTATAGACAACGGTCTCCAACTCAGTCCAAATTTCAGTCTCTAAATTTCAATGGCTCAACATTTAAATTTCCTGACAGTATAACCCTAATATTTCCTTAGCCATTGGACAATTCTTTCAGTACTATACAGTCAATCAGTCTGTCACTCCAAAATTTTCGGTCCGGGTATTTTCTCCCGAATTTCCAGAAAATTTCCTATAAACCACTATCAATTACCAATCACTCTTAAACTATTCTAAATCCGTCATTCGAGCTCACTTACTCTTAATTTCTCAGTCAATTACAATCCAGTCAGTCCAGCCAGTTCACAATTCAATCAGTTCATGCTTCCATTTAAAATGCCGGAAAATCATGAATGCATGTACCTATGAATAAATGCATATGCAAGAAACCAGTTCCTCTATAATTAGAGGCCAAGAACATGCTCGGTCGGAATGCAATGAAACCTATCGATCTAACCTGAATTACTAAAATACCCTTGCTAACGATGGCGGATATTACGGTACACACCGAGGGCATCAAGGTCATTCCGGTACATAACCTACGATAAGGATGAATTACATTTGATCACTACAATTGTTAGCGATCTAGAAGGGGGCTTGAATAGATCTTTATGCTTTTTGTAATTTTTTCTACAATAAAATCAGAAGTTAATTCACACAATAGTAATTTAAACAAATTTAAATTCAAGGAGTAGGAAGAAGATCAAACACTTTTTTTATAGAGGTTGATTGCTAAGACCTCGTCCTCTACTTAAGCTCCCACTTAGGATTTTGCAAACCACTTTATTACACACTTTGTAGTTCAGTGTGAACTCTTACAATGTCGCTGATTTCGACTCAAGCTACCTTTACACTTGATTTGTCTTAGGCATAAATCCTACCAATACCGCTGATTTCGGCTCGAGCTACCTTTACAAATGATTTGTCTTCCGCACAAATCCTACCAACACCACTTGATTTCCGGCTCGAGCTACCTCACACGTGACTATCACTAGTCACTCAATTTGTAAAAGAAATAGGATAAAGATCTAATAACAAGTGCTCAATACAAATGTAAACAAAGTAAGAACAATGATGAGCAATTTGGAGCAAGATAAGAGTATTTTGGCTTCTAGAACTTGTGTCTACTCTTCATCAATCATCCACCCTTTATATAAGAAGAAATATAGCTGTTGGGACTTATTCTAGCCGTTGCTATATTGAAATGACCGTTCCTTAATAATCTCCCTTCCATTTTTGGCTAATTGGATAGTTGGAATTAATGTGCTATACCCATAAGTCGACTTGTCGAGTTGTATAAGTCGACTTGTCGAGTTGTATAAGTCGACTTGTCGAGTTGTATAAGTCGACTTGTGACAACATTTTACGTAAACTTGCATCTCCGCTCTTCTATAAGTCGACTTGTGATGTGTAAGTCGACTTGTGGTCTACGATAAGTCGACTTGTATGCTGTTAGTCGACTTGTGTTGACATATCTTCATATATTAGTTGACATATGATGTTCTAGTCGACTTATGTAAGCTTCAACGGTAATATCCACTCAAATCTTCTATAATCTTCACTATTTAAGCCTCTTTCACTTATAGGAAACTTCCATCTTGATTCTTCAATGATTAAACACTTGCCCATCTTGATTTGTACAATTCTTTCATTGTCCCAAAATACCTTAAACAATTTCTTAACCAATTCTATACATTTTATTATTATCAAAACATAAGTGGAATTAATTTGTCAACCACCATTGGTCCAACAATCTCCCCCTTTTTTATAATGACAAAATACTTAGAAATTGTTTAAGAAATGAAAACAAAGAAACATTGATCAAGGTTTTTATACCTTGTCATTTTAGTTAGAAGTCTCCTCAATCATATAAATCATTGAATTTTAATAACCTTAAAAATCAATTAAAATTTTAACAAACTCCCCTTAATCAAGTAACTAAAGAAAATCTAATTTCTCATTTTCTCCCCTTTTGTCATAATCAAAACAACTAATACAAACCAACAAAAGATGAAATATCGCAATCACATTAAATAGAGAAACAAGTCATCAAACACAAATAGTCTCAAATCAAACACACTCCCCCTCAATCAAATGACGGTGACTAAAAGATACCAATTATCAATTTCCAATATTACTCCCCCTTTTTGTCATAATTAAAACCAATATGAAAAATGAAAAATAATGCAAATGCAGTCCATAAACAAAAAACAGCAAACACAAATAAAGGCAATTGTCATAACATAACAATAGTCATTACGGAGAGTGAAAAGAAGAATAGGTTTAAAAGAATCCATGTAGACATAAATGGACTTGTTACGGACATTTCACCAATTAGTCGACTTAGACATCCATAAGTCGACTAGAATATACCAAGATACTCAATTCAATCACATTTAAGCCTAAGTGTAAATGATGATGGAATCTTTGTTGTTGTCTCCACTTATATGCCTTGAATATCTGCTATCAATGTACCATGTGCTTGGTTGATTTTCATTCCTTGCTTGTACCTATAACTGAAACATCCTTTCTTCTCATTGGTACCCAAGCCATCTTGGATCCATTTTGGTTAGTCATATGGCATCATATCAAAATGCACTTATAAAACATCAATAGAAAAAAAAACCATAATATTTTGAAACCAATTTTTTCCTCATTTTGCTCCTCAAAATCGGAAGTCTACGTTATGTCTTTCAACAACTTTTTTTTTGAACATCATCAAAACCTAATACAGAGTACTATACGAAAGAGGAAAATATACACAATCTAACTAATCTGTCCAAAAAGCCCAGCTGACCGACCTTTGAGCCATGACTTCTCTTGCCAATCACAATCTACACGGCTGATAGAGCCTCTCAGTAGCTAAAGTCGTCTCTCA
This sequence comes from Erythroxylum novogranatense, assembly GCA_029891385.1. NCBI lineage: Eukaryota > Viridiplantae > Streptophyta > Magnoliopsida > Malpighiales > Erythroxylaceae > Erythroxylum > Erythroxylum novogranatense. Next base: position 32,716,411 of record CM057228.1, read on the forward strand.
GTCCTGAAAAGACAACGTTACAATTTTGGTGAGTTTTGCGAACTCAATGAATGAACCATCATTGATGAGTTCACCGGATCAAACGCACATATCACATAATTCACTAATATTCATTCATTGGATTCAATCTTATAATGTTATATGTATGAGACTCACATTCGTTGTTATTATTGTGACCGGGTAGCCATCACATACATATACACAATTACTTGCCCATAGGGCTCAGTCGGAACAGAATTATAGAGCAAAGCTCTGTACACAAAACATATATCACGGAGCCAAGCTCTACGTGGAAGTACTTCATTGGCCACTCAAGTTACAGCACCTTATCTGAGCATGCATTTATGAAATGCACCATATACGGATTATGCCATATCAGATAATCACATGCGATATTTAATCAGAAACTCATTATCATCGGACCTAAGTCCGGCATTCAACTTTCGTTGAGAATCCACGTATTATATAGAATTTTAGATCGAAACAAAGCATTTACAATACCATATCCACATAACAAACTCCTCAGACTTTAAGCCCGGAATTCAATCCAATCATAAATACTTTATAATTGGAAGCTAACACATCAAACAATTTCAAAGCAAATCAATCCTAGGAAATCATCTAGGTTGACTCACAAGTTTCTCCCGAAGCTAATGCCTGGAAGAACCAGCAACGTCTAGAGGTTGACGTTCCAGTGGCTCCTCTATAATAAATAACATACATATATATCACAATTTGAACAATTATAAGTGTTTAATAATGCACATGAATGAAATGAAATATGTACAATGCATATTCATGACTATCCTGGGCATTAATCCATCAATTTCATCACAAAACATTCAATTATCAAACTCACGTAACTAGCATCAGTCCGTAGGATTTAAACCTCCATAACCCATTTGAATCCAATTTCATAGCCCAATGAACCATTTTAGATCTTTCTCCAAACACTAACTTTCGGGTCCACTGTTCACGTTTAATTAGAAGGCAAAACTTGCATAATTTGATCCTACATTCTCTAGAAAAGTGTTCCTCTATCTTTTATCTTTCCATTGACACTAAAAACACTTAATTTGGTTTATTAATTTGGAAGATATGCCTCAAACATTTTCATACTGCTCTTATCCAAAATAGTGTACGATACCCAACTTCCATCTAAAATTTGAACACCTTAGAGATTGAATCAAGATTCAGCTTCTTCTTATGATTTGTATCCTTATAAATCTAGTTTTTTCCAAATCAATAATCACCTTAATTGGAATCCTACAGATCAAGATATCATTAAAATACTGAAACTTGTTCAGAAAAATATCCAGTTTACACTACTTAAGAGCACAATCATTGTACCTGTCCCTTTTTTTTCTCAATCATTTTCAATTTGAGTCATAGGGCTATGATTTTTTTTAAAGATGTATAAAAACATCTTACAAATCCAATGGTTCAAGAATCAGGTCATTTGGAGGTCTAGAGAAGAAGTTATGGCCAAAAGACTCCAACACGTTTATGCCCTCACTTGAAATGTACATTTCTTAATCCGAATGCCATAACTTTTGCTACAGATGTTAGATTGACTTCGTTTTTAGACCATCAGAAAGAGAACTTCTATATCTATAACTTTCATGAAGACCTAAAAGACCAATTCTATCGTCTAATGTTAGTATCGTCTCACTTTTGCATCGTTCACTTTTCTTATGTCTACTTTCTATCGTCTGCTTTTCTTCCTTTCACTTTCTATCATTCACTTTTCTTCCTTTCACTTTCTATCGTCTGCTTTTCTTCCTTTCACTTTCTATCATTCAGTTTTCTTCCTTTCACTTTCTATCGTCTGCTTTTCTTCTTTTCACTTTCTATCGTTCACTTTTTTTCCTTTCACTTTCTATCGTCTACTTCTCTTCCTTTCACTTTTTATCGTCTCATTTTTGCGTCCAGAATGTATCCACTTATAAGAATCATAACTTTTGACTCCGATGTCCAAATTTTTCATATAATATACCGTTGGAAAGATAAAAGAAAGATATAAAACTTTCAATAAGGCAACCAAAATCTATCTAGATCAAGTCTAGATATTTTTCCCGAAATCAGAACACGAATTTTGCAATCAGCTTTCAATGCCCTGCACCCTATTCTCAACTTCATGACAACTTTTGAGACTCTTAGAGAGAGAAATGAAATTTTATGTCTTCATACTAAATGTATCCACATATCTCTAGTTTAATCTAAATTAAGAATCATCTCGTTTGGATGACCAAAGAAAATGTTGTGGCTAAAAGATTGAAGCATATTCAGTGAACTTTTTTTCCAGATTTTCCAACTTTCAACACTTTACATCTAACTCATCTTCTACCTGAATTATCTTTTCCATCCAACTCCAAAAATCACTTTTACAACACTCAATGCTCATAACCTTTCAAACACTAAATTAACACCGTAATCGGATTTTTCATCCTCCAACAACACAGTATTTATGAACAAACACATAAATGTCATTTTTCATGCAAATGATAGTAATCTTAGCAATTTGTTGCATGAATCCCCAACTCTAAAAGAATTATTTACTACTTACCTGCTGAAACTCCAAAATCTTCAAGCCCTATTCTCCATAAAATTTTCGTACTTCACTAATTGCAATGATCAACTTCTGGTTTTTCTTAGGGTAGAGGACACAAATGGCAAAATGAGTTTGGTGTAGGAAAGGGAAAACATAGAAATCTCTTTACGGGTGTAAACTGTATACATGGAAAGAAGGAATTTAGATAAGACTTAACCTGTCAACTCTCAAAAAATAGTAACCTACTTGTAGCACAAAAGCCTAAGAGACACTTGTCACTTTCTTAATGACTAAACTCTAACTTAGTTTCTTTTGAACTAAACTCATTAACTCCCATCCTTACAAACCAATTATCTCCAAAACTTCTTTTGATTATTATTTTTTTTATAAATCTAAAATTTTCAGAATTATTTTCTAAATTCACCAAAATTCAAAATATCACAATTTCATTAACCCATAAAATTTCCAATGTAAAAACATTCAAAATTCTAAAAAATTCTCAAATCAATCCAATTATACCCGGAATTATTCATGAATGCATGTACAATTATTTTCATGTGCAAATAAATTCACTATTTATGTACAAGTGCATGACATATCATGCATGAACATGGAAATGCATCTCTAACTCTCATTAGTCACTCACATTTACCATTCTAGCCTTCCCATTACTATTGGGATGTTACACTCATAATCAGCCACTGACATCCTACCTTGCTTCAATTTTAAGAACTCTTGTATCTTCATGTCCAAATAGATCTTGCGCATGTAATTATCTCTGAAGACCCTCAGAAAGTGTTCCCACTTTAATTGGCAAGGCCTGATGGTACTGCCTGGGACAGTTTTCCACCACTGGTAAGCTGGGCCCTGCAGTAAAGATACTGCATAATCGAACCTCTCATCAGGCTCGCAGTCCATCTGATCGAATATCCTTTCTGTCCTCTCTAACCATCCCTCGACCTCAGCAGGGTTTATGCTGCCATAAAAGTCCATAGCTTCCTACTTCCGTAGCCTATCATACATCCTCTCCCTTCTCTCGGGAACTCTAGGAGGCATCTCCTCAAATCAAGGTATCGAAGACTCCCTACTGGCTCCTACCGATCCTTGGTCAACTGGTTGATCAATTTGATCACCTAGAGCGGATGACCTATACCAAACAATAATTTCAATCATAGTCCGTATTTCTTACGATATTTCATGCTTAACATTTCTATATGTCCCAACAAATGCCAACCATACTCTAATACCACCTAAATGTAGCGCCCCCTTATCGCAGGGTACACAATGGGACGCACGAAGGGCATTACGGTATATATCCTACGATAAGAGTGAGCTACATTCAATCACTACACTCATTTCACATAGCATCGTATCATTAATCACTTATAAAGCATCAATAGGAAATCACAATATTTTAAAACCAACTTTTTCCTCATTTCATTTCTTAAAACCAAAAGTCTACATTGTGTCTTTCAACCTTTACTACATGTACATCAACAAAACCTAGTATATAAGTATTATATGAAAGAGGAAAATATATCAAATCTATCTAAGCCATCCAAAAATCCCAGCAAACTGACCTTTGAGCCATGAATTCTCTTGCCAAATCACAATCTACACGACAGTAGAGCCCCTCAGTACCTAGAGTCGTCTCTCGGTCTTGAAAAGACAACGTTGCAATTTTGGTAAGTTTTGTGAATTCAATAAGGTAACTATCATCGATGGTTCACTCAATTCATGTAACAAACCGTTTCACATAACATAAAATCACATTGCTGCATATTTGATCACGTTTCACATATTCACTTAAGCATAGGCAAATTATGCATTTCAATCAATCAAACATACATAACCAAATGCATATGAAATGATAGTGAGACTTTTTTCCAATTATTACGTTGTTGTGACTGAGTGTCTGAACTGACTCGTATCTATTTTAGATACCGAGCTCATTAATAACTTTCCCTTATCCGATGAAGATACAGGGATCATTACACGTTGAGCCTGAGGCTCTGAAACACTTGCGAGCTCAAGGCTCATTTTCACTTGTTGAGCTTTAAGCTCTGATCGTTAGCTACTCTAGTCACAACTTCCATTATCTGATTATGCATTCATGAATGGAATGCATGTAACACAATCAATCACATTATAAAGCACATAGGTCTTCACATTCACATTTAAGCAGCACTTCAATATCTCAATCCATATTACACAATCATCAGACCTTCTGTCCGAAATCCACAATCAAATCTCATCCATTCATTATTCAAAACATAATTATAAGCAAACAATAATTGAAAGAAACTATCTAGGTTACTCACCAGTTGCTTCAGAAGCTAATGCCTGGAAGTTACAACAACGTCTAGAGGTTGACGTTCCAGTTGCTCCTTTATATCAAACAACATACGAGTATGTCACCATATGCACAATTATATTTGTTCAATAATGCACATGTATAAAACGAATTATGTACAATGCATATTCATAAAAATCCCGGGTATTTATCCATCAATTTTATCGCAAAGTCATTCTCATAACAAAACTCATCTTTTTTCTTTTTTTCCAAGTCACACTTTCAGATCTACTATTCATATTAAATTATAAAGTGAAGATGAAGTAATTTGGCCGTACTCTCTTCAAGCAAAGTGTTCCTCTATGTCTTATGATTCCATTGACACTAAAATCACTCAATTTGGTTTAGTAAATAGGAAGATATACCTCAACATTTTCAGATTATTCTTATCCAAAAATAATGTACTATAGCCAATTTCCATCTAGAAATTGAACATTTTATAGATCAAATAAAAATTCAGCTTCTTCATATAATTTGTATTCCTATTTCTCTAGTTTACTCCAAATAAAAAATCATCGCAATTGGAATCCTACAGGTCCAGATATAATCAAAACACTGAAGTATGCTCAGTAAAAAGAATCCTATTTACACTGTTCCAACAGATTCCCACACTTTCATTTAATCAATATTTTTCAATTCAACACCAATTACTACATATTTCCATGTAAAGGTATAAAAATTTGTTAGGAATCTATTGCTTCAAGAATCAAGTCATTTGGATGTCTAGAGAAGAAGTTATGGTCAAAAGTAGCAACCAAGTTTATGTCCTCACTCCTAATGAACCTATGTTGGAACAATAAGCATAACTTTCTCTAGAGATGTCTGATTAATACCATATTTGGATGGTTTCGAAGAGGACGTCTAGATATACAACTTTAATGAAGATATCAAAGTGAAATTCTATCATTTAGAGACACACGGCTGTGTGGAAACACACGGTCAGACTGTGTGTCTTTCGAGTCAGATTTTGTTTTCTGCATCAAAAATACACGGGCCGTGTGAATTTACACGACCTGACCGTGTAACCTTCGGGTTAACTAAAATTTTCATCTCCAAAACCCTAGAAAAAGATTATATACCCATACTAACATCACCTATACACTTAATCTTCCCAAATTCACCACTTCTTATGCAATTATCACTCCATAATCATTCAAACACCAATTATAATTCATTCACTCCAAATTCTCCACTCATTTAACTCATCATCTCAATGTATAACTTCTTCAAATATGCCTAATTTCAATTCAACATCCTCTGTGCACATTTCATATTCCCCACTTGATCATAAACACCCAAAATATAACACATTCCCATACACTCAAAACATAACACAACATAAACATTCATCCATAACTTTTCCTGCACCCAATTCCTAAGTTCATGTCAAGATTTGGGACTCTTAAAGACAGAATTTAAACTCGATGTCTTCATAAGAAAGGTATCCATATGTGTCTAGTTTAATCACAATTAAGAATCAACTCATTTGGATAAATACAGAACAAGTTATGGCTAAAACAAAAAAGCATATCAGTGGAAATTTTTCTGCTAACATTTTACAGATTTTCAAGCTTTCAACATTTACAACTAAGGCATCTTATACCTAAACTATCCCTTCCATTTCATTTCCTTCTACCCAATTCAGCTCAATAAATCACTCACAAACAAATCATGATCTATAATTGATCATTAACCAAAAATAGGGGATATAAACTTACCCATTCATAACCAATCTTCTACACTCATCTAAAACCCACTTTGATGATCATTCAACCTCAAAACATCTCTATAGCATTACATGAATTATTACTCATCCTATATATCCGAAAACAAAACATGTACATAAATTTTTCATCACCCATTACACATACATAGACCTTGCAAAATCAAGTCATCAAATCTCAATTTACCCATCGTTCTAGCTTAAATTAATCATACCCATGACATTTAAAGCATAACTTACTTGATTAAGCTCCAAACTCTTCAAAATCTAACTCAACCCTAGCTCCCAAACATCCCACGTTCACCATCACCTTGAGGTTGAAAGGCTTGGGTTTTTGGTGAGAATGGAAGAGAAATCAAGGTGAAAGAGTAGCATGAAAGATGAGGGGGTTGGGTTTAGTGTGGGTGGAGATTTAAAGAAGTAAAACTCATGAAGAAGAGGGAGAAGCCACAAAAATGATGGAGAAAAACCAAAATAAAAAACGAATGGTCTTTAAATGAGAAATATCGTGGAAAAACAACATAAAAAAGGGGAATTAAATGCCTAATGGACTTAAGGCATTGTTTGGCAAGTGACATTTGTCACTTGGCACATGTCCAATTCTTATAGCTTAAAAAATCCAATTTCTATTCTAATTGTCTCCCAAATTTTCAATGGCACTTGTTAATAATTCCTAAAGTCATTTATCAAAATTTCTATTGCCATGATATAATAAATTCTACTACCATTTAACAATAGTTTTGCCACTAGGCATTTTTCCTAGTTCAAAAATTACCCCGAATTTTTCGAAAAATTTCCTAAAATTCTCCAAAAATTCTAAATCAACAATTACACTCTCCAAATCAAATTTCAATACAAACAAACCACAATTCTCAATAACAATCACATTTATTTAACAATTATGCCCAGAATGTCAATGATTGCATGTACAATTATGTTCATGTGCAAAATTTTTACTATTCATATGTATGTGTATGACACATTATGCATGAGTATGCAAACGCAAATGCATTTCTAAGCTCTCATTGATCACTCAGATTTATAATTCTAACCTCCCCGTAAGTAATGGGATGTTACAAATTAAGTCCAAATTTAAATACCTAGTGATTGATGACCTTAGCATCAATGACCTCTTTCTTCTAGAATATTCATATGAGATAGAAACAAAGAAAGACATATACCCCAAGATACTAAAAAGACATCATGTCTGATTATAAAGAAATTTGTTGGACCCCGCTTCCGAAGCCCAACATCGGACATAAAAGCGTGATGCTTGATGCGTGGGCTGGGCCTCCCAACCTTATCAACATGCACTCGAGCAAATTTCTAAATGATTCAATACGTAAGATTTGAAGCATAAACATGCATGCCTCATTAACATCCAAAAGATGAGTTTTACAAAGCTTTAATAACATTTTAGACCGAATTACAAACTTTGAGTTCAAGTGTCAAAAATACAAAAATACACTTGAACTAATCAAACTCGAAATGTAACTAAAGCCTTGTCTTCCAAAGTACATCTTGAAAATACATAAGCGTAATAATTGGAGTGATGCCATAACTCTTGACTTACTCGATCTCTTGCTCGTCACTGAATGGGGGAGGTAAAGGGGTGAGCTAGAGATCGAGTAAGTCGAGTTGAAATCTTACGATATGAATCATTTAAAATTTACTCGAGAATGCATGTTGATAAGGTTGGGAGGCCCACCCACGATCAAGCACCACGCTTTTATGTCCGATGTTGGTCTTCTAAGCGGGTCCAACATGTCAGGTATCGAGATGTAGGTTTTGGTCTAGTGCTGCATGGCATTGCTTTCAAGGAATAACTTGCATTGTTTTACGTGATTTGAATTGTTTTTACATACTTTGAAATTGCCTTACTTGAACTAAAGATTTTCAATGGTTTTATATTGAAGGGTGAAAATGCCACCTCGAAAAAGAACTCGAGGAGCTATGACTCGGTCTCATTCTCGTCGAGGAGCACGGATGAATCCCATGTCCCGAATCTTTGGGACACATTCGCTCCGATTTACGAGGCACCTAGTTTGCAACAAGAAGTGCCTCCACCGCCTCCTCCTATGCCTCAAATAAATCCCATGGATCCGAGTTTCTTTCAAGCCTTTGCTCAGGCCTTCACGTATGCCATGGGTCAAAGATCTCAGGTCTCGATGTCAGCTCTAGTAGATAGGAGTGGACAGTATGACAAGCTCCGTAAGTATGGGGTTGTGGATTTCAATGGGACAACGAATCCATAAGAGGTCGAGGCCTGGTTGAAGAGGACCGAGAGGGTCCTAGTACAGATGAAATGCACAGATGAGGAGAAATTAGAGTATCGGTCGATCATTACGGGAGACGACTGCATTGGTGGGAATCGATGCCTCACGATCGAGTTGTGCCACTGTAATGCGACATGGAGAGACTTTGGGGAAGTGTTCAGGAAGAAGTATTTCTCCAGAGTGTATGTGCAAGAGAAGGCCAGGGAGTTTCTGAACCTCAGTCAGAGGGACATGAGTGTGAGCGAGTATGAGCTGAAGTTCACACAGTTTTCTCGTTATGCAACCAACATTGTGGCGTCAGAGGAAGACAAATGTCGTAAGTTTGAGGGAGGTCTTCACTTGGGGATCAGGGAGAAAGTCTTGATCCACAATTTCTGTGACTACAAGCAATTGGTGGATGCTGCCCTCCAGGCTGAAAAACTGGAGAATATCATAAATGAAGTAAGCAGGAAGAGGAGGAACAAGGACCAGTCTTTTAAGAAAGGAAGTAGTGCTCCAATGCCTGAGAGGAGCACAAGGAGCTTTCACACCCAGAGTGAAGTGGGTAACAGTGGCTCTACCAGGAACAAGCAGGTAAAGGCAGTGTCAGGGAAAGCCTCTAATGTGGGAGGCACTGGAAGAGCAGGAAAGAGCTGGTTCACCAATCCCCTATGTGATCATTGTGGGAAACATCACCAAGGAGTGTGCCTCAAGTCTCTTGGAGTTTGTTTTAGATATGGAGAGAAGGGGCATATGGTCAAGGATTGTCCACAGGTATCGAGATAGGAGGGGTCGCAATTTCAAGCCCAGGCGTGCGAAGCAGATGGGAACCGGGCCGATTCTTGAGGTAGACAGCTGAACGCAAGGAAGGCTATTCCTCGGGAAGGCCAAGGGCGAGCTCGAGCAAGGGTGTTTGCCATGACTAGGGAGAAGCTGCAGCCGCACTGAAGTTGTCACGGGTATGGCTCAATTGCTTGACTCAGCAGTATTTGTTTTAATTGATTCTGGTTCCACGCATTCATTTGTTTCTGCAAGCATAGCATTGCATGGTGTGAATTATGTGCCTTTGGATAAGCCTTTGCTTGTTAGTACTCCTCTAGGGAGGAATGTGGTGATCAGTCAGGTATATAAGCAGTGTGAGCTTTTCATAGATGGTGCTAGGTTGGTAGTGAACTTACTACCTCTAGACCTAAGAGGGTTAGATGTTATTTTGGGGATGGATACTATGGAGAAATATCTGGCAAAGTTGGATTGTGGTCGGAAAGAGGTGGAATTTGATCTGGGCAACGGTGAGAAGGTGATTTTCAAGGGGGACAGGAAAACATCTTCGCCAAGACTGATTTCAGCTATGCTAGCTGAAAGAATGATGGATCAGGGATGTGAAGCTTTCTTGGAACATGTTGTGGATGCCGATGTGAATGACGGGAAGTTAGAGGATTTTCTGATTGTGAGGGAGTTTCCAGACGTGTTTCCAGATGAGTTACCAGGTTTGCCGCTGGTGAGGGAAATCGAGTTTGTCATCGACTTGATTCCCGAAACTGCACCTATTTCAATACTGCCTTATAGGATGGCTCCAGCTGAGTTGAGGGAGCTTAAGGAACAGTTGGAGGAACTGTTAGAGAAGGGGTATGTCAGGCCAGTTCGTCACCATGGGGAGCGCCGGTTCTATTTGTTAAGAAGAAGGATGGAACATGGCGGATGTGTATTGACTATCGGAGACTCAACAAGGTGACGATTAAGAACAAGTATCCTTTGCCACGGATAGATGATCTGTTTGACCAGCTGCAGGGAGCAAGGGTCTTTTCCAAGATTGATCTCAGGTCAGGCTATCATCAGCTCAGAATCAAGGAGTCTGATGTAAGCAAGACGGCCTTCAGGACTCGTTATGGACATTATAAGTTTTTGGTTATGCCATTCGGCTTGACCAATGCTCCAGTTGCTTTTATGGATCTTATGAATAGGGTCTTTAAGGAGTATTTTGATCAGTTTGTCATAGTGTTTATAGATGACATTCTGGTGTATTCTAAGAGTGAAGAAGAGCATGAGGAGCATCTCAGGATTGTATTGCAGACTCTGAGGGAGAGAGAGCTTTATGCTAAGTTCAGCAAGTGTGAGTTTTGGCTTCATAAGGTGACATTCCTTGGACATGTGATTTCGTAGGAGGGTGTACATGTTGATCCGAGGAAAGTTGAAGCAGTGGTAAATTGGCATGCGCCAAGGCGATGGAGAGGTAAGGAGTTTTACGGGTGCGCGGGTTACTACGGAAGGTTGGTAGAAGGATTCTCCATAATAGCTGCTCCGATGACTAAGCTATTAAGGAAGAATCAAAAGTTTATATGGACTGATGAATGCCAGAAGAGCTTTGAGGAGCTCAAGCGCAGGTTGACAAGTTCTCCGATCTTGATTTTGCCTTCGGGTGATGAGGGCTATTCGATGTACAGTAATGCATCGAGGAAGGGTCTAGGTTATGTATTGATGCAGGGAGACAGGGTGATAGCTTATGCTTCAAGGCAACTGAAGCCATATGAGTTGAATTATCCGACTCATGATTTGGAGTTGGCAGCAGTGATCTTTGCCTTGCAAATTTGGAGGCATTACGTATATGGGGTTTAGACGAGGATCTTTACTGATCACAAGAGTCTCAGTATTCTTGAGCGAAGGAGTGAATTTGAGATGAGAAGGTGGATTGAGTTGCTTAAGGATTATGATCTGCTGATTGAGTACCACCCAGGCAAAGCAAATGTAGTGGCGGATGCTTTGAGCAGGAAGTCTTCCATTGCCCATGTTCAGACAGTTTACCTTCCTTTATTGAAAGAGATGGCTAAGCTTAAGATAAGCTTGAAGCAGGAGGAACCAGATTGCCTTCTAGCTAACTTCCGGGTAAGGCCAATACTCCGGGAGAAGGTTAAGGAGTTGCAGGCGCAAGATGCAGATTTGAACAAGCTTCGGAAGGAAATTCAGAATGGTAAGAATTCTGAAATAATAGTGAGGGATGATGGACTTATGACAGTGGGGAACAGGCTTTCCATTCCAGATGTCAAGGAGGTTAAGGATGAGATTTTGGATGAGGCACACAATGCGCCTTATGCCATGCACCCAGGTAGCACCAAGATGTACAGGGATTTGAGAGAGCATTTCTGGTGGAAGGGCATAAAGAGGGATATAGCAAAGTATGTCAGTAAGTGTCTAGTGTGTCAGCAAGTCAAGGCTAAACACCAGGCACCTTTAGGCAAGTTAAGGCCCTTGTCTATTCCCGAGTGGAAGTGGCAAAGGGTAACCATGGATTTTATGATGGGTTTGCCCAAGACTAGCAGGAAGCATGATGCCATATGGGTTATTGTGGATAGGTTGAAGAAGTCAGCCCATTTCCTGGCAATCAAGCAGACTGATTCTTTGCATGTGTTAGCAAAGAAGTACATCGATGAGATAGTGAGATTGCATGGGATTCCAGATTCCATAGTTTCTGACAGGGATCCTCAGTTTACTTCGAGATTTTGGAGAAGCTTGCAGGAAGCTTTAGGGACAAAGCTGAATTTTAGCACGACATTTCACCCTCAGACGGATGGTCAATCTGAGAGGACCATTCGTACACTTGAGGGAATGCTCAAGGCATGTGTGTTGGATTTCAAGGGAGCTTGGGATGAACATTTTCCATTGGTAGAATTTACTTATAAGAATTCATACTATTCGAGCATTCAGATGGCTCCATATGAGGCTCTGTATGGAAGGAGGTGTAGGACTCCGGTATGTTGGGATGAAGAAGGAGAGAGGAAACTGGTAGGACTAGAATTGATTCAGATGACAGTGGATAAAGTCAATCTGGTTAAGCAGCGGCTTAAGGCAGCTCAAGATAGGATGAAGAGCTACACTGATGCTCATCGGAAGGAGATGGAGTATGAAGTCGGTGAGAAGGTGTTCCTTAAGACGTCTCCTTGGAAAGGAGTAATGAGATTTGGCAAGAAGGGCAAGTTGAGTCCAAGATATGTGGGTCCCTATGAGATTCTTGAGAGGATTGGCCCACTAGCCTACAGGTTAGCGTTGCCTCCGGAATTGTCTCAGATTCATGATGTCTTCCATGTTTCCATGCTGAGGAGGTATAGATCGAACCCTTCTCATATCATTCAGGCCACGGAGGTTCATTTGAGAGATGATTTGAGTTGTGAGGAAATTCCAGTGGAGATTTTGGATACCAAGGAAAAGGTTCTCAGGAACAAGACGGTTCAGCTAGTTAAAGTCCTGTGGAGGAATCATTCAGTCGAAGAGGCCATGTGGGAGCCATTGGACTCCATGAAGGAAAAGTATTCGCGTCTCTTCGATGATTCAGGTAAATTTCGAGGACAAAATTTCTTTTAAGAGGGGGAGAAATGTTGGGCCCCAAATTGTTTTTATTGCTGTTATTAAGCATGAACTGTGTTGATTGTATGATTTATTGCATAGTTTGATTTTATTGAGAGTATTAGTGGAAAATTAAGATTAACTTGAGATTAGTGTGGAATAAGTGGTTATGAAAGGGGTAAACTTTATGAGGGCATTATAGGAAGTTCACTTAAGTTGGAAAGATTAAACTTAACAAAGAGGGGCATTCTAGTCTTTGTGCCTTCATTTAGGCTTAAGGATTTAGAAGAAGAAAAGAGAGAAAGGGAAAAGAAAGGAAAAGAGAAAGAAGAGAGGAAGAGAAGAGAGTTACGGTGGAAGAGAAGAAAAAGAGGAAATAATTGGGGGGTTTGATTTCTTGAGATTTTCGAAGGATTTGAAGCTTCAACAAGTAAGTATGAGTTTATTTCTTCTTGTTTGAGATGGATTGAACCTTGGTTTTTCTTGGAATGATGTTAGAGCCAATGGTTTAGGGGTTTTCGAAAGTTTTGGTTAAATTCTTTGGGTTGATGATTTTGTTGTGTCTTGATGATGATTTTGTGTTAGAATGAGTTTAGAACTGAAGTATAAGGCATGATCTTAAGCTTAGATGTGTTGCTTTGTAAATGGGAAGGATTGATGTTGAAAATGCTGGAAAAGTCGGGTTCAGAGTTATTCTTCAGACCCTTGCGTCATGACGTCCATAAGGTCGCACGTCATGACGACATGAGGTCAGTGCGTCATGACAGAGTGTGCCTTCGTCATGTGAGCCCCAGATTTTAGCAAAGATGAATTTTAGTCTTTTGGACATATCTTTTTCTATAAAAGTCCTTTTGAGGTGATTTTTTAGGCGTATAAGTGAAGTTCTGAATCAGTCTCTAAAGATATGAAATTTTGGATGGAAGTTAAGAATAGAATTATTGTTTCAGCATAAGTTTTTGAATGGGATGTTGGTTCTTGTTTTAGGAAGCTAAGCGAGGCAAGAGGAGCAAGACGATCAAGAGGAAACTAATTCCTGAGCAAGTATAAGCAAGGAATTCAAGGTGGGTTCATATTTATAATAGAGTAAATAAGTCACTCATTGTTTTGCTCAAATCAAGAAAGATTTAATGCTTTTAAATTGCATCAACAATGTTGCATTATTGTTATTGTGAATTGATTAAATGTTACTATATGATTTGCATTCATGACTATTAAACAGGTTTCAAAAAGGGTTTTTCTCCTTTCAAGAAATACATGCACATGAAATCATGTTTTCCAAAATGTATGAAAAGCAAGTTTACAAGCAAGTGCCAGTTTGGCAATCAAGTTTACCAGACTTTGAATCATGCATATTATGTGGGTTTGTGGTAGTCCCAAGAACCGTCACGTACACGTTGACCATAAAAAGGCTTCGCCCGCCTGCCCGCAAGTGGCACGGAGCTCCCCACAAGGACTCCCTCAAGAAACTAGGACTACACATAACCATTTCGATGGGAATGTGTAGTACGTCATGAACCTGGACTAACCCGAACCATTATGCTATGCTTATGTGTTTATGATTTGTTATCATGTTTCATGCATTCTACTCATGAATTGATTGTAAATCAAGCATGTTGAGATGATGATTTTTACATACTCAATTACTATGATTTCAAAGTATATCACGGCAATGAGTTATCTTTGAATAGTTTTGCTTATTTGTATATTATAAATGTGTTTCCACGAGCTTTATAGCTCACCCCTTTTACTTCTCCCATTCAGGTGACGAGCAAGAGATCGAGTAAGTCAAGAGTTATGGCATCACTCCGAATTATTACGTTTATGTATTTTCAAGATGTACTTTTGGAAGACAAGGCTTTAGTTACATTTCGAGTTTGATTAGTTCAAGTGTATTTTTGTATTTTTGACACTTGAACTCAAAGTTTGTAATTCGGTTTGAAATGTTATTAAAGCTTTGTAAAACTCATCTTTTGGATGTTAATGAGGCATGCATGTTTATGTTTGAAATCTTACGTATTGAATCATTTAGAAATTTGCTTGAGTGCATGTTGATAAGGTTGGGAGGCCCAACCCACGCATCAAGCACCACGCTTTTATGTCCGATGTTGGGCTTCAGAAGCGGGGTCCAACAAAATTGCTTTAAAAGACCAAGGTTAGAGTTAAAAAAGGGTTTGAATTTGCCCCTTCAAAATGAATACGCATTTTTGTGACCTTTATATAGGCTTTCCTTTTTTTGGAATATTTCTTTGGGTCTTAAACCCTGCTTATGTCTTATATTCTTTTTAATATTTTTTTAGATAGAGCCTTGCATATTTTAGAATATGTTGATTTATTTTATTTTTTTGTAATATTCTTTATATTATAAAGTGTCTTTCAATTTTGTAGAACTATGATCAATTATATTTAAATAAATATTTTAGGATTAGAAATATCGTAAACTAAAAACATAAAATAATAAGGCTTTAAATGTTGTCCCTTCTACATGCCTTGAAAAACCTTATTCTTTATATGTTGAACATCTTCGCCTCGTATTGGTACACTATATTCTTTAGCTCTACCTCTTCCCTTCATTGTTTGATCAAATTTAATTCTTTTCGTATGTTTTTTTTTCCTACAATAGTTATTAAAAGATTCAGAACCCTCTAATCAATTGGGATCAACATATTAACTTTAAAAGTCATTAAAGGGAGATTTTTTACAATGATTTTAGTGGTGATTTAATACACCTAAAATATGTCATGTAGTTGCTTAAACTAATTTCCTTTCATTTAAGACACCTTGACTGTAACTTTTGTATAATTTTCCTGCTTATTACTGCACTTAAGTCATTAGTTTAAAGGCATACTTACATTTAAGACAGCTCCACATTAATACCAGTGAATTAAGGCCTATTGTCTATAACCATCACAAACGAAATCCTATTTCTACTTATGATATTTATCTCAAAGAACCTTCACACAGCTTTTGATGTAATTTTAGCAAAAGGATTAACCCTTATCCATTTGGAAAACTAATTAATTACAATTAGGAAGAACATGTGTTGCTTTACTGTAGGGATAAAGGGTCCCAAAATGCCAATGCCAATGCCCTATTGATCAAACGATATTAATGGAGAAATAAGTGAAGATTGAGCCACAAGATGATGATGGAATAAAAAGTGTCTTTGATAGTGGTCACAAGTCTTAACATATTGTTCTGCATCTTTTCTTCAGGTTGGCTTATAATATCTTGTCTGAAAAATCTAAAGGCTAAAGTATTTCCATTTTGTGAAAGTCCTAAATCTTTTATAACACTCTTACAAAATCAATTTTACTTCATTTAAAGCAATGCATTTAAGGTAGGTAAAGTGCAACATCTTTAATATAGTTGTCCCTGAATTATTATGAACTTCGCATATTTGCACATATTTTTTTTTGTTTCAAAATTTTCATCTAAGAGCACTCCTTTCATAATGTACCTATTAATTTTAGTTTACCAATCTTATTTCTACTTAATCTCGTTACATTAACCTCCTCATATAACAATTTGTTTCTTTCTTCAAAGAAGGATCTATATGATTGAATTCCCTTTGTAACATATTTGGATAATTTTTTTCCATATAACTATATCTCCTTGATATGAGCTAAAAAAAGGCATATCTTTAATTATATTTTTCAACATTCTTAGTGCTTTTTAATAGTTTCTTGCATTAAATCATATTTGTTGTATAATTGGCTAACCACAAATTGAGGTTCCAACTTTATAACAATATTATAAGGGTGGAGATGTTTGACTAATTTGAAGGCACACAACACTACTTTATATTTTACATCATTGTCATTTTTTTTCTAAATTATGCTTTTGTTGATATTTGATGACTATGTTGTAAAGTCTTTCAAACACACTTAAACTCCACTTCCATCCTCCCTAGAAGTTCTAATTGCATAAATGACCACTTTAATGGTTCTAGTTTTATATTATTTGGTTTTTTATCCTTTAAATATTGTGCATTTCATTATAAATTTTGCAATCACTTGGTGTTTTTTAGAATAAAAAAATTTCAAATTCACCTAAGTTAATAAACCATTTGATGATTTTCCACAAACTTTAAGTTCATGAAGAATCTGTTAAAGAGGCATGTATATGATAAAATTTAGCAGATGTGAATGGAAGTAATGTCTGAGCTTTTTAGTGGTTGTTATTAGAGTTAAGATGACTTCTTCAACCTTTAGATATCTAGTATAGGGTCTTTGATAACTTATTTAACATAATAAATAAGTGTTTCATTATTGACATCTCTTACTAAAAATACTTTAGTAGTTTCTTTAGAAATGGATTTATACAAGAGCATATGATACGAGTGCAGTTAGCTTATCAAAGGATCCATTATATATGCCTAATGGACCAATTATAAAAGGTAAGAGTAAGAACGTTAAAAAGTCTTTGAATAGGCTTATTCAAGACATGAATATAGATCAAACCTCAAATATCATGTCAAAAATTACTTTAGGAGGTCTAGTAGATCCAAAAGGAGATCAATAATTAATTAACAAGATCTAAGCTAATGTTAATGAAGATTTGGACTCATAAAATTCATCATTGGTTGAACATGGCCTTAGATATAATTTGTGTTGCAGCTTGTGTTCCTCTCTATATTAGGGTATGTTATTGTTGAGAATCATTTCTTGAAGACATGGTGCCTATATCATTTAATGCCAAAATTCCAGTATCCATCATGATCTACAATATGATTATGTCCTAGGTCGTGTTCATTATTGAAATCGTAATTTTATATTATCTAAGGAGCACTATAAATAGCTTTTAAATTTTGGATTTTTTATATTTGAGATCTACAAGTGCATTTATCCCTTATTCTTCATTGAATTTCAAAATTTATCAAATAATTCTTTCTTTGTGACATTCAAATCAACGAGTGAGTTTCCTATAAATCTGATTTAGCTTTTTTAGTAAAATTGTAATGTTGTCAGTAGGCTCTCTAGGTTTTATTCTTATCACTTAAGTTGGTATTAAAACTTTACTTTTAAATTAGGTTTGGTTATTCTCTCATTTTATACCTTTTAATTGCTTTTCTATTTCTTATTCCAAATTTTGTCTTATTAGTGAGTCCTTACGCTTTTCACTAAACAACCACTTTTCTTCTTTAGTTAAAATGTATGTTTTATCCCTAATATTTATACTAAAATTTAAGCTAGCTAAAGGTACATTTTAGGCACTAAATTTAAGGCCCCTTATAAGTATTATAGCTTGTGTAAGGTGTATTAAGAAGTGAACATAATGAATTAAGTGCATCAAAATATAATAAGAGGCATAATGGTACTTAATGTAAAATGCATGGATAAATAGGTAATTTGTTTGTTTTGACATGGACATACATACTTATACGTGAAATATGTATAGGAAATTTGATATGTTTTGATAGGTAATTTTCCAAATTTTAAATTAAAACCTCTTATCTTGCAAGTATACAGATCAAAAATCGCAGTATAGATAGGTATCGTCCCACAAGGATTGGTTAGTCACCAAAATGATCCAAATTTTATTTTTTTTAGGAAACTCAAATAATTATATTTGAAAGATCCAAAATAGAAAAATTAAGAGTCATAGATAAACGGTGAATTAAAGTATCAATTTAACAACTTAGGATTGTCATTACCTAACTATGTATGCTCTCACTTTAGCAATGTTCATTATGTTTAGTCCAAAATTTCCCAATGTCCTAATTCTTTCACTCTCAATATTTGAACCAAATAAGCCCTGTTTAATGATGTAAATGAATTATGTAAGCTCTCATTTCCCATTTTTCACTTAACCATTAAAAGGATATGGACAAATTTTTGGACAGCCACTTTTGCATTCAAGACCTCTCTCCAAATGGCAAGGTAACTTGATATATGGAGTGTTCTTGGGGTAAGCCCACTCTCATGGCACTTACTAACAACTCAATTTTAAACCTATGTCACTTATAGACAAGCATTTACAATTATCAATCATTTAAATGGTTAACTATCCAAGTTATCCTTTCATGAAAATTTTACCTAATTTATCAGATCATTAGGGTTTTTATTACACACACTTTTTCTCATTTTTGTAATGTTGACTTAGTCTTTTGACACAATGACAAACATTGGTGATGAATGCCCCTGGTTACTCAACTAGGCCACATTTTTTATTTATTAAGATGGCTTAGTTATAGTGTCATTCTAGCCTTTTGATGCGAAGACAAACATTTGTGATGAATTCCCCTGATTACTCAACTAGATCACAGCTCACAACCAGCTACTAGCTCTATTCTTAATCCTTTTTGAGTCAGCAGAATATATAGTTATTATCACACATTCTTTTCTTCTTGTTTTTTTACCTACTTCATTTCTTTTAGCCTTTTATTTTAATGAAAGGGAAACTAAGATTTTCTATAGATTTAATGGCTTCTAACGATAACTACATATGAATTAGCAACATTAAGTGTAAAACCAAATGTCCTATCATACTCAATACACATGTTTATGTTAAAGCTACTTACAATCTAACTTTATAAGTTAACACATATCACCAGTTCAATAACATTGTTCAAAATTAAACTATTTGACATAAAAACTCCAGCCACTAAACATCCACATAGTCACACAATTTCACACAAAAATTGAAAAAAATTGGCACATTAACACAAAAACATGAAAAATCATGCAAAACATGCAAAAAAAATAGGGAGTTAAATAAGACATGCAATATGCAATGCAAATTGCATACCACTCCACCACACTTAAACAACACATTATCCTAGTCAGATGCCTAAATCACCACTTGACTTCTATAAAATAATTATAGCTTCATGTCTCTAGTTTATTTTAAAATAATAATCATCACATTCGGAGCTCTACAGATCAAGATATGCGTTAAATACTGAAGTATATTCAATAAAACAACCAATTTATACTCTTCCAATCCCTCACTTTCTCTCCATCAATATTTTTCAAAACTGCACCAATGGATGCCAATTTTTATGAAGAGATATAAAAATTTGTTAGGAATCTATTGGTTTAAGAATCACTTCATTTGGAGGTCGGATGATGAAGTTATGGCAAAAAGAATCAAACCTGATTATGTCCTCAATCATATTGTACCTATCTTAGGAAAATTGGCATAACTTGCAATATAGATATCAAATTAAGCTCATTTTAGGACGGTTTCAAAGAGGACTCGAGATCTACAACTTTCATGAAGACTCCAAAGAGAGATTTTGCCATGTAGAGGGTCAAATTCTTGAATTTCCAAAAGTGTACAGTATATGTCCGTTAACGGACATACACGGGGTCTGGAGCGTTTTCCAGACCTGTGAAGGTCCGTTTAAGGGACCTAATATCTGTTTAATGGACATGGACTAGGATGGGGACATTTTTATATCCGAGAAGGTCCATTTAATGAACCTAATTTTTGTATAACAGACATTGGTGATACAAAAATCCTTCCAAAGCATCTCTAATGGTTCCTACATCCATTCTAACATCACTTTCACTCATAATCTTCCCAAATTCACTTCTTCTAATGCAATATCACTCCTTAAACATTCAATTACTAAATTGATTGCATTAAACTCCCAAATCTCAACTCAAATGATTCATCACATACAACAAATTATCATCATTACTATAGTTGTTCTGTATATACATCCTATGCAGCATCACCACTTATAGTGATCATATCTCTTAACTCTGATATCCAAAAAATTTCATAGGTTATATAATTGGAAAGATAGAAAGATAATCTACAACTTCCATGAAGACAACTTTGCCTAATTCAACTCAGATTAATGCAATTTTCCCCTGAAATCATAACACAATTGTTACACCTATGAAAGGATTGAAAAATGCAATATACCAAATTTGAGAATCACAAGCAAAACACAATCATATTTTATTATCATCATGAAAAAAACACTTTTTCAATACTCAATCTTATTGCTAAAACAAAATAGTGTTTGAATGTAGCTTTAGTTACTTATCCCCACTACATCATTGGCTTAGTACAAAATACATAGGGATGCTCATGATCAATATGCTACTAAAGCTACTCAAAAGTTATCGAACTAAGTACAAAAATGCTAACTATCTCGTAGTTTGTCCAATTGCTTTGCAAGAATCGCTAACCTTCTCATTCTACACCTGAGGAGTGAAAACGATGGGGTGAGCTGCGAATCTCAGTGGCTCATACATTTATGGCCATCGGTAACGAGCCACACATTCAAGCATATGTACATATATATCTAGCAATTTAATACTCAACAATTCAAACTCACAACTCATAGTTTACAAGATGTCATCACCTAGAACATATCATGTAATTATCCATCAAAACATAATACTCAATTATGCATCATACTTAACAAATCAATGATGAAATGTACAATAAATAGCTAAGAGTTTCGTGGAACGAACCGAAGAAATCGAAGTTTACACTGTGAAAAAATGAGTCCAATTCTCAGGATCTTGTGTGCCTCAGGAGGGCAGCTGGGAGAAAGCTATAGGTTAATGTGCACGTGACTAACGAAACGAGTTCCTCTTTTACCCAATCATAAGCAAATTTATGCTTAATTCAATCAATCACAATTTCATATTATCATGCTTCTTTTACTTTTTCTTCTTTTCATTTATACGAATTGCCATGACACATTCTAAGGCATAACATGGTCATAAACACAATTCAATTATATCAAAATGTCATACATCTTTTAATGCATGACATAAAACACATCATAAATCATTTTCCACATCACCGTGATTCACAACTTAGCAATTTAACACACAATGTACAAACAAGACAATTTGCCCATATTACATAACAACTATAAATATATTACCCACCTAATTTGCTCAAAAATCCAAGTTCAAGATTGCCTTTCCTCTTGCTCTTGAGTAAGGTTTTCTTAATTCCTTAAAACAACAAACTTTTCATTCAATCCAAATTCACATGTAAATTCATAAAACTTCACAAATAAATATGCTAAAATTGAACTCAAATCTAAAATACCCAAAGTTTATCTAGGCTAGAAAAACCTAAAACCTAGCTTAAAAATCCAAAAATCAAGATGGTTTCATCTTTCTATTCTTTCTTCCTTCATTCCCAACATAAACCTTAGTCTCTATTTAATCCCTTTTTGAAACTAGCAAGAAGAAAGATGAAGACTTACCTCTAACAAGTTTATTTCCTCTTCTTTTTCTTCTTCTTTCTTCTTCCTTCCAAGCTTCCCACGATTTTCCTTCTTCTCTTATCTTCTCTACGTTTTTTCTTTTCTCTCTTTTGCTTCTCACGACACTTCTCTCTTCTTCTTCTTCTAAATTCAAGACTATATTCCATTCTAATCTTCCAAAAATACCCCTATTAGTCTTGTTCTCCCCATTTTGCCCCTTCTTTTTTCTTTACCTACTAACTCATTTAATCTTTTTAAACACCATACCATACTCGAATTTAATTCTAATATTTCCATCTAATTTCTAATATCTATTTATGCCCACTAATTTAATGACTAAATTCTAAAAATAAAATAAAATAAACAAGCAAATCATAATTAAATAATCAAACAAGTAATAAGTAATTTAGAAAATTTTTGGGGTCCAACAAGGTCAAAAACGGTCCCATGAAATGTAGACCCCAAACATCAAAGACATTGGCATCTTGTCCCTTTTCGATATGCTCCCAATTCTTTGACACCTGTCACACTTCTTCACCCAATGTTGTGCATCCTTAAATAATTGGCCAATAAAATCCGCACTTTAACACCCTTGTGGCTGTCTTATTGGCTCCATAATGTCCTGTACAAGATAAATTACGATAGTGAGTTAAAATAGCATTAATTTCTTTGTCAAGAACACATCTCCGAATTAGTCCAACAACACAATTTCTGTAAAGAAGTGGATCTTCCCACATATACTACTTACAATCATGTTTAAACTTTTTCTGCTACTGGTAAGTTAAATTAGGGGTAAGGATAACACCTATAATGTAATTTGCAATGTCACCATACCAAGGATGGTCTGATTCTTATACCAAGAGTAGCATCTCATTAGGGAATTGTTCATTGATTTCTTTATGTAAGTTTGATTCCCCTCCTTCCAATCTTGACAGATGATTAGCAATGAAATTTTCTACTCCCTTTTTATCCTTGATCACGATATCAAATTCCTGTAGGAGCAGGATCCAGCTAATCAACCAAGGCTTGGCATCCTTTTTTGCAAAAAGGCACTTCAGGGATACATGATCTGTATACACAATCACTTTTGAACCAAATGAGTAAGACTGAAATTTATCGCAAGCAAAAACTACAGCTAACAGTTCTTTCTCCATTGTGGTATAATTAATCTGAGAATTCGTCAAAGTCCTGATGACGTAGTGAATAACATGCAACTTCTTATCCTTACAATGCCCTATAACATACCTAATTGCGTAATTGCTAGAATCACACATCAACTCGAATGACAAGCTCTAATATGGTGGTTTTAACATTGGTTCTGACACCAATGCCTTCTTCAACCTGTCAAAAGAAACTAAACAATTATTATCAAAAATGAAAGGAACATCTTTAACTAACAAATGAGTAAAGGGTTTAGCAATTAAAGAAAAATCCTTTATGAATCGTCGATCGAACCCGGCATGCCCTAAAAATGACTGGACCTCTTGAACATTATTTGGCAGAGGAAGCTTATCGATGACTTCAGTTTTTGCCTTATCCACTTTAATGCCTCTGCAAGATATCTTGTGTCCCAAGACTATTCCCTCCTGAACCATGAAATGTCATTTTTCCCAATTTAAAACTAAATGGGCCTCTTTATACTGTTGGAGAACCTTGTCCAAATTTGTCAAACTCTGCTCAAAAGAATCTCCATACACTAAAAAGTTATCCATAGATACCTCCAAAAAAATCCTCAATCATGTTGGTAAAAATGGCCATCATACATTGTTAAAATGTAGTTGGTGCATTACAAAGTTCGAACAACAAAAGTACCATATAGACTTGTGAAAGTTATCTTGGCTTGATCCTCTGGATAAATGAATATCTGATTGTAGTTGGAATACCCATCCAAAAAATAGTAGAATGCATTTCCTGCAACTTTCTCAATCATCCGATCCACAAAAGGCAGTGGGAAGTGGTCTTTCTTTGTCACTGAGTTGAGCTTCCTATAATTAATACAAACTCTCCAACCAATGACCATTCGTGTGGAAATCAAATTACTCTCCAACCAATGATCATTCGTGTGGAAATCAACTTACCCTTTTCATTTTCCACCACGGTTGTTCCACCTTTCTTTGGTACACATTGGACTTACCTATTCACTGTCTGAGATTAGATATATAATTCCTGCATTTTATAACTTAATCACCTCCTATTTTACAACTTCTTGCATATTTGGATTCAAACGCCTTTGCCTATCCCTCACTAGTTTACATCCATCCTCGAGATTCATTCTATGCATCATAACACTCGGACTTATCCCTCGGATGCCTGATATCTACCACCCCATCTCTTTCATCATCCTCCTTATATAACTTCTACTACCTACCTCTCCTATTCATCACTCATCTGGTTTGAAATAATCATAGATAATGTTTGATTTTCACCCAAAAATACATACCTCAGGTGTGAAGGTAAAGGTTTTAACTCTAGGGTGGGTGCTCTCTCATTAGAAGGTGGTATAGGTGGCTTGATCCTCACCAAAGATTCCTTCTCATTTTTCTCTTCTTCCTATCCATCCGTCTCTCTCTTTCCACTCTCATCTTCTTCATTTAATTCTAACTCCCTTTCACTCTTTGTTTTTATCATTCTACCAGTTATCTCCTCCACACACTCATCCATCACATCCATTCTCATACAACAATCTGGCTCCTCCTTGCTTTTCAAACTCTTATTAATGTTGAACTCAACTTTTTCATCACCAATACATAAAATCTAAACGCCATTATTCACATCAATCAATGCCCGACCAGTTTTCATAAATAGGCGTCCCAAAATCAATGGACAATTTCTATCATCAGCAACCTCATAATGACAAAGTCAATAGGAATCACAAACTTATCTACTTTTACCAAAAACATCTTCAAAAAATATGAAAGGCTTCGTTATGGATTGATTAGCTAACTGAATTGTCATTGATATTGGCTTTATGTCATCCAAGTTCAACTTCCTAAAAATAGATAACGGCATCAGATTAATACTAGCTCCCAGATCACATAAACATTTAAAAAATTCAACACCATTAACAATACAAAAAATAGTAAAACTCTCTGGATCGCTTAGTTTCGATGGCATATTGTTCGTAATCACAGAGCTGCAATTGGATGTCAATGCTACTGTCTGATTTGAATCCCAAGTTCACCTGTGAGAAAGTAATTCCTTTAAGAACTTAGCATACTTAGGTATATGCTCCAAAACTTCTAACAAAGAAAAACTCATATATAACTTCTTCAATATTTCCAAAATTCGGTTAAATTGAGTCTCCACTGGATTCTGACACACTCTCCTAAGAAATGGTAATTTTAGAACATATGGTGGAGGTGGAACATATGGGGGTTCCTCCTCCTTAGTGACTTTCTCCATACCTTATTCCTAACTTTTCTCCACTGGATCAACAACTTCCTTCAAGATTGGCTTTAGTAACTCGTTTCCACTTCTCAACTGAATTACCTTTAAATGTTCTTTTTGCTAAGGTTTTAAAGTGTTGGGAAGGTTACCTAGGGGTCTGATTGATACTGCGGTTTCTATCTGACCCATCTGTACCTGTAGGTTATAGATTGACGATGCTTGATTTTTTATCAACTGATCAGTCTTCACTTGATAAATTTTCAGTGCTTGATAAGTCCGTGCCTATGCCTCCTCAATATTGTTCACCCTCAATCTAATTGTACCCATCACTTCCATCATCTTTGAAAATTGAGAGCCTAGCTGTGAAAGTTGAGAATCTGTCCTTGCATCTTGGGCTTCCATTTTTGCCTCTAGCCTTAATTCAATACCTCCAAACTTTGACTCTAAGACAAAATGTGAGTTACTTTCCCTTCCCTAAAATTCGGGGGTCTTTAAGGTCTCCAATTGATTCCTACAGGCTTAATCCACGAAAAATATGGATGCTTTTTCCATCTAACATTATAAGTACCAGAATATGGGTTATTACTTGACCTCTATTGGAACCCTAAATAATGAGCTTATTCTGTGCCTTCAGTGCTCATCAAATAATATTCCGATGAATTATGACTGACCACTCTACAAATCTCACAATTTTGATGCCTATACTTCAAAGAACTAGATGAAGGTTGAAGATCACTTACCTGTTTCCTTAATGATGCAATTTATGCAAATAAAGTAGCTATTGAATCTACTAACATAACCCCTTTCTGTTGCTTCATCTGTAATGGATTACTCCTTTCATTATACCAAAGGCAGTTGTTAGTAGTTATATCTTCAATTAGTTCATATGCAACATCTATGGTCTTTTTCATTAATAAACCTTCTACAGCTGCATTAATGGTGCTTATACTTGCTGAATTGACCCTATTATAAAATGTTTGTAGCAAAAATTTCCTGGGTAGATTATGACGGGGGCAACTCCTCTATAACTCCTTAAAACGCTCCCATGCCTCGTACAATGATTCTCCCTCATATTGCTGAAAGTTGGTAATTTCCTTAATGATTTTTGTTGTCTTTGTCAATGGGAAAGATTTGGACAAAATGGCTTGCACCAACTAGTTCCATGTTCTAACTTGTTCTGGAGTAAAGGAGTTCACCCATGTGTTTGCTAGATCCTTTAGTGTGAAGAGAAACAATCTCATCTTCACTGTATCTTCCATCGACCCATTTTGTTTGAAAGTATCACAAATTTCAAAAAAAATTGGCAATGTGGTATTAAGATCCTCATGTGGCAAACCATAAAATTGAGCATTGCTTTGCAAAATATTAATTAAAGCATACTTGATTTTGAAATTGTTCGCCTTCACTGGTGATTTAGCAATTCCTTGCTTGTTCGGGTTACACCCTGTCTGTATAAAGTCCATCAAAGTTCTTTCTACCACTATGTTCCTCTGTTCAACCATTATCTACTCAATTTGATCTTGTCACCATGCCTTTTTCAATTCCTTTTCTACTTTGGTGATGTTAAGTCCTCGCAATTTCTCCGCAACTACTGCACTCCTCATATGCATACACCAATTGCACACAAGAAAAGAATATAAAAGTAAAAATGAAAAGAAAGCCCAAATCAAAACAATTCAAACCAAAATCAATGCTAGGTGTAATCCTCAGCAACGTCGCCCAAAACTTGATACATAATTTTTAAAATTTTAAATTAAAACCTCTCATCCTACAAGTATACAAATCGAAAATCGTCGTATAGATAGCTATCGTCCCACAGGGATTGGTTAGTCACCAAAATGATCCAAATTTTGTTTTGTTCAAGAAACTCAAATAATTAGATTTGAAATAAGATTTGAAAGATCTCAAATATATTTCAAATCTAAAAATTAAGAGTCATAAATACATACTTTAGGGTTGTCACAAAAGTAAGAACAAAAATTTAGAAAATGGTGAATCAAAGTATCAATTTAACAACTTAGAATTGTCATTACCTAACTGTGTATTCTCTCACTTTAGCAATTTCATTATGTTTAGTCCAAAATTTCCTAATGTCCTAGTATTTTGGCTCTCATTACTTGAACCAAATAATCCCTATTTAATGATGTAAATGAATTATATAAGCTCTCACTTCCCATTTTTCACTTAACGATTAAAAGGATATGAATAGATTTTTGGAAAACCAATTTTCCATTCAATATCTCTCTCCAAATGGCAAGGTAACTTGATATATGGAGTGTTCTTGGTGTGAGCCCATCTCATGGCACTTACTAACATATTTCTTAACTCCATATCTCTATGTGAGTTAAGTATGGACAATCATACACCATAAACATCAAACAACATCAAACACATCTATAACATTGAATAAAGTGAGGTATTACATAGTTTAGGAAATAACAACCCTAATAACTATGTAGAAATCCATAAAAATCTCATCCAACACGTTCATAACATATCCATACTTCCTCTCATTCAGCACAATACAACAAAGAAGCAAGAAAAGAGAAAAAGTAAGGCTTATATGTTGAAAAGCAAAGCCGGAATTCTATGGTGGCAGCTTTGTGTCTCCTTGAAATCCTTTGATTCTACCTTGAATTCTCTTGGTTTTTCTCTCAAAAATGGGTTCTTCTCTCTGTTGGACCTCGTTTGTTTCCGGAATCCAACTCTTGTAAAATCATGAAACTTGAGCTTTCTCTGATACCACAACTGTTGGACCCTACTTGCGGAGCCCAACTTCAGATCATGAAACTTGACCATCATCGGTTCATCTTCTTTCTCATAAAATCCCAATAATTTTTTTCCTCAAAATTGTTCAATGGCGTGCCCATACAAACCAGTCACTATACTTGAACTCGTTTCTCTTATTTGTGAACAGGATTTGGAAATCTTCAAATCATAATTTCAATTTGGCTTCTTCAAAGAAATCATATCTCTAAGCCTCTATTTTGTTTTGAAGCAAGAATCACCTCATTCGGAGGTCGGATGGGGAAGGTATGACCGAGAGAATCTAACATGTTCATAACCTCAATCATGTAGTAACATGTCTTGGCGCGATTGTCATAACTTTCACCAAAAATGTAGGATTAGTTTCGTTCTTAGGCCATTGTAAAGAAGACTTCAAGATCTAAAACTTTCATGAAGACCACAACGTCAACTTCTTCCTATACAATGGTCAAAAATTGCGATTTCATGAAGTTGTCCCGTGAATGTCCGTTTAACGGACATGCATGTCCGTTTAACGAACATTGTCAGGCCAAAATGCACTTTCTCACCCGAGAAAGTCCGTTAAACGGACATCAAGTCCATTAAACAGACATGGGTGATGCTAGGGGTCCTTTTTAACCCGTAAAGGTCAATTAAATGGACCTAAAGTCCGTTAAATGGACATGGGGGTTCCCAAAACCCCTCCAAACCCTCTCCAATGCTTCCTACATCCAATCTAACATCATATACACTTATAATCTTCATAAATTCACTTCTTCTAATGCAATCACACTCCTAAAACATTCAATTTCTGCTTTGGGTGCATCAAACTCCCAAAATTCAAGTCAAATAATTATCACAAACCCAAACTCTTCTCATTCACCATGATTGTCATGTTTAAACTTCTTATGCAGCATCTTCACTTATAATGCTCTTATCTTTTCACTCTGATATCTTAAATTTGCATACTATATAGCGTCAGAAAGCTAAGAGGATCATATATAACTTTCATTAAGACATCTTGGTCAAAATCATCATAGATTAATACAGAATTTCTTCTGAACTCAGAACACACAATTTACCCTCATGAAAACTTGAAAATTTATCCCAACTTCACTCCCTTAATTACACATCATTCATAACAATTTAACTACCAGTTGGAATTCATCCAACCCTCAATCTCAATTCATTTGACTTCTCATATTCATCAACATCCCTATATTCATAACATTTCACTGAAGTGATATATATACAGATATATATATATATATATTATGTCAACCATTCATGCTCTACATTCATCATCCTGATCCATACATCATTCATAATTCATTAACAACAAATCATAATTTACAAAACTTCAATGGCATTCGAAGCCACAATACATTAATGTTTCAGAATCTCTAAAGTACACAAGATACTTGAATAATAATTGCTCAAAATAAATTATAGCTTTGTTTACATAAATCTCTCCAAAGCAAAACAAAACATGCAAATTCGGATTTAGTCCTTGATTCACTTTTACTTGATCTCTTGTTCTTCACCTGAAGATGGGGAAAGAGAGGGGGTGAGTTCGAAAGCTTGTGGGTAACAGTTTTATAAACAGTAATAAGTAAAAACCATTTGAAACTTTCATGATTATAGCAAAACCTCATTGAGAATTTATAAAACATTCAATTCTCAAAATTGTCAACTTGTCAAGCAAATTCTCACTTCACCCAAATCAAACAATCATTAAACTTATCAACGCATGAAAACACATAAACACATCATAATGGTTTGGGTAGGTCCATATTCATGACGCACTACACATTCCCATATAATGGTCCTGTGTAGCCGTAAACTTAAGGGAGTCCTTGAAGGAGCTCCGTGCCACTAGAGGGCAGGCAGGAGAAGCCTATTATTGGGTCAACGTGCACGTGACGGTTCTTGAGGGAGTACCACAAACCCACATAACATGAAGTTCATAAACTTGAAAACATTTGGCCCATATGGCACATTTCTGAAAAAAAAAAACTTGACTTTCATGAGCATGCACCATTCATATGCAATTCTATCATCATTTCACAATTTCACAACCAAAAATATATGCCAATCATAATAACCCTTTCTCAAATCATGTGGAGGCAACATGTACCACAATTACGAAGCATTTAGCAATCATTCTAAAAAATTCATTTACAGAAAGCATATGGAAATTTGCAAGCATTCAAAGAACAATAAATGCGCTTTTATCAAGTAGTTGGAAAAATCAATTAATTGCATTTATTGTAAGAACATTTATAGCTTATTAACTCAATTATAAAAATATCACCCACCTTAATTCCTTGCTTGAAACTTGACCCAAATTGCCTCCCCTTGATCTTGATTCCTCTTGCCTCTTTTAATCTCCTTCATCCATGGCAAAATTTCCAAATCAATAGACATCCAAATTGAACAACCCATAAGACATAATCACCAAAATTGGTCTTAGAAAACTTACACCCATACCATTCTTAAGCCATAAGAACCAAAATCTCTCTAAAAATCCAACAAATCAAAATCCATTCTTACCTTGAATCTTTACCAAATGAAGAATTTCTTGGCTTGAATGTAATCTCTCATCTTCTTCCACCTGTTTCCTTCTTGAATCAACTTGAAATCTTTCTTGAAAACCAAGAAATGAAGAACCCTAGCTTTTCCTCTTTTTCTCCCCTCTTTCTCTCTTTTTCGTGCTTCTCTCTTCTCTCTCTTTCTAATTCATGTTTTTACTTCTTCTAAATGCAAGCCCACTCTTTTCTTCTCCCTTTTATACCATTAATGATTGAACAATGTCCATTTTGCCCTTACTTATATGCCTTGCAACTTAAATGGCTTAAGTGGTCTTTCAATTTTGCCCCTCATGCAAACTTATCACCTTAATACAATAATTCAATCAACCCATGCCATAAGATCTTACTCAAATTAACATGCTAATTAACTCCCATTAACATGCTAATTAATTCCACAAAAAAACCCTATTAAGACCTCAAAATTCATTTAAATCATACTTAACTCCTTTCAAAAATCAACACCTTTTCTAATCATGTAATTGAAGGAATTTGCTTGTACTTCCTTCTAGAGAAATGTTCCTCATTGTCTTAAGTTTCTAATGACATCAAAATCATTTAATTTCGTTTAGTAATATGAAAGCTATAGCCTAAACATTTCCAAACTGTTCTTATGCTGAAATAATATGCTATGCTTAAATTCCACCCAAAAATTTACTTTCTTATAGACTGAATTAAAACTCAATTTCATAAGACAATTTGTAACCTTATTTCTCTAGTTTAATCCAAATTAAGAATTATCTGATTCGGATAACTAAAACAAAAGTTATGGTTCAAACACTTTCAGATTGTTACTAAACCGAGATTGTACACTATACCAAACTTCACTCCAGAAATTAAAAGTCTTAAGGACTGAATTGAAATTTGATTCCTTCAGATAACTTGTAGCTCCATGTCTCTAGTTTAGTTAGAAATAAGAATCAAATCATTTGGGACTCTACAGATCAAAATATCATCAAAATACTAAAGTATGTTCAGTAAAATATCCAACTCATACTCTATTTACTAATCCTCTCACTTTGATTCAATCAATCTTTTCTACTTTATTTCAAATTCAAGAATTCTCCTTTTCTATACACATGAAGAATCGCCAACAATTCTTCATTTAATAGTTCTAACTTCCAAGGAAAGTTCGGGGTCCAACACTCTCTCCCTTGGATGTCTTACAAGACTTTCTTCTTTTCTAGGGTTTAAAATTGAGTTTTTATACCCCATTTAATGCTTAAAACGACATAAAAAGGAGGAAGTTGCTGGCTTGAATTTTCCAGAAAACTTTGTTTTCTGTCTTGAATTCAATCCCTTCAAATTGGGCCATTATTTAACCAATTTGAATTTGAATTTCTACTCTTTCTTTTCGATGAAAAAAAGAAAAACATTAAAAAAAGAATCGTATCTTGCAAAAGCTTAACATTGGTGATGGGTCGGCCCAGGAAAATTCCAGCTTTCTGTTGGGTCACATAACTTGCTTTCTCTTTGGTTATTCTATCCTTCCATCCTTCAAAACCACCTTCAAACCTATTGATTAAAAAAAAACAATCACTTAATCATGCCCAAAACATATGTCCAACATAATGTAAGAAAAAGACATGCTACAATGTCATGCAAAATTCATACAAAACCTAATCTTAAAGACCTAATTCACACATATTAATGCATATTCACATACATTCATACATAATCATGCAATTATATGAAACTATGACAAAACATAAGCTAAACAAGTTAATAACAATCAATTTATCACGATTAACTAACAAATTATCCTTAGAACAGTATGTACAAACGCCACCTATTATGTTTGCTTGGATTTATGAACATAATGTGAGGGGAATTAGTAGAAGAAGTATCCCATTTTCTTATGGAATTTTTTGGTTAAATTGGATGTCTTTTTGCATTGTTCTTGCATAATAAGACAAAATTTAGTTGATTTGGGATGTGTATGGATAGGTTCCACTAAACAGACTTCTGTAATTTGGTCATATCTTGGCCTGTAGACCTCCAAATTGGATATTTCCAATTGAATATAAACTAAAGACATTGGTATAAAACTTTGATGAAGAAGGAAAAATTTGATTCTACCTCTAATATTTTTTAATTTTGTTTTGAATTTGAGTTCTGGCTATTGTCCTTGTTTTCTAATAATCTGTAGTGTTTTAGGTATAACTCCTTGAATAATTAACCATGTTGTATTAAATTTATACCATTAGAAACTGAAGGCATGTGAGAATGAAATTAATTGATAAGATTATAGGTTAATTTGGGAATTAAAGGAAGAAAAAGGATCGATATGCAATTTTTCTAAAGTTAACACATGGACCAATTGGATTAAGGCAAGTGTGACCAATAACAATAAAGCATGTGTGCCCAATAGGAATTAAGCATGTGTGTGAGTCTTGAAAGATCATAAATGGGCATATATAATGGGGAGATGGATGGCACTTTGAGGGTTTTAACTTCAGATTTTTCTCCTCTCCATTTCACCTTCTTCATCTCGTCATTTTTCATGTAAGAAATCAAGTCAATCTTAGGTGGATATCAAGTTGGTGAGTCAAGCAAAGCCAAAGAGGAAAGGAAGGAATGACATTAGAAGAACAACTTTACCAATTTAAGGTTTAGGACTACAATTAGTTTAATCCCTCTTAGTGTTTATGTTTGAAAGGATATAAAGAATAAGTTGGATATGAATGGTTATTGGGATTATTTTTGGTGTTATTTTGGTGTTACTTTGCATGGAAATGGTTGTGTATGACAAGAGAGTATTGTGTAGTGGAATTTTGTCTTAGGTTTGTTTGGACCAATCATATTGTTTTAGATATAACTCAGCCTACAGGCCTCTAAATTAGATGATTTTAGTTTCATATAAAACTTAAGAAATAGAAATAAAAATCTCTAGGAGAGACTCTGACTTAATTATGGCTTTATGACATTGGAAATTAGGATTGAAAATGGTGACGTGATGTTGCCCCTATTTTGGAGCAGCTTGTGATATTTGATCTATATCTAATGATTGGAAAGTTCAAATGGTCTAAGTGTTAGTTCTATAGAAATTAAAAACATAGGGGAACACATTTCTAGAAAACCTTAAAACCTAATTCAAATGTTTTCTATACGCATATTAAGGAAAAATTGGAGTTCGTCATGTGATTTGCTTCTTGACTGATTGTTTGCTTATTTTTAGACCCAAATTGCACTATTTTGAGTTTATTTTCATTTTCAATTTTTGCCAAATCTTATCCGAACCTTCTTGAATGTGTATTAAACTTTTCAAACACCTAGAAATAAATGAAATATGACTCACCGTATGTGAATTGGGTGATTGAACATTGGAATTTAAGATTGATCATAATGCATTCCAAAGAAAACTTACATGTACATAAATGATTTGTATGCATATATGTGTATAGTATGATTATGCAAGTGTGATTTTGACACCCTTCTAATAGTGGTAAGTTATGACTTGCATGTATGAACATAGATACAGATTTTATAATTTGAAATGTATATCATATTACTTGTCAATATATGAATTGTGAAATTGGAGAAAGGTTAAAGGAAATCTTATAGTGCCTGTTCTATTGTCTTGGTCGTGGATAGATAGGCATGCCTATATGGATACAACACTCACAGAAAGTAAAGTAAATAGTTATAAATAAGAAATACAGCATGACAACATAAATAATTGGTATTGATGAACATTTGTATTTGTATTGATAATTCATATCAATGAGCATTGAATATTAATATTTGGCTTATAAATGTGCATTTTTGGTATATGGATAATATGTTGAAGCATATTTGCATTATATACTTTGCTTAAATATATCATCCGTGTTTACATGAGCGTTGAATATCAATGTTTGGTTCATGAATATGAATTTATGGTATGTAAGTTATGATATTTATAAATGTGTGTGCTTGAAAGATGACGGCTATGAGTGGTCATCTAAACTAGATGTTTTCCCCACTAAGCTTTCAAGCTTAGCACAGGTGTTAATCTGTGTAGGTCCAGGTCATAGGAGTGAGGTGGAAACATCTACAAGGATTAAGGCCAACAACTAGGAGTAAAGTACCTTTGGATGTGTCTTTTAAGTAAAGAATGGTTGTATATGTAATAAAGGAAATTGTATGTTTTCCTTTTGGATTAACATGTAAATATAAAGATGTAATACTTTTTTCAACGATAATGTTAAATGATATGAAATTTTGTAATTTGTATATGCGTAGCATTGAATAGAAAAATGTGTGATAATAGTCCTTAAAAATGAATAGAAATCTATGCCATGACTGTTTGGACAGAAATTTGGTTCCCAAGTATGTGGGTAGTTGCAGGTTCCGTATAAGGGGTGTTACACTAATATTTACACTAAAACTTAATTTAGACCCTAATATTTGAGATTATTAAAATATAAACTTATTATTTCAAAATATTGTTAATTAAATTCTTAATTAACTTAACCCTTAATCTCATCAAAGTTTCATCAGTTAAGTGTCACATCATCACTAGCATAACCTATTTATTAATTTTTTCAACTTATATATGGCTTGCTAATGCCAAGTGAATCTAAGTGAATTAGTTGCTCCAGTTTAAAAATAAAAACTTTTCTCTTTTCTTCTTTCTTTTTCTTCTCCATATGATTTTTATTATGGTGATACAATAAAGTGGACTTCATAATCTCAGTGTTATTAAGGAAAGGCTCTAAGTATATATAAAACAAAAAGTAGGTTGTCGTATATTTTCCAAGGGGAGAAAATAAAGATTTGATTATAAAAGAAAGTGAGAAGACACCCCATTTTAACAAAAACAGGTGGGCATTACTCTTACTATACTTTGTTGTAATTTTTTACTTTACAGGTGGGCACTACTCAAAATCTAAGAGAGAAAATCCTCCTTTATTTAATAAAATCACTATTGTTGATTTGTGCCAAAGATTTGAGTTTTCTACTCTATTGAATATGTCTAAAGATGGTGTAACTTTGACACAATGGCAAATTAGAGATGATTGATGACATGAGTCTCTTGCCTTCTAGTGATCATAATGACGTGCATATTTTAGCAATTGATGATAGCCTCATTGACTGCAAGGTCATTAAATAATTGCTAAAGATTTCATCTTGTAAAGGTTTGTATCTTAGTTCCTGAAAAATTTTAGATAATGAGTTGTGTTCATTTTTCTAAAGATCGTGATGGACAGTGGAACAAAAGCTCTTGAGTTCCTTAAATTGGATTAAGTGAAGAGCACATTACGTAAACATAAGTGTTCATCACACAATTCTTTAGAAACTTAAGTTCATTCGTGAGTCAGGGCTTACTGATTTGTTTATTTATTGTATGAATGGTATTGACCGTCAAAGAAGACGGAGATTTTATGAAAAAAATTAATTTTAGTGGAATTGGTGGTGGCATTGTTAGTGTTAGTGATGACAACACTAACAAGCTTTGCAATTTCCATTACCATAGTAAAATTCTCATGGAGAAAACGAAGAGAAAAGAAATGAGAAAAGGACATAAATAATTCCCACCAATGCCTCATGGCATTGGTAGGTCCAACATAAGGAGAACATTAATTAGAAAAAGCCACATCAATGATGATATGTCGTTAACTAAAAGAATATTGACAAAATTACAAGTTTCATCAATTGGAAGATTGATTCAAGTGATTTTAAAATGTTAAATTTTTTAGTGCTTCTAAATATTAGGTTTTAAATTAAAATTTAGCACAAACTTTAGTGACTAAAATGTACTTTAGTCAATTTAAGTTAGTCCCTATTATTTGATAATCTATGAAAAAAGACTAATAAAACCTTTAGGCATTTTTATTGATCTAATAATTTACATAAGTAATGACGAGACCACTAAATATTGCAACAATTAAAATAGGTTTAATTACAATTATTAAAAGACTTCAATAATAATAATTCCTAATCTCAATTCCAACAGTTAATATTACTAATGACATCAAACACAATTTTATTAAAGAGCAGATTCAATCTTGCCAATTTTATTGGACAAAGCATTAATTTAAGATTCATTATGGAGGATGTTACTATCACCATTTCTAGTTGTGAAAATTAAAGGCATTTCAATACTTACTAAGAGAAACCATATAAAGAGTATAACTTTTAAAGTCTAGATTAAGGTAAGTTAACCAATAGTGTTAGTAAACTTAAACTTTACCCAATTCATAGCAAATTTAAGCACTGAAGGAATGAATCAAGAAAATATTGTCTTATACTCACTTTAAAGAAGTGAACTAGGTTGGAACAACAAGGGAAAAAGTATAACTTTACAAAAGATATATACTAAGATTTTAAGGAAAATTTAAATGCTTAGAATTGGAATTTGAATTCTACTATTTGTTTTATCTAAAGAATTAGACTATGCAATTAGAAATTTTAAATTCGAATATATGATTCTAAATCCAAATTAGAGAAAAGAAAAGTAAGTTACTTGAACAATAAAATAAAAAAACCAAATGAGTTTGTGAATATAGTGAAAAAGTGATCATCAGTGCACTTTAAATGATGGTACTTCACTTTTGTTTTATTATTTTGGGTGTTTTAAGATTGGAGTGCTTATAGACTAATGGTTAGAATTGAGAGTCAAAATTATTATTATTAAAGTGTCATAATAATTATAAAGAACCTACTTTAGAATTAAAATTCTAATTTCCCTAAACCAATTTGAATTTTTAAGATAACATGGGCCCCTTTCTTGATTTCACCTTGTGAAGGTATCTTTCTCTTTCCATTTCCATTGGTTTAATCCTTATTCTTTCCTTGAGTAGTTAGATGCACACTTTTTCCAATTTCTATAGACAACCTTCCTTCTTCTTGCACACACACGTCATCAGCTTATTAGTTGACCACTTATCCTTATATGTATTACAAGAGACTTTGAAAGATCCTATTAAGGTGGCATGGCATTCAAATTATGATCCACAAGTCAAGACTCAAATATATCAACTTCAAGAGCCTTTAATTAAGCCATAACATCCCTTATTTGTATAATGTGGTGACATACACCTCTAATACTGGTGATTTTTTAATATTAGAATCTCATAATCAAAATTATAACAATTGCCTTATCTGAAGACATGAATTGCTCATGTATGGCCTTCAGTAAAGTGCAAACATTATCATGTTGATCAATCAAATCTTGAATACTAGCCAAGCTCTTAGTCTTCATGAACATTATACTAACTCGATTACATCACTTCAATGTTTTATAAAGATCAACCTCATCAGGAAAGCTAGCTTTAGAGGTGGTTCATCCTTCCTAATAGCATAATCAATATCTATCTACCCCCAATGAAGAAGAATTATCTCCTTTCAAACCTTATAGTAATCACCTTTTAACTTATGGATATCAAATTTTAGATCAAAAAATTCATAAGTTGAATGACTTCAAAACAATTATATACATTCTTATGTCATAAAATTGAGCAAACAAACATAATCATCCTTTACCAATGTAAAACGTATGATAAAATGAACTAACAACAAGAATTGCATGTGGGTAAATTTTTAACTCAAATGATTCATATGCCTTTTTGATGAAACCATCAAATTACATTCTATTTCTTAATCCTTATTGGTAAATTAAGAAATATAACATGATATTCATATTAATTAACCATACAAATGCAATGATATTCTTGTGGGATGATCTTATTAGACTAGAATTCATTAATTACAAAATAAATCCCTTTACTGTATATAATGTTGAAGTCCTCAATGCATAAGATTAATTAAAGATGTTGTGACTAATCTTTAATTAACAAAATGAATATTGCTAGGAATTAAACTTTATGAATCAATTAATTCAAATACATATAACAAGTATGTCTATAGCAAACTCTATGACATACACACATAGAAACATTGATTATAATTCAAGAACAAACTTAAAACATACTTCAAATATCAGTTTGCATATCATTAATGATTAAATGATGATTCAAATATAAATTCATATATTTAATTTTGGATTACTAAAGAATCTAAACATTGAAGCATATCAAGGCATTTAAAATCATGCTTTGATACTAATTGTTAGGGAAAATTAGTCACTAAATCCAATAAAATTGGATCAAATTAACTCAAATCTTATACATGTAAGAAACCTAATATAAATGGTAGATTTAGTGTAGAAGCAAGAATTAGAATATAGTAATCTCTAGTTATTGATATAGTTACTAAAGTGTAACAAAAGCCTTGAATTTTATAGAGAATTCATTAAAAAAATTGATTATAAATGTTGCAAACATAAACTTGATGATTGGATTCTTCTAAACCCTGAGCAATCTAATTTATTAGTGAATTAGTTTTATGAGTGCTAGGTTTTAGGGAATCCACAACTATGAAAAATTCTATTAAAATAACATTCTTTTATCAATATTGTCTTTATTGAAATGATACTTATTAAAGGAATTTATTTTTGAAAAAATTAGACCATTTATTGAAACAATGTCATTATAGAAATCTATTCAATGAAAACCTTATTATTGTACTTTTCTAAATGTAGGAGCCATCTCCATCAATCTAAATTAACAATAGTAATTCAATTGAGTTACCAAAATCAATAATATGTTTTGGAGATCACAACGAGTAAAAATCATTTCACCAAAAGTATTTGAGCTCATATGAGCACCAATTGTATTAGATTAGTAACAAGCAGAGGCCACATTATAAGCCATGAAAGATGGAAAAAAGAAAACTTTAGTGCATAGAAGAGAAAAAGAAAAGAAAAGGGAAAAAAAGACAAAATGATTTTGGTTGAAAGGAGGATATTTCTAAATCTGGGAAAGTTGACAAGAATTAACATGGATCAAATCATATTTTATGAAGTTCTTGATGCCAATATTATGAGTTTTGTACTGTATCGATCGATATCAGTCGAAAGGTACTATACCGATCAGAAAATGGTACAAAATTAGGTATACAAGTACCGATCACTAGTACCAAAAATGTAGCACCCCACTCCTGCAGGACCCGAACCCGACATCATGGGTGATATCCGAGTTCGTGCCTCATGAAAGTGAAATGTTAAAACAGTCAACCACTTGACTTTCGGTACATTTTTTTCCAAAAAAGCAATGCAAACGTATGCGGAAATCAATTGTAAAATTGGCCACACTTTATTTCATAAATATTTGCATTAACAACATTTCAATCATTACATAAATCATCAAAATTTCACTTTTAATTAAGCCCATTTCTGAGACAAAACACTTATAATCATAATATTAGTCCACTTCATAATCAATTACAAACCATTCTACTTTGGAAAGTTATTACAATTAGAAATCTTCAAATATACATGTTACAGGAATTGCGGAAAACTCAAATCGATACAAAAATAAGAAAAATACAAGTACATAAGCAAACTGATCTCGACCTCTATCCTTTACGTGCATGCTGAAGGTATACTCCCGTTTGCCTAAGGGGTATTCTTCTGATCCTGAAAAATATTTGCAAATTTTGGGTGAGTTTTGTGAACTCAATGAGTGACCATAATCGATGGCTCACCCAGTCATATAACACATAATTCACATTCACATCATTTCATATCACAACAATCAATACAGTTTAATCATTCATATTATGCGTATGCAGTGCACATGAGACTCACTTTCAAATTATTATTATTGTTGTGATCGAGTGCCTGAACTATCCCATATAGGGCTCATTGATAACTGCCCCTTATCCACTTGGGAGATACAGGGCTCATTAAACGTTGAGCCTGAGGCTCTGAATCACTTTTGATCTCAAGGCTCATTTTCACTTATTGAGCTTTAAGCTCTGATTGTTGGCTACTCTAGTCACAACTGCCATTACATTTCATGCATTCATGTAATGGAATGCATCAATCACATTTGTATGTTCCTATTCAATCTCATTCCTATATCTTCGGACCTTAGTCTGGCACTC
Source organism: Erythroxylum novogranatense (assembly GCA_029891385.1). Lineage (NCBI taxonomy): Eukaryota > Viridiplantae > Streptophyta > Magnoliopsida > Malpighiales > Erythroxylaceae > Erythroxylum > Erythroxylum novogranatense. Next base: position 32,757,462 of record CM057228.1, read on the forward strand.
AACATTAAGTTGAGAATTACACTTTCACTTACATACCAATGCACATTCAAAACACATTTAAACATCAAATTAAGTACACTTAGTTCTTCTCATTCACATACAAGCAGCACTTCAACATCTCATCAATCATCGGACCTTCTGTTTGGAAATCAACATAGTCAATCACATTCATACAATCATTCATTAATCAGTTAATACAAAAATTCAAACCAAACAAACAATCAGATGAGATCATCTAGGTCTACTCATAGTATGCTCCAGATTTGCATTTGTTTCCATAATCCGAAAACATTTGGATGCGAACGTTCTGTCCTGTATCACCATTATGCAAAACACAAATTGCACTCACATTATTAAATGCGCAATCACATAAACATTCAATTTTACACATATGTATATGTATAATGTATAATGCATGCTCAATGACAATCCTGGGTATATTTTCTAAATTCATATCTCATGCTCATTCCCATTTCATAAGTCATATATATCTAATTGAACTTAGATTTACAATTCATTTGCACAAGATCATTCTAAATTCTCCATTCAATCTCTACCCTTGTATGTGTCCAGCTTATTCATAAGCTTATATCTCAAGAACATTTGATTACTCTATATCATAACTCAATTTCTTGTCATCTCTTTTCTAACCTTAAATGATCTCATAATACCCCATTCTCATTCAAAATTAATCACTTATTACATATTACTCAACCTCCTTGAACATAACTATAATCATATAAACATCTCCATTCCCATTATGCTCATACATTTGGTACTTTGATTTCATCCATCCATTCACTAAGTTTTAACCTCCATTTTCACTTCAAACCTATCATACATCAGTCGCATAAACCAAGGATCATTCTAGGTTCACTTTAAGACCTATTTAAGCCTTAATTAGGGTCACTTTACCTGTGAATGTCTGTTAAATGGACCTTTACGGGTCACTTAGAGAAATTTAAAATTTGACCCTCTAGACGTCAAAATCTCACTTCAAGGTCTTCATACAAGTTGTAGATCTCGACGTCATCTTTACAACCATACATAAATCAACTCAATCCGAGTTCTACAAAAAACGTTATGCCTCTTGTACTAAAGTATGTCCAATTGCATTCTATGTTTTCCAGATTTTTAACTCTTTACTTACAACATTCAATTCCTCATGTTTAGTCAATCATTTCTAGTTCAATACTCATCATTTATCCATTATTCTAACTTTATTTCAACTCAATATCATCCATAACTAAATTATATCCCATGATTGATCGTAAACACTAATAACATATCATACATATACATACACATTCATCTTCAACTTTCTATACTCAGTACTCAATTTCATGTCAAATTATAAATGCCTAAAGATAGAATTTGAATTCAATGTCCTCATACAAAATGTAGCCATATGTCTCTACTTTATCCCAAATTAAAAAGCATCTCATTTGGATAACTACAAAACAAGTTATGGCTAGATTACAGAAGCATATCCAGTGGGATTGTTACAGCTAGCATATTCCAAGCACTTTAAACACCATTATCAATTTGTCTCTAAAATTTCATCCTAATTCTTATCTATTCAAGAAACTATACTTGCATTTTCTTTAAATTCCATACCCAATCCAATCCATTCCTAAAACAACCAATGATCCCCGTTTTTATCCATCAAAAATAGAACATGAAACTTCATTTATCAGTCAAATTTTCTGCACAATTTCTACATCTTTTTGACGATCCTTATATCACTAAATCATCACTACAACATCTTATGAACATCAATCATCATATATGTAAAGGTAAGACAATTATTTGCTCATTTCATCAACCACATTCCATCATATATAAAGGACCATTTTGTGATCAAATAACCCATCCTCATACATATCTCTTTTAACAAATCATAAGGAACAATATGCTACTTACTTAAGTTAGATTCAAGATCTTCAAAATCACCACTAAACCCTAACTCTTTCATCTCCATGATCATCAACTTTCATGGAGGAATAGGTTGGGTCTTTGAGTAGCAAGGTGAAAGAGACAAAGAAAATGAAGTAGCAAGTGAAAAGGGAGAGCAAGATTTAATATGGGTGGAGGTGGGAGAGAGTGAGTGGCATAGATGAGAGAAAAGAATGGAGAAGGAGAAAATGAAGCGAGCAAGTAACGAAATCATGGTGAAAGATCATGAAATGGTCTTTCAATTAGCTAGAAAAATCATGAGTGAGGTGTGTGGCAAGGCAAGTGACACATGTCACTTGCCACATGTCACCTCCCCATGGTCCCATTTGGTCCACTTTAATAATTATTCCATTTTGTCTTCAATTTCTAATCCAATTGACTCCCAATTTTCAATGACACTTGTCATTAAATCCTAATTTCATATATAAAAATTTTCATTGCCATTTAACTCTTATTTCTACTACTATTCACCAATTGTTCTACCACATGGCATTTTTCCTAGTCTGAAATACCCTTAAATTTTAAAAAATTTCTAAATTTTCACCAGAATTTTAATTCACTACTTATACATTCCCACTCAATTTTTAAGACACAAAACCATAATTTGCATCATATTCACATTAAAATAGTCATTTATTCCCAGAAATGTCAAATGAATGTATGAACATTTTATTTTAATTTGTGCAATGATCAATTTCACATATGTGTATGCTAACATTATGCATAAGCATGAAATGCATTTTTTTAATCTCTCTTTGATCTCTCAAATACCATTTTTAGGATTCTAACCCTTAATATGAGAACGAGATGTTACATTTCTCCCCTCCTTAATAAATTTCATCCTCGAAATTCTTATCTGATTGATCAGGAAGGCAAGGGAATTGTTTCCTCAATTACTCCTCCGTTTCCCATTTAACTTCACCACTCGAGTAATTTCTACCAATTGACTGTAGTCAACGAAATCAATCAATCCTATATTCATTTCTTCTGATATCACACTATCTTAACTATTTCCTCATCATATTTCAGATTACTCACAATTTTTTTTCACTTCATAAGCTATCAATACATCTTTGTCAAATCATATCATTATTTCTTAGCGTGTTCACATATCACACATTATAATTCTGAGACATCTTTATTGATAATACAACTCATAAGTTATTGGTCCTAGGCTCTCAGTAACTTCATGTGGACCAATACAATTCGATCATAGTTTATCCTTTTTCCTAATCTAAGCACACTTTTTCTCAATCTAAACACGAATTGGCAAGGTGATACTCTCAAAGACATTCCATCTTTTGCTTGATACTTCACATCTCTTTAGTGTTAATACACTCGACTCTTACGTCTATCTCATTGTGTTTCGTAACCTCGATGTTGATCCACTAATTTCATTTGTCTTACTTGAATCACTTAGTTTCTAACAGAGATCAAGTTCACTATTCAACATTATCTCAAATCAATTATAGCCTTTATCCATTTTTAGGGCCTCTTTATTTCAATGTAAGGGCGAACGATTCTTTTTGTCATATAACGCCTCATACAGTACTCTAATTGTATCACTATGATAATGATTGTTATACTATACATTGACCCCATGTTCTTATGAACTCCAAATTATAAGCTTTAAGCATACCTCCAACAGTTAGGACTATTGGTAATTCAAACATTCAATCACTTGTTTCTACTTCCTTAGCAGTCAATTACTATTTCGGTGTATTCCTACTAGGACATATAGCTTAAGTTGATATATGTGCTTTCTTTAATAATCTCTTTACTTAATCATCTTTATTGGGTACACATACTTCTTATTTCAATCACATAATAACATTTTTCCTATTTAGACCCAAATTTCTGATTCATTTTCAATTCCTCAAGATTTACAATTCTTGGATCGCCAATTTGGGCTTTGCCAATCTTTTCACATGAAACTGATCTTAAACTTCGATAGCTAATAATATTTTTATTTGCCCAATAGTCAACTCCACATTCTATACTCCTTTATTGCATTAGGTTTTGTAACCTCAATAGCTGAATTTGCGCTACACCATTATTGAATTTTCTGTTCAATACATAAGATACAACACTAACTTTACCAAGAAATACCCATTTACACAATCTAAATCTTCAAGTAATCTTATCCATTGTCTTAGCCTTACATTTAGCTCTTTCAAACTCTACAATTACCTCAAACTTTAATGATCTGTATATTTATATATAGATCCAAAACGTTTCATTGTACATATAATGTCTCCAAGCTCTCAAAGCAATCACCATTATAGCAAATTCTAAATCATGTATCAAAATCAACTCATGGGACTTTAATTTTCTCTATGCATACAAAATCACTTTATTATGCTACATTGGATTTCATCCTAATCTCTGATGTAAAACTTCATTATGTACTATATAATCTCCAATTCCAAATGATATTATTATCATTGGTGTTATATTTCCTCAAAATTCTCTTTACATTCATCCGTCATACGATTTACACGTTTTTCCTCAGACATTTTTGTCAAAGAGCTAAGGTCAGTAAAACCCTTAACAACTTTTGGTAGTGTCCAATTCCTAGCCAATTCTAGAAAATTTCAGATCTCTCATATATACCCTGGGGTTTCTCTCTCCATCATTACCTCTATTTTCTTTGGGGTTTCCCAATATGCCATGTTTTGATACTATACAACCCAACATTTTATTCAATCGAGCTAAGATTCACTCCTATTGAACTGAGCAAATGATTGTTTCTACCTTCGCGATATGTAAGATTTTCTTAAGTATTCAAAAATATTATTCTCCACTTATCAAACACATTCGATATGTCATCTATGATCATAGTCACTAATTGTTACAATTTTTCTCGGATCATTTTAATCTTCAATACCATAATACTGTCAAGGCATTGTTAACTCCAACAGATATCACCCAAATTGCCTTGCATCCATAATTGATTCTCATAATTCCTTAAGTGACTAATTCCTTAATTAAGGTAATATTATCTCATGTCATTTTTAGTTTCCCAATTGAATTCTTTTCTCAAACAATTTTCTCCATTCATTCAATTTCCTCTTATTTCACATTGACTTATTCAAATGCCTATTTAGTCGTACTAGTTTCTCCACACATTTCAATTTATTTGAAATCTTTACTTCCTGGGTTGATAACATATGCCTCTTATCTAATTTGTATCTCCTGTTCATATGTGCACAGAATATAATGGAGACCTAAGTGCTCCTCACATTAGTAATAATGTCACCTCCAATCCAATAATCCAATCACATAGTTGGATACTTTACATTAGACAAAATGGATACACTCTTAATAGCATATTCTACCTCTTATGCTTGAGTCTCCGCTTGGGGTGTGACTCCAATATTCACTTTTGATTCATTACATATTCATTTCTGATTTGTTTCTTCATTTATCACTCTTAAGCTGAATCGTCTGATCAACTTAACCTAATTTAAGGAAATTCTTCTTTGAAAGAAGATTTCTTGCTGCTTTCATCAATACCACTCATGAAATTTTTATACTCAACTGTCTTCACTATTACTCGTTAGCCATTCTTAGTACCTTAAGAAGATCAATTTAAACTATGCATATTATCTCCTTAAGATCAATTTATGCCATAACTAATATGATCAGAACATCCTTTTTAATAAAGCTCATTGAAGCGTTAAGTAAATTATTTACTCTAGTACCTTGGAATATACCATCAAAATCATTACATCTTATTTAGAGACATATTTAGGACAACTCACCAATTAGTAGCTTATGCTAAGGATACCTTGATCTCATTTGACTCTAGATAACACTTCCCCTTTTACACCTGTCCTCGATCATGGGGATTATGCTATGATCATGTCCTTCTTCTTTTTTTCCTCTAATTGATCATATATAGTAACATCATTAACAATCTCAATTCATTTCCGATTGATCACTATAAGCACTTTCACATCTTACTCTAACTCATCTTAGACTTTAAACTATAGGAACTATAATTAGTAATTATTCAATAAGTCACCGATTGCTTCCTATATCATCTCCGCAAAAATAATACACATATACTTAATATTTTCACTTGTCATGGTGATCCCATTATCAGATATACACTCACACAAGCAAGTCAACTTAACCTTGACAACTTTTTCATATACTGTTATCATCGTCTCACCTTTCAATTTCCATTATTTCGTCATCCCTACGTATGTTCACAATCAATTCGGAATCATAGATGTACAATCATCTTGAAATTCGATTTCGATCCCACTAACATATTCTTACACTAAGTCATAATCTCTTATCACAATAATCCAACAACCATTCCAAGCCCAATTTTAGCCTCTCAAGATCATAAAAAACTCTGTTTTTCATTTAACTTTGTTAATACACTTTAAATCTTGTCATGTCTACCACATATCTATTTTCCTTAATCAATACATAACAATATATTCACATCTATCCCACATGCAAGGATAGATTAACCTAGTATAATATTGATGTCATATTCATAATACATTCACCAATATAAGTGTGTTGAACCTTTATCTGTCATATCTAACCACATACTATCTCTTATTTTTAGATATCCACAACTTCCAATTTTTTCACATTCTAACATATTATCATTTTTCTCACTATTTCTATCCGATCAAGCTCATAATAAATGCTCATGCATTTGACTCATGAAAATGCGACTCAAACTAGGGATCAGTTGCTACTGTCTGCTATAACATGACAAAATTACATGTATCTTGACACATATATCAAAAAATGCCCATATAAGATAGTAATTCTGGGCTCTGATACCACATATGTAGCACCCTACTCCCGCAGGACCCGAACCTGACATCGTGGGTGATATCCGAATCCGTGTCCCGCGAAGGTGACATGCTAAAACAGTCAACCACTTGACTTTCGGTACATTTTTTTCAAACAAAACAATGCACACATATGCGGAAATCAATTGTAAAATTGGTCACACTTTATTTCATAAATATTTGTATTAACAACATTTAAATCATTACGTAAATCTTCAAAATTTTACTTTACACTTGGGCCCATTTATGAGACAAAACACTTATAATCATAATATTAATACACTTCATAATCAATTACAAACCATTCCACTTTGGAAAGCTATTACAATTATAAATCTTCAAATATACATGTTACAGGAATTGCGGAAGACTCAAATCGATACAAAAATAAGAAAAATACAAGTGCAGAAGCAAACTGATTCTGACCTCTGTCCTTTACGTGCATGCTGAAGGTATAATCTCGTTTGCCTAACGGGGTATTCTTCTAATCCTAAAAAATATTTGCAAATTTTAAGTGAGTTTTGCGATCTCAATGAGTGATAATCATCGATGGCTCACCCAGTCATATAACACATAATTCACATTCATATCATTTCATATCACACACACTAAATACACTTTAATCATTCATACTATACGTATGCAGTGTACATGAGACTCACTTTTCAATTATTATTATTGTTGTGATCGAGTTCCTGAACTGTTCCATATAGGGCTCATTGATAACTGTCCCTTATCCGCTTAGGGTATACAGGGCTCATTAATCGTTGAGCCTGAGGCTCTGAATCACTTTTGAGCTCAAAGCTCATTTTCACTCATTGAGCTTTAAGCTCTGATCGTTGGCTACTCTAGTCACAACTGTCATTATATTTCATGCATTCATGCAATGGAATGCATCAATCACATTTGTATGTTCCTATTCAATCTCATTCCCATATCATTAGACCTTAGTCCTGCACTCAACATTAAGTTGAGAATCACACTTTCACTTACATGCCAATGCACATTCAAAACACATTTAACAATCAAATTAAGTACACTTAGTTCTTCTCATTCACATACAAGCAGCACTTCAATATCTCATCAATCATCACAATCATCGGACCTTCTGTCAGTAAACTAATACAGTCAATCACATTCATACAATCATTCATTAATCAATTAATACAAAAATTCAAACCAAACAAAAAATAAGATGAGACCATCTAGGTTTACTCACAATATGCATCCAGATTTACATTTGCTTCCATGATTTGGAAACATCTGGATGCGAACATTCTGTCCTGTATAACCATTATGCAAAACAAATATTGCACTCACATTATTAAATGCGCAATCACATAACATTCAGTTTTACACATATGTATATGTATAATGTATAATGCATGCTTAATGACAATCCCGGTTATATTTTCTAAATTTATATCTCATGCTCATTCCCATTTCATAAGTCATATATGTCTAATTGAACTTAGATTTACAATTCATTTGCACAAGATCATTCTAAATTCTCCATTCAATCTCTACCCTTGTATGTGTCCAACTTATTCATAAGCTTACATCTCAAGAACATTTGATTACTCTATATCATAACTCAATTTCTTGTCATCTCTTTTCTAACCTTAAATGATCTCATAATACTCCATTCTCATTCACAATTAATCACTTATTACATATTGCTCAACCTCCTTGAACATAACTATCATCAGATAAACATCTTCATTCCCATTATGCTCAGACATTTGATACTTTGATTTCATCCATTTGTTCACTAATTTTTAACCTCCATTTTCACTTCAAACCAATCATACATCAGTCCCATAAACCAAGGATCATTCTAGGTTCACTTTAAGACCCATTTAAGCCTTAATTAGGGTCACTTAACCCGTGAATGTCCATTAAACAGACCTTTTACGGGTCACTTACATAAATTTGAAAATTTGACCCTTTAGACATCAAAATCTCACTTCAAGGTCTTCATACAAGTTGTAGATCTCGATGTCCTCTTTAAAACCGTACATAAATCAACTCAATACGAATTCTACAGAAAAAGTTAGGCCTCTTGTACTAAAGTATGTCCAATTACATTCTATGTTTTCCAGATTTTTAATTCTTTACTTACAACATTCAATTCCTCATGCTTAGTCAATCATTTCTAGTTCAATACTCATCATTTATCCATTATTCTAACTCTATTTCAACTCAATATCATCTATAACTAAATTATATCCCATGATTGATCATAAACACTAATAACAGATCATACATATACATACACATTCATCTTCAACTTTTTGTACTTAGTACTCAATTTCATGTCAAATTATAAACTCTTAAAGATAGAATTTGAATTCGATGTCCTCATAGAAAATGTATCCATATGTCTCTACTTGAACCCAAATTAAAAACCATCTCATTTTGATAACTACAAAACAAGTTACGGCTAGATTACAGAAGCATATCCAGTGGGATTGTTACAGCTAGCATATTCCAGCCACTTTAAACACCATTATCAATTTGTCTCTAAACTTTCATCATAATTCTTCTCTTTTCAAGACACTATACTTGCATTTTCTTTAAATTCCATAACCAATCCAATCCATTCCTAAAACAACCAATGATCCCCGTTTTTATCCATCAAAAACAGGACATGAAACTGCATTTATCAGTCAAATTTTCTGCACAATTTCTACATCTTTTTGACGATCCTTATATCACTAAATCATCACTACAACATCTTATGAACATCAATCATCATATATGTAAAGGTAAGACAATTATTTGCTCATTTCATCAACCACATTCCATCATATATAAAGCACCATTTTGTGATCAAAGAACCCATCCTCATACATATCTCTTTCAACAAATCATAAGAAACAATATGCTACTTACTTGGGTTAGCTTCAATATCTTCAAAATCACCACTAAACCCTAACTCTTTCATCTCCATGATCATCAACTTTCATGGAGGAATAGGTTGGGCTTTGAGTAGCAAGGTGAAAGAGACAAATAAAATGAAGTAGCAAGTGAAAAGAGAGATCAAGATTTAATATGGGTGGAGGTGGGAGAGAGTGAGTGGCGTGGATGAGAGAAAAGAATGAAGAAGGAGAAAATGAAGCAAGCAAGTAACGAAATCAAGGTGAAAGATCATGATATGGTCTTTCAATTAGCTAGAAAAATCGTGGGTGAGGTGTGTGGCAACGCAAGTGACACATGTCATTTACCACGTGTCACCTCCCCATGGTCCCATTTGGTCAACTTTAATAACTAGTCTATTTTGTCCCCAATTTCTAATCCAATTGACTCCCAATTTTCAGTGACACTTGTCATTAAATCCTAATGTCATATATAAAAATTTCCATTACCATTCGACTCTTATTTCTACTACTATTCACCAATTGTTCTGTCACTTGACATTTTTCTAGTCCGAAATACCATTAAATTTCAGAAAATTTCTAAATTTTCACCAAAAATTTTAATTCACTACTTATACATTCTCACTCAATTTTTAAGACACAAAACCATAATTCGCATCATATTCACACTAAAACAATCATTTATACTCGAAAATGTCAAATGAGTGCATGAACATTTTATTTTAATTTGTGCAATGATCAATTTCACATGTGTATGCTAACATTATGCATGAGCATGAAATGCATTTTTTTTTTAATCTCTCTTTGATCTCACAAATACCATTTTTAGGATTCTAACACTTAATATAAGAATGAGATGTTACAAAAAATATCTCATATTATCGGTGGATATTTGAAATACTTGTCGAATACTGATCGATAACGTAAATTTTAAAAATCTAGAGAATTGTTTTGCCAAAAAAAATTAAAATGCCCCCTTATCCTGACGCTACTTTGCTACTCTCACTCTCTCTCTCCCGGTTCTCCTCTTTGGCGACTATCCTCTCCGATGACCCTCCAGCACCACCTCTTCCTCCAGTTCTATCTCTCTCCCCGTAGGGACTCGATCCCGAAAATCAGACCCCAACGGGAAAACGAAATGAAAGACGGATAACAAAGAGGCGGAACGAACAAATCGAAGCAATTCAATTACGAATCAAAAACGAATTAGATCGAAGCAAACAAATTGCTTATTCGAATTTAAACGAATTCCGACATCCGTAACAAACACTTAAGAAAGCTTATCGCGTTGCGTTGGAAACCTTAAACTTAATCTCTTCGATTACGTGTAAAAAAAAATTTCTTTTCGTTCTTTCCTTTTCTTTTTCACCCCTTTCATCATTATTGAATCTCATTCATATCAAGCAATTAATTCCCCTTTGGAAAATTCTTTCTCAAACAAGACTCAATTCATATAATTTGCCTTGATCACGTAATTTCTCAATCTTTAACAAACATTTATGCTTATTTCTATTCTTTGCCATACAACCAATTTTATCCAAAATTGGGCAACATAACGGCAGCAATTTAAACTAATCCAACCTGCAAATGGTTCTAAAACGCATTTCTATAATCCAGTCCAAACACAAAATCCTCACACCAATACACAAATCACAATCAATCTCTACTCAACTTACATACAAAACCATAATTTATAATTCATAGCTATACATAATTCCAATTCCATAAATCAAGTTCTTATACAATTTCACAATCCGAATACATCATGAATGAGACGCGTACACTACATCAATGGCATTCCAAGCCATAAACAATTTCTAATGTTTATAACCCAAAGTACACAACGTACAATAATTCTAATCTTGACAATAATTCAATGAAATTACATATAAATGAAAACTCTCATTCTTTTTTCACCCGGTCTTCTTCTTATCACCTGTGGATGGGAATGAAGGGGGTGAGCTTAAAAAGCCCGTGGGTAACAGGTTTATAATCAATCATAAGCAAAAACCGTTCAAAAGTTTACTGCTATAGAAATTTCTTGTTGAAAATCCATAAAATGCTCGTTCCTCAAATTTTCATCATGTATTCAATTCCATATTCACAAAACATAAATGTATCAACTTGTTCAAAAATCACAATTTCATAATGCAATACATCATCACATAATACATATCTGAATGCAATTCAATCCAATGCATAGCTTAGCACATTAAGATGCAAATGCACAATCAATTGGCTCGAGGGTTCCGTGAACAAAACGGACAAACCGAAGTTTATACCGTAAACGAAACGAGTCTATTTTCAGATCTTGTGTGGCACAAGCGGCCAGCCGGGAGAAGGCTTTTACGTCGACGTGCACGTGACTTACGAAACGGTTCCTCTCTCGCCCACACAATCACATAAGCAATGCTCAAATCATTTAATCAAAATGAAATGCTTTCATGCTTTTCGTATTCTTTTCCTTCTTTCCAATAAATCACAATGCCATGCTCAGATACATAGCATAATCACATCACAATTCAATTCTCATCAAAGTGTCATATATTTCTCAATGCATAACATAACATAACATAACACATCACAATGCATTTTTGCATGCTCATAACCATTCAAATCCAATCCATGGAGTATATGAACACATATAAACCAATTCTTTAAATCATTTGAAAACAATATATGCACAATCATAAAATATTTGAAATCATTTTATTCTCTCAATTTAAGAAAATCTTTAATGGCTTATTATTCAACTATAAACATGAAACTCACCTCATATCCATGCTTGGAGTTTGATCCAATCATCAATTATCCATAGCTTCCTTTGTACTTCCAATTTAACATTACCTAAACATATCCACCCAAAATTCAATATCATTTATCCCATAATCGTCAAAAATTTAGGCCATATTTCACAACCCATAAGATTTCCAACCTATCTACATCACAAGCTTCCAAAAATCACCACTCATATCATTTGGCATAATTTCTAAGTAATTTCATCTACAATTAAATATAACCCAATACATAATCATCAAAACTAACTTCAAAAACCACAAACCCATAACCATCTCATGCCAAATCAACCCAAAACTCAAGAAAATTTCAAAGCTCATAAGGTTCTCTTACCTTTTTCTTCTTCATTTTCGACATTGCTTGGCTCATATTGGAGCTCTCTTCATCCTCCATCTTTTTCCCTTCTTGACCCACTTGAAAATCACCTTGGAAGCCTTTGAAAACTTAAGCCCTAACTCTTCTCTCCTTTTCTCCCTTCTTCTTCTCCATTGGCAGCCTCTCTCTTCTCTCATCCTCTCTTTGTTTCTTTCTCTAATTTTCATGGGCTCCTTCTCTTCCAAATGAAAGACACTCTCTATTTATACTGCCAGCTCATTTAATGAGTGGCCATTATCCAAATTGCCCTCCCATGCAAGGCTAAACTCTTAACCATTTAAGTGGACTTCCTACACTGCCCCTGAACTTTCTTTCATTTCATGCTTAGTTTGGGACATTATTTTCACCATCCAATTGAATAAATTAGTCAAAACTTCCTTCTAGAGAATTGTTCCTCATTATCTTAATTTCATAATGCCTCAAGAATCATCCAATTTGGAGCACTACATCAAAAGTTATGCTAAAAACATTTCGGATATGTCTTATGCTAACTCATTTCTCCAACACATTATTTCCATCCGAAATTTTACCTTCTTAAGGACCAAATTGAAACTCGACTTCTTCATAAAAATTGTAGCTCTATTTCTCTAGTTTAATCCAAATTAAGAAGCACCTTAATTGGATGTCTATAGCAAAAGTTATAATCAAAATACTTTCAGATGTTTCTAATCCAAAAACTGCACACTAATCTGAACTTCCATTCATAAATTGAAGGTCTTAGGGGCAAAATTGAAATTTCATTTCTTCATATGACTTGTAGCCCCATGTCTTAATTTTAGTTTCCCTCAAGAATCACTTCAATCGGATCACCACAGATCTCGAATTTCTCAAAATACCGAACCATGTTTAAAAAATTCTCTAACTCACTTTGATTAAATTAATCACCCTTAATTTACTCTCATAAATTCACAAATATCTCATAAAATGAAATTCATTGTCTTAGGAATCCAACGCTTCAAGAATCAACTCAATCGGATGTCGGACGGAAAAGTTATAGCCAAATAAATCCGATATGTTCATATCCTCAAAAAGCACGGACCTTGTGAAATTTACACGGTCAGGCACACAGGCCGTGTAACCTTCGGGTGGACGGAGGGTTACTGTGCCCAAAATCACACAGTCCGTGTAAAAATTTACACGGTCTGTGTGAATCGGAGTCACTGCATTCAGGTTTTGCACAGTTTGTGTGAAATTCACACAGGCAGTGTAACCTACGGGAAAATCAAGTTTCCTGCGCCTGGATTTACACAGTCTGTGTGAAATTCACACGGGCTGTGTAACCTACGGGTAAGAAAATTTTTCACCCTCCAAAACCCTTTCAAAGGGTCCCAAATCCATCCTAACTTCTCCTATACTCCTATCTCACCATAAATCCACTCTTTCGAGTCCGGGATCACTTCTCAAACTCTAAAGGTTTGGGAATTTCAATTACCACGACATCTTAACTTGCAACTATCATAACTCTCAACTCCGATCTCAAAAACTTGCATACTTAGTCTCGTTGGAAAGATAAAAGAACAAGCTACAACTTCAAAGAATAACACTTTGTCCAATTCCAATTCAATCATACCATATTTTCCCTTGAATCAACATTCTCATTTTTATCCTCATACAAAACTTAACATTTTCCCAACTTCACTTTCTCTATTACCACATCATTCAAAGCAATTTAACTTCCAATTGGAATTCATTCAACACTCAACCTTCAATTCATATACTCTCATATTCAATAACCTCTTATCATTCACCAAACATCGTATCTTACATAAATAACCATGGTTTATGCTTAAGGTTTCTCAACTCATCATTCATACTTAGTTCACATTCTAAGTTCACAACCATCTATATACCAATTCATAATTCAAAGCCATACATAAACTCATATTCCATTTTGATATTTACACTAAAAATTCGGGGTCCAACAATTCTTCCCCTCTTAAAAGAATTTCGTCCTCGAAATTCATACTTAAGCCAACACCAAGTAATACATTCTCCTAACTCATGTCTTTCATATGATCCTAGTCATTCACATATTCAAATTTCTCATCACATACATTCATAAAGTTTTTCACCTCCCATATCATATACCATCCATATCATATTCACACACCAATAGTTCTTATCATATTTTCACAAGTACATATATTTAACTCACTATATCCAGAAATCAATATTCCTCAACCTATGAACACAAATTAATGGTCCAACTCTTAATGAACCTTAACATGGACCAATTCATCATTCAAACCAATCCTTTGTAATTCTATACATATATCTCTATCAATTTATCTCATCTTTCAAATGTTCACACTTTCATCTCACAAAAGGATAAACAATATCCATTTATCACACATGTTCTCAACTTACTCACACTTATTTACTTCTTGTGTCAAATGCTAATATCATATCAAACACTATTTTCTTAACATACGCACACAAATCAATGGTCCAAGTATTGATAACCTTAATATGGACCCAAAACCATTCAATCTCAATCTTTTCAACTTCTATACATGTATTCCTATCATCAAATTCATCTTTAAAGATTCATATTTGCATCTCACATATATTCGAAATCACATCATCCAAATTCATCATGAATTTCTGATCTTAACTTCCTTTATCATAAACTCAATCATAATTCTTCACCTTAATAAAACAATCACATAGGTTCTTCAAATAATTCATGCAACTTTATTCACATCAATATCACATCTTCACAAAATCAAACTTAGCCTTACAAACTCTTACCAGCTTCTCATGCAAGTCACTTATACACATACGCTCAAGTAAGATCATATAACTGGGCTCTGATACCACAAATGTAGGGACCCGATCCCGAAGACCGGACCCCAACGGGAAAACAAAATGAAAGACGGATAACAAAGAGGCGGAACGAACAAATCGAAGCAATTCAATTACGAATCGAAAACGAATTGGATCGAAGCAAACAAATTGCTTATTCAAATTTAAACGATTCCAACATCTGTAACAAACACTTTAGAAAGCTTATCGCGTTGCGTTGGAAACCTTAAACTTAATCTATCCGATTCCGTGTAAATTTTTTTTTCTTTTCATTCTTTCCTTTTCTTTTTCACCCCTTTCATCATTATTGAATCTCATTCATATCAAGCAATTAATTCCCCTTTGGAAAATTCTTTCTCAAACAAGACTCAATTCATATAATTTGACTTGATCATGTAATTTCTCAATCTTTAACAAACATTTATGCTTATTTCTATTCTTTTTCATACAACCAATTTTATCCAAAATTGGGCAACATAACGGCTGCAATTTAAACTAACCCAACCTGCAAATGGTTCTAAAACGTATTTCTATAATCCAGCCCAAACACAAAATCCTCACACCAATACACAAATCACAATCAATCTCTACTCAACTTACATACAAAACCATAATTTATAATTCATAGCTATACACAATTCCAATTCCATAACTCAAGTTCTTATACAATTTCACAATCTGAATACATCATGAATGAGACGCTTACACTACATCAATGGCATTCCACGCCATAAACATTTTCTAATGTTTATAACCCAAAGTACACAATGTACAATAATTCTAATCTTGACAATAATTCAATGAAATTACATATAAATGAAAGCTCTCATTCTTTTTCCACCCGGTCTTCTTCTCATCACCTGTGGATGGGAATGAAGGAGGGGTGAGCTTAAAAAGCCCGTGGGTAACAGGTTTATAATCAATCATAAGCAAAAACCGTTCAAAAGTTTACTACCATAGAAATTTCTTATTGAAAATCCATAAAATGCTCGTTCCTCAAATTTTCATCATGTATTCAATTCCATATTCACAAAACATAAATGTATCAACTTGTTCAAAAATCACAATTTCATAATGCAATACATCATCACATAATACATATCTGAATGCAATTCAATCCAATGCATAGCTTAGCACATTAAGATGCAAATGCACAATCAATTGGCTCGAGGGTTCCGTGAACAAAACGGACAAACCGAAGTTTATACCATGAATGAAACGAGTCTATTTTCAGATCTCGTGTGGCACAAGCGGCCAACTGGGAGAAGGCTTTTACGTCGACGTGCACGTGACTTACGAAACGGTTCCTCTCTCGCCCACACAATCACATAAGCAATGCCCAAATCATTTAATCAAAATGAAATGCTTTCATGCTTTTCATATTCTTTTCCTTCTTTCCAATAAATCACAATGCCATGCTCAGATACATAGCATAATCACATCACAATTCAATTCTCATCAAAGTTTCATATATTTCTCAATGCATAACATAACATAACATAACATATCACAATGCATTTTTGCATGCTCATAACCATTCAAATCCAATCCATGGAGTATATGAACACATATAAACCAATTCTTTAAATCATTTGAAAACAATATATGCACAATCATAAAATATTTGAAATCATTTTATTCTCTCAATTTGGGAAAATCTTTAATGGCTTATTATTCAACTATAAACATGAAACCCACCTCATATCCATGCTTGGAGCTTGATCCAATCATCAATTATCCATAGCTTCCTTTGTGCTTCCAATTTAACATTACCTAAACATATCCACCCAAAATTCAATATCATTTATCCCATAATCGTCAAAAATTTAGGCCATATTTCACAACCCATAAGATTTCCAACCTATCTACATCACAAGCTTCCAAAAATCCCCACTCATATCTTTTGGCATAATTTTTAAGTAATTTCATCCACAATTAAATATAACCCAACACATAATCATCAAAACTAACTTCAAAAACCACAAACTCATAACCATCTCATGCCAAATCAACCCAAAACTCAAGAAAATTTCAAAGCTCATAAGGTTCTCTTCGTTTTCTTCTTCATTTTCGACATTGCTTGGCTCATATTGGAGCTCTCTTCATCCTCCATCTTTTCCCTTCTTGACCCACTTGAAAATCACCTTGGAAGCCTTTGAAAACTCAAGCCCTAGCTCTTCTCTCCTTTTCTCCTTCTTCTTCTCCATCATGACCTCTCTCTCTCTCATCCTCTCTTTGTTTCTTTCTCTAATTTTCGTGGGCTCCTTCTCTTCCAAATGAAAGACACTCTCTATTTATACTGCCAGCTCATTTAATGAGTGGCCATTGTCCAAATTGCCCTCCCATGCAAGGCTAAACTCTTAACCATTTAAGTGGACTTCCTACACTGCCCCTGAACTTTCTTTCATTTCATGCTTACTTTGGGACATTATTTTTACCATCCAATTGAAGAAATTAGTCAAAACTTCCTTCTAGAGAATTGTTCCTCATTATCTTAATTTCATAATGCCTCAAGAATCATCCAATTTAGAGCACTACATCAAAAGTTATGCTCAAAACATTTCGGATATGTCTTATGCTAACTCATTTCTCCAGCACATTATTTCCATCCAGAATTTTACCTTCTTAAGGACCAAATTGAAACTCAACTTCTTCATAACAATTGTAGCTCTATTTCTCTAGTTTAATCCAAATCAAGAAGCACCTTAATTGGATGTCTATAGCAAAAGTTATAATCAAAATACTTTCAGATATTTCTAATCCAAAACCTGCACACTAATCCGAACTTCCATTCATAAATTGAAGGTCTTAGGGGCAAAATTGAAATTTCGATTCTTCATATGACTTGTAGCCCCATGTCTTAATTTTATTTTCCCTCAAGAATCACTTCAATCGGATCACCACAGATCCCGAATTTCTCAAAATACCGAACCATGTTCAGAAAATTCTCTAACTCACTTTGATTAAATTAATCACCCTTAATTTACTCTCATAAATTCACAAATATCTCATAAAATGAAATTCATTGTCATAGGAATCCAATGCTTCAAGAATCAACTCAATCGGATGTCGGACGGAAAAGTTATAGCCAAATAAATCTGATATGTTCATATCCTCAAAAAGCACGGACCGTGTGAAATTTACATCACCAGCACACAGCCGTGTAACCTTGAATTGGACGGAGGTTATCAGGCCCAAAATCACACAATATGTGTAAAAATTTACACGGTCTGTGTGAATCGGAGTCACTGCATTCAGGTTTTGCACAGTTTGTGTGAAATTCACACGGGCAGTGTAACCTACGGGAAAATCAAGTTTCCTGCGCCTGGATTTACACAGTCTGTGTGAAATTCACACAGGCTGTGTAACCTACGGGTAAGAAAATTTTTCACCCTCCAAAACCCTTCCAAAGGGTCCCAAATCCATCCTAACTTCTCCTATACTCCTATCTTGCCATAAATCCACTCTTTCGAGTCCAGGATCGCGTCACAAACTCTAAAGGTTCGAGAATTTCAATTACCGCGACATCCTAACTTGCAACTATCATAACTCTCAACTCCGATCTCGAAAACTTGCATACTTAGTCTCGTTGGAAAGATAAAGAACAAGCTACAACTTTAAAGAAGAACACTTTGTCCAATTCCAATTCAATCATACCATATTTTCCCTTGAATCAACATACTCATTTTTATCCTCATACAAAACTTAACATTTTTCCAACTTCACTTTCTCTATTACCACATCATTCAAAGCAATTTAACTTCCAATTGGAATTCATTAAACTCTCAACCTCAATTCATATACTCTCATATTCAATAACCTCTTATCATTCACCAAACATCCTATCTTACATATATAACCATGATTTATGCTTAAGGTTTCTTAACTCATCATCCATACTTAGTTCACATTCTAAGTTCACAACTATCTATATACCAATTCATAATTCAAGGCCATACATAAACTCATATTCTATTTTGACATTTACACTAAAAATTCGGGGTCCAACACTCCCTCTCTCTAACGACTCTCCACTCTCTTGTGCAAGACTTAAGAAACTAGTGCAATACTCACCAAGAGAATCAACAAATTTAACTCTGTATTGTTCACAGAACCAAACTTACACTTAAAAGAGCAAAAAGGAAACAAATCAAAATTACCTAAAGATTTCAGCTGAGGACTGATCCCACGGCTGCATTTCATCGATCACCTCATGATCTTCTTGAAGAGTTTCTAATTCTTACTGGTATGAGTCATTAGAGAGCTAAATTGGTATAAGAGAATAAAAAACTCTTTGTAAATCAAGTCTTACAAGTGCTTCCTCTACTTACTGGTCCCATGAGCTCTTCTTCGTCTCCATCTGCCAAGTTAAGAATGGAGATAGGCAAAGAGAGATTTAGAGACACGACTATAATAGAAGTAGGTTGGTGAGTGGTGGCTTCTAAACAACAATCAAAATGTGACTCTTGAATAGAACAAGAAAAAAAACACACCTTTTTAGGTAGGAATAAGAAACTATATATTATAGTAATTAAGAAAAAAACATCATTTTACAATCTATAAGAATTTAAGTTGATTTTTATTAAATTAAACATATAAATTTATAAATATGTGAAAATAATATTAATAATAATTAATAAATTATTTTTATTTTAAATTTCAATTATTATGATTTTCAATAATAGGTTGATGTAATATGTAAGTTATACAATATATTAAAGAATTATTTTGTAATTTTTAAAAAATTTAAGGACTTTTTTTTATAAATTTAAAAAATTACTCAAAATTATACTCAGGATTAACGAACCATAATCAAATCCAATATTAATAATGGCTTGTGTTCATAATATTGCTTGGTGCACCATGTCAATTTAGTTACACTCAAAATTGACAAGTTGTTACAAAGTAACTAACACTGTCTAAACCAACTTCTGGAGTAACAACATAAATGTAATAACATGAGCTTTCTCTACTCTCACGTAAAATCTTCCGTTCCAATTACAATAACAATTAAATTTAATGGACCAGAACGCAGAACCAAAAATCTAATTCCTTTTCTGAGCTGAGTTCGACTGCTTCGTCATCAGAAGAATGCATCATTGGCCATCTTTGTACTTACAGGTTATATTAATATCATTGCGATAATCCAAAACGTAAGTAGGTTGGTAAAGAATTCTCTTAATTTAAATGAAATTATGAGTTTAAACTGTCCTTATGTATATAGTTATTTAAAATTTAGGATTAAAATTTTACCTTTCGTAAAAAATTTACCTGTCTTAAATAAGAATTAATTTAGATGTAAATGACTTAAAGTTACTTTCTTATAATTAATATCTTTTTAAAATACTTCGCCAGAAAAAAAAAAATCATCAAGAAGATACGGTAGTAGCCTCCAAAGCCTTCCTCCCTCAGTCACTTGTCAATTTAAAGTACCGCGCCAAGTTTTTATTTTCATGAGCTTTCTCTACTCTCACGTAAAATCTTCCGTTCCAATTACAATAACAATTAAATTTAATGGACCAGAACGCAGAACTAAAAATCTAATTCCTTTTCTGAGCTGAGTTCGACTGCTTCGTCATCAGAAGAATGCATCATTGGCCATCTTTGTACTTACAGGTTATATTAATATCAGTGCGATAATCCAAAACGTAAGTAGGTTGGTAAAAAATCCTCTTAATTTAAATGAAATTATAAGTTTAAACTGTCCTTATGTATACAATTATTTAAAATTTAGGATTAAAATTTTACCTTTCGTAAAAAATTTACCTATCGTAAATAAAAATTAATTTAGATGTAAATGACTTAAAGTTACTTTCTTATAATTAATATCTTTTTAAAATACTTCGCCAGAAAAAAAAAATCATCAAGAAGATACGGTAGTAGCCTCCAAAGCCTTCCTCCCTCAGTCACTTGTCCATTTAAAGTACCGCGCCAAGTTTTTATTTTTTGTTTTTGCCTACGCCTGCCCCAAACACCGGTCCAGAAACCACAAGGCAAAAACTCAAAAACCAATTCTGTGTTTATGTGTCTGATTCGCTCATACCTAAACCGCCGCACACTTGGGTCTTTCTACAATCTTTTCAAACTAGTCCACAATATTATCCAGTTCTTGTTTACGTTTCTAACCATGACCCACTCTATCGATTCCGATCAGCAACCACGAGAAGAAGAATCTTCTCCATTTGATCCAACTCAGCCCTCAGTTCCGGTCTCTTATCCGATCAAAACCCTGGAAGAACTTGAATCTCGTGTTTATTTCAACTCCTTTCACTATCCATTTAACAAGGCATCTGTTCCCCTTCAAGGCCCTCTTTCGTTGCCCAACAAGCCCCGACTGCTTGTTTGCCATGACATGAAGGGAGGTTACTTGGATGATAAATGGGTTCAAGGGGGCACTAATCCTGATGCTTACTCTATTTGGCATTGGTATTTGATTGATATTTTTGTTTACTTTTCCCACTCTTTGGTTTCTTTACCTCCTCCTTGCTGGACATATACTGCTCATAGGCATGGTACCAAGGTACTTCTGGTTCCTTTGCCTGTTTTTCAGATTAATTTATTTTTGTAACCTTGGTTCATGATAGTTCATATTTTTATCAAGCTCCATGAACAAGGAATTAATGAATCTGATGCTGCTGTAAATGGCATCTAAGGTGTTGGGAACTTTCATCACAGAGTGGGACGAAGGGCGCCTTATTTGCAATGAATTACTTAAGACAAGGGAGTCTGCTCATATGTACGCTGAGCGGTGGGCAGAACTAACTGTTGCTTTAGGCTTCGATGGATGGCTGGTGACTGCTGTTTCAAGACTTAATTTTTCTAATTGTCGAATATTTAAGTGCATCTATTATCTCAACGTCATTTCTAGCTCATGGCCATGTCTACAACGAAGGCGTTCAATTCATACGCTCATACTCATTCTTAATATAGTTACAAGTTCAACTGATTTTGCACTTGTCAATTTGAAGTTAGGCTTACAGCGATCAAATCACCCCAAGGAAAGGGTGGCAGTAGGGTTGTTTCTAGAAGAATTGCAGTTTAAATGCATCAGGTCATAGACTGTTAAAATGTGCTGATGATGGTTGAGGTTTGGGCATTTGTAGATTAATATGGAGATCAAATTAAGCGTGGATCAAATTCCTAATCTGAAAGAGTTTGTTAGCCATCTGACCCAGACTATGCATTCCTCTTTACCTGGATCTTTAGTTATATGGTAAGCCGTTTGCATTCCAGTGACAATCCACTCTAAATGATTAATTCGAGTTTGGATCAAACCCATAACATCAAAGGCTTTTACCCATTTGACCCAGTATGCGTTAATCAAGCGCTTGGATCTTTCATTTTATGGAGAGGGATAATTGATACCAATAACACTTTATCCAATTGATATTTGGATGATCTAGTTATGCAGGTATGACAGTGTGACAATCTATGGAGATCTCAAATGGCAAGATCAACTGAATGAGAAGAATAAATCTTTCTTTAATTTGTGTGATGGGATTTTTGTGAACTACACGTGGAAGGTATTGGATTCTCTAGTTTCTTCCATTTCTCATTCAGTTTGATGTTTCTTTCTGGGCTTAAATTTTATATATGCAGAAACATTATCCACAACTTTTGGCTGCTGAAGCTGGTATTAGGGAGTTTGATGTCTATATAGGAATAGACGTATATGGAAGGAACACTTATGGTGGTGGACAATGGAATGTAAGTGTTACTTCAATCATGTTGCATATGTAATATGGATGACCTAGTGTCCAGTCTGTCTTTTACAATAGAGGTAATTAAGCATTTGGGTATTACGTCTAATCAAAGCACAGGATTTATTTTGCAAAAAAAATTAGGCTTTAGTAATGTTGTCTGAAAATGCTTATAAAGGTAGACTAACTAATTTTAGATTCAAAGATAATTTATATCCTATACTGTGGTTGTGGTGTTAAATGTTTTGTCTTTAAAATGATGAAGTTATTAATGTTTGGGTAGAATATGTTTTCTTTTCATGAAGTATTACTAGTTGTTTAACAGGTTGTTAATTATCATATTGATTGAATGAAAGAATTCTGAAGTTAAACAGTACAAATTCCTTGGTCTTATGGGGCATATTTAAATGCGATTGAATAGTGCCATGCTACCTTTTTCTTGACAAACTACATTAATTTTTGGAATGCCAGACAAATATAGCATTCGATGTGATAAAGGAGGACAATGTGTCTGCGGCTATATTTGCCCTAGCGTGGGTTTATGAGATCGAGCAAGCGCTGATTTTGAACTTCTCAAAATCAAGAATTCGATTCTCTTCTGTAACATCTTGAGTAGATAGATTTTCCTTTCTCATTTCGGACTTCAATTTCATTGCTCTTACGCACAATCCAAAACCATCATTGGCTTGCACAAGTTCATTGATTGATTCTACAAATGATTTTGATTTCTTATTTGGTTGGTTTCCAAGGATGTGAAATTTAGTTGTATAGAGCTTAGAAGATAAAATTTGAAGAACCTACAACCTATTCCGAGCCATTATTTTGTGAGATTCACCATCCAAGACTTTCTTTTCCGGTTGGTGGAAACTCGTGGAAAAATCATGGGAAGAGTAAATACTATCCTAAGGGACTTCCTTCCACTCAAATTTTGATCAAGTAGTGACTCTATTCATTCCTTTTATGACCATGTTCACCCTTCTCATTATTCAACCCCGCCACATGATGAAGTTTGAAAGACGTGTGAAACCAGAGTCAAGCTTGGGAAGAGAGATCAATAGTGAGCATCCATCTCGTATGAGAGACAAATTAAAACAAAGAAAAACATTGCCAATATATAAACATCCAAATAGAAAATACATGTTACTACTTTATGTTATTTGGTTGGAACTCGTATTACTTTCCTTGATCTATTGTATTACTATTATATTATTATTTATTTATTTATTGGCTTTTTATTTATTTATTTATTATTATTGTTATTATTATTATTTGTGATTAGTATTATTAGTGTTATTTGCATTTATTTTAGATATATCTTGAGATTTGGGTATTTTTATTATTATTTCTATTTAGTGCTTTTATTTCTCCTTTACTCGTATTTTCATTTATTTTACGTTTTATGAATTGTTTCTGTTACATGCATCATTTATATATTGTTTCATTTGCATGTGGGTCCATCTAAATGCTTATTCTACATTATGTAGGGTTAAAATTGCGTCTTATCGGACCTTTCTGCTATAACTTCATCATGGATTTGGTCCATGATGATGATGATGATGATGATGATGATGATGATGGTTGGTGGAGTTGGTTGTGATCTGGGAATTTGAGAAATTCAAACGAGCCTATGAAAAAAATTGCCTGATACTCACCAAGATTCAACATACTTTGTCCACGAATGTTGTGTGGAAGTTGCTTAATTCTCTCTTCTCTCTCTTTCTTTTTATCCTGAACCCTGACATTTGCAACCAATAATTGTGGGGTCCAGGATAGCTATCATATGCTGTGTTAAGACTTTTTCTACGCTGACAATTTTTCACATTGTTAGGGTTTTGGATATCATATTTCAGTTGAGGGAAGACTTGTAAAGAATGCCCCTTGGAACAACTTATCTTGCCAAGGCTTTCAGGTGAACAATAAAATATTGTACTTTTATTATGAGATGATAATTTGACACGACCCTGTTCCAACTTTTATTAATTTAAATTTGGAGTTCTTTGAAAATTATTCTCAGTCTCATTAATTATTATTATTATCAAACTGATAGCTTCTTGAAACTTGCACTGTCATTCGCAGTACATTGGATAAATTTTCCAGTTGTCAGACATGTAGTATCCAAAATTGTTTACAGTGGTCTAGTGCCACGATAATTCAACAAGTTTCTTATCTTCTTATGATCACTATTGTATATTCTTTACCTTCCTTGAATCCTATGCTGGAAATGCAAGCATGCATTTTCAGAAACTGTCAACAAGTAATAGTTTTGTAACTCTACTAAACAATTGGCAAGGGAGAAACAAAGAAACGAAGTATATTTAGCATTTTGATATATTATCTTATTGCATTTAGGCATGATAAGTTTATTTGTTTTGGTCACGTAGCTTTAGCTATAAGCCAATTTCCAAACAGGCCACAGTTTCCCTCTTCCTATACTTATTCTGCACTGTGCGCATTTTCCAATATTTCAAAATTTTTGGCAGCCTATCCTTCAGTTTGTTGATGGCCCAACTAAAGATACCATTCAAGTCCTTATCGAGTAAGTTTTTGTTCCTGTGGTTGTTTGTGCCATTCTTTAGATCAATACTTGCCTTATTGTTTCCATATTATACACTCCCACAAACTATTATAATAACAAATTGCAATAGTTTAGCGAATGTAATGTGGCGCAAACTTGTTAACAGGACAAAAAGGCTGATCTGAACGTGTCCACTTATTGTCACGACTGAATTTTAAGATCATTTTTTTGCTGCTCTTCTACTGTTCAATGAACCTAATAGTAAATTTTCATAAATGTTACTTTTGGTGGATGGCTTCCTAAGGCTTAATGCGTTAATGAGTCATTGAATTTTTCTCTTTTTATCTCCCTGGTAATCAAGCATAGTGTACATGTGTTAAGTCAAAATGACTTTATATAAATATGATTTTGATGTATAACAAAAAGAGATCAAATACAAAGAAAAAAAAAAGATTTAAGTCGGACACGACGAAGTTGAAATAATCAAGTCGGATACGTATTTAATTAAGTCAACACAGACGAAGTTGAAATAGTTAAAGTCAACACAGACGAAGACGACACAGATAATGAAAGACGCAGACGCAAATGCAAAGCAGACGCAGACGCAAACGCAAAAACAAAAGCAGACGCAGACGCAGAAAAGAAGAAGACGCAAGAGTCAGTTCGAGTTAGTTACAGAACTTAACTGATTAACCGTTTCTTTAAAGATTCAAGAATCAAGAAGCAGTTGAAGACGAAGGTTATAAATACAAGTCAAAGTCGAAGATTGCAACGTTACGGAAAGTTACACAAAACAGTTACTTACGTACAGATACTTACACAAAATAGCAAGAAAATTATTACGTGAAAAAGTGATTTAGCTGAGTGCTATTTTTCTGTAACAAAGTGTTCAAATATTTTTCTGAGAAGAAAAGGCATGCAGATAACTGCGGAGGCTAAGTGTGAAAGAATCTTGGTTGTAGAGACACAAGAGGCTCGTGAAAGAATACTTTATAACGATTGAAGAGATAGTGAAATCTCGGAAGAAACTCGAGGATTGGGCGTAGCGGTTTGGGATGAACCAGATAAATCTTCGTGTCTACCACTCTTACTTTCTATATCTATTTTAGTTTCAAATTTTATCATTACTTACCTTTTATATACTGATATTGAAAAGTTTGATTAATCATAATCTATAAAAATTACAGAAAGAATTTTATTTCAAAAGAGTTATAAAAGGGAATACACAATTCAACCCCTTCTCGTGCATTCTAATATCGTTTTCTAAGTCTTTGTATTAACGTGTGATTCACTTCATTGGTATCGAGCAAGGTATCCAAGAATCACTTTGGCGAAGTGTGGATTAAAGATAATGGTTTGAGTCACGTGTATACATTCTTTGAAGGAGCCTCGATCACTAGACCTCCAAAGATTCAATCGAGAAGACTATCACTCTTGGAAAGATAGGATGCGGTTATTCATCGAATCTACTCATGTCGACATTTGGGACGTAATATAGAATGAACCTTATACACCTGTAGATGAAAAAGGCAATTCTATTCCACGGAACAGATGGACGGCTGATCAGAAAGCAAGAATACAGCTAAATTCAAAGGCAAAATCTTTCTTGACGTGTGCTAAGCGGAGGCGAGTGCGACAAAGTGCACAGTTGCGACAATCTGCAAAAGAGATGTGGGACACATTGTCCATTGCTCACGAAGGCACAAGCCAAGTTAAAGAATCCAAGATAAGTATTCTTGTGTATCAATATGAACTTTTCAGGATTGAAGATGAAGAATCTATTGATCAAATGTTTGGAAGATTTCAAACAATTGTCAATGGATTGAAAGCTCTTGGAAGGACGTCATAACAATCAAGATCATGTTCAAAAATTATAAGAAGTCTTCCCAAGAGATGGAGACTTAAAGTTATCATGCGGTCAGAAACCAAAGACTTGGCGTGTTAAAATGGATGTGTTGCTAGGATCTTTAAAGATTCATGAAGTTGAACTCAACGGCGAAGACAAGCCCAAGCGGACACAGTCAATAGCGAAGGCGGACAGAAGAATCATAAGACTCGAGAGAAGGAGGAAGTCATCAAAAGCGTTGAAAATTGAACAATCAAAGGATGACAACTCCACCAATCGTAATCGAGTCAAGTGATGAAGATGACGAATTATCTTTCATCTCCGTAAAGATAAGGCGATGTGAAGAAGTCAGAGGAATCGGACATTGAAAGAATGAGAAAGATGAAGCTAAACTAGAAGTCTTCTATTATCTCGCTACGGGTGCAATCACCTGGACACTACTGAGTCTGAATGTCCTACTCTCGAAGAAATCAAAGAGTAGTAGAAGGCAAGAAAAGCATGATGGCAACTTGGAGGACCTAGATTCATCCGAATCGAATCTGAGTTTCGAGTCATCGAACATGCTAACATCTCACGATGACCGAGGAAGATAGTGATGAGGAGGTAAAATCTGACTACGATAATTTGCATGATGCATACTCAGAACTGTTAGAAGATTCTCATGCTATTCTAAAATAGTACAAGCTGTTAAAGAAAAAGTATATAGAAAATATTAGACATACTGAGGTAATAGAGAGAGAAAATATTTGTTTAAAGAAACAATTAGAAGATAAAAGGAAGTTTGTAGACAGATCAGAAGAGGTCAATTAACTTAAACTAAGGATTAAGAATTTATTAGCTGATTTAGCTACTTTCACTGAAAGTACAAAGAAAATGAATGAAATACTTGGAAAATGTAGACATCCGAGTGATAAAATTTGGATTAGGGTTTCTTTGAAACAAGACTCAATCTAAGTAAAAATCATCTTTCAAAAAGAAAGTTATAGGATAATTCATTTTAATCAACGTCCTAGTTATATACATGAAAAATCACATCATATGCATACTACTAACCGTAAAGGACCCAAGAAAATTTGGGTGCCAAAAATAAAATAGTTTCTCCTGCAGATATCCTTCATTGGAAGATACTAAAGATCATTGGTATTTAGGCGGTGGATGCTCGCGACACATGTGGGAAGAAAGTCTATGTTCCTAGACCTTCAAGATAAGAAGGAGGATCGAGAACTTCGGAGACAACCAAAGAGGCAAAATTATTGGAATCGGAAAATAGGTAAAGATTCCTTTGCATGCATAAATAATGTATTGCTTGTTGATGATGCGAAGCATAACTCGATTAGCGTCGATCGATTGTGTGATTCTGTTTCACGATTACATTCAATCAAAATCTTTGCGAAGTCGAAACAAAGATGGTCTATACTTTTCTCCGCCAAGAGAAGAAACAATCTTCTAAAATCAATTTAGAATATTTTCAAAGTCAAAATATTTCATGTTTTCTATCTTCGAAGAAGAAAGACTAATCTGGCATAAAAAGTTAGGTCATGTCTCTTTGAAACATATTTCAAAATTAGTAAAACATGATTTGGTAAGAGGTTTGCCAAAGATAAGTTTTGACAAAGAATTTTTCTATGAAAATTGTTTGAAAGGAAAACAAGTTAAAACTTCTTTTTCTTCTAAAAGTTTTGTAACCTTATCGAGACCTTTAGAATTGTTACATATGGATTTATTTGGTCCAACAAGGACAATAAGTCTTGGCAGAAAAAAAATATGGATTTGTTATTGTTGATGACTTTACTTGATTTTGTTGGATATTATTCTTATCACACAAAGATGAGTCTTTTAAGTGCTTTAGAACCTTATTTAGAAAGTTACAGAATGAAAAAGGAATGTCCATAGCTAGTATCAGGAGTGGCCATGGTGGAGAGTTTGAAAATGAGAAGTTTAGAGTATTCTATGAGGAGAATGAAATTTTCCACAACTTCTCGGCCCCTAGAACTCCACAACAGAATGGAGTTGTTGAAAGAAAGAATAGGACGATTCAAGAGATGACAAGGAACATGCTATGTGAGATGAATCTTTCTAAGTATTTCTGGGCAGAAGCTGTGAATACAGCATGCTATATTCAGAATAAAATTCTGTTGCGACCCATGTTGAAGAAGACTCCTTATGAGTTATGGAATGGAAGAAGACCAAGCATATCTTACTTTCATCCATTCGGGTGCAAATGTTCCATTCTGAATACAAAAGAGCTGTTGGATAAATTCGATTCGAAGACCTATCTAGGAATCTTTCTAGGCTATTCTTCATCGTCTAAGACATTTCGAGTTTACAATCTTACTTCAAAGACTGTTGAAGAGACCATTCATGTCACGTTTGATGATAGCTCTCAACCTCATAAGGAAGATGACATGGAGAATGAAGGTCCTTCAAAGAACTTAGATGATACCACAGAAACTCCTTCATTAAACACTCATGAGAACAAAATTGAGGATATTCCAGAATCTATTGAACTAAGACAAAATTGGAAGTATAAAAATTCTCATCCAGAAGAGTTAATTATCGGTGAGACCTCAGAAAGAGTTAGGACAAGGTCCAGATTCGTAAGAGAAGCTAATGTAGCTTTTATCTACAAGTAGAGCTAAGAAGGTTGAGGAAGCTCTTGAGGCGAAGCTTAGGTGTTAGCCATGCAAGAGGAGTGAATCAATTTACTAGGAATAACGTCTCGGTCCTTAGTTCTAAACCACCTAAGAAATCCATTATAGGAAGCAGATGAGTTTTAAGAATAAGTTAGGCGAATCGGGAAGAGTGAGTCGAAATAAGGCTAGATTAGTAGCGCGAGGCTATAATCGATGAAGGAATAATAGACTACAATGAAACATACGGTCCAATGCAAGACTTGAAGCTATAAGGATTTTGTTGGCATATGCGATCTGTCATGATATAAATTTATTTCAGATGGATGTGAATAGTATATTTCTGAATGACTTTATAGATGAAGAGGTGTATGTGAAACAACCACCTGGTTTCGAAGATGTTAAAACCTAGACTATGTCTATAGACTTCACAAAGCCTTATACGGCCTGAAGTAAGCTCTAGAGCTTGGTATGATCGTCTGAGTACCTTTTAATAGAGAATGATTTGATGAGGTCAAGTTGATAAGGCGCTCTTTAGGAAGAATTTTAGAATGATTTTATCTTAAGATGCGGATCTACGTTGATGATATCATTTTTGGTGCTACTTGAAAAGAGTTGTCTTGAAGTTTGAAAGTCTAATGAAGAAAGAATTTGAAATGAGTATGATGGGAGAGTTAAAGTTCTTTCTTGGGTTGCAAGTTAAGCAAACCGAAGAGATCTTCATTCATCAACAAAAGTATGTGAAAGAGTTGTTGAATAAATTTGATTTGAATAATGTGAAACCTATGGCAACTCGATGCATCCTTGAACCTTTTGTCGAAAGGCGAATTTGGTAAGAAGGTGGATCAAACTCTATATAAAGGATGATTGGTTCCTTCTTGTCTTCATGACAAGTAGACACGATATTTTGTTCGATGTATGCTTGTGTGCAAGATTTCAAGCCGATCTAGAGAGTCTCATTTTATTGTTGTTAAAAGAATTTTGAGATATCTCGCAGTACTACTTGATCTTTGCTTAATGTTTGAGAAATGTAAAGATTTCAAAGTTAATTGGATATTGCGATGCGGACTATCTTGGGAGATAGAATCGAAAGGAAGAGCACAAGTGGAGGATGTCACTTTCTTGGAGGAAATCTAGTCTCTGGTCAAGTAAGAGACAAAGCTCAATTGCTTTATCAACCGTGAAGCGAATATATGTTTGCATGATTCTTTGCTTCACGACGCATGTGGATCAAGTATTAGTCAAGACTATTCATTCGAGAGGAGGAGATTCCAATCTATCATGACAACACCAATGCAATCAATCTATCAAAGAATCCAATTCAAAGATTCTAGAGTGAAGCATATAGAAGTCGAGACATCACTTCGAGAGATTATGTTCAGAGGAAAGTGGTGCTTCTACGATTCGTTGAAATTCAACTTGATGGGCGATATCTTCACTAAACCATTGAGTGAAGAATCTTCCTGAAGATAAGACCTTAATCTTAACATGGTTATGTTAAGTGAGCAGTCGAGACTAAAGTAACGTCAAATCTAACAACGTTAATTCTGATGAGTTCTGATGGTAACTTCTCTCACAAGGAAGATTTTGGAGGAAAAAATCGATAATATCGAGGTTCTTAATGATTCTAGAACTCACCGGACTATAATCCTACAAGTAGATCAAGGTGAAATTATAGCGATCTTTCCATCATTTCTGACGGTTCATTTACGCTTTACCAATTCTCTCAAACATCTCACTCAAAAGCTCTCCTAAGGCGCTTTTGCTCACACAATGGAAGCGGCTATGATTTATGGAAGACATGTGAACTTTGAGTCACTAAGAAGAGACGGCATGGATGTAGAACCGTAAATCATAAGAGTGGTTGGAGGAACTTCTTCTAGACTCAAGAACTCAGATACACCAATGAGGTATATGAGTTTTGGAAGAGCGCCAACTAATAGACAACATTATCGTATCTTACGTAGATAGAATATACATTGTTGTGACAAAGGAGCTTATAAAGAAGGTGATCGATTGTCCATCGGTTGGTGAGAAACTGTCTACCAAGGCCGGATGGATGTCACAAGTCGGTATGAAGGAAGAAGATATCGGGAGGCAACTATATGGTACAAATGATTGAGGAGAGGAAGGCGGCCCAATTTGATTCCAAAGGCTAGGGTGCTTCACGCAATTTTGTTTAATTGCATTCTACCCAGAGTTGGTTCAAGACATTTGGTGACCACTCTGGATGAACAATGTCTGTTCTACCTAATGAATCGAAATCCTATAGATTTACCCTTCTTGATCCTTCATTATATGATTAAGGGGATAAAGGATTCAACTAGTTATCCTTATGGTATGCTTCTGACGAGGATTTTTAAGAAATATAGTATTTGTCTGCACCAAGGAAATAGAAGAATTATTCCTATGAAGAGCAAGATCGATGCACACACATACTGCGAATGGAGTGCGAGCACGAGAGCAAAGACCAAGCCGACTCTTGAGGAAGTCAAGAACCGAGGGGAGCGCTTATCAAGAAGACTCCTCCTCCAAGTTCTCAATCTCCAAGAGTACCAGATCGCTCACGAATGAACTAAGGAGAGTGTTAGGAAGACCTCTCATAAAGCAAAGTAGTCCTCATCTCAAAGAAAGCCAATCCCA
Source organism: Erythroxylum novogranatense (assembly GCA_029891385.1). Classification (NCBI taxonomy): domain Eukaryota; kingdom Viridiplantae; phylum Streptophyta; class Magnoliopsida; order Malpighiales; family Erythroxylaceae; genus Erythroxylum; species Erythroxylum novogranatense. The sequence goes on from CM057228.1 coordinate 32,790,430, forward strand.
GAGGATGAACAAAGTCGCCAAAAGACGAGGAGAAAGTCTTTTGGCGAAGTTGTGAAGAAAGCAAAAGATCTCCGAAATTAGGACTCGAGGCAACAAGAAAAAAGATTGCTAGAGAACAGACTAGAAGAAACCTCTAAATCTTGTGCACCCAGAGCCACAAGATCCTTAGTCTCTATACGGAAGATGATCTGACGGAAAATCCAAAGAGACCGAGAGGAAGAAAATCAAAATCGAGAGAGGAAAATCTCCAAAGAAGGAAATCAGAAGACCGAATGAAGCGAAGCAAGACTAAGAAGGTTAGTCGAAGAAGAACATTTCAATCGCCGAGGAAGTTAGTCAACAAAGAAACTATTGATCTTTGTTCGAGAAAAAGCGAACCGAAGCGATATCTGATTCGAAACCCCTATTGTTCAACAGGAGGAACAAGTGGAGGAAAGCACGGTTCAGGAAACACCTATTGCTCAACAAGAGGAGCCAGTAGAGGAAAGCCGGATCGGTGACTCCTATCAAGCACATCAAGAGGCAACAAAGATGATCATTCGGATGATGATAAACCGTGTATGCATTGGTATACAACTACCATAAGTTTTTAAGAAAACAAAAGTTGAAGATCAAAATGGTGGAAGTAGTTACTGACAAAGGATCGCTATTGCAATCGGTGTTCAACCAAAGAAGAAGATAGTAGGCGTGGTACAACCTATGGTGATTAATCATAACACATGGGAGTTACTCAAAGAAGATGAAAAGATCTTCTATGATACTTTGGGATTTGTTTCTACAATGTCATATCCTTCAAAACATCCCTGCCAACCATGTACTATTTTTCCAATCACAAAGAATACAGAGATAATGGTTGCGCAGGATATCTGACCAAGATATCCACTAGATTTTACTAGGGAAGTCAAAATTATTTCCTCAAGATAATGCTAGTAATGATCATCCGCAGATCGATTGCGAAAGAAGTCACGAAGAATTGACGAGGCATGCACTCCTGCACGTAATCCGGATAAAGCGAAAGAACTATACTAATAAGGAGGAAGACTGTTCATTAGGGGGAAGAATAAGAACATGAACATTTATTGAGTTCCTTGTTCAGACAGTTCTACGTATTAGCCCTTTGTCTAATACACTGTCTATACAAACACAAGCAATACCCTATGAAGGAAGGCGATTCTTGATGTTGCTGTTCCTTTTGACTTAAATCTTCCCAAATCAAACGTTCATTCGTCCACTATCTTTGAGATCAATGAAGACTACATTCCATCCTCGATGCTTACACTACTTTAATTCCCTTCACTCCTCCATCGCCAGATATCTTGAACAAGCCTCCTCGTCGGTTGATCCACGGATGAAGTTAGCGATTCGTGGTGAACTCAGCGACATGAAGGAGACGGTGAATGATCCGAAAAAGATGATAGCGAGAATCGAAGAGCCGAATCATTAATCATTTTTATTATAACAAATAGGGAGAGTAGGAAAAAAAGAAAATGAACAGAAGAGGAGAGGATGTTCAAACAAAGAAGACAAAGAAGGTGTGACCACAAAGAGATGAAGAAAGGAAAAGATAAGTTTTGTTTTACTTTTGCAACATCTGTAAATTTTGTTTTCTTTTCTTGTATATAATTTGTTATACTCAAAAGGGGAGATTGTTAAGTCAAAATGACTTTACATAAATATGATTTTGATGTATAACAAAAGAGATCAAATACAAAGAAAACAAAAGCAGAGCGAAGTTGGACATGAGCGAACTCGCATACGAGCGAAGTTGAAATAGCGAAGTCGAACACGTATTTAATTAAGTCAACACGTATGAAGTTGAAGCAGTTAAAAGTCGGCCTGAGGCGAAGACAACATGCATAATGAAAGACGCAGACGCAAATGCAAAGCAGACGCAGACGCAGACGCAGACGCAAATACAAAATCAGACGCAGACGTAGAAAAGAAGAAGACGCAAGAGTCAGTTCGAGTTAGTTACATAACTCAACTGATTAACCGTTTCTTTAAAGATTCAAGATTCAAGATTCAAGAATCAAGAAGCAGTTGAAGACGAAGGCTATAAATACAAGTCAAAGTCGAAGATTGCAAAGTTACGGAAAGTTACACAAAACAGTTACTTACGTACAGATACTTACACAAAATAGCGAGAAAAATTACTACGTGAAAAAGTGATTTAGCTGAGTGCTATTTTTCTGTAATAAAGTGTTCAAATATTTTTACGAGAAGAAAAGGCATGCAGATAGCTGCGCAGAGGCTAAGTGTGAAAGAATCTTGGTTGTAGAGACAAGAGGCTCGTGAAAGAATACTTGTAACGATTAAAGAGATAGTGAAATCTCGTAAGAAACTACAAGGATTTGGGCGTAGCCGCGGTTTGGGGTGAACCAGGATAAATCTTAGTGTCTACCACTCTTACTCTATATCTATTTTAGTTTCAAATTTTATCATTACTTACCTTTTATATACACAATATTGAAAAGTTTGATTAATCGAATCTATAAAAATTACAAAAAATTTTATTTCTAACAAATAGTTACGAAAAGAGTTATAAAAAGGGGAATACACAATTCAATCCCCCCTTCTCGTGCATTCTAATATCGTTTTCTAAGTGCTGTATTAACGTGTGATTCACTTCAACATGTTCCAACACTATAAGAAAAATGAGAAATACCGATGGAAACATACCGACGGTATATAAACCGTTGGAAATACCGACCGAAATAACGTAACCGTCGGGGAAATTGGGTGGGAGTTGAACTTTTTTCGACCGAAAATGATTCGGTCGCTGATTATGTTGAAATATTTTTCGACGCGCAATTTTCGTCGGAATGGGCGTTGGTGAAATCCACGCCCTTCACTTACTGAAAACGACGTCGTTTTGGTTTAAACCAAAACGACGTCTTTTTGGTTATTATTTAGGGTTGCGTCTGCGATTCTTCCTCCTCTTCTCGCAAACGCAACCCTTTTCTCCCTTTTCCTTCGTTTTTTCCTCTGGTTTCGTCCTTCTTCTTCGTCGTTGCTGGCCGCCCGTTCATCCGCCGCCGCTCGCCGTTGCTGGTCATCGATCGCCGCACGCCACCGTAGCGTGTCCTCCTCGTCTTCGACAGCATGGTAAGTTCTCCTCCCTCCCCTCTTTAATTACTCCGACGGTGTTGAATGGGTATGTTAAAGATTTTTAGGTTTTTATATGTTAATTATTGCTCTAAATGTATGAAAATTATTGCTGTTATATGTAAATGTAAATTATTTGTAAATTATTGTTGTAATTATATGTAAAATATTGGTCTTATATGTATCAGTAAATTATATGTTAATTATTGCTGTAATTTTATGTAAAATATTGCATTTCTATGCATCCGTAAATTATATGTTAATTATTGTTTGTAATTATATGTAATTTATTGGTCTTATATGCATCTGTAAACTATATGTAAATTATTGTTTATTATTACTCTTATATGCATATGTTAATTATATTTACATTATTGCTCTTGAATTGCTTTTAAAGAAAAATGAAAGATTTGAATAAGAAAACTAAGAATTTGTGTACTACATTGCCAAAACTTTCAATTAGGTGATCATTACTTTATAATTATTAATAATTATTCTAAAATTTTGGTGATCATTATTTAATATTTATTAATAATGATTCTAACTATCTATCAATTCGATTTAATTTAATTTGATACCCATTATTAATATTCTAAGTTGAATCAAATTTTGATTAAACTAAGGAGATACTAAAATATTGTTATTTTAATCAATTATATTACAATAATATCAATTCCTAGTGAGTTAGAATTTTGCAAATTTTAAGTCAAATTTTGAACTAGTCCATCAAATTTTAACTCCATCAAATTTTAACTCAACTTCAATTTTGATTTATTGACACCAAATCAATTTTATGTGGGTTAATATTATCAATTATGATTAAAATTCTTAAATAAATAAATTTATAAAATAATATCTTTACAGAGGTAGACACCAACTCAAAAATGTCTTATTTGTTGGAGCACATTATGTCATTTCTATATAATTAATATTACAACTTCATTCATTCATTCAATCTCATTTAATCAATTATCATTATTATGTTTTCTTTTTGACAAGAGATATGCAATTACAAAGAAAATGAGTAGGGTGGTTGGTTTAAAGTTGACAATTCAATTTAATTTTAACATTAAGTTCTGATATAGATCTCACTACATTGTGCCAAGATTTTTTTTATTTGATGTTTAGGATTAATTTATAAATGTTTTTCATAACAGTTAGACCACATTTGAATTTTTATAAATGTTTTATAAAAATACATATCTTTAGTTATTCTTAAATCATAATACAAAATATAAAAACTCTTAAAAGAATTGAAACACAAATCTTTCTAATCGTTAACTAAGAAGCAACCCAATGGTCATGATAATATATTACTTAATGGTAAGTTATAAGGTTATGTTTACTTAATTACACTTTTTAATAACAAATTTAAATAGTAAATACATAATTTTGATTATTCTCAAAACAAAAAGTAAACTATCAAAATTCCTAAGATAATGGAAAGAATAAAACTTTCTCTTATCGCAACTAAATTTGAAGTTTATATTGGTGACAATGTAGTTCTTATGATAAGTTATAAGGTTATCTGTAATTAATTAAAGTCGTAATTAACATTGTCATAAAATATAATTTTAAGCGTATCTATCCATCCTCTTTTGAAATAATTGATGTACCTTAACTTAAAAGGTTTAATGATAAATTGATATTAACGACATTAGCAAGTAATTTTAAAGGCTTCAAATCAAGTAATTTAGATTATGGACCATGATAACGTCATTTGATCTAAAATAATATTTATAACTTGAAATACATTCAATCTCCTTCAATTAATTCATATTTTATCTTTTATTATCTTGTGAGATATACTATTACAAAGAATATGAGTGGGTTAGTTAGTTTTAGTTGACAATTCAATTTGAAACTAACATTGAGTTCACTATAGATCTCACAACTTTGTGTATCATGATTTGTTATTTTATTTTACATTAAGGAATAATTTATAATTATCAAAGCTTAAAGAAGATATCTGAATTCTTATCAAATTTTAGGAGTGAATACATATCTATTTAAACATAAATTAAAATATCAAAACTATTTACATAATGGAAAATATAAAATTTTCTAATGTCTCAACTAGGAAGCAACGTACCAACTTTTTTTTTCGATTCAATGAACTATCATCATCAAACCAAAATCTTTGTATAACATCATCTTTCACTTATTAAAATATATTACTCTAGGTGTCATATAAAGGCATCATTGCTATGATTTTCCCCGATATATGTTACTATACTCAGTGATAATATTCAAAGTTACAAAGACTTATTTGTACTCGATTCATCATTACTTTGTTATGTCTTTCTACCTTTAACTCACACAAAAGTCATATTTCAACATAGTATCCTGATAAATCAACAATATTCGTTTCTTAAACCTATAAAGCTCAAAAGGTCCCACACTATGGTACAAACCTTCCAACCAATAATAGTCTATATCTTTTTTTAGTGACATTCACAGCTAGTCCTCTCTCAAATAGTTTCACAAAATATTAATCATAGGTTTATCAAAGTGACAATTTTCAATCTTTATGAAGAGTAAATATTTGTTTGCAAGCTGTTCAAATACTTGTCTCATGCCTTATATATAACTTGTGATATTGTGTTATACACCACAATATCATATAAGTATACCATAATAATTTATTAAGGAAGTCATACACCATATCATTCATTAATTTATGGAAAATATGGGAGGATTTGTTAATTTAAACAATATGAATAAGAACTTATAGGAACCATACACATAAATGTTATTTTATGTTCATCTCCTTTGGTAATCTATACTTGTAAATATGTAGTTCGTAAATCTAAATTTGTGAACATTGTAACCCTCAATAATTTGTTTATCAACTCTTCAACTAAGGTTAGAAGATATTTTTTCTTGATTATTGCCTTGTTTAAGGTCTAATAGTCCACACAAGTGTAGAACTTTATCTTGCTTTTTTTAAAAAAAAATGGACGAATCATAATAGGTTTGAAAGGTTAGATGAACCCCATCTCCAATAATGCACCAAGTTGTTTCCTCAACTCCATTAACTCTAATGGAGACATTTGATAATGAACATGAGAAGGAGTAATTACACTTTGATGATTTGAAATTGTGATTGATTTCTCTACAAATAACAATAAAGTCATTTGCAAATTATATTCCCCCTTTGATTCATCTTGCTTGAACTACTTCGAGGTATATTCCCCCTTTGATTCCTCTCATGCCTTCATCAAGTTCTGTATCTCTCATCTTTAAAGATTTTAAATTTCGTTTCCAATAAGAGTCTAACGAACATATGTATAAAAAAACAACTTCTTCCTCTTTATATGTAGGCATAGATGGGATGAGTATGTAATGAGTTTGAAAGATCAAACTCATTTAGGTTATTACTGCTGTTAAATAACCCATTATTTGTTATAATAAATAATAGAAAGACATTATTAGCAATACTTATAATCAAACCTCTGATGTATTTTGCGTTTTTTTTCCATACAGCTTTTCCTTTAGCTGTTAGGGTATCGAATTAAGGTATGACTTATTTTATTGTTGATTGTTATTGCAGCACTATCATCGTCATCTTCGGTGACATACTTCTGCAATATCTCTGTGTACATCGATTGAGGTGAGTGCTTAAGGTTTTGTTAATGATCTCTGGCTCTTGATGAATGTGCTTGTATGTGAACCGCCCATAGTATGTGCTGAATCGTTTATTGAATCCTTGCAATATGTGAAGCTTGACAACACACATGTTTCTTGGAGGACGATATTTGCGATGTAAATACTGGTTGAGATAAATGTGTGTGTTGCAGGGGGACCCTTAATTTGTAAGGGGGTGTCTGAATTATAGGAAAAATGCTGCCAAAATTTCAATACCCTCCTCGTCGTAGATGATGTTTAAATTTGAACATTAGATCGTTAGTTCTATTATTTGAAGATGATAAAGTAGATGCATTGAGTATAATATATCATGCCTTGCGTAATAGGTATTGTAAATAAAGGTTTGAAGAAATTTAATGTTGGATTGTATTGCAGCTCTATCATCTTCATCGCCCCACATTGTGCATTGGTCTTGTCGAACTGCAGGAACATTTCTCGGCATTTTAATTAAGGTCAGTGCCTATGATGTATAAAGTAATTTTATCGTTTGATTCATTATCTGGCAATTGAACTTCCCATTGCATGTCCCTGAACCGTTTATTGATTTCCTGCATATGCGTGAAACTTGAGAACACACATGTTGGACGGAGAGTGAATTTGAGGTGTGATTACTGGTTGAGATAGAAGTGTGTTTCTTTTGCAGGGGGACCCTTAGTTTATAAAGGGGGTGTCCGAATTATAGGAGAAATGTTGCCGAAATTTCTATAGGATCTCCGTCGCAGATGGTGTTTAAATTAGAAAATGAGCGCATTAGTGTAATTATGTGAGGATGATAAATGTTTACCATTAAGTATGCTATGTCATGCCTTGCGTAAAATATTTCCAATGAAGGTTTGATGATATTATTGCTTTGCAATGAATATCATTAACTTTGTAATATGGACATAATATGATATGCTTATGTGAAGTTGTATATGAAGGATTAATTTTGTACAATAGGTTTTTTCAATCACATTCAATCTTGTTATTATAGTACTTTTGGCAATAGTATGATACTTAATATGTATTGAGCATCACATTGTGGTCAACCACAATGTTATTACATAGATGTCTACTATCATATATGTTGTGTGCACAGTATAAATATTCCAGTAGCTTAGCTCCGACATGAAACGTTAGACACTAATGTTATAACACAGGTCTGTTGGGATGAAATTTGTAGATATGTGGCTAACATAGATGCCTAACTTTGGAATTGATCTTGTAGAATAACAGTTCTCCAATTATGAGTTCCAGCGATAGATCTTGGATGTATAGACGTTTAACCATGATGGTTTCATTAATCCCGAATTTGTTGAGGGAGTTGATCGTTCATTCATTATGCTTGTTACATGGCGTGCATATATGGATGGCCCAAAAATCAGATGTCCATGTAAAATGTGCAAGCACAAATGTTTCCTGTTGATTGATGAAGTTCAGTTGCATTTGTTGAGAAAAGGGTTTGTTGCGAACTATTTTCAGTGGACTCGACATGGGGAACCCTTGGTTGCTAGCACCTCAAGGAGAATTGAAGATACTACGTCAATGAACTTAAATGAGAATGACATTGAGGATGGATATGGAAGACATTTTGGTGATGGGCTGGAAAACTCTTACAGGCAAATGGTGCACGATGGACTCCGTCATACATTTGAGGCAAATGGGGACACTATTGACGAAGAACCTAACGAACAGGCAAAACAATTCTTCGACTTACTACGATCGATCGCGAATCAGTGGCCAAATTGTGAGACAATGACTCGATTGTCATCAATTGCTCGCATATTGAACATAAAGAGTGAAGGTCATATTTCGGATTGCGGTTTCGAAAAAATTCTTGAGTGGTACAACGAATCATTGCCAGCTGATCATACAATGGTTGATAGTTTTTACAACATGAAGAAACTTATTCGTGGTCTTGGGTTGCCCGTGAAAAAAATTGACTGTTGTCGACTCGGATGTATGTTGTATTGGGGAGACGATACGAACTTAGAATAGTGCAAATTTTGTGATGAACCTAGGTTTAAGGCCAAATCACGTTCTACGAAACAGAAATTAGTTCCATGGAAGCGAATGTATTATTTTCCTCTCACTCCTAGGTTGCAAAGGCTTTATGCTTCTGATATGACTGCGTCTCACATGAGATGGCATGCTGAACACGAACAGAAAGATGGAGTAATGACTCATCCATCAGATGCATTGGCATGGAAACATTTTAATGACACGCATGTGAAATTTGCGGTTGACAGTCGAAATGTTTGGTTGGGTTTGTCAACAGATGGATTTCAACCATTCGGTCAATCTAGACAGCAATATTTTTCGTGGCCAATTATCATAACTCTTTATAATTTGCCTCCTTAGATGTGTATGAAAGCGGCATATATGTTCTTGACCGTTATTGTCCCAGGTCCAAAAAATCCGAAGCAAAAAATAGATGTGTTCTTACAACCATTGATATCTGAATTTCAACACCTTTGGGAATATGGTGTTGAAACTTATGATGTATCTAAGAAACAGAATTTTGTGCTGAGAGCAGCTTTGATGTGGACAATTTGTGACTTCCCAACATTTGCCATGTTATCTGGATGGTCAACTGCTGGGACGTTGGCTTGTCCTTATTGTCGCAATGATTCAGATGCGTTTTATCTGCCTAATGGAGGGAAAATATGTTGGTTTGACAATCACAGGAAATTTCTACCTGCAGATTATCCGTTTAGGCGCAATAAATATAAGTTTAGAAAAAATCAGACGGTTCACACCCGTCCGCCTCCGATAACATCTGGTGAAGAGATCTTGCAAGAAATTGAAGAATTAGGGTTGCTAAAAGTGATAGAATTAGAGGCCGATGCTGTTAATTCAACCATTAGTCATAACTTTGGTTGGCGGAAACGAAGCATTTTTTGGGATTTGCCATATTGGAAAACGAATTTGATTCGTCATAATCTAGATGTGATGCACATTGAGAAAAATATCTTTGACAACTTGTTCAATACCATAATGAACATTAAAGGGAGGAAAAAAGATAATGCAAAATCACGAGCTGATTTGCAACTTTTTTGCAAAAGAAATGAGTTACATAAAGATCTTCGCACAGGTAAATACCCAAAAGCATGTTACACTTTGGACAGGAGACAGAAGGAGGTTATATGTGAGTGGTTGAAAAGTGTTAAGTTTCCTGATGGATATGTTTCAAACTTGGCTAGGTGTGTGGATCTCAGAAAGTACAAATTATTTGGGATGAAAAGTCATGATTCTCATGTATTTATGCAAAGGCTTATCCCAATTGCATTCCGAGTGTTGTTACCTTCGAAGGTATGGGAAGCTATAACAGAGTTAAGTTTGTTTTTAAAAGCTTAACCTCGGTTGAAATCAACATTGGTGAGATGGAAAAACTAGAACATGAAATTCCGTAATTTTGTGTAAATTAGAAGTCATTTTCCTCCTAGCTTCTTTGATCAGTATGGAGCATCTACATGCATTTAGCACACGAGGCAAAACTTCTTTGGTCGATTCAATATCGATGGATGTATCCATTTGAGGTTAGTAGACAAATATTACTTACAGTGTTCGATTCTGCTTTGTCAAATGTGTTCTAATAAGTATTTTGTTTCCTGTAGGTATTTGCATCACTTAAAAAAATGTAAAAAACAAAGCTAGAGTTGAAGGTTTCATATGTAATGCCTATTTAGTGGAGGAAGCGAGTACGTTTTGTGGGTATTATTTTGAACCGCATGTGAACACAAGAGCAAGAAAAGTTCCTCGTAATGATGATGGCGGACGAACAATTAATGCTGATGGAAACTTGTCCATCTTTTCATATTCTGGACGAACATCTGGGCGTGCGACAAGAAGAATGTTAACTGAGGAAAAGATCGAGGTTGCACATGGTTATATTGTATTGAACTGTGAAGAGCTTTTGCCTTTCGTGCAGTAAGTTGCACATGAATATTTCAGTATTTACTTTTGTGTCATCTTCATCCCTAAAAATAGTCATTCTGTATTTAGATTGTACGAGACATTGCTACGGGAGATAATGTCGAGTATGACCGAAGATGATTTAAATAAAGAAGTTGGGAAACACTTCCCTCGATGGTTTGAAAGATATATAAGTTCTCACTTACAATGCATCTTGATTATAATTTGAAGTTATATTTTACTTTGTTCATGAAACTAAATTGTTTGCGATGCTAAATTTATTTGTTTAGGCTTTAGACAATCCAATCGAGAACAAGATGATTTCTGATATTGCAAAGGGACCTCTACGAACTGTTAAATCGTATCCGGTGTATTTCATTAATGGGTACAAATATCATACAGAATGTCATGGACATAACATGTCAACAATAAATAGTGGGGTTTCAATACAGGGAGAAACGATGGATTACTATGGAAAAATTATAGAAATATTAGAAGTTGAGTACCCTGCTCTGCCAGTCAAGCGATGCGTGATATTTAAATGTGAATGGTATGACCCGACACCAAATGTTGGAGTAAAGGTGCATACACAATACAATTTAGTTGAAATCAATAATCGAAGAAGATTGCGTCAATTTGAACCTTTCGTCTTGGCTGTGCAAGCTAAGCAGGTTTGTTATATCCCTTTTCCGAGCTTACGACGAGATAAGGTAGATTGGTTAGCGGTTTGCAAAGTTAAACCAATAGGTGTTTACGAATCACATAGAAGAGGAGAGAATAGTCTTGAAAGTGAGGCGTTTCAGGAAGATGTGACATTTGTCAATGCATCTGTTACGTTTGACAATCATGAACCTTTGAACGATCCATCAAATGAATTTGCCGATATTTCATCTGGAGAGGATGACGAGGGTCTGCGATCCGACGAGGAGCCAGAATTTGATTCTTATTCTTCTGAAGAAGAAGATGATTGTAATTTACCTTTAAGTGTTGATAGCGAATGACTTGTGTTTGTAATTGCATATTTAAACTTAAATACTAACGTTTTTTTCATTAAATTATAATTTATATTTGGGTTTTCACTACAATTCTTTGGAAAGGAATGTCGACATGGCGATTGGTTCCGGACGGCAACAAATCTGTCTGTTGGGAGGAATGTGACAAAATTGTCCCATCCCATGAAAGCAAAACTACTTCAAATCTCGCTCCATCATATAGTACCAATCGTTTGCCTTAGATGACCGATCTGTTACTTGAAGGTTTTTAGTATGATCTGCGCGACCACTCTTTTCCTGTTTTGAACCTCTAATAACATTTATTAAAGTTATCAAATATATTCTCATTTTATTGTCAATCTTACATGTTTAAGCTTCCTATAAACTCAAAGAGGACATGTATGCCGATAAAGGTGACTGTAATGTCACGCCAGCTTATAACGGAATAGGAAGATCGAGTATTGTCAACTCCTCTACTATACTGCAAACCTCACCGTTTTTGTTACTTATATGGTTTGTTAATATAACGGTTTCAACATTTTGTCGCAATGATTACGTTTTAGGTAGATTTGTTCCTGTAAGTAGTTCATCCGAAGAAGAAGTCTTCCATTCTAAGACTGGGCACTCATTCACTGTTTCGTCAACAAATATAGATATAGTTGCAATGTTATTGCAAGAATGTGATCAACAACGCATAGAAGGTGGACGAAGTTTCACTGTTTCCATTGGTGCGTTTGAACGTGCAAGAACACTTCTCGGGAACCTAGACATTGGGGACTCTTTCACCTTTACCGACACCCATGTTATATGGATTCAAAAACAATGAATCGATCAATGTGCTTTTGTACTGCTAGACATTATTACACTTTACTTTCATATTGATTTATTGTTGTATTTGTAAGACAAGGTTAAACAGTGCATATTTGATATTAGTGTTAACGTTCATTTATGGTTGATAACAAATTGTTAACTTTCATTTATTGCCATAGCTTCTTCTGTATGTTTTGTGTTTAATATTGCTTTCAAATTATTAGTTGTACATGTAGAGAATTGTGCGAAATTAAATTTCAGGAAAAGAATGGGACCGAAGAGATAACGTGACGTCATGCGACCCAGGTTTCGAGCCATGTTCAGGGGAACTACAGTGAAGGTGGTTCGTCACAATCAGCCGAACCTACTGACTCACCTTCACCACCTCTCGTCTTGGAGTTGCGATTCGAGCATCACCAAATGCTTCTCACCTACACCATCTCCTTCCCAACACATATATCATCCAACACCGCGAACCGGAAGGGGAGACTTCCGTCGACTGGCCGAGGAGTGATGGAAGAAAGTTTGTTTATTATCGATGACGATAAGTGAACTCAAAGCACTTCACAATTTGCTTATTATCAATATGAACTTTTACCAATATGTACATAGGATAACATCACTTTACATGTAAGGTTGGTTCCGTCTGGACCAATTTCAAGAAATATGACTTCCTCGTTTAAACAAAGAATTGAACCAGAGGGTTATGTGTGGAAAAATTTAGCTGACACCACAAAGCAATTATACTTTCAAGAGTTTGAGGTAGAAATCATAGTTATTTTCTTGTTACATTGCTTTATATTCATAATGTTCATACAACATTATAACTTTTTGTTATTCTTACTCATCTTATTTCAGAAAGAATTTTACTGGGATTCTCGTTTCGACGCCATCATGTATAAACAATGAGAAAAGAAAGCTCGCATACGTTATCGCGACTTAATTAATCAAATACGCAAGGTTGGTGCACGCGCCGCGTTATATTTTGGAGGAAATTTGGACTCATTGGCCCGAATATTGGACATCACCTGCGGTAATGTCCATATCTGAGCGTAATTCGGCCAACAAACGTGGAGGGCCGGGGGGGCCGAGTCTTGCAGTGCATATGGGAGGATCAATTACCCACAACGAGCATGCACATAAACTGGTAAGTATCTAATTTCTCATGACAATTTTACATATATCTTACTTTGCTTTATTGAACAATGTGATCATGATATAAATGTCTGGTACTATATGGCTGTGTAAAGTTATTTTCATTGTTGAACAGGGGGAAAATATCATATATACAGAGGAAACTCTGGCGAATTTTTTTTAACTACTAGTTAACATCTAACAATTTAAGTTATGTGTAGGAAAAGGCATTGGGCACGAAGCCTACACCTATGCATGTATTTGTGCACATCCACACGAAGAAACATGATGGTGTCACCTTCATCAACAGTCGATGTAGAGAAATGATTGTCAGTGAAATTAACATATTTTAATAATTTCTTAACAATTATAGCTTATTTACTAATGTAAAGATTGTTTCCTAATAGGATCAAATACAAGAAAATATCCAGCGACAATCTCAGGAGGAACAACCTGTGGACGAGACTCGGACATATCTTGATGTCGTGGGTGGTTGGGACCATCGTGGAAGAATATTCGGCATGGGCTCATATGCAAACACCTGTTATTCGCGCTCTTCCCTTTCTAGTAGAACAGCATCTGCTCGGCCATCTCAATCTCATGATGTATCGGAGCTCCGGGCCACAGTGGACTCATTAAGGGAACAACTAGCTAATCAAAACGAGCAGCTGGTTACTCAACATCACCGGCATATGGAGGACATAACTAAGGTGAGGGAAGAGATTAGTCTGCAGATGACAGAACAGTTGAGAGCGGAGTTGCAGCAGGTTTCAAAGATCAAAGAGTCGCAGGAGCAGATGGAGCAAGCAGCTAAGATGAGAGAGGAGATGGAGCGGCTGACTAAGATGAGAGCGAAGACGGAGCAGATGGCCAAGGACAAACAACATGCGGAGGAGATGACTAAGCTTAAGCAGGACATGGAAATGTTAAAGAGGGGGGGACATAGTTCAGAGCATTCATGATCATTACGACAATAATTACCATAACATTGTCATGTGTTTTCAATTAAAAAACATAAGAGATTTGTTATTTCTTATTTTTTAATAATTAAATTAATTTCTTTTTATATTTTATTAATTATTAATTTTCTCATTATTCATTATTCTAACGCAACACAAATTAATAAAGTGAATATATAATATAATCATTATTATAACAACAAAAAACAAAAAAATGTAATCAGTTATTCCCGACGGTCAATTGTTCGTCGAAAAAGTTACCCTAGTTATCGACGGTATAACATACCGTCGGAAAATGTCGTTGAAGATAACTTCGCATCACCGACGGACTAAGTGACCGTAGCAATATTTTTTCGACGGAATCGTACTTACCATTCCGTCGTTAAATAAATACCGACAATAATATTTCTCTCGGTAATTCCATCATAACATTGTGACGGAAACTGTCGATCGGTATTTTTAGCTTCGGGCAGTTCACCGACCGAATTTTGCTCCACCAAATTTCGTCGGTGATTAATTCCACCGACGGATATCTCCTGTTTACCGACGGAAATTACACTGATTTCTTGTAGTGCAAGATGCCACCATCTTTTGGGGGTTTGGGTGCAGGCTTCTTCCTGCCTCATTATGTACTGCCCTAATGTGAGCAATTTTTATCAATGCCAGCTGCAATGAAGTATCTTACTGTGGAGGAGCAATCATTAAATTTAAGGGAACTCTTCACGATGATGCTTGCTTCATAACAAGTCTCTTTCAGGGAGAGGTTGTATTGGATGGTCCGCCTCTACTTATTACATATTCTGTAAGCCATCTCTTCTGTGGCTTGAAATAAATGAAAAGGCAGTACCCTGCACAATTGATCTCACCCTATTTCTCTTAAAGGATCAAATTACCTGTTGCATTCCATCTCCTCAATGAATGCTGCTTTTACCACTGTTTGGTATTTGAAGGAAAACAAGAAGTAGATGAAGAAAGAAATTTCTTTCATGCTTGCATTGAAACAATGTGTGAAATATATACATAAACTACCCTACTGCTATTGGTTGAGAGTCCTGCTATGTCCTGCTAGTAACGAATTGTTGGTTTGCGGTGTGCAAAACAAAAGCAAACTATGTAGGTATAAAAGCAGACAACAAAGGCAGACAATATGTAAAAAAACAGAGAAAGGGAAGGAGTAAAAGACAAAATAATAAAGTTGGACCCTATGAGTAGGAGCCAAGCCCACGGTTGTGAATAATTTGCACTCTCTAACACGCGGGGGTCAAACCAAAGTTGGGGTGAAGACCAACAACGTTGAGTTTGGAAAGGAGAGTCGAGAAGCTTCGGGCTGTCAGAGGTTTCGTAAGCAGATCTGCGAGTTGGTCAGTCGTGTTCACGTGTCGGAGCTCCAGAAATCCCAAGGTGACGCACTCCCGAACCACATGGAGATCGATCTCGAGGTGTTTCATCCTCTCGTGGAAGACCAAATTTTTGGAGATGTAGATCGCAGCCTAGTTATCACAATATAAAGGTATGGGTTTTGTGATTTGAAGCTGGAAAGTGTCTAATATTTGGGTAATCCACTTTAGCTCGCAAGTAGTTGTCGCTAGGCTTCGGTATTCCGATTTAGCTGAAGAGCGACTCACCGTCGATTGCTTTTTTGTTTTCCAGGAGATCGGTGATTGTCCAAGGAAGACACAGAAACCTGTTAAGGATCGTCGGGAGAAGACGCAGCTTCCCCAGTCTGAGTCGGAGAAGGCTACAAGGTTGGGGCTTTCATCTGCCGCATAAAAAATCCCTAGGTTCTGTGTTCCCTTTAGATATTTTAGTACTCTTTTGGCTGCTTCCCAGTGCGGTAGTCTAGGGTTATACATAAATTCACTGAGTTGTTGAGTGACATATGTGATGTCGGGTCTTGTAAACCCTAGGTACTGTAGTCTCCTGACTAGTCTTCTGTACTCTTCTGGTTTGGCAAGCAACTCACCTGTTTCAGTGGTTAATTTTGTTCCAGGAACTATGGGCGTGGAGCAAGGTGTACAATCCAAAAGTCCAGTCTCTTGGAGGATGTCCCGAATGTATTTTCCTTGGGTAAGTATCATTCCATCTGTCGCTCGTGCTATTTCAATTCCCAAGAAGAATTTGGCATACCAAAGATCCTTGATTGTGAACTCTGAATGCAAAGCTTTCTTAACTGAAACAACGTGTTCTTCATGTACACCTGTAATTAGTATGTCATCTACATAGATAATTACTGCCATAAAATCATTTTTTGTGCCCCTAGTGTATAAACAATGGTCAGCTTCTGATCTTGTGAACTGCAATGAGGATAATTTTGTAGACAATTCTTTATGCCACTGTCTTCCAGCCTGTTTTAGGCCATAAATTGATTTAATTAGTCTGCATACTTGTCCTTCCTTAGCTCTATTGTAGCCTTTCGGTGGTAGCATGTATAACTCTTCCTCTAGCTTCCCATGAAGAAATGCATCATTAATGTCACATTGATGTATTGGCCATTGTTTAGATGCAGCTATAGCCAAAAATATTCTGATTGTCACAATCTTTGCAACTGGAGAGAAAACTTCAGAGTAGTCGGCCCCTTCCCTTTGACAGAATCCCTTGGCTACAAGCCTAGATTTTAATTTTGCCACAGTTCCATCCGAATTCCTCTTCACTTTGCATACCCATTTTGAGGCTATAGCCTTCTTCCCTTTAGGTAGCTCTGTGAGTCTCCAAGTCCCATTTTTCTCTAATGCACACAATTGTTCATTCATAGAATTTACCCACCCTTCATCTTTGCTAGCAGTCTCATATGATGATGGTTCAAAAGTTGTAGAGACATTACCTATAAAAGTGTTGTAATTGTTGCTGTGCTTGATATTGAACTGCTTTAATTCTTCTTCATTTGCTCCTGCAGGACAACAGACTTGAGATGTGACATGGCCATTATCAAGGGAGTAAGTGGACTGTTTTGTTGTAGCTTGAAGAACATAATCTTGCAGGTATTTGGGATCTATGTGGGTTCTGTTGCTTCTTCTTTGTGTGGGGACAATTGACACTGTGTCTTGGTTTGGTGAATTGTCGGGTAGGTCATTGTCAGGTGGCTGGGAAGTCCTTTCTGTTTGTGGTGTGGCAACTATGTTAGGGGTTTGTGTAGGATAATCTGCTTCTTCATTGATCAGTATGCTTGAGACTAGGGGGTCCGAGGCTTGTGTAATATTTGGATTTTGGTTTGCAAAAGGGAAGTCGCTCTCATAGAACATCACATCTCTTGAAACAGATACTACTTTAGTGTCTAGGTCCATGACTCTATAGGCTTTATAATCTGGCATGTATCCAAGAAAAATGCATCTTTTTGATCTAGGATCCAATTTAGTTATGTTGGGTGTTTTATCTAAAGCGGAGAATAAGCAACCAAATGTTCTCAAATGCTCATAACTAGGCTTTCTTTTGTGCAGTTTTTCAAATGGACTCATCCACCCCAAGACTTTGGCTGGGATTCGGTTTAGAAGGTATGTAGCTGTAAGTAGTGCTTCTCCCCAATACCCTTTAGGCAATTTAGCATTGAAAAGTAGGGCTCTAGTGATCTGCAGAAGATGTTTATGTTTAATTTCCGCTATCCCGTTCTGTTGTCGTGTGTATGGGCTGCTTTTTTGGTGATGGATCCCCATTTCCCTGAATATGTTGATGCATTCCTGGTTAATAAACTCCCTCCCGTTATCAGTTTGAACTTTCAAAACTTTGGTGTTAAATTGTCTTTCAGTATTTTTTAGGAAATTTAGGATGGTCTGTTGGGTTTGATGCTTGTGTTTAAGTATAAAGGTCCATGTAGCTCTAGAGAAATCATCTACAATTGTAAGGAAATAGTGTGAGCCACCCATTGTAGGAACACCATACGGTCCCCATAAGTCCATGTGGATGATTTCGAATGGTTTCTTTGTGTGTATCTCATGCTTGGGGAAGGGTTTTCTGTGTTGCTTGGCTAAGGGACAAATTTGACATTCATGTTTGTGAGGAACAGAAACTTTGATTTCATTGATATGCTGTAACTTTTCCTTGGATACATACCCTAGTCTAGAATGCCATAGATCAAAAGCTAATGTAGCATTGAGAGCAACAATTTTAGAATTGTAAAAATCTAAAGAGAGACCTTTTAGGGTATTGAGGGGTAGAAAGGCTTCAGAGTTCAGCTCATACAATTCATTTACTGCCTTGATAATAGCTATAACATCATTAGTCCGAAGGTCCTGCAAAAACAACTTGTTAGATATGAATATGGCAGCAATTTCATTCTGTGTAGTGAGCTTGTTTACTGATAACAAGTTTTTGAAGAAATTGGGCATGTGTAAGATTTCTTTAAGGGTAATTGTGTCTCCAATTTGTGCAAATCCAATGTGTGCAATTTCTTGCTTTGTTCCATCAGGGAGAGTCACATGATCATAAACATCATTATTCACTACATACTCAGTGCAAAGATTCAGATCTGTTGTCATGTGTGTAGAGGCACCCGAATCAATAAGCCAAGAGTTAGGGTGACTAGAAACCATGTTTACTGAGTGTGTAGTATTACCTGCGTAGTTCGGATATCCTGAATATTTTACCTCTCCAGTGGTCTTCGCCTTGATTGCCTTACTTATCTCTTGTTGAATGAAATTTGCTAGATCAGAAGAGATTCCTCCATTTTGTGACTTTTCCTCATTCGGTTGTTGTGTGATTTTTGCAGGGCTGTCTACCATCTGAGCCAAGTTTGCTCTTCCCTTTTCTCTTTGCGCAGTAAGCTCCTTATACCAGTCAGGGGTCCCATGGATTTTGAAACACGTCTCTAAGGTATGCCCAGTCTTCTTACATTTCTCACAGTATTTATCCTCTTTCTTAGGGTATAATCCTTTGCCAGCATTGGTGCCATTAGTTTTTCCTCCTTTCCTCCAGTTGCTTGACTGTTTGGCTAGCATAGCCATGTTTGGAGTACTGTCTGTAGTGGAGTTAACCACTCGTTGTCTTTCCACAGTCTGTAACATAGAAAAAGCCTTGTTTGCAGTAGGTAGTGGTTCCATTAGCATGATTTGATTCACCACATGCTCAAACTCTTCATTGAGTCCCATCAAAAATTGCACAAGTTTATGAGTGTTTTCTTTGACAGTAATAGTTTTTGATGCATCACAAGTGCACATGGGAGTAGGGTTTAAACTAAACAGGTCATCCCATAATTTCTTAAGTTTAGTGTAATAGGCAGAAACTATTAGAGTACCTTGTTTTAGGGAACTTATTTCCCTTTCTATATGATAAAGCAGTGGTCCATTAGCTTTTCCAAACCTTTCTTGTAGTTCCACCCATAGATCTCTAGCTGTAGAAAAAGAGAGGAAGACATCACTCAGTTCTTTGACCATGGCATTTAGAATCCATGATTTTACCATGCTATCTGCTCTTTTCCATCTTGCTGATAACATCACATCTTCTATAGGCATGGTGCAGGACCCGTCAATGAAGGAAAGCTTATCTTTGACACATAGAGCTATGGTCATCGATTTGCTCCAAGTAATGTAGTTATTTCCGTTAAAAGGGGCAGTAACTAGCATAGCTCCTGGGTTCTCTGTATGAGTAACAGAGTAGGGTTCATTTTCAAGTGTAGTGGATATGTTTGTGGCACTAGAGCCACTGTTATCTCCTGTATGTGACATATTTGGTAGAGTTGGTGAATCGGTAGGTTAGCTCTGATACCATACAGGAAAACAAGAAGTAGATGAAGAAAGAAATTTCTTTCATGCTTGCATTGAAACAATGTGTGAAATATATACATAAACTACCCTACTGCTATTGGTTGAGAGTCCTGCTAAGAAAATATCATTTACTCACAATTATTGTGAAAAAAGATAGAAAGGTGAAAAATAATTGAATCTTCTACTTTCGACAAATTTATGTGTGGCAAACTATGTGATGTGCAGGTTAAGTCAGAAGGAGATTCATTTTTGGGCCTGTCTCTTGAGTTTACTTCAGCCGTAAATGAGAGGACATCAGTACTTATTGCTGCTAGGGGGCATGGTCGGCTCTGTAGTAAATTCCATAAAGTGATCGAGCCGCATCGAGTTAGAAAGCTAGAAAATACCCGACGATGGGTAATATATGAGGTTGCTGTCCTGATGGATGGACAAATGTTAACCGATATCAATGCTGTATGTTATCGGCCAAAGCTTGAAGAGGGTGAAAAGGTGTCAGAGAATGAAGCAGAAAACCAAAAAACATTGGCTAGTAGTTCCGAGTTCTTTGCATTGCTTGGTAATATTACTATCAGAAGTTCAGTAAAGAACTCAAATTTGCCGCCTTCAGATTCATGACATGTTGAGTGTCAACACCTGAAATGCAGCTATGTTTCTCAGGGATTCAAGACTATTAGTGTGAAAATTATTTTGGAAACTAAAAGTGGGAATTGACTGTAGGTTCGCCATGTACAATGTCTATTTTGAAAAGCTAACGAAACAGAAAAACGGAGACCTAGGTGGGAGACTACATTGCAATTTGAAGTATCTCGGGTTGGCACATGTTGAAGCTTTTTATGTTTCTGATCTTCGTGTTCCTTCCGATACTTCTAGTATCAGATTCATTGTTCAAGTATGTGGCATTGATGAAGCACGCCAGAAGTTGAGTGATTCTCCTTTTCTTAAAGTGGATCTTGAAGGTCAGTCAAGTTTTGAGTAATGATGACAAGGTATCACGAGATTAAGTTGTGATCCACATTCTTAACATGTCAAGTTGCACTACTTGTTAACATACATTAAAACAGATGTACTTGTGATTATTTTAATATTTACTGATATGACCTTTTATGCTCTGCTTTTGCTTACTATTTAAGCACAACAACAAGATGTCTACGTAGCATGATCTAGTTAAGTTTATGATTTGATTACAGACGCACACTCTGAATACTGGCCAACATACATAACCGGTACCACTTTGATAGCAATACATATTCGCATGCAATTCACTAGTGATAACAGCCTTTTGCTATTACTTAAATCCTGATTACGTAATCCTATTTTACCTAAAGACAAGACGGTTAAAAGTGAAATGCTACGCAACAAGCCCCCCTATGCCTTGGCTTTGAAGTACGAGGATTTTCAACGTCGGCCATCCTTGCTCGTACACATAAGAGGGCGTGCCTGATGTCTCAATTTCAAGTATGAGGTAGATGTGGAAAGTGGTACGATGTCAAAATTGGATATAATTCTATTGCAATTAGAATGAACAAGCCAGAAGTTGAGTGGTGATGATGATGATAGAAAGGTGGTCGAATGTTCTCATTGCTAGTTATGATGGAATTTCCGAGAACCAATGATTGAAAATGCCCATTCCAGGCCAAATACAGGTAAAAGATTTGACGCTTTAAGGTTTAGTACATGCAACTTAACTGGTGGGAGGAGACAGGGTCAAATGATGTTGAAAATAGGAAAGGCGAGATAAGCTAAAGAGGAAGTTAATATGAAAAGACAAGAGGCATATCTCCGTCACCAATCAACCTCGAATATTGCTTCTTTATGGAGACATGAAAGGCTGGTGGGAGAATCCCTTCATATCTTTTGAGGGCTCGAGGATATACTATTTACAAAGCCAAAGTGGGTTTGGATTCCAGGTATCATTCCATATTTCAGTTATCATGCTTCTATATTGTTCTTTCTGATTTCACAAGTTCTTTTGTCTTTTTTATCGTGGGGCACTTTCCTGCAATATAAGAAACGCGAAAGTAATTGGAGTTAATTAGTCGCTTGACTGAGGAATCATCTCATGATAGTGGATGTTTACATATTCAAACTTACCCACAACCAAAATAGCACAACACTTGAACACGAGAGTAAAAAGGTTATGCCATTTTATCGAACAATAACCATCACTGATGGAAAGTAGTGAGACGATGTTTTTGGTATCTTCTAGCTACAAGAAAATGAGCCCATTGGAGAAGCTCTACAATGATCGTTTGGATGTTCCTAGATTTCTTCAAATGCTACCATTCTTCTGTTCCAGTCTACAACTTGAAGGTTTGGGTTTAAAAGGACAAAAGAACTACATGAAAAGATGTTGGTCACGTGAAGCGAAGGCATCGCCAGCTTATTGCACTTGAGCTAAGTAGGACAAAAAATCTTAGACCCCACAACTATTGGCTGCTCTAGACAATGAGAAACCAGTCCTTGTCAATGACAACTTCATAACGTATAATTACTCCAGAAATTGCAGATTATGAAGATGTGTATATATTTGTTCGCGATTTGCATAAATAACAACAAGACCAGACTTCTGGAATTGAAGTTGTAAAGTTTGCAGCTTCTTGTTTCTTGATCGAACCTTCGGTTATCAATATTGTCTTGGCCTGTTTCCCAAATCACAGTATAGTTGATTTTTCTCGATGCATTTAAGGACAGCAAAATATCAGGGGATCATCGGACGTATAGTTGTTTTTCTCTTGGTGCATGTAAGGAACAGATATTTATGGGGGCCATATTGTAGCAAATATATATATAGAAACGATAGTTACATACACTTGAAGCCAAAAGACGAGTCGCAAGTGATTATAAGCCTGAAAACGAGTTGGACACGATCCAAGTAGAAGCTTTTGAAACGCATTCAAACAAATGACAAATTAGAAACGCTTTACCGTTGTCATACATTAAACTATACCATAGGAATTATCAGAGGCTATGGCTAGAAATTAAAGGGCTGCGATTTAATGGGTGGGGTTTCATTTTTGACTTGCAAAATGCTTCCCACAATAAACAAAAGTTATCGAGGAATCTTTTCGGTCAGTTGTTGCCTTTTGTCTTATTCTTCATGGTCTAAAAATATTGCTCTGATTCGACATATAATTGTATCGAGATGGCTTTAGAAGACATATTAAACATGAAAATTTAAATAAAAAGGGGGAATTTCCTTTGTATACTTCCCATGAACTGAGCACTTCCTTGCACGTGAACCAACTAGAAGAATCTGTGACCAGACTAACACTGCAGTAGGCGTTTAATCTTGTCCTTTCTACACTATAAGATATTACCAGGTAAACTGTAATAATGCACTTCGACTCTGAAACTGAAAGCAATAACATAAATTAGTGTCATTCCCTTACTAATAAACTGCAAGCTGTATGCCTCGTTATGGAGAAGAGGCACTCCACAAGTGCTAACCAATAAAGAAGCTTTTTTTACCTTTCCTAGAAATTAAGTTAAAACTTAATTTGATATTGTTAAGGCATAAACAATTTTATCTATGTATATAAATAACCTTCTACGTATTACCTTAAGACGTACCTAAAAGCCTTTTCCTTGAGGACAGAATTTTTTTTTTTAATAATTATTTTTGACCAAATCTCTCTTTGTATTTCTAAGTTTTTGCTTTTGGTACTCATACTCAAGATGGTGATTCATGAGGAACTCGGAGATTCCCTCAGATGCAGCATCAAAGAAGCAAATGTACGTGTATATATATTGTTTCTCTTTTGAAGATCAGAGTAAACTAATTACCTACGAGAGTTTTCAGATTGATGGGGAGGCCACGGACACCTCCTTAATTGGTTTGGTGGAATACTTGCAAAGGGAAATTTCGAGTTTACTTCGTCAGTCACATGCTAGAGTTGACCTCTTCAAGTTACCAGAGACTTTTAAGACTCGCAGTCTCAGATTTTTTTTTATAATTATCATAATAATAATAATAGTAATTAAGATTATATCATTAACTAACACCTGAAAACGACAACTCTAAATTAAACGAAGTGATAATTGATTAATCATATACTAGCACGAAAGTTCTGTAATTAAGAAATTATGTCACCGAAGATGCTCTCTCTCTTGCGAGAGTCCTGGATTACATTACTAGGAGAGGCAAAACTAAGGTATTGAGGAAGGGTGTTTTGGAGAAGAAACGTCGTGTCATCTGGATCCATCTGTGGGGTTGGCATCACTGGTTCATTTTGCATCTGAATGCACAGTATTTCTGCCTGAGCCACAGCTAGTTGCATTTGCAGCTGAGAGACCTGGTTTTGTAGGTAAGATATGGCTCCAACACACCCATATACCGGGTCTCTCACTCTTGCGTTTGCTTCGTACACTAAACTGCTCACTGCATCTGCTCTCTGATGAACTGGGAGCTCCTGTTTAAGCATCAAAAGTGAGCATATCAAATACTGAAACACACGGAACTGAATGAAAAATATGTTTGCGAGTGCATAGACATCGAAGGATGTATAGACGAGTAGAGACCTGCAACATTTTGCTGATATTGCTAGCACCAAAGACCTTGTGGACAATGGCAAACTTGTGGGGATCATCCGAAGGGAAGTATGGAGCAAAAATACAGTCCTTAGCGCATCGACGTCTAAGCAACTTGCAGGAAGCGCATGGTGAATTTCCACCCATGTTAGGTTTTTGTATTGCAGAGTGGTTAGGGAAGAAAGGCAGTAAAGAAGATGAGTAATAAAAACTCTGGGAGAGAAAGAGATGGGAATGCCCTTATTTATAATGGCCATGAACGTTTGCAATAGATCAAGTGTGTAAACTGTTCAAGGATAATAATCATTTAAAAATGGACTTGCCAACAGGTGAGTCGAGCACACACACATGTTATATCATTTGGAAGTGTTCTTGGCAGTCGACGAAACCCAAGTCCACTATAACACGTTAAATGTATTACTCGTTTTCCATTCTAAAATCCAAATGGTCAAGTCGGTGTTCTACGTTCATAATATGGCTAAGACCTTCAGTACTACTGTTACTTCTTAAAATTTTAATTTTATAAAATTACGCCGAATTGCAATTAATTGTAATCTCGATCGAGTTCTAGGAAAAGTGATTACTTTTTAATATAAGTTAACACCTTTCTTTTTTTTTCTTTTTTTTTTTAAAAATTTCATCCAAGGCAACGAGCAATTAGAAAGCCTATCAACGACAGGGTTTTGACCTAGGAAGGAAAGCTTGTCAAACTCGTATTTATCTGAAAAGCTTGCAACTTCACGTTAACCGTGTTCCATCTATGTAAGGGTTCCACGTTCTTCTTTTACTGTTCTTAATCTGCAGAATGATAATGGAACTGTGAGTGTGCGCATATGTGTGGGCGTGTAACGAAGTATGTTGAAGTTATTAGGATTAGGGTTGTAAATACTAGATTTAGTACGTTCATTGTACTTGAAACCCTATCTAGCCAAGGCCAAAGAAACTCTATGTGTGAATGTTTGCTGGTATAGCGAGAAATTAATTATATAAACATCCGCGTGAACGAGCACAGAGACACACAAGAAACTTTGCTTCGACTTGCACTCAGTTGACGAACTAGACTTTTTAAGAGTTCAATCATGTCAAAGGTTCAGGTGTGACGTGTTATCACCGTGTTACATATTGTACAATTATTCTTTGTCAAGAAAGGCCAGGAGCCTAATAATATATTTTTAACTTTACACTAATTTTACGAACACGGATCCAACTGAATGTAAATATGTTCAATTTTTCTAATTATATAATATATTATATCTTTTGTATTATCTTGGGTATATAAATATATTCGATTCTCCTAATATATTTTATATTAGTTGAAAATAATTTACAGTAAAATAAAACTCTCTTGTAACATAATGTATTTGTTATTTTTGAACTTGTTATTTAATTATTGAATTGATCGTTTATAACATTCTTTTTATACCTACATTCTGTAACAGTTTCGCGAAGCTTCTGTTTCTTGTTATATACATTTAGGAGGAAACAATCAGACCAACCCATGCCGAGATTTTTCTCATCATCATGACTTTTGTCTCCTTTAGAGTTTTGATAGTTGGCCAAGAGTTGCCTTGAGTTGATAGTCAATATCCATAATAAGAAGCTAAGAATCATGTCTAAACGTGCTATTTTTCACAAGTCAAAGAACGAAACTTTCTGCAACGCTTGTATTCAAACTGCGAATCATTTTGTGGACTTATATTATGACAACGTGAAAATTATGATGAGTTTCACGTTGGTGTTAATTTGTATGATTATAACCTAGGATTAGCTGTGATTGTTCCAACAAGAAACTTAAGCAGTTGTAAACAATAACAGGGCATTGTGGTGATTCCTGTATCCATATAGTACATTCTCGTCAGGATCCTATACAGGAGCTATACATATGGAGCCATGCTTGGTACTCATCCTCACATGACGTTTCTTTTTTAATTAGCTGGATTAGTTAACAGCCATTAATAGATGTTAAGCGAAGCTTAGTGTAAGCTGGAACTTGAATATATTGAGAGGTGATAAATGAAAACAAAAGACAGCACAGGATACTCCACCAGGACATTAATGACCCTGACATGAGACTAATTTTGTATAGGATTTATTAAAGCGAAACCGAGTTCGAGAGAGATTAATATTGAGACTTGTAGAACCCCTATGTTCTATTAGAGCATTTAATGTTCCTCACATGATTCCACGCTTCTTTTCCTGTCTTCCAAAATAAAACAGCACTCTTTTCATTGTATGTTGGTCTCTCTAATAATCTATGTATAGAGCCTTCTCATTGTGGATTTTCAACACAATCTCGGAATCTTTTGTTAAAGAGTACGTAATTTGGGCACTCTTCTTCCTTCCAGCTGCAAGGACAAATTTCTCCCTTACGAACATGGTTTTGAACTATAACAAACCAGTCAAATACGATGAGAAGTTCCATTTACAAGTTAAAAAGAACACTAATTAATGATTGTAAGTTTACTCGCCTGTATACCTGTGTAATACATTTTTTCTGCAACTTTCCATTTTAAGCTTTATTTGATGACTTAATCTATTAGTGAAGCCATGCATTTCAATTCATGCTCACTTTAAGACAAAGCCCTTTGATGGGTAAATTAAATCTGCAAATCAAGCACACAAGGGATAAGAACGAGCGCCCCTATAAATATCTGTATTTGTTTTAGATGCAGAGTTTCAGAACCCTAAGCAACTCTAGGAATAGGATACGAAAGCAAGACGACCATGCTAATTAATATGTTGGGTCTAATAACTAAGAACCATTTTGTTTTGATTCTGTGGGATTTAATTACGGGGTCTGAGGACACAAATAAATTAGAAGGAAAAAACAGACATCTTCACCACCTCAAAAGGAAAAAACGTGAGAGCTCCAATGCAAAGCATTTAATGCAAGCATCGATCGTGGTTATAAAGATTCATTTTCGAGATGCATAGTTTTCTATCATCTACCATCATCATATTGTTTGTGACTGTAATGTTGATTTTTTTAACATTTGGTAATCTCAAGGTCCAGGACGTGTCGTGCCTGCAAGATTCTAAGGCAACATGGACATGTAATTGGGATTGATTTAGACCAAAGTGAGCTACATCCTACAAAACTAGAGAAGATATTTGTCAATCCCCGCAGAAGAAGCAACTAAGTTTCTAACTACTGATACTACATTGGGTAAATTTAAGTTCTAATATTTATCAAACTTTATACTTCAACCCAAAAACTGTGCCTTTTGTTACCAGAAAACATAACTACTCTATGTATATCAACACCTAGCACTAGAACTTTCCCTAAACTACATAGACTATTAGTCTATTACATGCTTAAATCCTAATTTAAAGAGACAAACGAACATTTATGATTCTTTACTGTTGGAAGCTTTGATGGGCTCCAAGTAAAAGAACTTTCACAAAATAGGTGTTTGTATTGATAACAAAGTTTATAAGTACAAAGAACACTCACAAGATACAAAACATTTATCTCTAAGTGCTACAACACTTTTTCTCTCACTCTTTCTTTTCTCACAAAGAGCTACAGCTCTCAAAACACTTCTCTTCTCAAATACTCTCTAATTTTTTTTCATATGTCTATATATGGTTTCAAGGCTACATATATATAGACATACTAAAGGACTTCAAATCCAATTTGGATTCTTCTTACATTAACCAACTCCTTCTTATCTTCAAGACTTTAAATACAATTTGACTACTTCTTTAACTCATCATTTTTCATAAGACTTCAAATTCAATTTGACTACTTCTTTGACTCATCCTTATCTTCAAGACGTCAAATTCAATTTGGCCACTCCTTATCCATAAGATTCTTCCAAAAGTTTCTAAATTCATCCATAAGCTTCCAAATCAACATTAGATATTTTTCTCCATCCCAAACCTTATCTTTTTTCATAATTCATAATTATCTATAATGAAGGAGGGTTTGTATTTTCTAACACTCCCCCTCAAACCCGACTTCTCATCCCAAGCTTTTCTCTCAATCTACGGAACACTTCGTTATTCAATGACTTTGTAAAAATATCTGCCAGCTGATCTTCTGTTCTGCAGAACACTAATTCCATATTTCTGTTTATAACATCTCGCGACTAACCTTGCCTTATATCTTTCCACCTTTCTTTCTTGATTGGTTTTTGTCTTATATACCCACTTGACTCCAATTGGATTATGTCCTTTTGGAAGACTGGTCAATTCCCATGTATCATTTCTTTGGATGACACCAATTTCTTCATTCATTGCTTTTTCTCACTTTTTATCTCCAGCGGCTTCATCGTATGTCACTGGATCACATGCAGCCATTAAACAAAACAAAAAATAGTCAAATGTATCTATTCGTTCAGTAGTATCATAAAGATCACTAAGATTTCTTGTTTTAATTGGTACTCCCCCTGAATTGTTGCTGCTACTACTTGGCGTTGAAGATGTCGATGCTGGTTTTGTTGGTGGACTTAGTAAAGGAGAATGATTATCTTGTTGTTCTTGTAAATCTAAGTCATCGTCATCTTTATCATCAAAAAACATTCCTTGAATGTTCTTTTCTTCTTTGCTCCATCTCCAGTAGTCTGCTTCATCAAACTCAACATCTTTTGAGATGATCACCTTCTTGGTTAAGAGGTTGTACAATTTATATGTTTTACTTCTGTTGTCGTAGCCAATGAAAATGCATTTCTCCCCTTTATCATCCAACTTCTTTCTTTTTGGTCAGGAATATGGGCATATGCAATGCACCCAAAAATCCTGAGATGTCCAACACCTGGTTTGCTTCCACTCCACGCTTCATTAGGTGTCATAAATTTAACACTTTTTGTTGGACACCGATTTAGCAAATAAACTGCACATTCAACAACTTCAGCCCATAAATTCTTGGGTAGGTGCTTTTCTTTCAACATGCTCCTTGCCATATCAAGAATTGTGCGATTCTTCCTTTCTGCGACGTCATTTTGTTGAGGTGTATATCTTGTTGTTAGCTGATGAATAATTCCATGAACTCTACATAAATTCTCGAACAACTTTGAGGTGTACTCGCCTCCTCTATCGGATCTGAGTATCTTCAAATACTGTCCACTTTATTTTTTGATCGTCGCTTTGAACTCTTTAAACTTATCAAGAGCCTCTAATTTTTCTTTCAAAATATACACCCAACATTTTCTGCTAAAATCATCAATAAAAGTTAAAAAATACCTATTTCCTCCGACTGATGGCACGTCAAATGGACCAGCTATATCTGTGTGGACAATCTCTAGCGGCCTTCTGGCTCTCCATGATTTTCCAGTTTCAAATCGTTGTCTGGGTTGCTTTCCTTTGATGCAGGCTTCACACAACTGCTTTGGTTGATCAACTTCTGGTAACCCGTTCACCATCTTTGACTTTGATAATAATTTTAGTCCGGTAAAATTGAGATGACCGAACCTCAAATGCCACAACCAGGATTCATCTTCGATAACTGTCTTCATGCAATTTATCACCTCATTTTGTACGTCAAGTGTAAAAAGATGATTCTTCGTCATCTTTATTCTTACTATCAATTCTCCCTTCTGATTCTGGATGGTGAGATATCTATTTTTCAATAATATAACGTATTTCTTTTCTAAGAGTTGACCGAGGCTGATGATGTTGCTTTTCAAAGTAGGCACATAATAGATATCAGTAATATATGCCTTTTCTCCATTTTTCAAGGTAATTGTAATTTTACCTTTGCCTCTGATCGGAATCTTTGTTGAATTACCAAATGTAACTTCACCATGAACTGTCTCATCCATGTTTGTGAACAACTCTTTCTGTCCACACATATGGTTGCTGGCACCAGTGTCCAAATACCAAACATTATTATTGCTTTGCTCATTGACTAGTAAAGAGAGAAGCATAACATCATTATCTTTCTTATCTTCTGCTGCTGCAAAATGACTTCTTTCTTGTACCTCAGGATTTGATCTGCATTCATAACTAAAATGACCATATTTATTGCAATTATAACACTGCACTTGAGATTTATCTCTTCTTTGTTGAAAGTTGCCTCGTCCTTTGTCTCTATAACCTCTTCCACGGCCATAAGTTAGATTTCCTTCATTTGTTCTTTCAAAAAATTGTCGGCCACGTCCACTTCCACATCGGTTGTTCCATCGACCACGTCCCCTTTGGTAGCCACCTCTATAGCCACCTTGACTTCCTCTGTCTTGTTTTTGGCTACTGTTTGCTTGATTTTCACCGACTGATAATTTACTTTGTAAGACTTTCTCCAAGTCGCCAGTATTATCATTCTGGTTCATTCTTTGCTCATGTGCTTGGAGAGAACCAACGAGTTCATCAATCGAAAGTTCTGACAAATTTTTCGATTCTTCAATTGCGACGACAATGTAATCAAATTTTCGTGTAAGTGAACGCAAAAGCTTTTCCATTACACGAACATCATCTAGAGCTTCACCGTTTCTTTTCATCTCATTAGCCACTGTTTTCAAACGAGTGACATAATCACCAATAGTTTCTGAGTTTTGCATTTTTAGCATCTCAAACTCAGCTCTAAGTGATTGAAGACGTACCTTTTTAGCCTTTTCAACTCCTTGGAAAGATTTCTACAGAATCTCCCATGCTTCCTTTGAAGTCTTTGCATCTGAAATTTTCTCGAACGTGGGTTCATTAACACCTTGAAAAATAAAGAACAACACCTTCTTATCTTTCTTTCGATTTTCTTTCAACGCCTTTTTCTCAGCATCTGATAAGACTGCTTCGGCAGCTGCATCTACGGGCTCGATATATCCATCGTCAACAATATCCCATAAATCATGAGAACCAAGCATCACTCTCATTTGGATGCTCCAATTCCCATAATTTGTCTTTGTTAATTTCGGAACTTGAGGCTGGATCAAGTTGGCCATTGTTTCACTAATTCACGAATAAACGAACCTTAGCTCTGATACCACTTGTTGGAAGCTTTGAAGGGCTCCAAGTAAAAGAACTTTCAAAAAATAGGTGTTTGTATTGATAACAAAGTTTATGAGTACAAAGAACACTCACAAGATACAAAACATTTCTCTCTAAGTGCTACAACACTTTTTCTCTCACTCTTTCTTTTCTCACAAAGAGCTACAACTCTCAAAACACTTATCTTCTCAAATACTCTCTAATTTTTTTCATATGTCTATATATGGT
Organism: Erythroxylum novogranatense; assembly: GCA_029891385.1. Lineage (NCBI taxonomy): Eukaryota > Viridiplantae > Streptophyta > Magnoliopsida > Malpighiales > Erythroxylaceae > Erythroxylum > Erythroxylum novogranatense. The sequence continues at coordinate 32,822,341 of CM057228.1, forward strand.
TTCAAGGCCACATATATATAGACATACTAAAGGACTTCAAATCCAATTTGGATTCTCCTTACATTAATTAACTCCTTATCTTCAAGACTTTAAATATAATTTGACTACTTCTTTAACTCATCGTTTTCCATAAGACTTCAAATTCATTTTGACTACTTCTTTGACTCATCCTTATCTTCAAGACTTCAAATTCAATTTGGCCACTCCTTATCCATAAGATTCTTCCATAAGTTTCTAAATTCATCCATAAGCTTCCGCATCAACATTAGATATTTTTCTGCATCCCAAACCTTATCTTTTGTCATAACTCATAATTATCTATAATGAAGGAGGGTTTATATTTTCTAACATTTACAACTGTTAGCATGTCATGAATCTGTATTCGAGCTCTTAGTATGCATAAGTTTTAGCATCTAGCCATTAAACATAAAAGTCTTACAACAATTTACAAGTTTCAAGATTATTCATAGATGCATTCATCTCAAAGTTTAGTTAGCATTGGAGATTTACCCTTGTCTTTTACAGTTGACTACAAGTATGTGTTGATGTGGATTGTATGATATCATTATGTGAGTTTGAGAAAATAAAATAAACAGATTACAATATATTTTGGTATAATGGTAGGATACAAGTAACTTTTGTAATAAATTTGCTTTTTTACTAACTATAAGGAAAATAAAAATATGATATGTATAAAATATTCTAAAATGTACGCTTGGTATTAATATATTAGATGCAAACTTTTTCATAATTTCAATTATTTTAAAAATTATTATTATTTTAAATTATATAACTGATATATGACATTTTATATAGCTTTTAGATTTGATTATATCACAAATCAACCTAACTATAATCCAATTATCTTATTAAATAGGGTGAACGAGTTAAAGTGAGTTATATTAAAGTATGATCAAATTAGGGACCAATATACACAAAACATATAGCCATTTGATAGACAATAATAAAATATATTGTTTAAAAACAAAATTATAAAATATTTTAAAATAATTTTAATAAATAATTTCACGTCTTTTACTCTTAAATTTTTTCAAGAACATAATTTACTATATATGCATTTTTCTTGTAAGTTTTAAAATTATTTAAGGACTTCAATATCGCATAATATTATTTAACTTTTTGAAAACTAAAAGAAAATATATATCTAAATCAACATTACAATGAGTTCAAGATTATACACAACTATAAAAAGCAATTCTAACACAACTTATTTACATAACCAACCTAAAGGTATCAACTATACTTTATGTCATCGATAAGGTAGTGTCAGATTTTTGCTATTAATGAAGATAGAATTTGTTGGTTCCCAAATTTTTTTTATTATTTTATTACAATTAAGCATGATTTAAATGAATTATGAGGTTGATGGATTACATTTTGGAGTTAACTATTATGTAAATGTTAGTAGGATTTTTATTCTATGATGAATTAAAAGTAGAAAGATTCTATAAGGGTATTTTTGGTAGTTCACTTAATTTTGGAAGACTTAAAGCTTTAAAGGAAGGGTATAAGTGGAAGAAGAAAAGTTGACTTGTATAAAAAGAAAAGAAGAAAGAAAGGAAGAGAGAGGAGAAGAGAAGTGTGCGTGAAGAGCTAAGTAAGAGGGAAGAAAACGTGAAAAGGAGAAGAAGGAAGAGGATTTGCTAAGGTAATCATCTTTCCTTCTTGCTTTGTTAGAATAGGGTTTAGAGAAATGGATTTGTGTAATGTTTGTGTGGGAAGAAAGAAAGAACTAAAGAATCTTTTTTTATTTTAAGGGATTTCGAAGCTAGGGTTTCAAGGTGATTGAAGAAGCTTTGGATAAATAAGTAAGTATAAGCATCCTTCTTTTTGATTTGTCACATTAAGCACATTTAGTGATGGTTAGAAGTGAAAATGAAGTTGAATATGTGTTGGAAGTTGTTGACGATGGTTTATGTAAATGTGTTAGTGTTTGGTTAATGATCAAGAGTAGTTTATAAATTGGTTTGTGAATGATTTTGGGGTTGAAATGAAGTAGAAAAGATAGTTTAGTGTCAAGATGAGTTATACATGGAAGGGGGAGTGAAAAGAGGAATGTGGCAAAATATGTCTTTGGAGTGAGTATCTAGAGAAGTTCGTCGCGGCGAAGTCCATTTTTCCTGCATATATATGTTTTGGTATTTTGGGCACAACTTTTTCTGTAGATATCTAAATGAGATAAATTGTATGAAGAAATCAAGTTTAAATTCAGTCTTTAAGAATTTTAATTTTTGGATGGAAGTTGAGAACAGAATGCTATTTTAGTATAAGAATGGTCCAAAAAAATGTTTGGAGTATAACTTTCAGAATACTGAACTAAATTGAATGTTTTTGGTGTCATTGGAAACTTAAGACAATGAATAACATTTTTATAGAAGGAAGTATTATCAAATTTCTTTGTTTACCAGATCAAAACGATCATGGAAAAGTTGACCCGAAAGTCTAAGTTTTGAAAGGATTATAGCTCAATTTTAGCATTTTGATTACTGAAGCCTTATGAATTTCCTTTGAATGTTGTTTGAATGAGAACTTGGTTTGTTATAGGAAACCAAGCAAGTCTGATCCAAGGGCAAGAGGAAAGACAACATTGAACTTAAATTTTCAAGCTAAATTAGGTGGGTAATATATTTATAGTTGTTGTGTAGTACGGGCAAATTGTCCTGCTTGCTTATATGCTATGTGTTAAATTGTTTGTTTTGAATTATGGCAACTGTTGAAAATAAATTGTGATTTTGATCATGTTTGCCTTGCAAAATAGCATGGCACTTTGTATAAGTGAAAAGATGAGAAAGCATAAGAAGCATGAGAATATGCAAATGTATGGAAATGAATTGAGCATAAATTTGTTTGTGTTTGGGCAAGAGAGGAACGTTTCGTTAGTCACGTGCACGTTGACGTATAGCCTTCTCCCGACTGCCCGCTTGAGGCCACAAGATCCTGAGAAATTGAACTCATTTTGTTCACGATATAAACTTCAGTTTATCTGTTTTGTTCCACGGAACTCTCGAGCCATTTATTTGTGCATTTGCATTTTGATTTATCAAGTTATGTTGCAAGATTGAGTGTTATGTTTTGATGATTAATTACGCTTGACATGTTCTATGTGATGATATGTTGAACTATGAGTTATGAATTTGAATTGTGAATGATTGAATTGATAGCCATAGACGTATATGAATATATGAAGTGTATGCACATTTGATTGTGTGGCTTGTTGCCAATGGCTATAAATATATAAGCCACTGAGCTTCGCAGTTCACCCCATTAACTCCCACTCCGTAGGTGAAGAAAAAGCATAACAAGAGAATTGTGAACCTTGCAAGGCATTTGGCAACTCCAAGATAGCTATAATTAAGTTAGCTCAAAGACTTTTGGTATTTAGAATCATATTAAACATAAGCATTCAATTGTATCATGTGCATTTTGTATTCTGTAATAAGTCAGTGGTGTGGTTTTTGTTATGTAAATAAATTTTTTTAAACTCTTTTGCTTTGTAAAGAAATTAAGAATTGAAAAAGATCTTTTATGTATGTTCATGTTTATCTTCTTAGTTGAGATTGGGAATTGTTATTAGTAATGGGATATGATATTGTATGGTATTAAAAGAAATGTATGTATGTTTGTATTGTTGAATGTTGGTGGTTTGGGTTTTGTTCGAAGGTTTCGCCGCAGTGAGGTCCAGGGTATGCCGCTGCGAACCTTTCCCGAAGGGTGCATGCGCTAGAGTGTGGAACTTCTCCGCGAAAAAGCCAAGACTTTGGCATGACAATCAGATGAGAGTAGACTTCGCCAAGGGCGGTTAGACTTTTACATGGTGAACCCGCGAATGCTAACGCTGGAATTTCTTTCTGTGGGGAGGTTTCAAGGTGTCTCTCGCATGATCTCCCCCGATCGCCCCATTTAGGCATTTTGAGATTCGATACCAGACCTGGCCCCAACAAAATCCAATTAATTATGTTCTCCGCAACCAGATAGACTCCAATTTCCTTATGAGCAAATAATCACGAGTTACGCTCCTTCCAAAGGTCGTAGATGGTAAAAAGAAAGATACCTTGATAGAAAATATCATTACGGTAACCTTTTCGGGAGTATCTAATAGCCCAAGCAAAAAATTGGTCCCAATAGTAGGGAGAACCCGTTCTTGGTAACAAATATAAGATCCTACTCTAGACCACTTTTGTGTATGAGTACAAAAAAAAGAAGCGATCACAATCTTCAGCTTCCAAATTACAATAAGAGCAAGTAGTGTCAACATCTCCATGCAAACGACGCTTAGTCTTACATCTATTGAGGATAACAAGCCACGAAAAGAAGGACGCCTTACAAGAGATAGAATTATGCCATAAAAGAGAAGACCAAGGTACTTTAGTTAATCCCCGAGTATGTAGTAAATGACAAAACTAGTTTGTGAGCCGCCCATTAGTTTCCAACTTCCATAAGATGGCATCATCCTGTAGCACATTGGGAATAGAAGGTAAAATGGTAGCCAGAGTATTGAAACCTTTGAAAGTACCCTACCATTGGCCATTAGAAAGAAGGGAAAAGACCCTCAAGTTCAAAGGAATTCTATTACTCAAGTTAAATACGAGGATGTGAAATAAGTGGATTGTAGTCTACCCAGTTGGCAAACAAAAACCAAGTCCGACTTCCATTACCAACCTGGTGCTTAATACAAGGATAAATTATGTCACGCATACGCAACATTTGGATTAGAATCCAAGAAAATTCCTATCTAATACCAACTTGCCAGAAGTTACCATTGTGGAAGTGGTACTTATAAAGCCATTTAAGCCATAACGTATTATGATCAGCATACAACCTCCAGAGTCTCTTATACATTAAGACTTTTTGAGTGGAGTCAATAGACTTAATACCCAAACCTCCAAACACCTTAGGGGTTACCACCTCACTCCATTTAACTTTAGCATTGTACCTTTGTCAAAAATCCTAAACCAAAAAAAAAAGATTTTTAGGTTCTATCTATGTCCTTTAGGACTCTCTTAGGTAAAGTTATATGGACTACCTAATATAAATGCAAGCTACTTAAGACAGAAATAATCAGAATAAGTCTAACAACATAAGATAGGAAACCTATTTTGCCAAGCTTGCACCTTTTTGAAACTTTTTTAGCAGAGGTGGACACTCAAACCTAGATGGTTTAGAAGAGGAGATGGGGACACCTAAATAATAGTATGTGCCAAGGTGAGAATTCAACCCCACAGTTTAACAAATAAGCTCCAGATTATGCACATCAACTGAGATATACAAACTGCTTTTTTATGAGTTAAGATGGAGCCCAGACCAATTCGCAAATAACATCAAGGCATGCTTAATCATAGAAAGTGTAACATCCCGTTACCGATGCGAAGGTCATATCGGTAATTTGGATGGGTTAGTGGAGTGCATTCATAATTGAACTGCACGTGCATTTTTGCCTCTGCATCAGTGATAATTGAGTAAATTGCATATGCACATATAGCGGCATGCATTCATGATGGTTCCAGCATTTAAATTGTGATTATGAGTTGAATTGTGAATTTTGAGATAGTTGAGTTAGATTTGATTTAAAGTGAAATTAGGGATAATTTGAGTGGAATAGTTGAGTTAGAGTGAGAATTGAATTTGTGGAATTGGAAATTTAGATTTGAGTATGTGATCGAGTGTTCTATATTTTTGAGGAATTATGGAAATTTTTCTGGAATTTTTAGAGTTATATGTCCGGACCGGGAAAATGACCTAGAGACTGATGATTTAGATTCCGGTTCCGAAAGTGAGTGGTAAATGGCTTGGAAAAATTAGATTTGTGAGTTTAGGAATTATTGTGATGAGCCATTGAAATTAGAGACTGAAATTGAAAGAAATTGAGGACTATGAGCTAGAGGTTTAACTCATTGAATATATATAAATATCTTATGTTTGAAATTGGAAGACACTTCTCTGTGGTTCAAATCTTCTTCCTCTTCTCGTGGGTGTCGTCGATCTCTTCCTCCCTTGGAGACTTTCATTTGTTCCCCTTCATTGTGGTTGATGAGCTGCTAGAAGCCTTGGGAAAGTTGATGTTTGGCTTGGATTGAAGGTTCATCGTGATTGTGGAAGGAAGGAGAAGGAGTTGGCGATTTTCGGAAGTTTCAGGGTTACCGTTCGATTCTTTGATTTGGTAAGTTTATTGCGTTAAATGTTGTTATTTATTGCGGTTGTTGCATTTATGGTGTTTAATGAGTTAGATGTGAGTAGATGAGTGTGTTTAATGCTAGTATAGAGAGAAAATGGTTGAAAATGGTGGAAAAATGAATCGGAGAAGAAGAAGTTGGGTCGCACGTCGCGACGTCTGAAAAAGGGCCACACCGCGGCGAGCGAATGGATTTAGACACCGCGGCGAGACAAATGGTAGGCGTCGCGGCGAGGAGAAGAGAGGTGTTCGCGGCGGCGAACAGTTCCACTCATGCTTAACGTCCTCCGTGGCGCCATGCCATGAGAGACAAGAAGCCGCCATGAGGGACAAAATTTTATATGGATGTGTTTTGGTTTTTAGGGTATATCTTTTGGTGTAGACCTCCAGTTGAGGTAATTCTGGATTCGTTATGAACTAGAAAAAAAGGTCTACAATTGTGGTAGAGATTGAGAGCTCGAATTTTAATTAGAGAGATCGTAATTATCGAAAGAGAGTCCATTATAGTTTCAAATGCAGCCTAAGAGTTATGTTTTGACTAATGGGAGTATAATTAGAGTTTTAAATGAGGGATTTGAGAAATCGATGGATGCTATTGACTTAGTGAATAGTGAATTTTTGGTTATAAAGCGAGAGATAGCGGATTTGGATAGAGCGCTAGAAAATCATGATCATGCATTATATAATTTCAAATTAAGACATGTGCATTAGTGAATTCAATTGATTGAGCATCTAGTGATGATAATTCGTTTGAATTGTTATAGAGGCACCGTTGGATCGACAGTCCACAGATATCGCTGGGACTTCCAGGCAGTAGCTCGGAAGTTACAGGTGAGTAACCTAGTTGATTCCTCGATCTTTGTGTATTAATATGTCGTGAATGTGAATTAGTTGCCAACGTGAGTGATACAAATGTGAATCGAAGTATGTAATTATGAGTAAGTGTTCGATTGTGACAAGCGAGTGCGGTGATATATATATGTGTGCTAGTGATCGCAAGTGTTAGTGCATACTAAGCATGATTATAAGTGGTAACTAAACAATTGGATCGAAGCATTTAGTGAGCGAGCTTTAAGCTCGATTATCGGTGAATGGGCCTAAGGCCAAAAGGGAATAGTGCATACCCGAGGGCTCTCCTATCCCCAATGTGAGCGGGCGATAGTCATACCCCGAGGGCTCTCCTACTTGCGAAAATGTGATCATGGTGAAAAGTGCCCGAATCGACAAGAGTTAACGCCACCACAACAATGACATAAAATGAGAATTTCCATACTTTGTGCATCTGACTGTGTAGTGAAATTGAGAATGCGTGTGATATGTGCCAATGGCGAAGTGACATGTCTGAGCTATGTTATCGTATATATGTGTAAATTGTGTACAGTGTTCTAAAATGCATTAAAGTGTACTATGTGATATATTATGTGTATATGCATGAGTTGGGTGAACCATCGATGATGGTTTCTCATTGAGTTCGCAAACTCACCCAACATTGCAATATATTTTTCAGGACAGCGTTAGTAGGATCCTAGCTCCCGTGATAGATTTTCCTGCCGGGCGAGTGCGTGATCAAGTGAAGCGATGGCACACATGTCGGTCAGCTGGGGCGATTTTTGGGATGATCTTAGTATAGACGTTTGTATCAGATTCCCTTTTTGGATTATTGTATTTAGCCTGTAGGGGACTGATAGACTTGTCTATATTTTGGATTGATGCTATGAAATGAAAGTTTATTGTGGTTTTAAATTTTAGTGATTTGTATAATGCGGTTTAATTATATTGATGCCATGCGAGAGTTTAGTGATTGTTTTCGTTAGTAGCACTTCCTTGCTGTGGGATATTCGTCGGAACGTCCCATGGGCATCCCGGTGCGTACCCTACGGTAAGGGGGCGCTAGATTAGGTGCTATCAGAGCATGGTTTGGCATCTTTTGGGCATAGTGTATTTTAGGATTGAATTTTAGTGAGAAAAGCGAAAATTGATCAGATTCTTGCTGTTGTAGGTCATCCGTTCTTGGAGAGCAAGTGGATCAACCAGCTGACCTAGGATCCGTGGGAGCTAGTAGAGAGTCCCCTGTGCCTCATTCTGATAAGCTACCTCCCAAAGTTCCAGTAAGACGGGAGAGGAGGTATGATAGATCGCAAGGTGGAGTCGTTGACTTATGGAAGCACCGACCTCTTTGAGGCCGAGGTTGGTTAGAGAGGACTGAGAGAGTCTTGGACCAGATGGATTGTGACGCAGAGGAGAGGTTCGATTAAGCAGTGTCTTTGCTTCAGGGTCCGGCTTATCAGTGGTGGAAGACTGTTCCGGGCAGTTCCACCAGGCCCTGCATGCTGACTTGGGATGATTTCCTACGGGCATTCAGAGATAACTTCATGCCCAAGGTTTATTTAGAGATGAAGACGCAGGAGTTTCTTGAGTTAAGACAGGGGCAGATGTTAGTGGTAGATTATGAGGTTCGGTTTAATGAGCTGTCGGCGTATGCGTCTGTTTTGCTTGCCTCTGAGTCTGATAGGTGTCGGAGGTTTGAGGGCGGACTCAATATGGAGATCCGTACCAGATTGGCCCGATCGGACATGGACACCTTTGTTGAGCTGAGGGCGACAGCCGTGAGGATTGAGCAACTGCTGAGGCAGAGTCAGCCTGAGGTTGGATCGGGACCTAGGGGCAAGAGGCCCAGTGATAGTCGAAGCGATGCTAGTAGAGGTTCAATGGCGTCGAGCAGCTCTTCAGTCCATTGGAGGAGCTCGACACCTGGGTTTTAGGCGAGAGGCAGATTTGCTCGATCCTAGTGGTGGCCGTGAAGATCTTTAGAGGTTCAGCGATGATCCCGCTTATGTGAGTATTGTGAGAGGAGACACAGCTGGGAGGCCGGAGGTTTACTGGAGCGTGTCTCAAGTGTGGTTCCATGGACCATCGACCGAGAGTGTTCTTTATCAGGAGGCCCAAATCCTATGACCGGTAGATCAGCAAGACTACCTCGGTGCAGTAGAGCCGTGGAGGTGGATCTGGATGGAGAGGACGAGGTCGAGGCTGAGGCAGAGCTGAGGGATCCGTAGTGAGGTTCGAGGGACAGAGCAGCCGTCAGCAGTCCCAGGCTAGAGTCTATGCTATGACTCGACAGGAGGCTCAGGAGTCTCTAGATGTTGTTGCGGGTATGCTTTCAATTTCTGGCTTTGAGGTTTATGCATTGATGGATCCTCGATCCACTCATTATTTCATTGCACCGCATGTGGCATGTAGACTGCATTATGATAGGGAGAGATTGCAGTGTGGGTTAGAGGTGAGTACACCTCTAGGTAGTACGACAGTTTTGGGAGAGGTCTGCAAGGGGTGCCCGATAGTGATTGATCAGGCAGAGTTGAGCGTAGATCTGATAGTTTTGTCTTTAAGAGAGATTGATCTGATTCTAGGGATGAACTGGCTTACTGCGCATAGGGCTGTGATGGATTGTTATACCAAGGAGGTTGTGTTAGAATCTCCTAGTCAGCCTAGAGCTGTTTTTAGAGGTGTTAGTCAGGCAGTGCTAGCTAGGATGATTTTCTTTCTGAGTGCCCTGAGGTTGATGCAGGGAGGATGTGAGGCCTATCTGGCTCACGTGGTTGATTCCAGGGTTGAGCAAAGGTTGCAGGATATTCCCGTGATTAGCGAATTTTTGGATGTGTTCCCCGATGAGTTACCGGGTTTACCACCGGATCGGGAGACGGAGTTTGAGATTGACCTCGTTCCAGGCACCGCCCCTATATCTATACATCCATATAGGATGGCACCGGTGGAACTGAGGGAGTTTAAGGCTCGGTTGCAGGAGTTGTTGGATAAGGGGTTCATTAGGCCGAGTGTTTCACCTTGGGGAGCTCCAGTGTTGTTTGTGAAGAAGAAGGACGGGACTCTGAGATTGTGCATCTACTATAGGCAGCTGAATCGGGTGACAGTGAAGAATAAGTATCCGCTGCCTAGGATCGATGATCTATTTGACCAGTTGCAGGGACCTCAGATGTTTACTAAGTTGGACCTGAGGTCAGGGTATTATCAGTTGAGGATTGCAGAGGCCGATGTGCCTAAGAGTGCTTTCAGGAGCAGGTATGGGCATTTCGAGTTCTTAGTGATGCCGTTCGGGTTGTCTAATGCCCCGGCAAATTTTCATGGCCTTGATGAATAAGGTCTTCCATTTCTACCGGATCAGTTCGTGATTGTGTTTATTGACGATATTTTAGTGTATTCGAGGAGTAGACAGGAGCATGCGGAGCATCTGAAGATTATATTGCAGATTATGAGGGAGAGACAGTTGTATGCCAAATTCACAAAATGTGAATTTTGGCTGGATGAGGTGGTGTTATTGGGCCACATTGTGTCTGGTGAGGGTATCCGGGTGGATCCTCACAAGATTGAGGCAGTGAGGAGTTGGGAGATTCCGAGGAACGTGTCAGAGTTGAGGAGTTTCCTCGATTTAGCAGAATATTACCGGAGGTTTGTCGAGGGGTTTTCAGTGATCTCAACCCCTTTGATAAAACTTCTGAGGAAAAATGTGGCCTTCAGATGGACTGATGAGTGTCAGAGGAGCTTAGGCATCGATTGATTACGGCGCCAGTGTTAGCTTTGCCGTCAGGGTCCAGAGGTTTTGAGGTATTTAGTGATGCTTCACAGCAGGGATTAGGCAGTGTTCTAATGCAGCATGGGAGAGTTATAGCGTATGCCTCGAGACAGTTGAGGTCTCACGTGGTTAATTATCCAGTGCATGATTTGGAGTTGGCTGCAGTGGTGTTTGCTTTGAAGATCTGGAGACATTATTTGTATGGGGAGACGTTCCAGATCTTCACTGATCATAAGAGTCTGAGATATTTGTTGAGTCAGCGAGAGTTGAATCTGAGACAGAGGAGATGGATTGAGTTGTTGAAGGACTATGACTACACGATTGAGTATCATCCAGGGAAGGCCAATGTGGTGGCAGATGCGTTGAGTAGGTTATCTCATATCAGTGCAGCTCAGATTCAGATTGGGAGACTGCCTAGCTTGATTCAGTTGAGAGCGCTTAATGTGCAGATGGATTTGTCTCAGGATGGAGCCTTGATTGCTACCTTGAGGCTGAGGCCTATGTTGCAGGACAAGATCAGGAGAGTCCAGGGTCAGGATCCGGTGTTAGTGAGATTGATGGATAGAGTCAGATCAGGATTGACTACTGATTTTGAGATGAGAGACGGGACTCTTTGGATGGGTTAGAGGTTGTGTGTGCCAGATGTTGATGATCTGAGACGAGAGATTTTGGAGGAAGCGCATGTGGCCGCTTATGCGATGCATCCTGGTACTACCAAGATGTATAATACCCTTAAGTTGCATTTCTGGTGGCCAGGTATGAAGAGGCAAGTGGCAGAGTTCGTTTCTCGGTGTTTGTTGTGCCAGCAGGTTAAGGCTGAGCACCAGGCCCCAGTTGGGAGATTGCATTCGTTACCCATTCCGGAGTGGAAATGGGAACGGATTACTATGGACTTTATTATGGGATTGCCTAGGACGCCGAGGCAGCATGATGCGATCTGGGTCATAGTGGACCAGTTGACCAAATCGGCTCACTTCTTTCCAGTGCGAGAGAATAATACTCTCGATCAGTTGGCCCAGAAGTATATGGCAGAGATTGTGCGACTGCATGGGGTCCCGGTATCGATAGTATCAGATAGGGATCCCAGATTTACTTCGAGGTTCTGGAGGAGCCTGCAGTCAGCTTTGGGTTCGAGATTGAACTTTAGTACAGCGTTTCATCCTCAGACAGATGGGAAGAGTGAGAGGATGATCAAGACTGTTGAGGATATGCTGAGAGCTTGTGTGTTAGAGTTCAGAGGTGCTTGGGATCAGTACTTGGCTCTGGTTGAGTTTGCGTACAATAATCGCATGCAGAGCAAGATTGGATGGCACCGTATGAGGCCTTATATGGAAGACCGTGTAGATCACCTCTTTACTGGGATGAAGAGGGCGTGAGGATGCTTGAGGGTCCCGAGCTGATCCAGGATACAGTGGATAAAGTGAGATTGATTCGGAGTCGCATCAAGGCGGCTCAGAATAGACAGAAGAGTTATGCGGATCAGCATCGGCGTGAGATGGAGTATAGTGTGGGTGATAGAGTATTCCTCCGAGTGCACCTTGGAGAGGAGTGTTGAGATTTGGCCGTAAGGGTAAGTTGAGTCCTCGGTATATCGGTCCCTATGAGATTACTGAGAAGATTGGACCGTTGGCCTATAGATTGGCTTTGCCTAGTGAGATGTCCCAGTTGCATGATGTGTTTCATGTGAGTATGCTCCGGAGATACCGCCGCACCGACTCATGTGATTCCGGCTCAAGAGATTGAGATAGCGAGTGATCTGAGTTATGTTGAGGAGCCGGTGCAGATTATCGGATCGCGGGTCAAGCAATTGAGGAGCAGGGTGATTCCATTGGTGAAAGTCCTATGGAAGAACTACTCATCAGAGGAAGCAACTTGGGAGACTGAGGAGCACATGAGGAGGCAGTACCCTCATCTGTTCGACCAGTCAGGTATGAAATTTCGGGACGAAATTTTTATTTAGGAGGGGAGAATTGTAACATCCCGTTACCGATGTGAAGGTCATATCGATAATTTGGAATGGTTAGTGGAGTGCATTCATAATTGAACTGCACGTGCATTTTTGCCTCTGCATCAGTGATAATTGAGTAAATTGCACATGCACATATAGCGGCATGCATTCACGATGGTTCCAACATTTAAATTGTGATTATGAGTTGAATTGTGAATTTTGAGATAGTTGAGTTTGATTTGATTTAAAGTGAAATTAGGGATAATTTGAGTGGAATAGTTGAGTTAGAGTGAGAATTGAATTTGTGGAATTGGAAATTTAGATTTGAGTATGTGATCGAGTGTTCTATATTTTTGAGAAATTATGGGAATTTTTCTGGAATTTTTAGAGTTATATTTCCGGACCGAGAAAATGACCTAGAGACTGATGATTTAGATTCCGGTTCCGAAAGTGAGTGGTAAATGGCTTGGAAAAAATTAGATTTGTGAGTTTAGGAATTATTGTGATGAGCCATTGAAATTAAAGACTGAAATTGAAAGAAATTGAGGACTATGAGCTAGAGGTTTAACTCAGCCCAATATATATAAATATCTTATGTTTGAAATTGGAAGACACTTCTCTTAGGGTTCAAATCTTCTTCCTCTTCTCGTGGGTGTCGTCGATCTCTTCCTCCCTTGGAGACTTTCATTTGTTCCCCTTCATTGTGGTTGATGAGCTGCTAGAAGCCTTGGGAAAGTTGAGGTTTGGCTTGGATTGAAGGTTCATCGTGATTGTGGAAGGAAGGAGAAGGAGTTGGCGATTTTCAGAAGTTTTAGGGTTACCGTTCGATTCTTTGATTTGGTAAGTTTATTGCATTAAATGTTGTTATTTATTGTGGTTGTTGCATTTATGGTGTTTAATGAGTTAGATGTGAGTAGATGAGTGTGTTTAATGCTAGTATAGAGAGAGAATGGTTGAAAATGGCGGAAAAATGAATCGGAGAAGAAGAAGTTGGGCCGCACGTCGCGACGTCTGAAAAAGGGCCACACCGCGGCGAGCCGAATGAGACGCCGCGACAAGCGAATGGATTTAGACGCCGCGGCAAGTCAAGTGGTAGGCGTCACGGCGAGGAGAAGAGAGGTGTTCATCGCGGCGAATTGTTCCACGTCGCGGCGAACGGTTCCACGTCGCGGCGAGCGTCCCTTTTTGCGCCGCGGCGAGAGACAGTAAGCCGCAGCAAGGGACAAAATTTTATATGGATGTGTTTTGGTTTTTAGGGTATATCTTTTGGTGTAGACCTCCAGTTGAGGTAATTCTGGATTCGTTATAAACTAGAGAAAGAGGTCTACAATTGTGGTAGAGATTGAGGGCTCGAATTTTAATTAGAGAGATCGTAATTATCGAAAGAGAGTCCATTATAGTTTCAAATGTAGCCTAAGAGTTATGTTTTGACTAATGGGAGTATAATTAGAGTTTTAAATGAGGGATTTGAGAAATCGATGGATGCTATTGACTTAGTGAATAGTGAATTTTTGGTTATGAAGCGAGAGATAGCGGATTTGGATAGAGCACTGGAAAATCATGATCATGCATTATATAATTTCAAATTAAGACATGTGCATTAGTGAATTCAATTGATTGAGCATCTTGTGATGATAATTCGTTTGAATTGTTATAGAGGCACCGTTGGATCGACAGTCCACGGATATCGCTGGGACTTCTGTAATAGCTCTGGAAGTTACGGTGAGTAACCTAGTTGGTTCCTCGATCTTTGTGTATTAATATGTCTTGTGAATGTGTGAATTAGTTGCCAACGTGAGTGATACAAATGTGAATCAAAGGTACGTAATTATGAGTAAGTGTTCGATTGTGACAAGCGAAAGCGATGATATATATATGTGCTAGTGATCGCAAGTGTTAGTGCATACTAAGCATGATTATAAGTGGTAACTAAACAGTTATGATCAAGCATTTAGTGAGCGTAGCTTTAAGCTCGATTATCGCGAACGGGCCTAAGGCCAAAAGGAATAGTGCATACCCGTAGGGCTCTCCTATCCCTAATGTGAGCGGGCGAGGCATACCCCGAGGGCTCTCCTACTATGGACAATGTGATCACGGTGAAAAGTGCCCGAATCGACAAGTGTTAACGCCACCACAACAATGACATAAAATGAGAATTTCCATACTTTGTGCATCTGACTGTGTAGTGAAATTGAGAATGCGTGTGATATGTGCCAATGGCGAAGTGACATGTCTGAGCTATGTTATCGTATATATGTGTAAATTGTGTACAGTGTTCTAAAATGCGTTAAAGTGTACTATGTGATATATTATGTGTATATGCATGAGTTGGGTGAACCATCGATGATGGTTTCTCATTGAGTTCACAAACTCACCCAATATTGCAATATATTTTTCAGGACAGCGTTAGTAGGATCCTAGCTCTTGTGATAGATTTTTCTGCCGTGCGAGTGCGTGATCAAGTGAAGCGATGGCACAAAGGTCGGTCAGCTGGAGCGATTTTTGGGATGATCTTAGTATAGACGTTTGTATCAGATTCCCTTTTTGGATTATTGTATTTAGCCTGTAGGGGACTAATAGACTTGTCTATATTTTGGATTGATGCTATGAAATGAAAGTTTATTGTGGTTTTAAATTTTAGTGATTTATATAATGCGGTTTAATTATATTGATGCTATGCGAGTGTTTAGTGATTGCTTTCGTTAGTAGCACTTCCTTGCTGTGGGATATTCGTCGGAATGTCCCATGGGCGTCCCGGTGCGTACCCTACGGTAAGGGGGCGCTACAGAAAGAGAGTGAGTTTTAGTGCCACTGAAAAGCAAGAGGTCATCAGCATAGATAAGATGAGTAAGCTTGAGGGTGTCACATTTTAAGTGATATCAGAACCTATTGTTGCATTTAGTTAACTTAGTGATCAACCTAGAAAACCTTTCCATAACTAGAGAGAAAAGATAAGGCGATAGAGGGTCCCGCTATCGAATACCCTTACATATTGGATCGGTTTGGATGGGATCCCATTGACAAGAATGCTCAAAGAAGGAGTTCAAATACAAGCCATAATCCAGTGAATGAATCGAGGTGGTAGATTAATAGTTTCAAGGAATAGGTGAATGAATTGCCAACTAATCATATTAAAAACTTTGAAGAAGTTGACCTTAATTAAACAACTTTGGAGATGTTTTCCTGAGTTGTACTCCTTTAATAGCTCCTATAAGAGGAGGATGTTATCCCCAATGTTCCTCCCTAGGATGAAAGCTCTGTGCGCTGGATTGATGATGATGCCGGTGATGGCCACTTTTAGCCGCTCTACTAAAATCTTAGAAATGATTGTATACATGGTATTACAACATGAAATCAATCTCAAATCAGACATATTTTGATGGTGATTTTTTTTAGAAACTAAGCAAATATATGTATGGTTTAACTCCTTAAGCACCTTCCCAGATTTAAAGAATTCCAATATCACAGAAGAAACCAGCTCACCTGTGACATCCCAAGTCTTTGGAAGAACAAAGCAGTAAAACCGTCAGAACCAAGTGCTTTGGAGGTTTCATATTAAAAAGGACTTGTTTGACATCCTTGCAAGTAACAAGCTGTTGCTAAGTCTTAATATGATCACTTTAATGGAGGCTTCGGTTGAACCTAACATTCCGCGGAGAAGAGGAATCTTCACCCATCAATTCTGCAAAATGTGTCTAAGCCAACTCCTGTAATTAAGGTTGAGAAGAGTAAGTGCGGCCTCTATTATCCCTAAGAATTGATACTGTATTAGTATTCCAACGAGCCAGTAAGGAAGCATGAAAAAACTTAGAATTGGTATCCCCTTTTTAAAGCCAGTTTAATCGGGTTTTTTGGTGAAGAATACATTTTTGAAGCTATAAGGCTTCTATGTAATTACGGAGACAGTAGCTTTCTGCGGTATAGAGGAAAACCTTATAGGGATCGTGGTAGCAAACATCTTAAGCTATTAAGAGTCTCTCCCTTAAATTAGTTGTATCCAGATACCGTCGAGATGAGAAACTTTTCAGCTCAACCTTCACCTTCTTCAATTTCTACATTAATTGAAAGGATTTGTAACCAACCACATCAATTGACCAGCACCTATCCACCAAGTCACTAAATCCTTCCATCTCAATGAGCCTATTAAAGAATCGAAATAGGGTATGAGATCTTGGGCTCTCTTCCAATCTCTATATTAGCATGAAGGAGTGATCAGAGAGGAGATTGTCCCCCAAATACACATATGAGTGGAAGAAATGACCCAACCAAGTCGAATTAATAAGAGCTCGATCTGGCTTTTTTCAAATGAGAAAATCCCCCTATTGGTTATTTGACCAAGTTAGGTTCTGAGCCGAGGCCTTCAAATCCACCAAATCCATAACGGAAAGGAAAGAGGAGAGTTCCTTCATTAACCCATTATTAAATAATCTCCCCCTCCAATTTCAGTTGAAGAGAGAGAATAGTTAAAGTCTCTGACAACCAACCAAGGTTTATCCACAGTATGTTGTATCCAACTAAGGTTTGAACATAGTTTCTGTCGTTAAAACCCAAAATTAGAGGCATAAATAATGGTAAGAAAAAAAAAATCTTATCTGAACCCGTTAAATGATAGTGAAGATGTATAAGTTAGTCAGAAGATAAAATTTGAATTGCCAAAACAACACAATTATATAAACAGGCTATCCGACCATTATAATGAGAAGAGTGGTTGGAGATGATCTCTTAATTGGCCCCCAAAAATCCCCCCTCCCCGAATAAGGAGGAGGGGTCTTTTATTTTAGTTTCTAATCTCCCTATCAACCATGATTTGTGTTCCTGTACCATTTCTTGGGTCAAAACTTTTTTCACACGATCATTTAACCTACGAATATTCCAGATAAGAACAATCATGATTGGGGAGAGTAACCCCCTTTTTTCTTACGCCTTCTGCCCGAATGTCACTATGGAGGTTGCACACTGAAATGCCCAGGATAGCTTGGGAATTATCCTCCTTTATCAATGAATTACATTCCAGCTCAAGAGAGGGATGAGGGCCTTCAACCAAAAACAAACTAGCTTAAGGTATTGAACAAGGAGCCAAAGGGACAGAGGTCTTGCCACAAGTGAGTGGATTAACAGGGGAGGCAATAGTTTGGGGTTCAGCATATGAAACATGAGAAGGATCCATTGGTGGTAATGCAATGCCCCACAAATCAGACTTCCCATCATCGCCTACCATGTTATCAAGAACGTCCATCATACTATCACAAACCTCCAAATCAATTGTGGAGTTAAAAAAAGGGGTTCAAGCCTCAATATACCCAATGATTGCCTTAAGAACCTCAAGCTTCTCCATCTGTGCAGCAAGGCTCTCCACAAGGTCAACGTCAACCACATACAATTAGGGACTACATATAGGCTGGCTTCCTAACTCAACATCAGCCCCATCCTTACCATGTTGGGCACCAGTATCTGACACATATTTGACCTTAAAACTAAGATAAAAATGCCAACTAGATAACAATATATGACCAGTAGGAACTCATTGCCTAGTTATAACATTGGGCTTCCAAGGGTAGTTAATAGGGATAACCATTTTTCCTCTCCACCTTTATCATCCAACCAAAGGATATGGAGATTATTGGACCCCGAAAAATTTTTCTTTAAAAGTAAGCATGACTTAAATTAATTTTGGAGTTTTGATAGATTTAATTTTGAAACTATACTTATGTCAAGGTTAGTAGGATTTGTTGAATTGCTAAGTGGAAATTAAAGCGTTAATACATTAAGGATGTTCAAGGTCGTTTTTGGAGATTACTTTAGCATAGAAGAACATAAGCTTATAAGAAAAGGGTAGGATGGACTTTTTTGGGCTCATTAAAGATAGAAATGGGATAAGGATGTGTTGTTTTGCTTGTGAAGAGGGAAAAATCATGAATTGAAGAGGGAGAAGAGAGAGAAAGTGAAATTAAAAGAGAGAGGAGAAAGGTTTCGATGAAAAGGAGGAAAGGAGAGAAATCAAACTTGTTGAGGTAGGTTAACCATCATTCCTTCTTGCTTTATTGAAGGAAAAGAGTTAGTGTAGAGAATGGAAAAGTTGGTGTGGGAATAAGATGGAGTAAGAGAACCCAAGTGATTTTTAGGGTTCCTAAACTAGGTCTGGGTTTTCTAACCTAAATGGGTTTTAGGTAGGTTAGATTTGAGTTCAGTTTGTGCTTGGTTGAAATTTCTATAAATTTTGAAGTTTTTGAGTTTTATTGGAAAGTTGTTTTCAATGGAACCTTGGTTATTGTAGGAAACCAAGGAAACTCTAACCAAGAGCAAGGGAAAAAACAAGCTTGACTTGGTTTTTGCGAGCTATTTAGGTGAGTAATGTATTTATAGTTTTTGTGTGATTGGGCAAATTCTTGCCTATGTATGTATGTGTGTGTGTGTGTGTGTGTGTGTGTATATATATGTGTGTGTGTGTGTGTTGAT
The DNA here is from genome assembly GCA_029891385.1 of Erythroxylum novogranatense. Taxonomy (NCBI): domain Eukaryota; kingdom Viridiplantae; phylum Streptophyta; class Magnoliopsida; order Malpighiales; family Erythroxylaceae; genus Erythroxylum; species Erythroxylum novogranatense. Next base: position 32,841,523 of record CM057228.1, read on the forward strand.
ATTGACTCGTTGTAAATGTTGAAAATGCATGATGAAATATGTCTATTGTTGCACCTTGATAGGAGCCATGATATTCGGTATTGTATGAAAAATGAAAGAAGAGGTTTTAAAGGTATAAAAACATTTTGATAAAAATGATTCTAAGCATGATTATATGCTTCTGTTTGGGTGAGAGTGGAACCATTTTGTCATCACGTGCACATTGACAAGAGCCTTCTCCCGACTGCCCGCTTGTGGCATATGAGTTCCGAAATGGACTCATTCTGTTCATAAGGTAAATTTCAGTTTCCTCATTTTGTTTCATGGAGCACTTGAGTCATTTGTTGTGCATTGCATTTTGATAGTTAAGTATGAAGCATATTGAGTGATTTGTGTTATGAGCTGTAATATAATGTGAATTAAATTTTTAAGAAATGTTTGAATTGTTGATTGCAAGTATATATATATATATATGTACCTATGCATATGCTTGAAATTAGGGCCAGTTGCCAATGGCTATAAGTATATTAGCCACTGTGCTGTGTTGCTCACCCCTCATTATTCCCTCCTCAGGTGCAGAACAAGAAAGTTAGCTAATCCTTGCAAGGCATCGAAAGCTCCAAGTTATTATAAGCTTTGCAACTAAGTTAGCTCAATCACCTTTGGACAACTCCATAAACATGTTAAACATTAAGCATCTTACATACATTGTAATCGTATTAAGCTTTTGTTTAATGTCAATATGTAATTAAAGTTATGTATGACTTTATGGTTGTTTTGGTAAAAGAGTTAGAACTGAAAAAGTTCCTCAAGTGTAGAACTGAAAAAGTTCCTCAATTGTACATGCATGTTTCTTTGTAATTATTCATTTCAAAATCTAAGTTTTTTCTAGGAGTAGAAATCGTATGCCAACTTCGAGGGCAAATCTGGGCTTGATTGAGGCAAAATTAGTCAAAATTTCCTTCTGAAAAGTGTAGCTTATTCTTTTAGCTTTCCAACGATTTATAGCATAGCAAATTTTGGATTTTTAGACGGAAAGTTATGGTCCTTATATAGGAAGAAGTAACTTCTGTCTCTTGCTTCTTCTTAGTTTTACTTCTTCTGTGATGACGTCAACTTCTTCTGCATGACATGATCTTCTTCTTAGTTTTGCTTCGTTTGTCTTTGATTTCTTCTTACTTTTGGCTTCTTCTTAGTTTCACTTCTTCTGTGATGACATCATCTTTTTCTGTATGATGTCATCTTCTTCTGTGGTTTGTTTCCTCTTAGTTTCACTTCTTTTGTGATAACGTCATTTCTTTTGTATGACGTCATCTTCTTCTGTGTTTTGTATCATCTATGTTCATGAACTCCTTCTGTGTTACTATTCATGAACTCCTTCTGTGTTACTATTCATGAACTTCTTCTATGTTTTGTTCCTTCCGAGTTTTGCTTCTTCTTAGTTCAGTGTTTTGTTCGTTTCTTCTGCCTTTTGTATCGTATGTCTTCTTATCCTCTGTGTTTTATTCCTTCTGAGTTTCACTTCTTCTGTGTTTTGTTGACGTGTCTTCTTTTGTGTTTTACTCCTTCTGGGTTTTGATTCTTTTGTGTTTTGTTGATGCGTCTTCTTCCGTGTTTTTCTGACGTATCTTCTTCTGTGTTCCACTCCTTCTGCCTTTTGTATCTTTTGTGTTTCGTATTTTCTGCCTTTTGTTTCTTCAGTCTTTCCACTCCTTTTACCTTTTGTATATTCTGTGTTTCGTATCTTCTACCTTTTGTTTCATCTATCTTTCAGCTCCTTCTGTCTTTTGTATCTTCTGTGTTTCGTCTCTTCTGCCTTTTGTTTCTTCTGTCTTTCCGCTCCTTCTGCCTTTTGTATCTTCTGTGTTTCGTATCTTTTGCCTTTTGTTTCTTCTATATTTTTGCTTCTTTTGCCTTTTGTATTTATGTGTTTCGTATCTTCTGCCTTTTCGCTCCTTCTGCCTTTTGTATCTTCTGTGTTTCGTATCATCTGCCTTTCATTTCATTTATCTTTTCGCTCCTTCTGTCTTTTGTATCTTCTGTGTTTCGTATCTTCTACCTTTTCTTTCATATGTCTTTCCGCTCCTTCTGCCTTTTGTATCTTTTGTGTTTCATATTTTATGTCTTTACTTTCTTCTGTCTTTCTGTTCCTTTTGTCTTTTGTATTCTTCGGTGTTGATTATGAATGTCGGGCTTCAAAAACGGGATCTAGCATTGTTTGGTATCAGAGCTTAGGTTTTTCTTAGGCTTAGAATGCAAAGTAGGATGAAGTGTTATGATATGTGGTTACGGGTTGTTTTGTAAATTGATTGAATTGCATTAAGTGACATGCATGTCATGCATACATGTAGAAATTAAGACTAAAATGAAATGTAAGCTAATAGTTAATGGTTGCATTGAAGGAGTAAGATGCCAACTTATAGAAGGACACGAGGAGTATTGCAAGGATCAATTGCACCTGACTCTCCAACAAGGGAGGAGAGTACTGATGAGTCTATAGCCCCAGGGAATGCTGAGGCTTCCATAGGGCAAGGTAGTAAGCCCGTTCGATCACAATCCCAAGAGTTTCCTCTTCCGCAGGAGCAAGTGCCTGCTTCATTGGATCCAAGGATGTTTCAGGCATTTACTCAGGCCTTTGCTCAGGCCATAAGCCAGATGTCACAATCCTCTGTTCTAGTCCCAGTCAAGAAAGGGAAACAGTTTGACAAGCTTAGGATGTACGGGACAATGGACTTCTATGGGACGACAGACCCAAAAGAAACTGAGACTCGGTTGAGGAAGACCGAGAGGATACTGGATCAGATGGATTGCGAGGATGATGAGAAAGTTGTGTATGTTGTCAGCCTACTTCAGGGGGATGTTCTGCATTGGTGGGAGAGTGTGCCAGGAAGCCAGATGAGATCACCAGTGCTGGCATGGAAGGACTTCTTAACTGTTTATAAGAAGAAGTACCTGTCTGAGGTGTATATTTAATAGAAGCAGAGGGAATTTCTGAGTCTCACCTTGTAAAATCCCGTTCTCAGATTGAGGGTTAGAACCCTAAAATATGGTACATGAAAGATTAATGAGAGATTAGAAATGTATTTTTATTGCTCTTGCATAATATGTCATACACATATACATAAATAGTGAATTTATCTGCACATGAAAATAAGTGTACATGCATTCATGAATAATTCAGGGTAAAATTGTTTATAAATGTGATTATTATTGAGATTTTTGGGTTGTATGTGTTAAAAATTGATTTGGAAGGTGAAATGGTTGATTTAGAAATTTTGGAGAGTTTTAGGAAAATTTTTGAAATTTGGAGAAATTTTTGGACTAGGAAAAATACCAAGTCGCAAGACAAATGATAAATGGTAGTAGAATTTACTGTCTAATGGCAATGAAAATTTTTATAAATGACATAGAAATTTATTAACAAGTGCCATTGAAAATTGGGAGACAATTAGAGTAGAAATTGAAATTGATTGGACTAGTTAAATAAGAGAACTAGTTTAAATCTATGGGAATTTAGACATGTGGCAAGTGACAAGTGTCACTTGCCAAACCATGTATTAAGCCTTTACCTTTTTAATCTTAAAGACCCTCCTTATTGCCTTCCATGATGCTATCACGTATTTGAAAGAAAAACAAAAGGTCTTGTATTTTTGCTCACTTCTTCTTCATTTTCGTAGCTCTCTTTTTGAGTTTTAACCCTTCAAATCTTATATTTCATTCTACTCTTCCACCTTGCTCTCTCCTTCATTGTCACTAAAAGACCCAACCTATTCCTTCATGAAAGTGGATGATGGTGGAGATGAAAGAGTTAGGGTTTAATGGTGATTTTGAAGATTTGGAGGCAAAACCAAGTAAGTTATGCTTTAAATGTTATGGGTATTGTTCAATGGAACTAGAAATGATAGATTAAGCATGAGGAATTGAATGTTGTAAGTGAAGAGTTAAAAATATTTCGCTATGAAACTTTCATGCCTTTTCTTTACTGATATAGAGAGTTTTTGATAAAATTGTCTTCATGAAAGTTGTAGATATTTCTCTCAGCTTTCCATTGATAAAAGTATGAAATTTTTGGATATTGGAGTTGAGAGATATGATATTTAGAAGTTTGTGATATTACATGGGATGGAAATTCGGGACAGTTGAATTCATTTGAAATTTTGATCCTTATAGAGACAAAATTTGTTCTCAATGTCTTCATGAAAATTGTAGATCTTTCTTTTATCTTTCCATTTATATAAAATTTGTAAATTTTGGAATTCTAGATCAAAAGTTATGAAAGTTTGAATTTGAGATGTCAGTGAAAAAAAAAGGGTCGTAGGTTCATCCGAATGTCGCAGTCGTGCATGCGCACGATCGCTACTTCGCAGGACTACCTGAATATCGCGATCGTGCAGGCGCACGATCGCGACTCTGCTGGTTCACCGGATTGTCGCAGTCGTGCATGTGCATGATCGCGACTTCCCTATTTGTTTAAGGAATGCTATTTTCTAAACATACTTTGATCTTTTGACTATAACTTCTTCGTTCGACCTCCAAATGACCTAATTTTTGAAGCATTGGATTCATAACAGATTTCTATACCTCTACATAAAAAGTTATAGCTTTTGGTTTTGATTTGAAAAAGATTGATAGAATCAAAGCGAGTGGATTGGTGGGAAGAGTAAGAGTTAGAGATTTTTACTAAACATGCTTCAGTATTTTGGTGATATCTTGATCTGTAGGATTCCAAATAAGATGAATTTTATTTTGGAGTAAACTAGAGACATAGGCCTACAAATTTTATCAAGAAGTAGAATTTCAATTCTTTCTCTAAGATAGTTAATTTCTGGATGAAATTTGTACATAGTATAATGTTTTTGAATTGGGATAACCCAATAATGTTTGAGGCATATCTTTCAAATTGCTAAACCAAATTGAGTGATTTTGGTGTCAATGGAAAGATAAGACATAGAGGAACACTTTTCTAGAAGATAGAATGACCAAATTATACTAGTGTCACTTTCTTATTGAATGTGAATAGTGGATCCAAAAGTGTGACTTGGAAAATTTATGAAGTGAGTTGTTGAGAAAGGAATAGAGATTTTAATGGTTTTAGTGAGGCATCAATCTAAGTATTAATTATACTTAGATGAATTTTGAAACGAGAATGATATTTGTAAAGAAATTAATGGTAAAATACCCGGGATTGTCTTGAACATGCATTGTACATATTTCATTTCAGTCATGTACATTATTTAACACTTATGATTGTACAAAGTGTGATGTATGTATATCTTGCATAAATGGGTTGTGCAGGTTAGAACGTCTACAGTCAGGCGTTTTCAGAATTTGGAAGCGAACGCTAAATTGGAGCGTACTATGAGTAGACCGAGATGGTCTCACTTTATTATTTGTTATTTGAATTTTTTATTAATTGACTATTGAATCATTATGTGAATGTGATTGATTGTGATGGGTTCCGGACAGAAGGTTCGATGAATGTGAGGTATAAATAAAATATTGAAGTGTTACTTGTATGCGAATGAGATGAAATAAGTGTGCATAATATGATTGTTAAATACCAGACCTCAGTTCGATGACAAATGTGTTTGAATGCGCATTTGCATGTAAATGAAAAGTGATACTCAACTTTAATGTTGAATGCCAGACTACGGTCTGATGATTTGTGAATGTGGATCATGCAAATGTGACTGATGCATTTCATTTCATGAATGCATGAAACATAATGGTTGTTGTGACTAGAGTGTTAAGCCAAAATGAATTTACATTAATGATTTTGATGAAGTACAAATAATGTTGAAAAACAGACGGAAGATATAAAAACAGACGGAGAATGAAAAACAGACGATAGATGAAAAACAGACAGAAGATAAAAAGCAGACGGAAGAATAAAAAGTAGACGGAAGATAGAAAAATAGACGGAGAATAAAAAACAGACGAAGATCGAAAAGTAGACGGAAGCCAAAAATAGACGAAAGAAAAAGCAGACAATGAAAAACAGACGGAAGCAAATCAAGAGTCAGTTCGAGTTAGTTATAGAACTCAACTGAATAACCATTTCTTTCAAGATTAAAGAAGCAAGATTCAAGAAGCAGTTGAAGAAAAAGGATATAAATATGAGTCGAAGTCGAAGATTGCAAAGTTAGCTGATATACATATACGTGAAAGTTAAAAAGCTTACTTGAGAGTTTGTTGTGCAAATAGCTAGAGCTATATTACTGTAACGAAGCTCAAAACATCTTTCTGTAAGAAAGTAGTACAGATAGCCTGTAGAGGCTAAGAATAAAAGAATACTGAGTGTAAAGAGACCTGAAGAGGCTCAAAAAGAAAGAATACTTGTAAACTTGTTGAGAGATAGTGAAATCTCAGAAAGACATATGAGGACTGGACGTAGCCCACGGTTTGGGGTGAACCAGTATAAAAATTACTGTGTCAACTTCTCTCTATCCTTATCTATCATCATTCAAAGTTTCGTTCTTACTTAGTTCTTAAACAAGTTTTTGAAAAATACGATTAACTTTGATTTACAGTAGTTCTTGTGAAAAGAACAAGTTTTTCTTTTCTTTTGAAAAAACGATTTTAAAGGTTTTCAAAAAGGGGGAATACACAATTCAAACCCCCTTCTTGTGCATTCATACATCGTATAATAAGCATTGTAATAACGTGTGATTCACTTCAATTGGTATCAGAGCTCGGTGTCTAAGGATCACTGTAACAAAGTATGGATCAAAGATTATGGCGGAATCACATACGTACATTGCAGAAGGTACCTCAGTCACTAGACCTCTAGCATTCAACGGAGAAGACTACCATTACTGGAAAGATAGGATGCGGCTGTTTATAGAATCTACTCATGTTGACCTTTGGGACGTTGTAGAGAATGGACCATACACACTGGTAGATGAAGAAGGAAATCTTATTCTACGGATCAGATGGACGACTGATCAAAAGGCAAGATTCCAATTGAACTCTAAAGCAAAGTTTTTCTTGAGTTGTGCCCTAAGCAGAAGTGAGTATGACAAAGTCCACGGATGCGATACTGCGAAGGAGATGTGGGACACGTTGTCCATCTCACATGAAGGCATAATCCAAGTCAAAGAATCCAAGATAAGCATTCTTGTGCACCAGTACGAGCTTTTCAAGATGAAAGATGAAGAAACTATTGATCAAATGTTTGGAAGATTTCAAACAATTATTAATGGATTGAAAGCTCTCGGAAGAACTTACAACAACCAAGATCATGTACGTAAGATCTTAAGAAGTCTTCCAAAGAGGTGGAGATCAAAAGTTACTACTGTGCAGGAAGCTAAGGATTTGAGCCTGCTAAAGCTCGACGAGTTGCTTGGATCGCTGAAGATTCATGAAGTTGAGCTCGATACTGAAGACAAGCCCAAACAGGACAAGTCAATAGCACTGAAGGCCGGACAGAAGAATCACAAGACTCAAAGGAGGAGAAATTCATCAAAAGCATTAAAGATTGAAGAATCAAAGCATGATGACTCCAGCGAATCAGAACAAGAGTCAAGTGATGAAGATGACGAGCTATCTTTCATTTCCAGAAAGATCAGACGGATGTGGAAGAAGAAGTCTAAAGGAAGTCAATTCTTCAAGAAGAACAACAAAGATGATGGCAAAATAGAAAAGACATCCATCATATGCTACGAGTGTAATCAACTTGGACATTACAAGTCCAAGTGTCCTACTCTAAAGAAGAAACCAAAGAAGAGTAGTGTTGGACCCCGAACTTTTCTTGAAAATTTTGAGGTATAAATTTGACATTAGATGAGGAATTTGTGGTGAATTATTTGTGAGCAAAGAAAAAGACAGATCAAGAATGTGAATTGTAATATGAGATTAAGATAGGTGAATTTAGCAAGTTGATGATGAGAGAGTATAAGCGTGTATACGCTTTTGTTACTGATGTCTATGATTAATTGTGGTCTAAAGTATGGTTTTGAGTTTAAATGAAATTGATAGTGAATACATTGTTGGAAGTTAAAAATTAAGAAATAAAGAGAAAAAGTGTGAGAATATGAAGAATTGAGAAAGTTTGACTTTTGGAGTAGAGAGTTGACTTTTTGATTTAAGTAGAAGTTGAGAAAATGATCTTCTTGAAACTTGTAGATTATGTTGAAAGCTTTTTGTTGCCATAAATTTTGATATTTTTCAATATCGGGAGTGAAAGTTATGATCAGTCAAAGGTAAGTATTAATTTGCTTTGTTTTGTGAAAGTTATGATCAGTGATCTATATGAAAGTCATAGGAGATTATCCTAGCTTTTCAATTATGTACAATATAGTATTTCTGGTTGTGGAATTTAGAAGATATGAAATTTCAAAGTTTGGATGTTGCTTTAGAATGATAAATTCTGGCAGAACTTTGAATGAGAAATTGACCTAGTTATAGTTGATCTAGTTTTTAAGTTCTTCATGAAAGTTTTAGATTTTTACAAGTTGTTGTTACTGTTTAGGGTGATCCGACCCTTGCTGTTCTTTTGCTTCTAACTTTTCCGACCGACATCTGATTAATCCGATTTTCGAAGCGTTGGATTCCTAAGACAATGACCTACATCATGATGGGAAATTATGATTGTTTTGAGATTAAATTGAAAGAGATTGATTGAATCCAAGTGAGTTAAATATTTTCTAAGCATGGTTCAGTATTTTGATGATATCTTGAGCTGTAGAGATCCAATTAAGTTGATTATTGTTTCTAAATAAATCAGAGACATGGGACTACAAGTTATCTGAAGGAAACGAATTTTTAATTCAGTCCCTAAGATTTACAATTTATGAATTGAAGAATTAAAGTTATAAGATTAAACAAGGGCAATTTGGGCATGACACTTAAGTCTAAGAGTTGCAAGACTTAAATTGAAGGGCAAATTGGACTTTCCCCACTCATTAAGAGTATGAAATAAAAGAAGGAAATGAGAAATGAGAAGGAAAAAGAAGAGAGGAAGCCGTAGAAGAGGAAGAGAAGAGGAGAAAGCTAGGGTTTGACGATCTTGAAGAAATTGAAGCCAAATCAAGTAAGTTTAAGCATCTTTCTCCTTGATTAGATGAATGAAACAAGTTTTGATGTTAGTTAAACAAGTTTTGATGTTAGTTAAGAGAGGATTAAGTGTTAGAAGCTTTCGAATGAGTTAAAAAATATGCGTGGTTTTAGGGTTAAGGATTTTAGTGTGTTTGTGGATGATTTTTGAGTTGGAATGACTTAGAAATGAAGTATAAGACTTGAATCAAGGTTTAGATGTGTTGCATGTGCTTAAGGGAAGGAGTGAAGTGGGAAAATGCTGAAAAAATCAGGTTTGGAGACGTTCTTCAGACCCGCACGTCGCGACGTGCTCATGAGCACGCCGCGACATGCGAGGAAGGTGTGCACGTTGCGACGTGAAAATTTGTGTTCATCGCGGCGAGCACGGGCCGTTCGTCGCGACGAGCGAGCCGTTCGTCGCGACGAGAGTGGCCTTCGTCGCTGCGTGCCCCCAGTTTCTAGCATAGATGAATTTTGGTATTTTGGGCATATCTTTTGCTGTAGAGGTCCAAATGAAGTGATTTTTGATTCGTTGTAAACTAAAGACATTGAGCTACATGTTTTGTGAAGAAATGAAATTGAAATTCAGTCTATAAGAATCTTGAATTTTGTTTGGAAGTTGAGTATAGATTCTTGTTTCATCATAAAGATAGTCCCAATATGTTTGGAGTTTAACTTTAGGATTTCTGAAACAAATTTAATGATTTTAGAGTCATTGGAGATTTAAGACAATGGGGATCATTTATCTAGAAGAGAATATTATCAGCTTTTGTCAGTCTTATTGAATGGGATTTTTTTTTTACATTTTGATAAAGGGAATCAAGGAAGGCAAAAGGATCATGAGGAGAGGCATCTTTTAAGCATGTATTCAAGCAAGGAAATTCAGGTGGGTATATGTTTATAATTTAAAATAAGCTACTACTGTTTTCTTTAAATCAAAGAAGCTTTTTGATTTCAATTGCATCATAAGTGCTGCATTATTGTTTATGAATGACTTGTGAAATATGCTATATGTTTGTTACATGATTTGAGTGACATTTTGACCAAGATGCATGTTTGTGAAATCATGTTTTTCAAGAAATGGTTTTCAAGATATACATCAAGTATATGATAAGCAAGTTTACAAGAAAGTGCCAGTTTGGCAACAAGTTTACAAGAGTTTGGACTATGTATGTTAAGTGGGTTTGTGGTAGTCCCTCAAGAACCGTCACGTGCACGTTGACCCATGTTATAAGCTTCTCCCGCCTGCCCGCTAGTGGCACGGAGCTCCTTCAAGGACTCTCCCAAGAACTACGACTACACAGGACCATTCCGATGGAATTGTGTAGTGCGTCATGAATTTGGACTCACCCAAACCAATTTGATGTGTCTACGTGCTCATGTTATGATTGTTCAAGTTTGATGTATTCATGATTTGTAACTTATGGATTTTGGCTGAAAACCTAGAAAATATGTGTTTTATGAACTCCATGAAAGTTTTCTAAAACAAGTGATCTGTTTACAAGGTTTTTACTTATCTTTTATTATAAATGTGTATCCACGAGCTGTAAAGCTCACCCCCGTTTCATCCCCATCTCCAGGTATCAAGATGGAGATCGGATGAAAGCAAGTCTAGACGTCCATTCGTTATGCATATGATGTAACATCCTACCCTCAACGGGAAGGGTGGAATAGTAATTTGGCATAAGATGAGAGTGATTGGGCTTCATTAGGACTATTCATGCATACTAGTATTGGTACACAATGAATTTTGTGCACATGAAATAAATGTACATGCATACATGACATTTCCGGTTTTTGTGCCTAATGTAGTTTTACTGTGATTAACATGGTTCTTGCGTTTGAAAAATTATTCTGAGTGCGCCTTTGAGTGTTTTATATTTTAAGGGATTTTTAGGAATTTTTCTGGAATTTTTCGGAGAAAATTCCCGGACCGAAAAAATCGCCAAGCGGCGAACCGGTTGATTTTCGGTAGCGAAAATTTCTATCCAATGGCACTGTAATATTGGGTATATTATTTTGAGATTGAATTTAGGGCCATTGGACTAGAATGCGTCAAATTGCATTAGGGTTCTTAAGAAATCCTATTACTTGTTTTGTTCTTTAGCTTATTTTGTCCTTTTCTCTCTAAATTGACAAGTGTCTTCTTTCTTTTATTAACTTTGTCTTCTTCCACTCACTCACTCACGACACTTCCCTATTGATAGACTTAAAAAATTCTCATTTGGAAAGCTTTATTCTTCTTTCATCCGAACCTTGCCATTTCCTTGTTTTGTTGTTCTCCTTCGATGGTTTTCTCCTCCTCCCATACAAGAAGCCTTCTTTGCTTTTTAATTGGTTCTTCTTTATGCACACCCAAGACCAAGTTAAGCCTTGAGTGGATGATGATGTTGTGGGTGGAAAGTGAGGATTAGAAAGTTGAGAAAGTAGAGTAGTTGGAGTATTGAAGGGGGAAAAGCTTGATTTGGTAAGTTTTTGTTTTAAGCTTTCATTTATGCATTTAATGAATAAATTGGTTGTTAGATGCATTGATTGGTATGTATTGGTCATTAATCATGATTTATGATGATCTATTGGCTCAATTCTTGTGTGATTAGGATGCTTATGCATGTGGAATTGGTATTAGAAGTGATAGGATTTAAGTTGAAGATGAAAGCTGGAAAATTGATTTTTGACCTACTGTACTGTTTAAAGCATAACTCATTGTGTGGTTATGCAAATGAGGTGAGGTTTATTCCAAATGAAACTTTGGCTTGTTGGCTACATTTTTGTGTGAAATAGGTGTTGTCTAATTTTAGCCTTAAGAGGGTGAATTTTGGCATGGAAAGTTACTATTGATGTCTGTATGAACAGTAACCGAACCAATGACCTAAGTGTTTTGATGATTTTTATAAATTAATTTAGAAGGAATTGATGAAAATGGTCTTCATGAGAGTTTAAGCCTATATTGTTAGCTTTCCATTTCCACTGATATTGCAATTTTTTGATATGTATATTGGGAGATATCCACTGTTAACTATTGATTGATTTTGTACATTGTGGTGAAACCTAACCTAAGTGTTAGATTTGTGAGCATTCTGACTGGAAGCAATTTTAGTAATTTCTGTGAATTGAATTGGCTTGAGTGATCTTCTGAAGAGTTGTAAAGGAAGCAATTATCTTGAAAATGGTATATGGCATGCTATTTTTGGATATCATATTTGGGAGTAATGAATTTGCAAATACTGAACCTAAGTTAGGTTATTAATTGCTGCCCTGATCAGTCATTTGTTTGGCAGTTTTGAACTTGTTAGGGATGGAATTGGATTTTGAATCCTTCATGAAAATTGAAGTATGAGATCTTATCTTTCCAGTGATATAAGGTAGTGATTTTTTTGACATTTTTTCTAGGAGATATGCTGTTTTAAATTCTACTGTTCAGATTGGGAAATTTCAGTGGGCAGATGCTTTGGTGAATTGTTTGGCCTAGTTAGCAAATGAATTTGATTTCAGGTTGTTCATTAACGTTGTAGATAACATTGGGATCTTTCTGAGCATATTTATTGTGTAATTTTTGACAAAGGAAATGAGAAGTTATTAAATTTACAAGATACTGTACTGTTTTAGAACCCATTGACTAGGCAGTAGGTTTAATTGGATTTTTGACACCCTTAGGGGTGAAATTGATTTTTATGGTCTTCATGAAACGTGTAGAGTTTTTCATGATCTTTCCAACGAGATATGGTTAGTAATTTTCTGAATTGTGTGCAAAGAGTTATAGGTGTTCGAATTTCGGTTTGAAAATAAGAAAAAGGGAAGGAAATAGGGGCAATATATATATATATTAATTATTTTATTTGATTTTTTGTGTTCTTTTGGCAATAATTTTTCCGTCCGACGTCCGATTGACCTGATTCTTGAGGCATCGGATTCATAGAATATTTAATTTCATTTTCAGAGAGATTGGAAATTTTTCGACGGGAATTCACGTGGGTCCGGTTTATTGTTTTCTGGTCATTGTTTTATTTAATTTTGGACCTATAGAGGTCCGAATTGAGTACCGTCAGCGCCATTAGATTTCTAATTTTTAGACGGATTTTTATGATGAAAAATTTGAGTTTAGGGCCGGGAATATCATGCACATGCATTGTACACCTTTTAATTGTTACGTATGCATCATTAACTCGCTCGATTGGACAATTAGTAATAGTTATCTTCTCGATTATTATAGAGGCACAATTGGGCGCCGATCGACCGACGTAGCGAGACTTCCGGCATTAGCTCGAAGTAATAGGTGAGTAACCTAGATGGGTTTCTCAATTATTATTTGTCTAATATGGGGATAATGGCGGGATCGGGAATGTAAATTGTGTGACTTGTTTGCCCTTATCGGGATTCTGTGATTAATTGTGACTTATGGACCGTTAATTGTGAATTATAGACCGTTAATTGTGACCGATGGAATGTTAATTGTGCATTATGGACTATTAGTTAACTATTCAATGGGCATAGACATTTCATACATGATGCATAAACGGATAAAAATAATTGTGAACCGAAGTCGCCATCGAATCGAAAACGAGCCTAGAGCTCGAAGGAGATAATCCTCCGAGATCGCTCATCGATTCTTCGACATCGCTTAAGCGCCGGTCATAACATCGAAATAAAATCGGGAAAAGAGTCGCATGTGCATTGCATCTTGGATCGAATACCTTAAATGACTTTTGTTGTATATGATATGTGATTGTTGAGCTCAGACATCACTATGATTGCTGATTCTTCGGAACATGGTTATGTGATGCATGAATTGGGCAAACCTTCGATGATGGTTCCTCATTGAGTTCGCAAACTCATCCAAAATTGCAATCTATTTTCGTGGTTAAGAGTAGATCGTTAGCTCCTCGGACCGTAGAGCCTTGGACATCGGATTGGCGAGAGGTTATGGCTCAAAGGTCGGTCACCGGGATTTCTTTTGGAGACTTATAGTTAGAACTGTTCTTTGTGCCTTATTATATAGTACTTAATGTAAAGTGTTTTGAAGGATTGTATAGACCGAAAATCTTGACGCTTGTAAATTTCTAAGTTTGAGTAAATGAAATGAAATACAATTTGGTTTTAAAAGTGACCAATTTCTTATTTCTGTTTTATTATTGTGATGCCATGGAGAGTTTAGCGGTGGTTGTCAGTAGTGGTCTCTTATCATAGGATATGTACCGGAATGACCTACGGGCATTCCGGTAGGTACTTTATGGTAAGGGGGCGCTACATTAGGTGGTATCAAAGCATGGTTTGTCATCTTTTGGGAATAGTCAGATATGTAGGTATGAATTTTTACAGAACTGCAGAAATTGACTGGACTTCTTGTTTTGTTCTAGGTCTTCTGTCTTAGGTGATCAGGTTGAGCAACCAGCTGACCAAGGATCAGTCGGAGCCAGTAGAGAGTCATCTATGCCTCGATCTGAGGAGTTACCTCTTAGAGTTCCCGTGAGACGGGAGAGGAGATATGATTTATCTGCTAAGGCGGGTCATGAACTTCTATAAAGAAGATGACTCCCGAGGTCGATGGATGGCTGGAGAGGACTGAGAGAGTCTTCAACCAGATGGACTGTAAACCTGATGAGAGGTTCGATTATGCGGTCTCTCTTCTACAGGGCCCAGCCTACAAGTGGTGGAAGACTATTCTAGGCAGTACCACCAGGCCTTGCTTACTGTCATGGGGTGATTTTCTGAGGGCCTTCAGGGATAATTATATGCCCAAGGTCTATCTTGATATGAAGATGCAGGAGTTTTTGGAGCTGAAGCAGGGTAGGATGTCTGTGGCAGAGTACGAGGTGAAGTTCAATGAGCTGATGGATTATGCTACTGTTATGATTCCTACTGAGGCTGATAAGTGTCGGAGGTTCGAGAATGGCCTCAATACTGAGATCCGTACCCGGTTGGCCCGGTCAGACATAGGCACATTTATTGAGTTGAGGGCTGCTGCAGTGCGAGTGGAGCAGCTTATGAGGCAGAGACAGGCTGAGTTGGAGTCCCGGGGGAAGAGGCCGAGTGACAAATCGTAGCGACTCTGGCGGGGAGTTTCAGATGGCGCCAGGCAGGATTTTTAAGTCTCCGGGAGGATCGAGACAGTCTAGTTTTGGGCAGACAGGAAGATTTGTACAGACTGACAATGGCAGTGGTAGAGGAGTAGGGTAGATCCCTCCAGTGTGTGAGCATTGTGAGAGGAGACACAGTGGGGAGTGTCGATGGTTGACTGGAGCCTGCCTCAGATGCGGTTCGATGGAGCATCAGGTTAGGGATTGCCCAGCCACATTAGGAGCTCAGTCTGCTGGTAGTGGACAAGCTGGGAGTTCTACTACTATACAACAGAGTAAAGTTAGTGGAGCCGGACAGAGAGGCCGGGGTAGAGGCCGTGGTAGAGTTGAGGGGTCTTTTGTGCGGATTGAGGGACGGGGCAGCCGACCACAGTCCCAGGCCAGGGTCTATGCCATGACTAGGCAGGAGGCCCAGGATTCCCCAGATGTAGTAGCAGGTGCGCTTCTTATTTCTGGTTTTGAAGCATTTGCACTGTTAGATCCAGGATCCACACATTCATTCATCGCACCGCATTTGGCATGTAGAGTGCATGGGGATAGAGAGGTTCTGATATGGGTTAGAGGTGAGCACACCTCTAGGTAGCACTACTGCTTTAGGAGAGGTCTGCAAGGGTGTCCGACAGTGATTGATCAGCAGAGTGAGTCGTGCACTGATAGTGCTACCACTGAGAGAGATAGATGTGATTTTAGGGATGGACTGGCTTACTGCACATAGGGCTGTCATGGACTGCTACACCAAGGAGGTTGTATTAGAGTCTCCTGGTCAGCCTAGAGCAGTGTTCAGAGGAGTTAGTCGGCAAAGGCGCACCGGATGATCTCTTTTCTGAGTGCCCTGAGGTTGATGCAGGGGGATTTGAGGCCTATCTGGCTCATGTTATTGATGTGAGAGGTGAGCAGAGTCTGCAGGATATTCCCGTAGTTCGGGAGTTTCCAAATGTGTTTCCTGATGAGTTACTGAGTTTACCGCCGGATCGGGAGACAGAGTTTACCATTGATGTAGTTCTAGGTACTGCTCCTATATCTATTCCTCCATATAGGATGGCACCTGTGGAACTGAAGAAGCTTAAGACTCAGTTGTAGGAGTTACTGGAGAAAGGTTTTATCAGGCCTAGTGTCTCACCGTGGGAAGCTCCAGTTTTATTTGTGAAGAATAAGGATGGAACGTTGAGACTGTGCATCGATTACAGGCAGTTGAATCGGGTGACAGTGAAGAATAAGTATCCACTGCCTAGGATTGATAATTTATTTGATCATCTGCAGGGAGCTCAGGTATTCACTAAGTTAGATTTGAGGTCAGGGTATTATCAGCTGAAGATAGCCGAGGCTGATGTGCCTAAAAGTGCCTTCAGGAGCAGGTATGGGCATTTTGAGTTTCTGGTGATGCCGTTTGGGTTGACTAATACCCCGGCAGTTTTCATGGCCTTGATGAATAAGGTATTTCAGCCCTACCTGGATCAGTTCGTAATTGTATTCATTGATGACATTTTGGTATACTCGAGGAACAGACGGGAGCATAGTGAGCACTTGAGGATTGTTTTACAGACTATGAGGGAGAGACAGTTGTATGCCAAATTTAGTAAGTGTGAATTTTGGCTGGATCAGGTGATCTTCTTGGAACATATAGTGACTGGAGAGGGTATTCAGGTTGATCCGAGTAAGATTGAGGGAGTGCTGAAGTGGGAAGCTCCACGGAATGTGGAAGAGATTCGGAGTTTCCTTGGACTGGCCGGTTATTACCAGAGGTTTGTCCAGGGGTTTTCACTGATCTCAGCCCCTCTGACAAAACTTCTGAGGAAAAATGTACCTTTCAGATGGACTGAAGAGTGCCAGAAGAGATTTGAGGAGCTGAAACATCGGTTGACTACTGCACCGATGTTAGCTATTCCATCAGGGACTGGAGGATTTGAGGTGTTCAGTGATGCATCGCATCAGGGATTGGGGTGTGTTCTGATGCAGCATGGTAGAGTGATTGCATATGCCTCGAGACTGTTGAGAGCTCATGATGTAACTTATCCAGTGCATGATTTGGAGTTAGCTGCAGTTATTTTTGCCCTAAAAATTTGGAGACATTATCTGTATGGTGAGACATTTCAGATCTTCATGGATCATAAGAGTCTGAGGTATTTACTGAGCCAGAGAGAGTTGAATTTGAGCAGAGGAGATGGCTTGAGCTGCTGAAGGATTATGACTGTACCATCGAGTACCATCCCGGGAAAGCCAATATGGTGGCAGATGCTCTGAGTAAAAAGTCCTATACTAGTGCAGCTCAGATTCAGGCAATCATGTTGCCTAATTTGATTCAGTTGAGAGCCTTGAATATACAGTTGACTTTGGAGCAGGATGGAGCTTTATTCGCCACTTTGAAGCTTAGATCGATGCTACTGGACAGGATCAGGAGAGTTCAGGACAAGGACCCTGCTTTGGTAAAACTGATTGAGAAAGTGAAGACTGATTCGAGTTCTGAGTTTGAATTGAGAGATGAGACTTTATGGATGGGTCAGAGACTGTGCGTACCCGATGTGGATGATCTGAGGCGTGAGATTCTAGAGGAGGCGCACATGGCCACCTATGCTATGGATCCTGGTACTACCAAGATGTATAACACTCTCAAGCAACATTTCTGGTGGCCTGGCATGAAAAAGCAGGTAGCGGAATATGTATCTAGGTGTATGACGTGCCAGCAGGTTAAGGCTGAGCACCAGGCTCCAGTGGGGAAGCTCCATTCGTTGCCTATTCCAGAGTGGAAATGGGAACGGATTACTATGGATTTCATTATGGGGTTACCCAAGACTCCGAGGCAGCAGATTCTATCTGGGTCATCGTGGACCGGTTGACGAAATCGGCCCATTTCTTGCCAGTAAGGGAGAATAATTCCCTTGATCAGTTGGCCCAGAAGTATATGGCTGAGGTAGTGAGACTGCATGGGGTTCCGGTGTCGATAGTGTCAGACAGGGATCCCAGATTCACGTCGAGGTTCTGGCAGAGTTTGCAGTCTGCTATAGGTACTAAGTTGAATTTCAGTAAAGCATTTCATCCTCAGACAGATGGGCAGAGTGAGAGGACGATTAAGACTGTTGAGGATATGCTTCGGGCTTGTGTATTGGAGTTCAGAGGAGCATGTGATCAGTATTTGGCTCTGATTGAGTTCACTTATAATAATCATTATCACAGTAGTATTGGGATGGCACCGTATGAGGCTCTGCATGGGCGGCTGTGTCGATCGCCTCTATATTGGGATGAAGAGGGTGTGAGGATGATTAAAGGTCCTGAGTTGATTCAGGATACTATAGATAAGGTGAAACTGATTCGGAGTCGCATCAAGGCGGCTCAGGATAGACAGAAGAGTTATGTGGATCAGCACAGGAGGGAGATGAAGTATAATGTGGGAGACAGGGTATTCTTAAGGGTGTCACCGTGGCGAGGGGTACTGAGATTTGAGAAAAAGGGGAAGTTAAGCCCTAGGTACATTGGTCCATATGAGATCACTGAGAGGATAGGACCTTTGGCCTACAGGTTGGCTTTACCGAGTGAGATGTCTCAGTTACATGACGTCTTCCACGTGAGTATGCTCCGCAGATATCGGTCAGATCCGACACATGTTATACCGGCTCAAGAGATTGAGGTTGTCAGTAATCTGAGTTATGTTGAGGAGCCAATCCAGATTGTCGGGTCACAGGTTAAACAGTTGAGGAATAAGAGTATCCCATTGGTGAAAGTTATCTGGAGAAATCACTCAACTAAGGAAACCACTTGGGAGACCGAGGAGCATATGAGGAGGCAATATCCTCATCTATTCGACCAATCAGGTAAGAATTTCGCGGACGAAATTTTTATTAGGAGGGGGGAATTGTAACATCCCACCCTCAACAGGAAGGGTAGAATAGTAATTTGGCATAAGATGAGAGTGATTGGGCTTCGTTAGGACTGTTCATGCATACTAGTATTGATACACAGTGAATTTTGTGCACATGAAATAACTGTACATGCATACATGACATTCCTGGTTTTTGTGCCTAATGTAGTTTTACTGTGATTAACGTGGTTCTTGCGTTTGAAAAATTATTCTGAGTGTGCCATTGAGTGTTTTATATTTTAAGGGATTTTTAGGAATTTTTTTAGAATTTTCCGAAGAAAATTTCCAGACCGGAAAAATCGCCAAGCGGCGAACCGGTTGATTTTCGGTAGCAAAAATTTCTATCCAATAGCACTGTAATATTGGGTATATTATTATGAGATTGAATTTAGGGCCATTGGACTAGAATGGGTAAAATTGCATTTGGGTTCTTAAGAAATCCTATTACTTGTTTTGTTCTTTAGCTTATTTTGTCCTTTTCTCCCTAAATTGACAAGTGTCTTCTTTCTTTTATTAACTTTGTCTTCTTCCACTCACTCACTCACGACACTTCCCTATTGATAGACTTAAAAAAACTCATTTGGAAAGCTTTATTCTTCTTTCATCCGAACCTTGCCATTTCCTTGTTTTGTTGTTCTCCTTCGATGGTTTTCTCCTCCTCCCATACAAGAAGCCTTCTTTGCTTTTTAATTGGTTCTTCTTTATGCACACCCAAGACCAAGTTAAGCCTTGAGTGGATGATGATGTTGTGGGTGGAAAGTGAGGGTTAGAAAGTTGAGAAAGTAGAGTAGTTGGAGTATTGAAGGGGGAAAAGCTTGATTTGGTAAGTTTTTGTTTTAAGCTTTCATTTATGCATTTAATGAATAAATTGGTTGTTAGATGCATTGATTGGTATGTATTGGTCATTAATCATGATTTATGATGATCTATTGGCTCAATTCTTGTGTGATTAGGATGCTTATGCATGTGGAATTGGTATTAGAAGTGATAGGATTTAAGTTGAAGATGAAAGCTGGAAAATTGATTTTTGACCTACTATACTGTTTTGAGCATAACTCATTGTGTGGTTATGCAAATGAGGTGAAGTTTGTGCCAAATGAAACTTTTGCTCGTTGGCTACATTTTTGTGTGAAATAGGTGTTGTCTAATTTTAGCCTTAAGAGGGTGAATTTTGGCTTGGAAAGTTACTGTTGATGTCTGTATGAACAGTAACCGAACCAATGACCTAAGTGTTTTGATGATTTTTCTAAATTAATTTAGAAGGAATTGACGAAAATGGTCTTCATGAGAGTTGAAGACTATATTGTTAGCTTTCCATTGCCACTGATTTTGCAATTTTTCAATATGTATATTGGGAGATATCCACTGTTAACTAATGACTGATTTTGTACATTGTGGTGAAACCTAGCCTTAGTGTTAGATTTGTGAGTATTCTGATTGGAAGCAATTTTAGTAATTTCTGTGAATTGAATTGGCTTGAGTGATCTTCTGAAGAGTTGTAAAGGAAGCAATTATCTTGAAAATGGTATATGGCATGCTATTTTTGGATATCAGATTTGGGAGTAATGAATTTGGAAATACTGAACCTAAGTTAGGTTATTAACTGTTGCCCTGATCAGTCATTTGTTTGGCAGTTTTGAACTTGTTAGGGATGAATTGGATTTTGAATCCTTCATGAAAATTGAAGTATGAGATCTTATCTTTCCAGTGATATAAGGTAGTGATTTTTTTGACATTTGTGCTAGGAGATATGCTGTTTTAAAATGTACTGTTCATATTGGGAAATTTCAGTGGGCAGATGATTTGGTGAATTGTTTGGCCTAGTTAGCAAATGAATTTGATTTCAGGTTGTTCATGAAATTTGTAGATAACATTGGGTTCTTTCTTAGCATATTTATTGTGTAATATTTGACAAAGAAAATGAGAAGTTATTAAATTTACAAGATACTGTACTGTTTTAGAACCCATTGACTAGGCAGTAGGTTTAATTGGATTTTTGTACCCTTAGGGGTGAAATTGATTTTTATGGTCTTCATGAAACGTGTAGAGTTTTTCATGATCTTTCCAACGAGATATGGTTTGTAATTTTCTGAATTGTGTGCAAAGAGTTATAGGTGTTCGAATTTCGGTTTGAAAATAAGAAAAAGGGAAGGAAATAGGGGCAATATATATATATTAATTATTTTATTTGATTTTTTGTGTTCTTTTGGGAATAATTTTTCCTTCCGACGTCCGATTGACCTGATTCTTGAGGCATCGGATTCATAGAATATTTAATTTCATTTTCTAAGAGATTGGGAATTTTTGGATGGGAAAGTGACGTGGGTCCGATTTATTGTTTTCTGGTCACTGTTTTATTTAATTTTGGACCTATAGAGGTCCGAATTGAGTACCGTCAGCGCCATTAGATTTCTAATTTTTATACGGATTTTTATAATGGAAAAGTTGAGTTTAGGGCCAGGAATATCATGCACATGCATTGTACACCTTTTAATTGTTACGTATGCATCATTAACTCGTTCTAATTGGACAATTAGTAATAGTTATCTTCTCTGATTATTATAGAGGCACAATTGGAGCGTCGATCGACCGACATAGCAGAGACTTCCCGGCATTAGCTCGGAAGTAATAGGTGAGTAACCTAGATGGGTTTCTCAATTATTATTTGTCTAATATGGGGATAATGGTGGGATCAGGAATGTGTAAATTGTGTGACTTGTTTGCCCTTACTGGGATTACTGTGATTAATTGTGACTTATGGACTGTTAATTGTGAATTATAGACTGTTAATTGTGACTGATGGAATGTTAATTGTGCATTATGGAATGTTAGTTAATTATTCAATTGGGCATAGACATTTCATACACAGATACATAAACGGATAAAAATAATTGTGAACCGAGTCGCCACTAAAACTGAAAACGAGCCTAGAGCTCGAAGGGAGATAATCCTCCTGAGACGCGTCTACTGATTACTGATTACTGCTTAAGCGCTCGGTCATAACACTGAAATAAAATTGGAAAAAGAGTCGCATGTGCATTGCATATTGGATTGAATATCTTAAATGACTTTTGCTGTATATGACTGTGTGATTGCTGAGCCTGTATTATCACTATGACTGCCTGATTACTGGAACATGGTTATGTGATGCATGAATTGGGCGAACCATCGATGATGGTTCCTCATTGAGTTCGCAAACTTATCCAAAATTGCAATCTATTTTTCAGGGTTAAGAGTAGACAGTTAGCTCCCTCAGGACTGTAGAGCCTTGGACATCGGATTGGCGAGAGAGGTTATGGCTCAAAGGTCGGTCAGCTGGGATTTCTTTTGGAGACTTATAGTTAGAACTGTTCTTTGTGCCTTATTGTATAGTACTTAATGTAAAGTATTTTGAAGGATTGTATAGACTGAAAATACTGACAGTTTGTAAATTTCTAAGTTTAAGTAAATGAAATGAAATACAATTTAGTTTTAAAAAGTTACCAATTTCTTATTTCTGTTTTATTATTGTGATGCCATGGAGAGTTTAGTGGTGGTTGTCAGTAGTGGTGTCTTATCGTAGGATATGTACCAGAATGACCTACGGGCATTCCGGTGGATACTCTATGGTAAGGGGGCGCTACATATGATTGGCCTTTAGGTTAATCTGTTGCAAGATTTAGACCTTTGGCATGTTGAGCATTTTTGGGATTGTTGATATTTTGTGCATTTTGGGTTTTGATATTGATGTTATAAAATGGCTTGGAATGCCATTAATATTTTGTGAGCATGTATATCACGATGTAAATGAATTATGGACTTGTGTAATGAATTGAGATATGGATGAGTGTGATATGGATGTAAATAAGTTTTCATGAATTATTTGAGGAATTAAAGTTACTGTTTGATTTTAGGGTCAAGAGTATGAATGAATAAGAATGAGAATAAGAATAAGATTTGTTAAAATGAGATTGAGATATTGCATAATTGCGAAGAATGTTATGAATCGAGTTTTGATTAAGGATGATTTTCCAAATGGGAAATTAAATTGCTTTGTATAAGATTGAATAAAGAAGAAAAGAAGAAAAGAAAAATTTATTACCAGTTTCGGATTGGTTTAGTCTTAAGGTATCCAACGCTAGTTTTTCTAAGCTACACATTCTCGGATGTCAAAAATTTGTTTCAGTTCGATTGAACCATATGTTTGATTTGATACCGAGCCAATTCGTTTTGTTTTCAATTTCTTTCGCTTTCGCCAAGTATAAGTTCGCTCACGTTTTGTACATGTGTTTGAATTATGATTCCGAGGTTGGGTCCCAGAAATTGGATCCAACATAGGTGGTATCAAAGCAGCAAAGGATTTCCAAGAACCACGCTTTAGATGTATGTTGATCTTAAGATTATGTAGTTGGGTTCCGAAAACGGGATCCAACAAGTAGAGAAGGCAAGAAAAGCATGATGACAACTTGGGAGGATCTAGATTCATCTGAATCAGATACAAGCTCCGAGACATCAGAACACGTAAATATTTTCCTAGTAGCCGAAGAGGAAAGTGATGAGGAGGTAACGTCTGAATACAATGACTTGCATAATGCATATTCAGAACTACTAGAAGATTCTCATGCTATTCTGAAACAATACAAACTGTTAAAGAAAAAGTATGTAGAAAACCTTAAACATACATAAGATTTAGACAGAGAAAATACATGCTTGAAACAGCAAGTAAAGGAGAATAAGAAAAAGAAAGTTGTAGATAGATCTGAAGAGATCAATCAGTTGAAGCTTAGGATTAAGAATCTTTCAGCTGATTTAGCTACCTTCACTGAGAGTACAAGGAAAGTGAATGAGATGTTAGGAAAATGTATACATTCGAGTGATAAAACCGGATTAGGGTTTACGATAAATAAGCCTCAACATGAAAGAAAGTTTTTCTTTCAGAAAAAGAAGTATCACCAAACACACGTTCATCAGTAAACTTATCAAATGAATCATTCTGTGCATATTACTAACCCAAGAAAATATGGGTACCAAAAAATAAAATAGTTTCTCTTGCAGATATCCTTCCTTGGAAGATGCGACAAGCACCGTTGGTATTTAGATAGTGGATGCTCGCGACATATGACGGGAAGAAGGTCTATGTTCCTAGATCTTCAATATAAGAAGGGAGGATCGGTAACTTTCGGAGACAACCAATAGGGCAAGATAATTGGAATCGATAAAATAGGTAAAGATTCCTTTGCATGCATTGATAATGTTCTACTTGTTGATGGTCTGAAACACAATTTGATTAGTGTCAGTCAATTGTGTGATTCTGGTTTTGAAGTTACGTTCAATCAAAATCTTTGTGAAGTCAGAAACAAAGATGGGTCTATATTCTTTTCTGCCAAGAGAAGAAATAATCTTTACAAAATTGATTTGGAAGATTTTCAAAAACAAAATGTTTCATGTTTTTTATCAACTGAAGAAGAAAGACTAATATGGCATAAAAAGCTAGGTCATGTTAGTTTTAAACATATTTCAAAGTTGTTAAAGCATGATTTCGTAAGAGGTTTACCAAAAATAAGTTTTGGCAAAGAGTTTTTTTTGTGAAAGTTGTCTTAAAGGGAAACAAGTCAAAACATCGTTTTCTTCTAAAAATTTCGTAACATCTTCTAGACCTCTAGAGTTGTTATATATGAATTTATTTGGTCCAACTAGGACGATAAGTCTTGGCGGAAAGAAATATGGACTTGTTATTGTTGATGACTTTACTAGATTTTGTTGGATATTATTTTTGTCACACAGAGATGAGTCTTTTAAGTATTTTAGGACCTTTTCTAGAAAGTTATAGAACGAAAAAGGAATGTCTATAGCCAGTATCAGGAGTGATCATGGTGAAGAATTTGAGAATAAGAAGTTTAGAATATTCTGTGAGGATAATGGAATTTTCTACAATTTCTCTGCTCCTAGGACTCCGCAGCAGAATGGAGTTGTTGAAAGGAAGAACAGGATGATTCAAGAAATGGAAAGGACTATGCTGTGTGAGATGAATCTTCCTAAGTACTTCTGGGTAGAAGCTGTGAATACAACGTTTTACATTCAGAATAGGATATTGCTGCGACCATTGCTGAAGAAAACTCCTTATGAGTTATGAAATGGAAGGAGATCGAATATATCTTACTTTCATCCATTTGGTTGCAAGTGCTCTATTCTGAATACAAAGGAATTGTTGGATAAGTTTGATTCAAAGACCTTTCTAGGAATCTTTCTAGGCTACTCTTTATCATCCAAGGCTTTTAGGGTTTATAATCTTATCTCAAAGACGGTTGAGGAGACCATTCATGTCAAGTTTGATGATAGTTCCCAACCCCGTAAGGAAGATGACATAGAGAGTGAAGTCCCTTCAAAGCTCTTAGGTGATACAATAGAAGCTTCACCATCAGGAACTCAGTTAGACAAGGTTGAGGATATTCCAGGAACTATTGGATTAAAAAGAGATTGGAAATATAAGAGTTATCATCCAGAAGAGTTAATTATCGGAGAGACCTTTGAAGGAGTCAGAACAAGGTCCAAGTTCAGAAGAGAAGCTAATGTAGCTTTTATCTCTAAAATAGAGCCTAAGAAGATTGAGGAAGCTCTTCAGGATGAAGCGTGGATTTTAGCCATGCAAGAGGAGCTGAACTAGTTTACTAGGAATAAGGTTTGATCCTTGGTTCCTAAACCCTCGAAGAAATCCATTATAGAAACAAGATGGGTTTTCAAGAATAAGTTAGACGAATCAGGGAGAGTAAGTCAGAATAAAGCTAGATTAGTAGCACAAGGCTATAATCAGCAAGAAGGAATAGACTACAATGAGACATATGCTCCAATGGCGAGACTTGAAGCGATTAGGATATTGCTGGCATATGCGGTTTGTCATAATATAAAGCTTTTTCATATGGATGTGAAAAGCGCATTTCTGAATGGTTTTATAGACGAAGAGGTGTATGTTAAGCAACCCCTTGGTTTCGAGGATGTTAGGTATCCAGATCATGTCTATAGACTTCATAAAGCTTTATACGGCTTGAAGCAAGCTCCTAGAGCTTGGTATGATCGTCTAAGTACCTTTCTTTTAGAGAGTGGTTTTAGTAGAGGTCAGGTAGATAAGACGCTCTTTAGGAAGAACTATGAGAATGAGTTTATTTTAGTACAAATTTATTTGATGATATCATTTTTGGTGCTACCTCAAAGAATTTATGTATGAGTTTTGAGAGTCTGATGAAAAATGAGTTTGAAATGAGTATGATGGGGAGTTGAAGTTCTTTCTTGGGTTGCAAGTTAAGAAAACCGAAGAGAAGATCTTTATCCATCAACAAAAATATGTGAAAGAACTGTTGTCTAAATTTGATATGAATAATGTGAAGCCTATGGCAACTCCGATACATCCTTCGAACCTTTTGTCGAAAGACGAAGTTGGTAAGAAGGTGGATCAAACCCTGTATAGAAGGATGATCGGTTCTTTGCTTTATCTTACAGCAAGTAGACCTGACATACTGTTCGGTGTATGTTTGTGCGCAAGGTTTCAGGCCGATCCTAGAGAGTCTCATTACATAGCTGTGAAAAGAATTATGAGATATCTCGCATGTAGTACTGATCTTTGCTTAATGTTTGAGAAAGGTAAAGATTTCAGGTTGATTGGATATTGCGATGTGGACTATGCCGGAGATAGAGTTGAAAGGAAGAGTAAAAGTGGAGGCTGTCACTTTCTTGGCTTAAACCTAGTTTCCTAGTCAAGCAAGAGAGAAAGCTCAATCGCACTATCAACTGTCGAAGCTTTGTACATGTCTGCCCCAAGCTGTTGTTCGCAAACATTGTGGATTAAATACCAACTAGAAGATTATTCAGTTCATGAAAAGGAGATCCCAATTTTTGTGACAACACCAGTGCCATCAACTTATCGAAGAATCCTATACAGCATTCGAGAGTAAAACATTTGGAAGTCAGACATCATTTCTTGAGAGACTATGTTCAGAGAAAGGTTGAGAGTCTATAGTTTATTGAGACAGAGTTTCAATGGGCGGATATCTTCACTAAACCTTTGAGTGAAGAATGGTTCAAGAAAAATAGACGAAACCTCAACATGGTGATGTTAAATGACCAACTGTCTGATATTTCACAGCCAAGTTATAAAGGACGTCAAAGTTAACGGCGTCAGAAATAGTGAGTTACAGCTGGTAACTTCTCTCACAAGGAAATTTTTGGAGGGAAAGTCTCATAGCCTTGAGAACCTCACCGATTCTAGAACACGCCTGATGAGACCTTTTGAGTAGCCTTAAATCAGAAACCCTTTGAATACTTTCATCCCACAAAACTTTTCAGCCCTCTCAAACCTCTGAAATCAACCTTACTTTTGAAAAACAGATTACCAAAGTTAGTTTCTATTCAGAATCAATGCAGCAAGCTATGATCTACGGAAGGCATATGGATTTTGAATCTTTGAGGATAGATGATATGAATATCAAACCAGAGATTGTAGAAGCCGGTTGGAGGAAGTTTTTCCAGGTGCGGGAATATGTTTATCAAAATGAAGTGTATGAGTTTTGGAAGAATGTGTAGATTGTAGACAAAGCTAGTGTTTCTACAGTAGACAGACTGTCTATTATTGTAAAAACGGAGTTGATCGAGAAGGTGACTGGATGTCCATCTGTTGGAGAGAAGCTAATGAGCAAAGCTAGATGGATGACAAAGGTCAGTTTAAAGGAAGACGAAGTTAGTAGACAATTGTATGGAGTTAATGACCCAACGGAGAGGAAGACCTCAAGTCTGGTGTCGAAGGCGAGGGTCTTACACGCGATTCTATTTAACTGCGTCTTACCGAAAGCGGGTTCAAGGCATTGGTGACTACTCTGGATGAACAGTGCCTATTCTACCTGCTGAATCGCCAACCAGTTGACCTACCATTTCTGATTTTTTAGTATATGGTTAAGGGGATGAAGGATACTAATAGTTACCCATACGGAATGTTGTTAAAAAGGATTTTCAGGGAATCTGGAGTTCGTCTTGACAGAGGAATCAGACGAATGGTGCCTGTTAAGAGTGTTATCGACTCGGGTACTATAAGAAAAATGGGCTTGAAGAATCTGGACATAATAGGGGCAGATTCTGAGAATAAAGCTAGAACTGAGGGGGAGCGAATACAGAAGAAATCTCCCACAAAGAGTTCTAAATCTCAATATAGTACAAGAATGCCTATTATTGAAAGAAGGAGATCATCTGAAGAAGTTCTGAAGGAAAAGATGATTTCTCAAAAAGAAAGTAGCCAAGTTCGGAGTGTAGACAAAAGTGTCTTGAAGAGAAAAGGGGAGAAGCTTCTGAGTGATATTCCAAAGAAGGCGAAGAGATCACCCAGGATTCGAACCTTGAGACAGCAAAAAGAAAGGAGAGCCAGAGAACTTACTCAAGCAGAGGTCTCTAAGACTCGCGCACCAAAGGCTACGAGATCTCTAGTCTCGATCCTATGTGAAGACTCAGCCAATCAGGCTAAGGAAACTGAGAGGAAAAGAAAATTGGAGTCTGAGAAGAAGAAAACTCCAAGACTGACTGAGGCAGTGAAGAAGACTAAGGTAGTTAGTCAGAAGAAGAGTGTTATTACTGCTAGGGAAGTTAGTCAAAAAATGACTACTTCAATTACTGAAATATCAATACAGGAGAAGGCGACTCCTAGTGTTGTTCCACCAGAGAAATCAACAGAAGTTAGTCAGACGTAGAATACTCCTATTGCTGTTCCACAAGAGACAACAGCAGAAATAAGTCTGGTAAATGTTATTGCTACTGAGGTTCATAATCAGGAAGCAACAGAACTTAGTTTAGTGCAGGTTCAACAGGAGGAATCTGAAGAACTCAGTCTGGTTCCATTCAACTATTCTGAATTTCTGAGGAAAGACGAATTGGAAACCAGATTGGTTGAAGTAGTTGAGCCTGTGACTAAAAAGAGTACTTCAATAATCATCAGGGATACACTGGGGAGGTTAGTAAAGAGATACTTACAACCTATTCCTATAAATAGTGGGACATGGAATCTATTTAATGAAGAAGAAAGGAATTTTTATGAAGCCTTGCGGTATGCTGCCACAAAGCCATACCTTACAAAGATGACCAGTCAACCGCACACTATTTATCAAATTACAAAGGAAATGGTGATAAGGGTTATACCAGACCTTCAACCAAGATATCCTTTGGATGTTAATAAGGGGAAGATGAAGTTATACCCAGAAGGAGTAATTGATGATCTGTCTGCAGATCAGATTGAAGAAGAAGTGCGACGAATAGATGAAGCATGCACTTCAGAAAAGATAATGACGGGAACTTTCGTTTCCCATCATATTTCAAGAGCTAGTAGCAGTTCTACTGCAAAGGATGAACATTGTCTAGTGGGGGGAAAGCTTACTAAAGGGACATTTACTGAATCCCTTGTGCAGACAATAGTGCGTATTAGGCCTATATCTAATACATTGTCAATTGAAGGAGAAGCTCTACCCTTGCGAGGAAGACAAGTGTTGGATCCGAGACCCAACTGCTTAAAACTTAACACTTTACCTCTCGCTCTGATACCATATGTAAAAAGCGGTTAATGGAAATCGAAACATATGTGAAAAGTGGGTCGAAACTGATTCGAAAACAAACGTAATCAAAATCCAAAGCGAATGAAATGAAACAAATACGAAGCTAATAGGATCGAATACAAATGTGAAATCGAATACGGATGCGAACAAACGGATCAATTTGAACTGAAATAAAATCAAAACGGAGCCGCATCAGATACCAAATGAATTCAAATGCAAATAGAAAGTGAACATGAAATCAAAGCATACAAACGGTGGTTTCGAACTGAATTTCAGATTCTGACATTATTTCGCGAAGCGAATAGGATCGAATACAAATGAAATCGAAGATTCAAATCGAACGTAAATGCGGAAACATATACGAAGCGATTTTGAATCTGATTATCAAATAACAAACCAACGAAACAGATACGGATGAATTCAATTTGGGAATCAAAACATACAAATGAAAAGAAATCGAATAGCATTACAAGTGTCCGACATCTGGGAATAATTATCTTAAGGCAGCGTTGCGTTGGATACCTTATACTTGACCTATAAGAACCGGTAAATTTTTTTTTCTTTTTTCTTATATCCGTTTTTATGCTTTCTTAGGCATGCTTCTCATCTATCATACTTGGAAACTTATCTTTAAACTCATGCTAATCAAAGTAATGTAATTTCCTCTTTGGAAATTTCATCCTTAATCAGACTCAAATTACTTGGTTTCTCTTAAACATGCATATCTCAAAATCAAACAAATAATTTCCACCTGGAAATTTTTCCTCATACAAATCTTAAATCTTAATCACGATCTTCTTAATTATGTGCTAATTCATTATCTTCACCACGAAACATATTCTTGTGCTTATTCTCATTTCTTGCCATAGCAATTTCACACTCATGCCAATAAACCCATAAATTTATACACTAACACTTATCCATATGTTACTCTACAAAAATCAGGTAGCATAACGGCTGCACATGAACAAAACCCAAACCTGCAAGGTGTAAAACTCACTTCTATACATTCCAGACAATTACACATACATCAAAATCCACCGGACCCTCCGTCCAGGATCTCAGCATAAACGCAAACCTAAATTCTAAACCACTTCAAGTCATTTTTCATATTCATCACATTTAAAACTCATATACAATTCCCATTAACTCATATACAAATTAATACTTCCATCAAACCCAAAACCAATCGTATTTATAAATCATCACAATTCATATCCCAGCATCAAACACATTCATCCATATCTATACCTATATATCCCAATTACATTCATAACTCAATTCACTTTATGTACAAAACCAATTTACACAATCCATAGTCATACACAATCTCCAATTCCATAACTCAAGTTCTTATACAATATCATAATCCAAAATACATTATGAACCAAATGCTTACAATACTCTAATGGCATTCCAAGCCATATTCCATTACTAACAATCATAAACCAACATACACATAGTACAAAATCATGCATAAATCGAATTGATGTCTTGACGTCTTTCCTCCGATCTCCTGCTCAAATACCTGGAGATAAGGATGAACGGGGGGGGTGAGCTCGGAAGCTCCTGGATAACATGTTTATAAATCAAATGATAAGCAAAATATTTTCAAACCTTATTTTCAGTTAATCGAAAACAGCGAAGATTTATTTCTCAAAAACTTCTCAATTTCAAAATCTTTCATAAACATTTACAAACAATTTTCAAAACTCTCATAGTTGAAAATCCTAATTTCTCATTCGTCGTAATTTCAAACCATTGTACAATTTATAATTTAAGTTGAAGACATGAAATGCATCACATATAAATGCAGCACATTCTAAACAAAGCAAAAACACTTAACACATCAAACAGTTTGGGTCGGTCCATAAATAGATGTATCGCACATTCTCATAAAGCGGTCCTCAGGCAAACAGTGAATGTGACGTACTACACCTTCCTGCATAGCGGTCCAGTGTAGCCGTGATGGGAGTCTGAAATCGGAGCTCCTATGCCACTAGCGGGCAGCCGGGCGAAGGCTTTTAAAAAAATGAGACCAGTGCACTGACTCCACATGAGGGACCTAACCAAACCCATCTAACACATATTCATGCTTGAAAAATCATATCGCCCGAAGGCATATTTTGAAACTGAACTTTTCATGTCATCACAAATTCAATACAATATCGATCATATGACACTAGTTCACATAATCAAACTATCAATCAAACAATTTAACACAATGAACTCAAATAAGTATTTCGACTTTATCAATTTACTCAAAAATCCATTGAATAAATAATTCAAGTCATTTATGGAAAATTGTTTGAAACAATTGTAGAATATTTTTGTAAATCCTTTTGAAATCAATGACTTTAACGATTAATAAAATCATTCCAAAAGCAATTGATTCAATCATTTGTAAAATAATAGTTTATAAAACCAACACTCATAATTAGCTTAAAATTTGAAAAAATAAACACATTACCCACCTCTTATCTATGCTTGGAGCTTATTCCAATCCTCAAGTCTCCTAAGCCTCTCCTCAATTTTACTCATTCAAGACAAAAGCCCTAAATCATAAACATCCATAATTGATTCAATTCAACCATAAAAGCTCTAAAATTGGCTTGAGAATCCACAAGCCCATACCAAACTTAAGTCAAATCAACCCAAAAACTCACTAAAACTCAAAGATCAAAACCATCTCTTACCTTTTATCTTCTTCATTTTCGACTTTTGCTTGGCTCATCTTGGAGCTCTCACTTCCTTCCATGTTTTTCCCTTTGAATCATCGAAAATTCTTGCTTATAACTCAAAAAATCAGAAACCCTAAGCTTCCTCCTTCTTTCTCCACCGAAATCTCCTCCTTTCTCTCTTCTTTCTTTCCTTTCTCTTTCCTTTCTCCAAATTTTCGTAGGTCTCTTCTAAAAAACCAACCACTCCTCTCTTTTATAGTGCCAAGTCACTAAATGAAGGAAAATTGACCCTTTTGTCCCTCCACCAATGCCTTAAAACAAACTCCTTTAAGTGAACTTCCTAATATGCCCCTGAACTTTACTTTAAGTCATGCTTACTTTCGGACATGTTTCACACTATCAATTTGAAGAAATTTGTCAAAACTTCCTTCTAGAGAATTTTTCATCATTGTCTTAATTTCATAATTCCTTAAAACTCATTCAATTTGGAGCACTACATCAAAAGTTATAGTCCAAACATGTCGGACATATCATTCTACTAACACATTTTCTAGTAATTCACTTCCTTCCACTAATTGGCATTCCTCAAGGCTAAATTGAAATTTCATTTCTTCATAATAATTGTAGCCCCATGTCTCAATTTTATTTTGCCTCACACATCGCTTCAATCGAATCTCCACAGATCCCAAATTTCTCAAAATACTGAACCATATTTAGAAAATTTCCCGACTCACTTTGATTCAAATTATCTTGCTCAATTAATTCTATAAAATTCATAATTTCCCATAAAAATGTAATTAATTGTCTTAGGAATCCAATGCTTCAAGAAACAAGTCATTCGGATGTCGGACGGAAAAGATATAAGCAAACGATTTGACAAGGTCGGATGAGGAAGGAAAATAGCAAGATCAGAATGAAACAAATCGTTCCGATTATCATAAGATTCAATCAAACTCTTTCAATTCAACTACAATTGATACAAATTTTCATGGAAAGAAGGATACATGTCTTAGGAATTCAGTGCTTCAAGAATCACCTCAATCCGAGGTCGGATGAATGAGTTATGCCCAAAAGAATAAACCATGCTTAAACCCGAAATCGATTTGAAACTCTTTTGGCACAAACGCCATAACTTTCAATCTAGAAATCGGATTGATTTCGTTCTTGACCATTAGAAAGTAGACTTCTATATATACAACTCTTATGAAGATCGCAAAATCAGATTCGGCCTCTAAAAGTGTCCAATTGCTCCATTTGCACAAGCTGACCCGTGAATGTCCGTTTAACGGACATGCATGTCCGTTTAACGGACATTGTCGGGCCAAAGTGTACCAATTCATCCGAGAAAGTCCGTTAAACGGACATCCATGTCTGTCTAACGGACATAGCACAAAAAAGGGTCCTTTTGACCCGTAAAGGTACATTTAACGGACTTCCATGTCCGTTTAACGGACATGGGTTTTCCAAAACCCCCTTCAAACCCTCTTTCATGCTTCCTACCTCCTTCCTAACAACATATACACTTATAAACTTCATAAATTTCACTTCTTATCATGCAAAAACACTTCATAACAATTCAAACATCAAATTAATCTCATCAATTTCTCAAATCTTGTCTCAAATAATTCATCAAAACCACAAATTCTCATCAATTCCCATAACTATCACATACACAACTCCTTTGAAACATCATAACTCAAATCAATCATATCTCTTAACTCCAATCTCGAAAACTTGCATACTTGATATCGTTGTAAAAATAAAATAATAAGTTAAAACTTCAAAGAAGGCAACTTTGGCCAATTCTATTTCAATTATTCCCGAATTTCTCCGAATCAGCATACACATTTTTATTCTACACTCAACCTCAAACCATATGATTTCTTAGATTCAAAAGCATCATGTCATTCACCAAATTCCTCTCTTGCTTTTGCATAATATCTCACATATATAACCATAATTCATACTTAAGGTTTCTCAACTCATTATCCTTACATAAACCCATATCTCATTAAGGCACAAATAACATCTATAACACAATTTATACACCAAAACATTCATTTACTTTCATATTCACATTTCTAATTTCCACTCAAAGTTCGGGGTCCAACAACAAGTGCTAATGCTACCTACTCCTTATGACTTAGACCTTCCTGAGCCCAACCTATCGACTCAACCACCTACTTTTGAGATTGTTGAAGACTATATTCCATCTTCAGACGCATATGTTACTACAATTGTTTTTGAAGAACTCCCGAAAAATGATGACCAACCCACCTTTCCTTTTGACTTGCAAGCAGAGGTAATGAACCTACGAAGAGAAGTCAAGGAGCTGAAGGACATGGTGAAAGAGTTGTTAAAGCATCATTGTTACTAATCATTTTTTATTATAACAAATAGGGGGAGAAAAAAATGGAAAGCAGAAATCAAAGGGGGTGAAACGAAGGAGATGAAATTTTGAACTTTTGAAGAAGAAAGAAAAAGATAAGGGAAGGAAGAGCAAGCAGAACATGAAGAAGTTAGACGAAGGTAGTATGAAGATATGTTTTTCACCTTGATCGTATGATTATTTTTTATCATAAAAAAGGGGGAGATTGTTAAGTCAAAATGACTTTACATTAATGATTTTGATGAAGTACAAATAATGTTGAAAAATAGACGGAAGATAGAAAAATAGATGGAGAATGAAAAACAGACGATAGATGAAAAACATACGGAAGACAAAAAGCAGACGAAAGATAGAAAAATAGATGGAGAATAAAAAACAAACGAAGATCGAAAAGTAGACGGAAGCCAAAAGTAGATGAAAGAAAAAGCAGACGATGAAAAGCAGATGGAAGCAAATCAAGAGTTAGTTCGATTTAGTTACAGAACTCAACTGAATAAATAAGCAGTTGAAGACGAAGGCTATAAATATGAGTCGAAGTCGAAGATCACAAAGTTAGTTGATATACATATACGTGAACGTTAAAAAGCTTACTTGAGAGTTTATTATGCAAATAGCTATAGCTATATTACTGTAACGAAGCTCAAAACATCTTTCTGTAAGAAAGAAATATAGATAGCCTGCAGAGGCTAAGAGTAAAAGAATACTGAGTGTAAAGATTCCTGAAGAGGCTCAGAAAGAAAGAATACTTGTAAAGTTTTTGAGAGATAGCGAAATCTCAGAAAGACATCTGAGGACAGGATGTAGCCCACGGTTTGGGGTGAACCAGTATAAAAATTACTGTGTCAACTTCTCTCTATCCTTATCTCTCATAATTCAAAGTTTCGCTCTTACTTAGTTCTTAAACAAGTTTTTGAAAAATACAATTAACTTTTATTTACAGTAGTTCTTGTGAAAAGAAAAAGTTTTTCTTTTCTTTTCACAAAACGATTTTAAAGGTTTTCAAAAAGGGAGAATACACAATTCAACCCCCCTTCTTGTGCATTCATACATCGCATAATAAGCATTGTAATAACATATGATTCACTTCATAGAGTAGCCACCGATCAGAGCTTAAAGTTCAACGAGTGAAAATGAGCTTCGAGCTCAAAAGTGAATCAGAGCCTCAAGCTCAATGTTTAATGAGCTCTGTATCCCCCAAGCGGGTAAAGGACAGTTATTAATGAGCTCTATATGGGACATTTTAGGCACTCAGTCACAACAAAGTAACAAATAGAAAGTGGGTCCCATGTGCACTTCATATGCATAATATGAATGATTATATCTATGGAATGTGAAGTGTGAAATGTTGTGAATGAGATAATGTGTTATGCGATTGGGTGGGCCATCGATGATGGTCACTCATTGAGTTCGCAAAACTCATCTAAAATTTGCAAATATTTTTCAGGCTCAGAAGAATACCCCGTTAGGCAACGGGAGTATACCTACTGTATGCAAGGGAAAGATAGAGGTCGGGATCAATTCGTGTCTGCATTGTATTTCTTTATTTTGTGCTAAATTGTATATTTCGCATATTTTTGTATCATATGTATTTGAATAGTTCGGTATGTAATAACTTTTGAAATTGGAAATATTTTTGTATTTGAATTTAGGCCCGAGTGACTAGTGAAATTTTGATGAGTTGTGTTTTGGTCGTAACCTTGTGTATGAAAATGTTTAACAAATAAAGTGGGCCCAAATTGACTACTAATTTTTGCGTATTTGATTGTATTCAAAAAAAAATTTGGGTACTAAAATTTGAACGATTGAGCCCTCTGACATGCCACTCTCGCGGGGCACGGACTCGGATATCAACCATCGATGTCAGGTTTGGGTCTTGCAGGAGTGGGGTGTTACATTTATGTGGTATTAGAGCCCAAAAGTATTATCTTATATAGGCATTTTGGAAATATGTTTTAAGTCACATGCATTCTAGTCATGTCATAGCAGACAGTAGCAACTGATCCCTAGTCTGAGTCGCATGAGTATGAGTCATACGCATGAGCATGTGTTAAGTGTTTAAACTGATAGAAATAGTAAAGAAAAAAGTGATGATATGTCAGAATGTGAGCCAATGAAGGTTTATGGGCAATTAGAAATGAGAAATAGTATCTGGTTTTGTATGATAGAGAAAGGTCCACGACATTTATATATATGGTTGAATTATGGAATATGATATCCATATTGTACTGTGGTAATAAATCCTCGAATGTGATATGAATGTGAATACATTGTCATAGGTTGATTGAGGAAAGAAGTTATATCAAAATGAATAATGAGACCTAAACTGTATAAGCCGAGTTGAAAGAAAACAAAAAAATTTATGGCCTGGAGAGGTCAAATTTGGACATGAGATGAATGCCAGTTAAAAGTAATAAGAGTTATGATTTAGCATAAGAATATGCCTGTGTAATTGAGATCAAAATTTTAGGATGAATAGGTACCTATGATTATGAATTGATTGCGAACACATGTATGTACAATAATATGTGGATAATTGGAAATGAAAAAAAGTGTATGGTTTGATAAGGTAGATAAATATTCACTACATTTGTATTGGTATGTGTATTTGTTAGGACCCGATCTCGGAACCGAACCCCAACCGGAAAAAAAAAAACAGAAAACATAACGAAAACAAAAGGATTTTTCATATATATAGATATATATATATATATATATATATATATATATATATAAAATCCGAAATTTCCAAATTTCATAAATCTTGCTCCCAAACTCCAAATTTGACAAATTTGGTATCAATAGAAAGCTCCAACTTCAAAGTCCAAACATGTCATATTTTATATCAATGCAAAGATCAGAAAGCCACCTACAGAAAAAAAAAATCAATTTGTTTTATAAGGAAGTCAAATTTCCAATCAAAGGTTATGTCCTCTAATAATCATGCTAAAACAATAACGAAAACTTGCAAAAATCATAACTTCATATTTCCTATTCCAAAAATTGCATACTTCACATTAATGAAAAGATCAAAACAAAATCTAAAACTTTCACGCAGAACTTTAAAGCAATTTCAAACTCTAAGTAAGTCAATTCTTCAGTCAAAGTTTCTGCCGGAATAGTGTGTCATCCTATACCACATCCAAACTTCATAAATTCATATCTTCCAATTCTCACATGCACAATTAACATATGATACCTCATTGAAAAGCTAGGAAAATCTTCTATGACTTTCATGAAGACCACTTAACTCAATTCAAAACATATCAATCCAGAATTCGCCTCAAAGCACAACATACACAATCATATACTTAAGAGCATTTTCAAAGACAAAGTAAAATAACCTTAACTTCGGAAAATCATAACTTTTAATTCTGATATCAAAAAATATCATACTTTATGGCGACAGAAAGCTTTTAACAAACGCTACAATTTTTATGAAGACCATTTTCTCAAATTCTGCCTAAATCAAAAAGTCAACTCTCTACTCCAAAAAGTTAAACTTTCTTAATTCTCCAAAATCTCATACTTTCACTATTTATTTCTTGCTTTTCAACTTCCATTCATAACAATGTATTCACTATCAATTTTCATTTAAACTCAAAACACCACTTTAGACCATAATTAGTCATAAACATTAATAATCTATCTTGCATATTCTTGACTCTTCTTTTTCTTTGCATACAATTAAGTCACCATAAATTTCCTCATTTAATGCCCCTTTATAATTCAAAAATTTCAAGAAAATTTAGGGTCCAACAGTATTATGGAATATGATATCGATATTGTACCGTAATGGTATACCTTCGAATGTCATAGAGAAGTGAAGATATTGTCAGGATTGTGAGGAAAAAAACAGAAATGATGAGATTAAAGTATACAAGCATAATAGAATGAGAAAACCAAAAAATATAATAGAAGGTGAGCTAGTTGTTGATTAATGTGATAAGAGCTATGATCCTCCGTGAGAAAATATTAGTGGAAATTGAGATCGAAATTTCAGGATGAATATGCATCTATAACTCTAAGTGGATTGTGAAAATGTATATGTGGAAGATAAATAAATGACAATAGGAAAATGAGGTAGAAATGAGGAAAGAGGAAAAGGGGAATAAAATAGTCATAAATGACTTTATAAGAGATGAATGATGTAGTAAGGAGAAAGTTATAAATGCATATATGAGAGTAACTTTATGTACGCATGATATTAAGCAAAAGATGAGGAATCAAATGGGAAGAGTGAATGTACTCCATATGGTAGTTGACTTATTGTGAAATAATGTAATACTAGAAGAGGTAAATTCTAGATAATTGAGGTAAAGTTGATGTTAGCATATATCAATGCAAGGAATCCCGATTGTGGCGAGGATAAAGAGAGAAATATTGTCTATGATCATTTGAGATCAAAGTACTACTATAGTAAGATAATTGGTGATCTGTCACAAATAAATCTTTAAATAGAATGGGATGACCTTGATGATACACGCCTAAGTTAAGACCGTGTACAAAATGATAGCAATTGACCTTCTTGAGGTACTAAGAATAATTGATAAGCGATGATTAAGACAGTTGATTGATAAGGATTATATGAATATTATCGATGATCATAGCAAAAATTTTCTTTCAAAGGAGAATTTCCCTAATTAGGTTAAGTTGATCAGACAATTCAATTTAAGAGTGATCAATGAAGAGACAACTTAGAAATGAATATGTAATAAATCAAAAGTGAATATTAGAGTCATATCCCTAGCGGAGACTCAGGCCTAAAAGGTAGAATATGCTATTGAGAGTATACACATTTTGTTTGATGTGAAGTATTCAACTATATGATTGGATTACTGACTTTGAGGAGACATTCTTAGGTGCACAATATATTTACATAAAAAAATCGAGAGATACAAATTATATCTGATGAATGTGTTACCAACACAGGAAGTTGTGAATTGCAAATAAATTGACATGTATGGAGAAACTGATATGAATGAACAAAAATTAAAATAAGTCAATGTGAAATTAAAGGAAATCGAATGAAAGGAAAAAAAATCATTCGAGAAAAGAAGTCGATTGGGAGACTGAAAATATCATGTGATAATATCAAATCAAGGGTACAAAGGAATTTAGGTTATATATGTTGGAGTTAACTATGCCTCCAACAGTATTATGGTGATGAAGATTAAAGTGATTTAAAAAATTGTATCAATTATTGACTATGATTATAGAGGATATTTGGAGCATATTCGAAAAGTGAAGAGAATATTTTGGAACCTTTGAAAAAAAATGTGTGAAAACGGTATGAATGATGAATGTAAAAAGAGTTTGAGGAATTATAACTCCAATGTTAGTTATGCTATTTGGATTTAGAGGTTATGTAGTATATAAGGAAGTTTCACATCAGAGATTAAAATACAATCTGTTGCAACAGTATAAAGTGATTTTGCATGCATAGAGATAATCAAGGTCTCATGAGTTGATTTTGATACTTGGTTTAGAATTGCTATAATAGTAATTTCTTTGACAACTTGGAGACATTAGATGTGCAGGGGCATTTCGGGAATGTACAGATCATTTAAATTTAAGCCAATTATTGAATTTAAAAGAATTGAATGTAAGTCTGAGACAATGAATAGAGTTACTTGGAGATTTTGATTGTGTAAATGGGTAATTCTTAGTAAAGCCAGTGTTGCAATTTAGTGCATTGAATAGAAAATTTAATAGTAGAATATCACAAATTTGGATATTGAGGTTATCAAATCTAGTGTGATAAAAAGTACAGAATGTCGAACTAAAAACGGGCAAAAAGGAAGTATTATTAGCTATTGAAACTTAAAATGCATAAAAAGGACTGGCAAAGCCCAAATTGAGGATTTAGAAATTGTGAATCTTATCGAGGAATTGAAAATGAATTCTATCTTCAAGTTAATGATATTTATGATTAAATTAAGAAGTATGTGCACTCGATAAGGATACTGTTAGAGAAAACACAAGGAACGACTAAAGCCTTATGTCCTAGTAAGAATACATCGAGAGCGCATTTGATGGCTAAGAATGTGGAACCAAGTGATTACATGTATAAGTTGGTAACAATCTTAGCTATTGGAGACATGCTTAAAGCTTATCTTTTTAGAGTTCATAGGAAAATGAGATTAAGGTACAGTTTAAATTGATTGTAGGCATATCAATCATTATCACAGCGATATCATTAAAATATTGTATGAGGCATAATATGACAAAAAGAGTCGTTCGGCCTTACATTGAATGAAGAGGGCCTAAAAATAGTTGAAGGCCATAATTGAATCAAGACGTTGATGAAGAGTGAAACGGATTTGTAATAAAAATTAAGTGATTCCAGAAAGATAAAAAGAGTTATATGGATCACCATCGAAGATATGAAATATAATGAGATGGAAATAAGAGCTAAGTGTATTAATAACAAGCAAAAGATGAATTATTTCGAAGAGTATCACCTTGCCAAGGTGCTCTTAGATGGAGATAAAGGTGTAAATAGGGGAAACTAACTTTGACATAAATTGGTCCATACAAAACTATGGTGAGAAGAGGATTATGGATTTATGAGTTAGTATTAACCATAAAATGTTGGGACCCGATCCGGGAATCGGATCCCAACCAGAAGACGAAACGAAACATGAACGAGAACGAAAACGAAAGAACAGAACATAAGCTGCAATAAAAGCGGATACGAATGGCGAAGCGGAAACAAAAAGCGAAGCACAGCAATACGGAAACAAAATGCAAACCGGAGACAAAAGCGAAAGCGAACATAGCAAAACGCATCGAATAAGCGAATCAAAATCGGAAATCGAAAGAACGGATCATTAGGTGAAATCAAATCGGATACGTATGAAAGCAAACCAAATAAACGAAGTAATTGACCTGAATCAAATGCCGACATCCGTGAATAAAATACAAAGACAAAAATGATCGCGTTGGAAACCTAAAACTAATCCAATCCGAAATCCGGTATAAAATTTTTTTTTACTTCTAATATCTTTAACCAATCTCATTCAAATCCAACAAACAATTTCCACTTTTGGAAATATAACCTCATGCAAACACTCAATACTTGATCATATTCTTATACATTTATACAAATCCCAAATTATCCCAAGTTTATCAAAAATTCGACAGCATAATGGCTGCATTTATCCTAACCCAAAACCTGCAAGGGTTCAAAAATACTTCTATAATCCTAAACACAACTCAGAATCATCGGACTCTCCCGTCCGGAATCCAAACACCAGCAAAACACACGTCTATACCTAATACTTCCATAATTCTCAATTAGTCAACACAACAATCTCATTATCTATATCCAAATCACAATCATCATAGTTATAAACAATATACAATCCCCATCATTCATAAATGACAATTCAATCTAATTAACCATTCATAAATGACACAATTCCAGAAATCGAATACGCTATACTCAAATCTCTTCCATAACTTTCTTAAATACACATGTCCAGAACTCATAAAACATTCTTATAATGACTTACACAACACACTTAATGGCATTCCAAGCCCAAAAATACATAAGATACACTCTGAACAAAAATGAACAAAGGTCTTTTCTTTCTTTCATCCTATCTCCTGCACGAAACCTGGAGATGGGGATGAAAGGGGGGTGAGCTACATACTCGCTTGATAACACATTTATAAATTGAAAATAAGCGAAATCATTTTCATAAACTTTTGCCAAAAGGCTTATTTTTCAAACTTTACAACCTTTCAAACATTTTCCTCAAACCTTTCAATATTTTTCAAACTTTTCATAATAAATTTCACTTTTTCATTTCTCAAATTTTAAACATGAATGCAGCACATAGAAACAAATCAAAAACACGTAACATATCAAAATGGTCTAGTTTGGTCCAAAACAGAACGTACTGCACATTCCCGCATAGCGGTCCCAGCGGTACCGTGAATGTAACGTATTACACTTTCTCGCATAATGTCCTGTGCAGCCGTGAGCAGAATCGTATTATACTTTCCGCATAGCGTCCAGTTATAGCCGTGAAGGAGTCCGAATCGGAGCTCCGTGCCACTAGCGGGCATCCGGGAGAAGGCTATAAACGAATAGAGACAGTGCACTGACTCACAAGGACCTGACCAAACTCACATAACACATAAGCAAAAACAAAAATTCGAATTGCCCGGAGGCCCTTTTCAAAATCTTGATTTTCTTGAAAATTTTCATATTTCCACATAATTCCCACATACAAATCAAATTGCCCGAAGGCACATTTTGAAACTTGATTTTATACCTTCACATAAGGCATACAATTCAATCAATTTAATAATGCAACAAACATAGCAATTATCAAAACATTTATATATAATGATGCAAATTTGTTCAAAACACATTCGGAAATCATAAGTCCACTATGAACCAACATTTTTCAAACATTTACAAAAACGATAATTTATCAAAAATCCAAGTTTTGCTTTCTTTAATTTTTCAAAATTGTTTTCTTTAATTTTTCAAACATTGCATATTGCTTATAAATCAAAATATAAATATGCCACCCACCTCGAATTAATGTCAGAAACCTGATCCTAGCTCCAATTTGATCCTTGCTTCTTTCCTTCTTCCAAAAAAACTTAACCTAAGCCATAATCATCCAAATTTAACATTATAAATAACATAATTCTCAAACTTAACTATAGGAAACCCAAATTCATCACTTTTCTAAGCTATCTAAATCATCAATTTCGAACATCCCCAAATTCCACAATTGACCTAAACTAATTCACTCAAATTTAATATCATATTTAACTTAATTTCTCAAATTGAACTTAGAAAACATTAATTCCTCACATACTCAAGCTATCTAAATCTCCAATTTTTAAAAACTCCAATTTCCAAAATTGGCCTAAACTAATTTTCACAAATTTAATATCATAAATCACAATTTCTTCAAAATTAATTTCATATTTCATAAACCCATATTCTCATCTATAATTTTACATCAAAATTTCACAAAATCCTCTAACACAAAATTAAGCCTAAACCTTA
This sequence comes from Erythroxylum novogranatense, assembly GCA_029891385.1. Classification (NCBI taxonomy): domain Eukaryota; kingdom Viridiplantae; phylum Streptophyta; class Magnoliopsida; order Malpighiales; family Erythroxylaceae; genus Erythroxylum; species Erythroxylum novogranatense. The sequence continues at coordinate 32,885,128 of CM057228.1, forward strand.
ATTAATTTTCCATCCAAAATTAAACACAACTTAAAGCATATACATCACAATTTACTTCATAAATCACAAACCCATGTCCTTTTCCACAATTCTAAACCAAAAATTCATCATAACACACACATCAAATTTTTGACCTTACCTCATTCTTCACTGAAATCTGACTTTTCTTGGCTTGGAAGGAAGCTCTTGTGCTCCTCCATCTTTTTCTCTCTTGATACAACCTCAAAATCCCTAAGAATCAAGTAGAAAAATTGAAATTTAGCTTTCTCTCTCATCTTTCTCCATGGCCGAAGCTTCTCCATCTTTCTTCTTCTTATTCTTTCTTCTTCTTTCCACTAAAATCGTGCTTTTCCTTCCCCAAACGACATCTTTATACTTTAAATAATGCCATGTCATTTAAAAGAAAGTCAAATGACCATATTGCCCCTCCATTCAAAGCTTAAAGTCATGCTTACTTGCGGGTTTGATTCGCACTATCAATTTGAAGGAATTTGTCAAAACTTCCTTCTATAGAAATGTTCCTCTATGTCTTAATTTCATAATGCCACAAAAATCATCCAATTTGGAGCACTACATCAAAAGTTATGCACAAAACATTTCGGGTTGTTTATATTCTAACACATTTTCCATCATGTTATTTCCATCCAGAAATTTACATTCTTAATCCAAAAATTGACATTTGATGTCTTCATAACAATTGTAGCTCTATTTCTCTAGTTTAATTCAAATTAAGAATTGCCTCATTTCGATTCCCAGATCAAAAGTTATGCTCAAAATACTCTCAGGTGTTCCTAACCCAAAAATTGCACACTAATCCGAACTTCCATTTATAAATTAAAACTCTTAGGGTAAAAATTGAAATTTACTTTCCTCATATGACTTGTAGTCCCATATCTTAATTTTATTTCTCCTCAAGAATCACTTCAATCGGATCTCTACAGGTCCCGAATTTCTCAAAATACTAAACTATATTCAGAAAATTTCCCGACTCATTTTGATTAAATTAATCACCCTTAAATTAATCTAAAAAATTCATAATATTCCATGTGGATGTAGATAATTGTCTTAGAAATCCAACGCCGCAAGAATCAACTCAATCGGATGTCGGACGGAAAATATATGAGAAAAATAGTGAACAAGGGTCGGATTGGAGGAGGAAGCTAACAAAGAAATCAAAACGGCGTCGCATGGAGGAGTCCCAAAACTACGTCGTACGGAGTCGAAACGCTCGTGTACTGAAGAGGCGAAACAAGAAACGACGTCGCAGCGGAAAGGAGAAAACGACATTGTTGTGGAACAGGCGCGCGCGCATTTAGGGCGTGGGCTCGCTCGCCCTCGCGAGGCGTCGCCCTCGCTACGGCGAGCTGGACGCTCGCCCTCGCGAAGGCGATGCGTCGCCCTAGTGACGGCGAGCTGGACACTCGCCCTCGCGAGGGCGATGCGTTGCCCTAGCGACGGCGATACGTCATTTTTTTTTCACTTAATAAAACCGAATATTTCCAAAAATCATATCTCTCAATCCCAAACTCCAAATTTGACAAACTTGGTCTCTATGGAAAGCTTAAAGGAAGCTCTACAACTTCCATGTAGAACTCCATAATCAATTCCATCTCCAAAATGATCAAATTTCTAATCAAAGGTTCTGCCCAAATAATAAATCTCTAAACAATAACTCAACTTTGAAAATTTCTATCTTTCAACTCCAAAGTTCAAACACATCATATTTTATATCAATGCGAAGATCCGAAAATCACCTACAACTTTCATGAAGGACAAATAAATCAATTTGACCTCTAAGGAGGTTAATTTTCCAATCAAAAGTTCTATCCTCTCATAATCATGCTAAAACCATAACATAAACTTGTAAAAATCATAACTTATTATTCCTTAATCGAAAAATTCCATTCTTTATATCAAAATAAAGATCAAATCAAATCCTTCAACTTTCATGAATGACTTCAAAGCTAAATTAACCTCTAACTACGTAAATTTCTCAGTCAAAGCTTTAGTCATAATATAAGTCAATCGATAATACACCTAAACTTTGACTGATCATAACTTTCACTCCCGATATCGAAAAATTGCAAACTTTATGGCTACAGAAAGCTCTTAACATAATATACAAGTTTCATGTAGATCATTTTATCAAATTTTGCCTAAATCAAAAGTCAACCCTCAAAAGCCAAAAAGTCAAACTTTTTACAAATTTTCATATTTTCACACTTTCTCTCTTTATTTCTTAATTTTTCAACTTATTTTCAATCAACTCATCCACTTTTGAATATTTCTTATTTTCACTCAAAAATCGGGGTCTAATATAAAAGATGTTTCAGATTGACACAGTGTTACATGGATATAGCTAGGAAGTATTGTGATGATCCGATATATGTGTTATAGAAACTGGAAGTGAAAATTTGAGTAATCAGAAACTTATCAAGGAAATAATTAAGAAAGTATGATATCTAAACAAGAGATTGAGAGACCTATTGAATCTATCAACTGTGGTCTTTTGGAAGAAAGTATCCGAGTGGCGAAATTATATAGGAAACGAAGGAACATATGAGGTAATAGTACTCCTGCATTATTGATTAACCAGATATTAATTTCGAGGACGAAATTTCTTTTAGGAGGGGAGAGTTGTAACATCCCGTTCTCAGATTGAGGGTTAGAACCTTAAAATATGGTACATGAAACATTAATGAGAGACTAGAAATTTATTTTTATTGCTCTTGCATAATATGTCATACACATATACATGAATAATGAATTTATCTGCACATGAAAATAAGTGTACATGCATTCATGAATAATTCCGGGTAAAATTGTTTATAAATGTGATTATTATTGAGAATTTTGGGTTGTATGTGTTGAAAATTGATTTGGAAAGTGAAATGGTTGATTTAGAAATTTTGGAGAGTTTTAGGAAAATTTCTGAAATTTGGAGAAATTTTTGGACTAGGAAAAATACCAAGTGGCAAGACAAATGATAAATGGTAGTAGAATTTACTGTCTAATGGCAATGAAAATTTCTATAAATGACATAGAAATTTATTAACAAGTGCCATTGAAAATTTGGAGACAATTGGAGTAGAAATTGAAATTGATTTGACTAGTTAAATAAGAGAACGAGCTTAAATCCATGGGAATTTAGACATGTGGCAAGTGACAAGTGTCACTTGCCAAACCATGTATTAAGCGTTTACCTTTTTAATCTTAAAGACCCTACTTATTGCCTTCCACAATGCTATCATGTATTTGAAAGACAATAAAAAGGTCTTGTATTTTTGCTCACTTCTTCATTTTCGTAGCTCTCTTTTTGGGATTTAACCCTTCAAATCTTATATTTCATGCTACTCTTCCACCTTGCTCTCTCCTTCATTCACACTAAAAGACCCAACCTATTCCTTCATGAAAGTGGATGATGGTGGAGATGAAAGAGTTAGGGTTTAATGGTGATTTTGAAGATTTGGAAGCAAACCCAAGTAAGTTATGCTTTAAATGTTATGGGTATTGTTCAATGGAACTAGAAATGATAGATTAAGCATGAGGAATTGAAAGTTGTAAGTAAAGAGTTAAAAATATTTTGATCTTAAATTTTCATGCTTTTTCTGTACTGATATAGAGAGTTTTTGATGAAATTATCTTCATGAAAGTTGTAGATATTTCTCTCAGCTTTCCATTGATATAAAGTATGAAAATTTTTGGATATTGGAGTTGAGAGATATGACATTTAGAAGTCTGTGATATTACATGGGATGGATATTCGGGACAACTGAATTCATTTGAAATTTTGATCCTTATAGAGGCAAAATTTATTCTCAATGTCTCATGAAAATTGTAGATTTTTCTTTTATCTTTCCATTGATATAAAATTTGTAAATTTTGGAGTTCTAGATCAAAAGTTATGAAAGTTTGAAGTTGGGACATCAGTGAAGAAAAAGGGTCATACGTTCAACCAAATGTCGCGGTCGTGCATGCGCACGATCGCGACTTCGCAGGACTACCTGAATATCGCGATCGTGCAGGTGCACGATCGCGACTTCCCTATTTGTTCAAGGAAGGCTATTTTCTAAACATATTTTGATCTTTTGGCTATAACTTCTTCGTTCGACCTCCAAATGGCCTGATTTTTGAAGCATTGGATTCATAACAGATTTTTCTATCTATACATAAAACGTTATAGCTTTTGGTTTTGATTTGAAAAAGATTGATAGAATCAAAGTGAGTGGATCGGTGGGAAGTGTAAGAGTTAGAGATTTTTACTAAACATGCTTCAGTATTTTGGTGATATCTTGATCTGTAGGATTCCAAATAAGATAAATTTTAATTTTGAGTAAACTAGAGATATAGGCCTACAAATTGTCTCAAGATGTAGAATTTCAATTCTTTCTCTAAGATAGTGAATTTCTGGATGAAAGTTGTACATATTACAATGTTTTTGAATTGGGATAACCCAACAATGTTTGAGGCATATCTTTCAAATTGCTGAACCAAATTGAGTGATTTTGGTGTCAATGGAAAATAAGACATAGAGGAACACTTTTTTAGAAGATAGTATGACCAAATTATACTAGTGTCACTTTATGATTGAATGTGAATAATGGACTCGAAAGTGTGACTTGGAAGAATTCTGAAGTGAGTTGTTGAGAAAGGAATGGAGATTTTAATGGTTTTAGTGAGGCGTAAATCTAAGTATTAATTATACTTATATGAATTTTGAAACGGGAATGATTTTTGTAAAGAAATTAATGGTAAAATAACCAAGATTGTCATGAACATGCATTGTACATATTTCATTTCAGTCATGTGCATTATTTAACACTTATGATTGTACAAAGTGTGATGTATGTGTATCTTACGTAAATGGGTTGTGTAAGTTAGAACGTCTACAATCAAGCATTTCCAGAATTTGGAAGCGAACGCTAAATTGGAGCGTACCGTCAGTAGACCAAGATGGTCTCACTTTATTATTTGTTATTTGAATTTTTTATTAATTGACTATTGAATCATTATGTGAATGTGAATGATTGTGATGGGTTTCGGACAGAAGGTCCGATGAATTTTAGGTATGAATGAAATATTGAAATGTTACTTGCATGTGAATGAGATGAAATAAGTGTGCATAATATGATTGTTAAATGCTGGACCTCAATTCGATGACAAATGTGTTTGAATGCGAATTTGCATGTAAATGAAAAGGGATACTCAACTCTAATGTTGAATGCCCGACTACAGTCTGATGATTTGTGAATGTGGGTGAATGTGGATCATGCAAATGTCACTGATGCATTTCATTTCATGAATGCATGAAACATAATGGTTTTTGTGACTAGAGTAGCCACCGATCAAAGCTTAAAGCTCAACGAGTGAAAATGAGCTTCGAGCTTAAAAGTGAATCAGAGCCTCAAGCTCAACGTTTAATGAGCCTTGTATCCCCCAAGCGAGTAAAGGACAGTTATTAATGAGCTCTATATGGGACAGTTTAGGTACTCAGTCACAACAAAGTAACAAATGGAAAGTTTGTCTCATGTGCACTGCATATGCATAATATGAATGATTATATCTATGGAATGTGAAGTGTGAACTGTTGTGAATGGGATTATGTGTTATGCAATTGGGTGAGCCATCGATGATGGTCACTCATTGAGTTCGCAACACTTACCCAAAATTTGCAAATATTTTTCAAGCTCAGAAGAATACCCCGTTAGGCAACGGGAGTATACCTATTGCATGCAAGGGAAAGATAGAGGTCAGGATCAGTTCGTTTCTGCATTGTATTTTTTTATTTTTGTGCTAAATTGTATATTTTGCATATTTTTGTATCATGTGTATTTGAATAGTTCGGTATGTAATAACTTTTGAAATTGGAAATATTTTTTTATTTGAATTTAGGCCCGAGTGATTGGTCGTAACCTTGTGTATGAAAATGTTTAACAAATAAAGTGGGCCCAAATTGACTACTAATTTTTGCATATTTGATTGTATTAAAAAAAATCTGGGTACTAAAATTTAAACGATTGAGCGCTCTGACATGCCACTCTCGCGGGGCACGGACTTGGATATCAACCATCGATGTCGGATTCAGGTCTTGCGGGAGTGGGGTGTTACATTTGCCTAAAAGGAAATGACAGTAAGTGAATATGAGCGTCGATTTACACAATTATCTCGATATGCGACTAAGATGATGCTGAGTGAGGTGGCCAAGGGTCGAAGATTTGAATCAGGACTACATCTAGCCATTAGGGAAAAAGTGGTGGTGCAGAACTTTTATGATTTCCAACAACTGGTTGAGGCGGCTTTGAAGGTTGAAAACATCGAGAACATAAAGAGCGTCATAAGCAAAAAGAGAAAGGGGAGAGAACAATTCAAAAGGGGGGATGGTACTTCTATGCCTGAGAGGAGTGTCAAGACTTTCCTTATCCAGTCTGAGGAGAGGAGCAGTGGTGCAAGCAAGCCTAAATCGATGAGGAATTCTACTGTTTCTCATCAAGCCTCAATGGTGGGAGGTAGTAGAAGGGGAGAAAGGGACAAGTCATCTGTCCCTAAGTGCGACCATTGTGGCAAGTTTCATGGAGGAGAATGCTACAGATTGACTAGAGCTTGTTTCAAATGTGGAGAGAAGGGGCATATGGCTAGAGAGTGTCCACGGTATGCAAGAAGAGAGGGAGAACAGATGTAAGCTTCGAAGAGAACTGAGCCAGTGGGACTAAAGACTACAACTGAAGTAGGCAGCTCTGATGCAGTAAGGAGAGAGAATCCTCCAGGAAGACCAAGGGGGCAAGCACCAGCTAGAGTTTTTGCAATGACACGAGAGGACGTAGAGACCGTCCAAAAAGTTGTGACAGGTATGACTAAATTCTTTGATGATGATGTGATTGTTTTGATTGATCCAGGTTCTACCTACTCCTTTGTTTCATCAGGTAAAACTATGTTGGGTAAAGATTTGAGTCCATTAGATATTCCTTTGATGGTGAGTACTCCAATCGGCCAATGTATTGTGATTAGTCAAGTTTATAGTGATTGTTAGATACATATTGGTAGGGGACACTTAGTGATGGATTTAATTCCATTGAAGATGGAAGGATTAGATGTGATTTTCGGTATGGATGCCGTAGAGAAGTACAATGCCAACTTAGATTGCAAACAAAAAACAGTGGAGTTCGAGTTGGATGATGGAAGAAAGGTGATGTTTATAGGAGACATGAAATCTAGTTCATCGAGAATTATTTCGTCTTTGATGGCAGAGAAAATGATAAGGAAAGGGTGTGAGGCATTTTTGACCTATGTGGTACACACATGGGCAGATAGAGGAAAGTTAGAAGATATGCCAGTAGTTAGGAAATTCCCGAATGTCTTTCCTGAGGAGTTACTAGGACTACCGCCACTTAGGAAAATTGAATTTCCCATTGAGCTTCTTCCAGGCACAACGCCTATTTCGATTCCACCTTATAGAATGGCTCCAGCGGAATTGAAGGAGCTTAAGGAACAATTGGAAGATTTTTTGGAGAAAGGTTATATTAGGCTGAGCTCTTCACCTTGGAAAATGCCGGTTCTTTTTGTGAAGAAGAAAGATGGATCCTTGAGAATGTGTGTGGCTTATAGGAAGCTTAATCATGTCACCATCAAGAACAGATATCCGCTCCCATGCATAGATGATTTGTTTGATTAGTTACAAGGGGCAAGGATCTTTTCTAAGATAGATTTGAGATCGGGTTACCAGTAGTTGAGGATAAAGAAGTCCGATATATTAAAGACTGCTTTTAGAACACGATATGGCCATTTTGAGTTTTTGGTCATGCCTTTTGGGTTAACAAATGCACTCGTAGCTTTCATGGATTTGATGAATAGAGCTTTTAGACCTTTCTTAGAAAAATTTGTCATTGTTTTCGTTGATGATATTTTGGTCTATTCTAAGAGTAATAAGGAACATGGGGAACACTTGAGAATTTCTTTGGAGACATTGAGGAAGAATGAGTTGTATGCTAAATTCGACAAGTGTGAGTTTTGGCTAAAGGAAGTGACGTTTCTTAGACATGTGATTTCAGAGCAAGGAGTTCATGTGGATCCAAAGAAGATAGAAGCAGTTGTGAAATAGGAAACACCTAATAATGTAGCTCAAGTGAGAAGTTTCTTGGGATTAACTGAATATTATAGAAGGCTTGTGGAGAGCTTTTCAATAATAGCAGCTCCACTTTCCAAATTGACAAGAAAGAATCAGAAATTTGTATGGACAAAGGAATGCCATAACAGTTTTGAGGAATTGAAAAATAGGCTTACAACTACACTGGTTTTGATTTTGCCTTCGGGTAGTGAAGGATACATAGTATATAGTGATGCCTCAAGGAAGGGATTAGGTTGTGTGTTGATGCAAGGTAATAAGGTGATTGCATATGCTTCTAGGCAATTAAAGCCTTATGAGATGAACTATCCTACGCATGATTTGGAGTTAGCAGCTATAGTTCTTGTATTGCAGCTATAGTTTTTACATTGAAAATATGGAGAAATTATTTGTATGGAGGCACCATCAGGATGTTTGCGGACCATAAGAGTCTTAAGTATCTGATAAGCCCAAGAGACTTAAATTTGAGACAAAGGAGATGATTAAAGCTATTAAAAGATTATGATTTGATGATAGACTATCATCCAGGGAAAACCAATGTAGTAGCGGATGCACTGAGTAGGAAGTCCACTATGGCACATGCGGAGACGATATACCTTCCTTTGTTGACAGAATTAGCCAAAGTTAAAGTGATATTGAGGAAAACCGAATCTGGTTATATACTGGCTAATTTTAGAGTGAGGCCAGTATTAAATGAGAAGATTAAGAAATTGCAGGAACAAGATGAGTATTTGAGCAGACTCCGAAGAGCGATCAAAAATGGTAAACCTTCTGAAATAGAGATCAGAGAAGATGGATTCATGGTGGTAGGTAACAGATTGTGTATTCCAGACATATTAGAGTTGAAAGAAGAGATTCTAGATGAGGCACACAATGCGTCTTATGTTATGCATCCAAGAAGTACAAGAATGTATAGAGATTTGAAAGAGCATTTTTGGTGGAAAGGAATAAAGAAAGAAGTTGCAGAATATGCAAAAAGATGTTTGGTGTGTTAGCAAATTAAAGCTGAACACCAGGCACCTTCAGGCAAACTTAAGCCTCTGTCAATTCCCAAATGGAAATGGGAGAAGATTATGATGGATTTCTTGATGGAATTGCCAAGGACTAGTAGGAAGCATGATGCAATATGGGAGGTTGTGGATTGGCTAACAAAGTCTGCACATTTCTTACCAATTAAATAGACAGATTCGTTGAATGCTTTGTCCAAGAAATATATAGATGAAGTAATTAGACTTTATGGGATTCCAAGCTCCATAGTTTCAGATAGAGATTCCAGATTTTGGGAAAGTGTAACACCTCACTCCAGCGCGACCCGAACCCGACATCGACGGTGACATCCGAGTTCGTGCCCCGCGAGGGTGGCATGAACACTCATTCAGTAGTCAGTACATTTTTTTCACATAACAATATATGCGGAATTCAATGCCCAAGTTGGGTCCTCATTCAATCATATACAATTTCATTATACACAACTTCCAATAGCCACTTGGGCCAATTTCCCAAATACAAATATACACTTCATTACATAAATAAAGACATGCAATGCAGACACGAACTGATCCCGACTTCTATCCTTCACTTGAATCCTGCAAATAGACTCCCGTTGGCCTAACGAGGTGTTCTTCTTATCCTAAAAAATAATTACAAATTTTGGGTGAGTTTTGCAAACTCAGTGAGTGACCATCATCGATGGCTCACTCATCACATATCACATAAGACATATATTTCATAAATCACATTTCGTTTCACATTTTTCCAATATCGCACATGTTTATATTGTTTCACATTCAATCACTGAACCAATCTCACTTTACTTCCTATATCAAATTATTTCCCATATTCATATCATTTCATTAACAAACATATTGAATCACATAAACTTGTTCAGTTATTTCACATTCAATATCATTTAATCGTTTATGTCATGCATACGCAGTGTATATGAGACTCACTTCCCAATTGTTACTCTGTTGTGACCGAGTGCCTAAACTGTCCCATATAGGGCTCATTGATAACTGTCTCATGTAGGGCTCATTGATAACTTTCCCAGTAGGGCTCATTGATAACTATCCCATGTAGGGCTCATTGCTCACTGTCCCATGCAGGTCTCATTGATAGCTGTCCCATATAGGGCTCATTAATCGTTGAGCTTGTAGCTCTGATCAGTGGCTACTCTAGTCATAATGGCTATTATGTTTTATGCGTTCATGCAATGGAATGCATCTCCCACAATTATCTATCCATTTCAATCACTTATCATATCATCGGACTTTAGTACGACATTCCACCCTTGAAGTGGAGCATTTCACAGTTTCGTTCATATCCAAATACACATTTGTCAATCAAATAAGTATAAGGCATTTTTGTTTCCTTTCACCAAAATCAAATTATTAACTCAAATGCATATGGATTGCGTATGTGACACTTTCCCCATTTATTACGGTGTTGTGACTGAGCGCTCAAACTGTCCCAATATGGGCGCATTAATCGTTGAGCCTGAGGCTCTGAAATCACTGTGAGCTCAAGGCCCAAGTACGGTGAGATTTTAGCTCTCGATGGCTGCTCCGGTCACAACTACCATTATCTGATCATGCATTCATATATGTAATGCGTATGTCACAATGTATCACATCATAACCAAGTAGTTCACAGATTCACAAACAAGTAACACTTCTATGTCATAACTCCCAATACATCGGACCTTCTGTCCAAAATCCACAATCATATCCAATCACATACTCACCATTATCTCCACAGTAAACATATCATAATCGAGAGAACCATCTAGGTCACTCACCTCATATCCATGCTTAAAACTCGTCCAAAACATCAATTTCTCCATTACTTCTTTTCTTCATCAAAGTTAAAATTCCCTAAACCATAATTACCCAAATTCAACATCACATAATGCATAAACACTAAAATTGAGCATAGGAAACACAACCCTATATCAATCTTAAGCTATATGAACCAAAACCCTTCAAAAATTAACAAATCAAAAATCTCAATCGTACCATGATCTTTCACCAATCAATGAATTTCTTGGCTTGGATGGAAGCTCTCATCATCCTCCACGTTTTTCTCTTCTTGAGCACCATGAAAATCCCTCTTGAAGGGCTTAGAAAATCAAGACCTAGTTTCGCTTTTCTTCTTCCTCCTTTCTCCATCGAAAGCTCTCACTCTTCTCTCTTCTTCTGTTTTTTCTAAGTCCCACAACAGCTCTCTTCTTCTTCTATTTAAACAAAACCCCACTTGTCTGATTTACCAAAATGCCATTAATGAGTGCATAATGTCCAATTTGCCCTTACATATAAGCCTTATAACTTAGAACCTTAAGTGATCGTCCAACAATGCCCTTCCTTTTTGCCTTAAAAACTGACGTCGTCGCTCTTTAATTCGATCAGGTAAAAGAAGCAATATGATAAAACTTTCTCCTAGAGAAATGTTCCTCTCTGTCTGAGCTTTCTATAGACACCAAAATCGCTCAATTCAGTTCAGAAATGAAGAAGTTATGGCCAAAGCACGTTCGGACCAAAACTAAATCAAGATTGAACACTACACGTAACTTCACTCCAGAAGTTGAACATCTTAGAGGCTAAATTGCCCATCAGCTCCTTCAGATAACTTGTATATCCATGTCTCTAGTTTCATTTGAAATAATAATCAGATCGATTGGAGTTCTATAGCTCAAGATATCTCCAAAATACTGAAGTTTATTATATATTTCGTTCGGACCAAAACTAAATCAAGACTAAACACTACACGTAATTTCACTCCATAAGTTGAACATCTTAGAGGCTAAATTGCCCATCAGCTCCTTCAGATAACTTGTAGATCCATGTCTATAGTTTCATTTGAAACAATAATCAGATCGATTGGAGCTCTATAGCTCAAGATATCTCCAAAATACTGAAGTCTATTATATATTTCGTTCGGACCAAAACTAAATCAAGACTGAACACTACACGTCGTTTCACTCCAGAAATTGAACATCTTCGAGGCTAAATTACCGATCAGCTCCTTCAGATAACTTGTATATCCATGTCTCTAGTTTCATTTGAAACAATAATCAGATCGATTGGAACTTTATATCTCATGATATATCCAAAATACTGAAGTCTGTTAGATATTTCGTTTGGACCAAAACTAAATTAAGACTGAACACTACACGTAACTTCACTCCGGAAGTTGAACATCTTAGAGGCTAAATTACCTATCAGATCCTTCAGATAACTTGTAGATCCGTGTTCTAGTTTCATTTGAAACAATAATCAGATCGATTGGAGCTCTATAGATCAAGATATCTCCAAAATACTGAAATTTGTTCATAAAAATATCTAACTCACAACCTTTTAATCGATCATCCCAATTGGATTTGATCTGTCATTTTCAATTCAATGCTCAATCGATCGACCAGCTCTCACTCGATTGATTGGCCAGCTCTCGCTTGTTCGGTCAGCCAACTCTCGCTCGGTCAATCGGCCAGCGCTCGCTCGGTCGATTCATAAATTTTGACTCAGAACTCCAAATTTTACAAACTTGGTATCGATGGAAAGATAAAAGAACTCTCTACAACTTTCATGAAGGACTTAAAAACCAGATCGACCTCTAAAGGGGTGAAAAAGTCCACACAAGATGGCTGATCTATCAGCCCACCTGAATAGCAACAGAACTTCTAGACCTCATAACTTTCTATGCCCTTGTCCAAAATTTCCATACTTTATATCAATGAAAAGGTAAAAACATAATCTACCACTTCCTTGAAGAACTTAAAGCCAAAATCAGTCTCTATAATGGTCAAAAAATCAATCAAACTTTCTGTCCTAATCACCTCTTCCTGAACAACTTCCAAAATCGATCATAACTCCTATCCCCGATATCAAAAAATTACATACTTTACGGTGTTAGAAAGCTGGAAACATCAGCTACAGTTTTCATTAAGACCACTTTGACTAATTCCATCTATATTAGTACAGTTTTGCCGTTGAAGTTTCTGAACACCATTCCTACACTTAAGATAGTTTAGCAACACATCAACTTCACTTATTCCCAATACCACATACATCGAAACTCAATTTAAATCTCCCACATGCCAAACCAACACAAATAATCGATTGCAGAGGATATGCTCATACGCATTCCTCAATCATACAAGTCATACATAATCTCATACAATGTCTATTATTAACACAATCACACACAAAACACCCATTTCATGTACTACCCTCAAAATAACATTGCAATTGTTCCAATTAACATTACCCAAGTAAAACATTAACACCACTAATTCCTTATTCCAAAGTGCAAGAATTCATGAATTAAATGCATATATATATATGTGTGTGTGTGTGAATATGATGCATGAGCAAGACCAACGCATTTCCTTTGTCTCTCCTTAAGCACATATGTACTGAGATTTCAGTTATAACCCTTAATATGGGGACAAGATGTTACATTTCTCCCCCTCCCTTAATAAATTTCATCCACGAAATTCTCATTCGATTGTTCAATATGGTAGAAGTGATCATTTATCATATGTCCCTCTATTTTCCATACACTTCATCACTCAATTACTCATTTTCAAAAAGATCACAGTAGATAGACTCACTTAATTGGCTATCTCACAATCTTAACTATCTCACTTGAATATTTTAGATTACACGCCAACTTTTATTTCGTATGTTGTGGATCAGATCATTATTTCAACCTATTCACTTATCACATTTTATAAATCCAATACCTCTTTCACCAGTAACACTAACTCATAAAAAAATTCATACATACCAATTCATATAGCTTCATTGATACCTTTTTCCAATTCTGAGTACACTTTTCCAAGGTGTTTCTCACAAAAACACTTCATCTCTTTTTCGACACTTCACTATACTTTGGTGCTAACACACTGACACTTATTTCCATTTAACTATAACAGGTGTCAATTCACCTAACTCATTTATCTTTCATATATCATTGACTCTTATTTCAAATTCATCTCTCCTTTGACAATTCACTGTTCTTTAGTGTTCATGCACTCAATTCGTATATTCATTTTACTATATTTCATCTGTCCAATTTTGATCCACCTCATCTAACCCATTCATCTTTCACAAGTCACTTTCCTTTGTCTCACTCATCGCACCATTGTTATACCTATAGTCAATCAGAACTATACAACAAACTCATATTCCTATGAACTCCTATAAGCTTTAAACACTTCTCACTGTTGGAAATTTAAACATGTAACCACGTACTTCTTGAACAATTTCTTTGCTCAATCACTTTTGTCGGGTACACATACTTCTTATTTCCATCATCAAATATCGTTCTTCCGATTTCACTCGAAAGTTCAGATTCATTATGGGACTAACCATTTTGAATCCTTAACTCTTAAACTTTCTTACCTCTTTCCAGTAAAACTGAACCTTCAATACACTAGTAACACTTCATTTTACCCCATATTCTACTAGACATTTTGCACTCTTCATTGCCCTAAATTTAGAAACCCCAATATCTGAATTTGCGCTATTCATTTTAGAATTGTCTGTTCAATATTTTAGACTACACTCTACCTTTACCAGTATAGAATTCATTTGTGCATGCCTTTCAAACTGAATAATTTTCTCGAAACTACACAATTTGTACATTACAGGAATGCCTTAGCATATCTAATGTCTCCAAGACTTCAAACAATTTCTATCATAGCACCGATACCACTTATCGAAATCAACTCATATTATACTGTTACAACATATTGTATCATACTTTTTGATGTGAAACTTCATCATACACTGCACAATCTCCAAATGAAATGCTTATTATCAGTGTCAGATTCCTTAATTATTCATATATCTCTTTTTACTTTTCAACACTTTCAAAATACCATCTATGATCATAGTCATCAATTGATACCATTTGCTTACATCGCATAAATCTCTATTGGGGTACTGTTAACTTCAACAGACATCACTCAAAATTTTCATTGAGTCCACAATTGATTTTTTTAGGCAATCCCTTAGTGAAGGTAACATTACCTCACGTCATGTTCAGTTTCCTCTTAGGACTTCTTGTCTCTACTGATTTTCTCTTTTCATTTGATTTCCCTTTAATTCACATCGACATATTCAAATGCCTATTCATTCGTACTTGTACCTCCATACATTCCACTTCGTTTGAGTGTTTCACTTTGTGGGTTGGTATTATTTTTCTTAGATTCAATTTAAGATCTCCCAACATTTTTGCATCAAATATTATGGAGACCAATTCTCTTCACATTTGCAATAGGATAACCTCAAATTGAAAATCCACTCATGTAGTTGGATACTTTATATTACCTTAAACATATTGCATATAAGCTCAGTAGTATATTCCACTTGCTATGCTTGCGTCTCCTCTTGAGTACATACTTATTTTCGATTTGTGCCTGCCATGACTACTATTAACTTGAATCATCTGTTCATCTTAACTCAATTAGGGAAATTCTTCTTTGAAAGAAGATTTCTTGCTACAATCATCGATACTGTTCACGAAATTCTCATCAACCAACTATGTTTCATAATTGTGTTTCAATCATTCTTAGTATCTCAAGAAGATCAATTCCAACTATACTCAATATCTCAATAAGAGCAAAGTTTTTTTTATATACCATAACTGAATGATCGGAACATCCTTTGCACTAAGGCTCTATGAGGCACTAAACAATTTCTTTTACACTTATACTTTGGTATATATATATATCACCCAAAAATCATAAGGTCAATTGTTTCACTAATGATGGTGAACTCAATATCCAATGTATACTCACAAAGGTGAATCGACCTAAACTCGACAATTATTTTCATATATCACTATCGTTGTTTCCTTTTCCACTTGTCATTGAATTTCATTTCACACAGTTTTATTCCCATATCAAAACATAATTCTGATATTGATAATTCACACAACCATTTTAAGTTCAAGCTTGACCTTTCAAGGTTATATCAACTTGACTTATACACTTTATCTTTTTTATTTTCCCTCAAATAATCTGTAATAGGGTAATCACATTTATATTACATTCGAGGACATATCATCGAAACACAACAAAATATTACATTCATTGATACAGATACACTGCATCTTTATCTGTTTATCGATCCATTTACTATTTCTTTATCCATATATATATATTCAACCAATCCAGAATTTCTGATGCATAATCATTAGGAATTTCCAGTCTTAAATATATTTTTAATATCCCCTTATACTGATTTACAAACTCTTAGCACAATATTCGCATAACCATTTTGGTTCCAAGTTCATGTTTTCATGATCATAACCATTTCACGATTTCATTTCATTCCATCTGTACACTTTAGTCTCCCTTTTTTATTACTCATATACTCATTTTCCTCGATCAATCCTCAACAACATACCTATTCACACCTATATCACCTCTAAGGATGGATATCCCAATTGAGGTGAACCTTTTTCCATCATACGAGACCAGACCAATTGTCTTCAGTGCTTTTAACCGCTCCAACTCTTAAGGAAATGCTCATGCATGTGACTCATACTGGGGGATCAGTCGTTGTTGTCTGCTATGACATAACTACTATGCATACGCATATCACTTGGCACATCGTTCAGAATGCCCATGTAAGATTGTACTTCTGGGCTCTGATACCACCTAATGTAACACCCACTACATCACAACCAACCCAACATCAACAAGATATCGAGTCCGTGCCCATGAGGGTGGCGTGCTAAAATACTCATTCAATAGTCGGTACATTTTTTTTCACATAACAATATATGCGGAATTCAATGCCCAAGTTGGGTCCTCATTCAATCATATACAATTTCATTATACACAATTTCTAATAGCCACTCGAGCCAATTTCCCAAATACAAATATACACTTCATTACATAAATAAAGACATGCAATGCAGACGTGAACTGATCCCGACTTCTATCCTTCACTTGAATCCTGCAAATATACTCTCGTTGGCCTAACGGGGTATTCTTCTGATCCTGAAAAATAATTGCAAATTTTGGGAGAGTTTTGCTAACTCAGTGAGTGATCATCATCGATGGCTCACTCATCACATACCACATAAGACATATATTTCATATATCACATTTCATTTCACATTTTTCGAATATCGCATATGTTCATATTATTTCACATTCAATCACTGAACCAATCTCACTTTATTTCCTATATCACATTATTTCTCATATTCATATCATTTCATTAACAAACATATTGAATCACATAAACTTGTTCAGTTATTTCACATTCAATATCATTTAATCATTTATGTCATGCATACGCAGTGTATATGAGACTCACTTCCCAATTGTTACTCTGTTGTGACCGAGTGCCTAAACTGTCTCATATGGGGCTCATTGATAACTATCCCATGTAGGGCTCATTAGCTACTGTCCTATGTAGGGCTCATTGATAACTGTCCCATATAGGGCACATTAATCGTTGAGCTTGTAGCTCTAATCGGTGGCTACTATAGTCACAACGACCATTATGTTTTATGTGTTCATGCAATGGAATGCATCACCCACAATTATCTATCCCTTTCAATCACTTCTCATATCATCGGACTTTAGTACGACATTCCACCCTTGAAGTGGAGCATTTCATAGTTTCGTTCATATCTAAATACACATTTGTCAATCAAATAAATATAAGGCATTTTTTTTCCTTTCACCAAAATCAAATTATTCACTCAAATGCATATGGAATGTGTATGTGACACTTTCCCCATTTATTATGGTGTTGTGATCGAGCGCTAAAACTGTCCCAATATGGGCGCATTAATCGTTGAGCCTGAGGCTCTGAAATCACTGTGGGCTCAAGGCCCAAGTACGGTGAGCATTTAGCTCTCGATGGTTGCTCCGGTCACAACTACCATTATCTGATCATGCATTCATATATGTAATGCATATGTCACAATCTATCACATCATAACCAGGTAGTTCACAGATTCATAAATAAATAACACTTCTATGTCATAACTCCCAATACATCGGACCTTCTGTCCGGAATCCACAATCATATCCAATCACAAACCCACCATTATCTCTACAGTAAACATATCATAATCGAGAGAACCATCTAGGTCACTCACCTTATATCCATGCTTGAAACTCGTCCAAAGCATCAATTTCTCCATTACTTCTTTTCTTCATCAAAGCTAAAATTTCCTAAACCATAATTACCCAAATTCAACATCACATACTACATAAACACTAAAATTGAGCTTAGGAAACACAACCCTATAACAATCTTAAGTCATATGAACCAAAACCCTTCAAAAATTAAGAAATCAAAAATCTCAATCTTACCTTGATCTTTCACCAATCAATGAATTTCTTGGCTTGGGTGGAAGCTCTCATCATCCTCCACGTTTTTCTCTTCTTGAGCACCATGAAAACCCCTCTTGAAGGGCTTAGAAAATCAAGACCTAGTTTTGCTTTTCTTCTTCCTCCTTTCTCCACCGAAAGCTCTCACTCTTCTCTCTTCTTCTGTTTCTCTTCTATTTTTTCTAAGTCCCACGACAGCTCTCTTCTTCTTCTATTTAAACAAAACCCCACTTGTCTGATTTACCAAAATGCCATTAATGAGTGCATAATGTCCAATTTGCCCTTACATATAAGCCTTATAACTTAGAACCTTAAGTGATCGTCCAACAATGCCCTTCCTTTTTTCCTTAAAAACTGACACCGTCGCTCCTTAATTCAATCAGGTAAAAGAAGCAATATGATAAAACTTTCTCCTAGAGAAATGTTCCTCTCTGTCTAAGCTTTCTATAGACACTAAAATCGTTCAATTCAGTTCAGAAATGAAGAAGTTATGGCCAAAGCACTTTCGGACCAAAACTAAATCAAGATTGAACACTACACGTAACTTCACTCCAGAAGTTGAACATCTTAGAGGCTAAATTGCTAATCAGCTCCTTTTGATAACTTGTAGATCCATGCCTCTAGTTTCATTTGAAATAATAATCAGATCGATTGGAGCTCTATAGCTTAAGATATCTCCAAAATACTGAAGTCTATTATATATTTCGTTCGGACCAAAACTAAATCAAGACTAAACACTACACGTAATTTCACTCCAGAAGTTGAACATCTTAGAGGCTAAATTTCCGATCAGATCCTTCAGATAACTTGTAGATCTATGTCTCTAGTTTGATTTGAAATAATAATCAGATCGATTGGAGCTCTATAGCTTAAGATATATCCAAAATACTGAAGTCTATTAGATATTTCGTTTGGACCAAAACTAAATCAAGACTGAACACTACACATAACTTCACTCCAGAAGTTGAACATCTTAGAGGCTAAATTACCGATCAGATCCTTTAGATAACTTGTATATCCATGTCTCTAATTTCATTTGAAATAAGAATCAGATTGATTGGAGCTCTATAGATCAAGATATCTCCAAAATACTGAAGTATATTCAGAAAAATATCTAACTCATAACCTTTTAATCGATCATCCCAATTAGATTTGATCTGCCATTTTCAATTCAATGCTCGGTCGGTCGGCCAGCTCTCAATCGGTCGATCGGCCAGCTCTCGCTCTGTCAGTCAGCCAACTCTCGCTCGGTCGATCGGCCAACGCTCGCTCGGTCGATCGACCAGCGCTCGCTCGGTCGATCGGCCAGTAGAGGTCGGTCGACCATCAAAGGTTTCCCAGCCCAACATCCTATCTTCCAACTTTTATAACTTTTGACTCAGAACTCCAAATTTTACAAAATTGGTATCGATGGAAAGATAAAAGAATGCTCTACAACTTTTATACAGGACTTAAAAACCAGATCGGCCTCAAAAGGGGTCAAAAAGTCCACACAAGATGGTTGATCGATCAGCCCACCTGAACAGCAACAGAACTTCTATACCTCATAACTTTCTACGTCCTTGTCCAAAATTTTCATACTTTATATCAATGAAAAGGTAAAAACACAATCTACCACTTCCATGAAGAACTTAAAGCCAAAATCAGTCTCTATAATGGTCAAAAATTCAATCAAACTTTCTGTCCTAATCACCTCTTCCTGAACAACTTCCAAAATCAATCATAACTCCTAGCCCTGATATCAAAAAATTGCATACTTTACGGCGTTAGAAAGCTGGAAACATCAGCTACAGCTTTCATTAAGACCACTTTGACTAATTCTATCTAGATTAGTACAGTTTTGCCGTTGAAGTTTCTGAACACCATTCCTACACTTAGGATGGTTTAGCAACACATCAACTTCACTTATTCCCAATACCACATACATCGCAAACTCAATTTAAATCTCCCACATGCCAAACCAACACAAATAATCGATTGCAGAGGATATGCGCATATGCATTCCTCAATCATACAAGTCATACATAATCTCATACAATGTCTGTTATTAACACAATCAGACACAAAACACCCATTTCATGTACTACCCTCAAAGTAACATTGCAATACATTAACACCACTAATTCCTCATGCCAAAGTGCAAGCATTCATGAATTAAATGCATATGTGTGTGTGTGTGTGTGTGTGTGTGTGTGTGAATATGATGCATGAGCAAGACCAACGCATTTCCTTTGTCTCTCCTTGAGCACATATGTACTGAGATTTCAGTTCTAACCCTTAATATGGATGTTACAGAAAGCTTACAGGAGGCTTTGGGAACTAAGTTACATTTTAGTACAGCTTTTCATCCACAAACTGATGGTCAATCAGAAAGAACAATACAGACATTGGAGGCAATGTTAAGGGCTTGTGTTATGAACATCAAAGGTTCATGGGATGATCATTTACCTTTAATCAAGTTTGTTTATAATAATTCCTATCACTTAGGAATTCAGATGGCTCCTTATGAAGCTTTGCATGGTAGGAGGTGCAAAACTCCTATGTGTTAGGATGAAGAAGGTGAAAGGAGGCTTTTAGGGCTTGAGTTGGTGTAAGTCACGGTTGATAAGATTAAATTGGTAAAACAGAGACTTAAAGTAGCTCAAGACATAATGAAGAGCTATACAAATTCACATAGAAAGGAGATGGAATTCGAAGTTGGAGACAAAGTATTTCTTAAAGCATCTCCATGGAAGAGGGTCTTGAGGTTCGATAAGATGGGCAAACTCAGTCTGAGGTATATAGGCCCTTATGATATCATCAAGAAGATCAGGTCCTTAGCCTATAAGCTAGCTTTTCCCCCTGAGCTATCTAAGATTCACAATATCTTTCATGTATCAATGCTGAGGAAGTATCGATCGGATCTTTCCCACATAGTTCAACCTTCAACGATTCTTTTGTGATGACGTCAGCTTCTTCTGTATGATGTCATCTTCTTCTTAGTTTTGTTTCTTCTGTCTTTGGCTTCTTCTTAGTTTTGGCTTCTTTTTAGGATCGCTTCTTCTATGATGACGTCATCTTCTTCTGTATTTTGCTTCCTCTTAGTTTCGTTTCTTCTGTGATGACGTCATCTTCTTTAGTATGACGTCATCCTCTTCTGTATTTTGTATCGTCTATGTTCATGAACTCCTTCTGTGTTACTTTTCATGAACTCCTTCTATGTTACTATTCATAAACTTCTTATGTGTTTTGTTCCTTCTGAGTTTCGCTTCTTCTTAGTTTTGCTTCTTCTGTGTTTTGTTCGTTTCTTCTACCTTTTGTATCGTCTATCTTTTTATCCTCTATGTTTTATTCCTTCCGAGTTTCACTTCTTCTGTGTTTTGTTGGCGTGTCTTCTTCTGTGATTTGCTCCTTCTGGGTTTTGATTCTTCTATGTTTTGCTGACGCGTTTTCTTTTGTATTTTGCTGACATGTCTTCTTCTGTGTTTCACTCCTTTTGTCTTTTGTATCTTCTGTGTTTCGTATCTTCTGCTTTTGTTTCTTCTGTCTTTCCGCTCCTTCTGCCTTTTGTATCTTCTATGTTTTGTATCTTCTGCCTTTTGTTTCTTCTGTCTTTCCGCTCCTTCTGCCTTTTGTATCTTCTGTGTTTCGTATCTTCTGCCTTTTGTTTCTTTTGTCTTTTCGCTCTTTCTGCCTTTTATATCTTCTGTGTTTCGTATCTTCTGCCTTTTGTTTCTTCTATCTTTCCGCTCCTTCTACCTTTTATATCTTTTGTGTTTCGTATCTTCTGCCTTTTGTTTCTTCTGTCTTTCTGCTCCTTTTGCCTTTTGTATCTTTTGTGTTTCGTATCTTTTGCTTTTTGTTTCTTTTGTCTTTCTGCTCCTTCTACCTTTTGTGTCTTCTGTGTTTCGTATCTTCTGTCTTTCTGCTCCTTCTGCCTTTTGTATCTTCTGTGTTTCGTATCTTCTACCTTTCATTTCTTCTGCCTTTCTGCTCCTTCTACCTTTTATATCTTCTGTGTTTCGTATCTTCTGTCTTTTGTTTCATCTGTCTTTTTGCTCCTTCTGCCTTTTATATCTTCTGGGTTTCATATCTTTTGCCTTTACTTTCTTCTGTCTTTCCGTTCCTTCTGTCTTTTATATTCTTTCGTGTTGATTCCGAATGTCGGACTCCGGAAATGGGGTCCAGCAAAGACTGTTAGGCAATATAACTATTTTAGGGATTTCGATACACATTTTTGCATATCCAATACGCTCCATTGAAGCTGTTTGAGAGTACATACATATAGCGCGTCCAAGAGTAGTTACCATATAGCTCAAGCTAGAATTTGGTCCAATATTCCAACAGTAGGTTGTGGAACTGAACCCACATGGGAATAACTTTTATAAGACTTCGATCCAAGTCTAATCTTGATCTCCATTGCTCAAGAAACAACGGTTGATCACCAAAATTGTATGGACCAAGCTCAACAATTTCAGACATATTATAATCAACAGAAAATTTGAACAAGATGGTACCATCCTCATAAAGCATAACTTTCTAGAGTCCTTTCTTGGTCCATCTTGTCGTTGCTCAGGTATTAACTATCAGAAATGCTAGCTGTTTAGACCAGAAGAAGCCCACGAGAGTCGACGACCAAACACCTCCCTAGTTTTCAACACATCAATGGGAGGAGAGAGAACCCCCTCTTTCAACACATCTAGAAAATGTTGTAAGTCACCCTTATTATGCTGCTTATGGAGAGCTTTGCCCTAAGGACCAGTAGTGGACAAAGGAGCAGGAGGAGCCTCTTCCTTAGTGACCGGATTCATTGAAGACGAACCACTTAAAGAACCACGAAAGGCTTCACGAAAAAGGACAAGAAAGTCCTCCTATTAAGGAGGAGCTACATCGTCTTGGGGGGAACTCCCCACCAAAGGAGTGGGTGAAGCCATCATGGAGTCAGATCTAGGGTTTCGACTAGTGAGAGGGTAGTCCAGTGTCGCTAGAACGGGGGAAGGGGGAATCAAGGGTAAAAGGGTAAATCTAGTGATAAGTCGGAAATTTAAGAGAAGATAGTTCTCATGCCTTGATAGTGTGTCAAGTGGAATTTTATCTTATGATTTTGATGATAATAAATATGATGCTAATATTTTTTTTTTAATTTTTGGTGATTTTAGTGAGATAACATGTAAAAGACAAAGCTTAATAAAAAGGTAAGGTAAGCAAAAGTGTAACATCCCACCCTCAACGGGAAGGGTAGAATAGTAATTTGGCATAGGATGAGAGGGATTGGGCTTCATTAGGACTGTTCATGCATACTAGTATTAGTACACAGTGAATTTTGTGCAAATGAAATAACTGTACATGCATACATGACATTCCCGGTTTTTGTGCCTAATGTAGTTTTACTGTTATTAACGTGGTTCTTGTGTTTGAAAAATTATTCTGAGTGCGTCATTGAGTGTTTTATATTTTAAGGGAATTTTAGAAATTTTTCTGAAAATTTCCGGAGAAAATTCCCGCACTGAAAAAATCGCCAAACGGCGAACCGGTTGATTTTCGGTAACAAAAGTTTCTATCCAATGGCACTATAATATTGGGTATATTATTTTGGGATTGAAATTTAGGGCCATTGGACTAGAATGAGTCAAATTGCATTAGGGTTCCTATTTACTAAATTGTTTTTAGCCTATTTTGTCCTTTTTTCTTAGAATTTGCCACTTTTCCTAAAGAGTTTTAATGAGTTTTGTCCTATGCTAAAGCTCTTTCTCGGTTATGCCTTAACAAAAGAAGGAAAAGATGAATTGGATGGCTTATTTTCCTCACCATCCGAAAACCTTCCTTCCTTTGTCATCTCCATTGATTTTTTTTTCTCCTTCTCTAAGTTACTTCCTCCCACCTTAAGAACCCTCCTTATATGCTTGCAAACTTAAACCTTCTACCTCCTTACCATGATGACAACCATGTATGAGGATTAGAAAGTTGAGAAAGTAGAGTAGTTGGAGTATTGAAGGGAGAAAAGCTTGATTCGGTAAGTTTTTGTTTTAAGCTTTCATTTATGCATTTAATGAATAAATTGGTTGTTAGATGCATTAATTGGTATGTATTGGTCATTAATCATGATTTATGATGATCTATTGGCTCAATTCTTGTGTGATTAGGATGCTTATGCATGTGGAATTGGTATTAGAAGTGATAGGATTTAAGTTGAAGATGAAAGCTGGAAAATTGATTTTTGACCTACTATACTGTTTTGAGCATAACTCATTGTGTGGTTATGCAAATGAGGTTCGGTTTGTGCCAAATGAAACTTTGCCTTGTTGTCTACATTTTTGAGTGAAATAGATGTTTTCTAATTTTAGCCTTAAGAGGGTGAATTTTGGCTTGGAAAGTTACTGTTGATGTCTGTATGAACAGTAACCGAACCAATGACCTAAGTATTTTGATGATTTTTCTAAATTAATTTAGAAGGAATTGATGAAAATGGTCTTCATGAGAGTTGAAGCCTATATTGTTAGCTTTCCATTTCCACTGATTTTACAATTTTTCGACATGTATATTGGGAGATATCCACTGTTAACTATTGACTGATTTTGTACATTGTGGTGAAACCTAGCCTAAGTGTCAGATTTGTGAGAATTCTGATTGGAAGCAATATTAGCAATTTCTGTGAATTGAATTGGCTTGAGTGATCTTCTGAAGAGTTGTAAAAGAAGAAATTACCTTGAAAATGGTATATCGCTTGTGATTTTTGAAGATCAGATTTGGGAGTTATGAGTTTTCAAAAACTGAACCTGCATTAGGTTTTTAACTGCTGCCCTGATCAGTCACTTGTTTGGCAGTTTTGTACTTGTTAGGGATGGAATTGGATTTTGAATCCTTCATGAAAATTGAAGTATGAGATCTTATCTTTCCAGTGATATAAGTTAGTGATTGTTTTGACATTTTTTCTAGGAGCTATTCTGCTTTGAAATGTACTGTTCAGATTGGGAAATTTCAGTGGGAAGATGCTTTGGTGAATTGTTTGGCCTAGTTAGCAAATGAATTTGATTTCAGGTTGTCTTGAAAGTTGTAGATAACATTGGGATCTTTCTGAGTATATTTATTGTGTAATTGTTTACAAAGGAAATGAGAATTTATTGAATTTACAATATACTATACTGTTTTAGAACCCATTGACTAGGCAGTAGGTTTAATTGGATTTTTGACACCCTTAGGGGTGAAATTGATTGTTATGGCATTCATGGAACGTGTATAGGTTTTCATGATCTTTCCGATGAGATATGGTTTGTAATTTTCTGAATTATGTGCAAAGAGTTATAGGTGTTCGAATTTCGGTTTGAAAATAAGAAAAAGGGAAGGAAATAGGGGCAATATATATATATATTAATTATTTTATTTGATTTTTTTGTGTTCTTTTGGGAATAATTTTTCCGTCCGACATCCGATTGACCTGATTCTTGAGGCATCGGATTCATAGAATATTTAATTTCATTTTCTGAGAGATTGAGAATTTTTGGACAGAAAATTGACGTAGGTCCGGTTTATTGTTTTCTAGTCACTGTTTTATTTAATTTTGGACCTATAGAGGTCCGAATTGAATACCATCAGCGTCATTAGATTTCTAATTTTTAGACGGATTTTTATGATGAAAAATTTGAGTTTAGGGCCAGGAATATCATGCACATGCATTGTACACCTTTTAATTGTTACGTATGCATCATTAACTCGTTCTGATTGGACAATTAGTAATAGTTATCTTCTCTGATTATTATAGAGGCACAATTGGAGCGTCGATTGACCGACGTAGCAGAGACTTCCCGGCATTAGCTCGGAAGTAATAGGTGAGTAACCTAGATGGGTTTCTCAATTATTATTTGTCTAATATGGGGATAATGGCGGGATCAGGAATGTGTAAATTGTGACTTGTTTGCCCTTACTGGGATTACCGTGATTAATTGTGACTTATGGACTGTTAATTGTGAATTATACACTGTTAATTGTGACTGATGGAATGTTAATTGTGCATTATGGACTGTTAGTTAACTATTCAATTGGGCATAGACATTTCATACACAGATGCATAAACGGATAAAAATAATTGTGAACCGAGTCGCCACTGAAACTGAAAACAAGCCTAGAACTCGAAGGGAGATAATCCTCCTGAGACGATCTCATCGACATCGACATCGCTTAAGCGCTCGGTCATAACACCGAAATAAAATCAAAAAAAGTCATATGCATTGCATACTAGATGAATACCGAAATGACTTTTGTTGTATATGATCGTGTGATTGTTGAGATCAGATTATCACTATGATCGCTGATTCATCGAACATGGTTATGTGATGCATGAATTGGGCGAACCATCGATGATGGTTCCTCATTGAGTTCGCAAACTCATCCAAAATTGCAATCTATTTTTCAGGGTTAAGAGTAGAATGTTAGCTCCCTCAGGACTGTAGAGCCTTGGACATCAGGTTGGCGAGAGAGGCTATGGCTCAAAGGTCGGTCAGCTGGGATTTCTTTTGGAGACTTATAGTTAGAACTGTTCTTTGTGCCTTATTGTATAGTACTTAATGTAAAGTGTTTTGAAGGATTGTATAGACTGAAAATACTGACAGTTTGTAAATTTCTAAGTTTGAGTAAATGAAATGAAATACAGTTTGGTTTTAAAAAATTACCAATTTCTTATTTATGTTTTATTATTGTGATGCCATGGAGAGTTTATCGGTGGTTGTCAGTAGTGGTCTCTTATCGTAGGATATGTACCGGAATGACCTACGGGCGTTTCGGTGGGTACTCTATGGTAAGGGGGCACTACAAAAAGAACCAATTAAATCAATTGAGCAATTAAAGGGGAAAGAAAATGAGCTAATTGGAAAATATATGCAATTTAAGAAAGATTCCAAGGCATTCAAGTGAAGAATTAATTAAAAAAAGAGGAATTAAGAACATCAAAATTTAACAAATCTTTATAGTCCTTTTTGTAAATAATGATGAGGTATCCTCTAGTTCAAACACCCTTTATGATAATGATTATGATGATAATTATAATGATTTTTCTTATACATTATTTGTTGAATGTATGGAAATAATAAGATTGAAAATATGAAATTATAAAGAACTTCAAAAACTCCTAGATATAGTAAATGATTGAAAATGAAACATTGGAATTTGATGTGCATGACATGATAGAATCTAAATGTGTGATTGTAGCTACTGACAATGAAAATAATTTGATATGAGAAGAGACATTAAAAAAGAATCGATTTTATCAAATATTCATTGACTAAGTTTCACTTGAGTAAATGAAAGTTTGAATTGGGGACTTAAAGATTTCTAATGATAAGCATGGAATTGGTTTCATTTATAAAAGTTCATTATCTAATGCCAAGATAATTTTTATGTGGGAAAAAAAATTAGATGATTAGCATATGCCTAAATCATCCATGAGCATATAACATCCAATTCTAGACATAGAAACTTTAATGCTCATACATCTTCTTATAGGTCTTAAACCAAAAAGAAATTCTTTACATTTGTGTGTGGTTCATATTTTAAAACTAGAAGACATGTTTCACAAGGGAAAAATTACGTATAATTTTATTCAAGACCACACCAAAAGAGCATATAGTATATGTCTCTTTACTATCAAAATAACATAAAAATAAGCTCATAATTTTCATACCTATTATATAAGCACTTAGAACATGTTCACAATTCTTATAGACTATATTTATACTAAAAGAGCATGCCATATGCTAAATCATTTGTTAGGTTTTACTATCTCACGCTTCCCAATTATTGTTACATAAAAAGAGACCAAGAAATGTATATATGTCACATTATTATAGATCTCACTCATATGGTTCACATACCTTCATATTATCCTATATGAGATATTAGTTCTGTAAAGATTATGGACATATATATAGAAATTACTCTTTGATATGAGTTGAAAAAATTTAATTAGAACTTATTCACAAGGACCAAATCTATATGATTACCTAAAACATATTGATTTCTTTGTCTTATAGGTCCATATCAAATGGCATCAAATGAATACTAACAACTAGTATCTCCTTTATTGATATAAAATAAGGAATAACAATGATATCTATAACAATTGACTTGAAAAGAAAATTACCAAAATCCAATGATATCAAATAAGGAACAACTAACAATTGACTTCAAAAGGAAAGCTACCAAAATCCCTCGCATGAGTCAAGTGAGAAAATTGATATTAAAAGACCAATTATTGAACTAATTAAGAAACAACATGGAGATAATCCTTGATAATCATAAAAAAATGATGTAGATAATTGCTCTCTTATTTGTAACACTTAAATATATTGATTTGACCTACATATTTATGGGAGAAATCATTGATACATATATATAAAGGGAAGAAAGATATATTGATCTTTAAATTGGTATGTTAACTTACTAAAAACATGCTCATTTATTTACAAAACACTTTACACATACTCTTTAACTATATATAGAGGTTTCAAAAAGGAAAAGGATTTTTTCTTGTGATCCTTATAAGTTTGTATATTATATATCTTTTAATGTCAAAAAGAAAAGGGAGAGAATAGTGATACTAAAGCTAATCATTTATTATGCATAAATTAAGGAGGAGCACGATCATATATTGCTTTAATATAAAGAGACCTTACTTAATGTCTTTTATTTGTTACAATATCACTAGATGTTTTGTCATCATCAAAAACTAAGACACTATTAGACCAAGTGAGCTTTTGACCTTTAATTTTGATGATAACAAAATATGTCATTACTAATATTTTTATTCCTACTGATATTAGGAAGATAATATGTGAATGATAAAGCTTAATACAAGAGTAAAATAAGCTAATAAGCTAACTAAATCATTAAGCAATCAAAAGATAAAAAGAATGAGAAAAACGTTTTGAGTTATATGGTTGTGTAATCACTACAATTGGTGTGAGCAAGAGATAAATGTTTTGAGTTATACTGTTGTATAATCACTACAATTGGTAAAATTGTTTGAGGAACATATTATGATGGTTGCTTTTGACCTTGAACAATATTTATAAATACTTACCTTTTACATGTGGCAAAGATATTATATGGAGGGTTTCTCTTCACTCATTAAATGAAAAAGATAATTAATTTCTAAATAAATCTTGGAAAGTATATATGGGCTGAGATTCATTTGGTTAAACCATTATAAGTTAGTTTTATCTCTCTCTTTGTTAAAAATGAAAATAAATGATTTAATAATAGACGATAGACTAACAAAGCTCTAAGTCAGAGTCAAAGTTGAAAAAGAAATTAGGCTTAGCATTTTCAAGGGATCAACCAATCTAAAGGCAACCGATCTACATAGAAAGCCTGAAGGGAATTTGAATAAGTTAGAGCTTAGAGGTTCCAATTGAGACTGATGAGTGGATTGCAAATTGTTGGACCAATGGTGGTTAACAAATTAAATCCCTTTGTTTTTTGATAATAATAAAATATCTAGAATTAGTTAAGAAATTATTTCAGGTATTATTCAATAAAAGAATTGTGCAAATCAAGATGAGCAAGTGTCTAAACATTGAAGAATCAAGATGGGAGTTTCCTTATAAGTATAAATGGCATAAAACATGAGGATTATAGAGGATTTGGTCAGATGTTACCGTTGAAGGCAACACAAGTCGACTTACAAATCATAAGTCGACTTACACATGGAGATATGTCAACACAAGTTGACTAATCATACATAAGTCGACTTATCGAGGACGATAAGTCGACTTACATAGCACAAGTCGACTTATTGGAGAGCGGAGATGAAACTTTACGTAAATGGTTGAAACAAGTCGACTTATTCATTCGACAAGTCGACTTATGGATGCAGCAAATCAGCTCCAACGGTCCAATTAGCCACAAATGGAAAGGAGATTATCAAGGAACGGCTATAACAATTATGCAACGGCTAGAATGAGCTCCAACAGCTATTTTTCTTCTTATATAAAGGTTGGATGATGGATGAAGAGACTACCAAGGTTCTACAAGCTATAATACTCTTTAATTGCTTCAAAATTGCTCTTTATTGTTCTCATTTTGTTACACTACTGTATTGAGCACTTGTTCTTCAATATTTTCCATATTTCTTTTACAATTTGAGTGACGAGTGGAAGGTCACGTGTGAGGTAGGATTTGTGCCGTAAGACAAATCGATTGTAAAGGTAGCTTGAGCCGGAAATCAAGTGGCGTTGTAAAAAGTTCACACTCAACTACAAAGTGTGCAATAAAGTGATTGGCAAAATCCTAAGTGGGAGCTTAGGTAGAGGACGTAGGTCTTAGCACCGAACCTCTATAAAAATAGTGTTTGATCTTCTTCCCTACACTTTGCATTAAAGTTTATTTAAATTGTTTTTGTGTGTATTAACTTCTGATTTTATTGTAGAAATTTTCAAAAAGCTTAAAGATCTATTCAACCCCCCCTTCTAGATCACTTACAAAAATGATTGGCTTTTATAGAGAGGATAAATGAATATAATGTTATCAACCATGTTTTCTAAAAAGAGTTTCTTACTTTCCATAAGATTGATAAAGATCTTAGTTATTTCACTTTCTACATATGCTATAGACTAGGTAGCTTAATGAAATTCTAGAAACCAATTTGTCTCCCTCTTTCTTATACTACTTCAATCTTCACCATTCAATGACTTCAGATCATTCCTTAAGAGGTGTTGTAAAGTTATAGAGTGACAAGACACTATTCCATACAAACTGGGAGAATTCATATTAAAATATATATGGTTTAAAGTTTCCTACTCAAGTTGACACAGAGAACATTTATTAGAAAATGTTAATATTCTAGCTAATATGTCCAAGGTACTTAATTTTCTTTTAATCGTTAGCCATAGAATAAAGGAAGTTTTCAAATGAGCATGCTTGAACCATACTAGATTGCATCATTTTACTTTAACAGATAAAGTCTTCAAATAGTTCTTACAATTAGCAATTGAGAAATTACATGAGTAAGTGCCACTCCAAAAGATCATATCCTCTTTATTAGGTTCCAGGTATATGTTACATAACTAATTACTAATTAGGGAACTAAAAAGAAGCTTTTGCAAAGTATTTTTTCTTCATAACACTTCCTTAATTGTGACTTTTACAGGGACTACATATCTCAAATAAGAGAGCTCATTTAGTCTATCTACGGGGTAAAAGGAATCTAGTTGTTAAACCAAAAGGATAAGTTATTACCATTTCCCAATTTGTAATGAATTCTAACTTAATCGTCTCTCTAAATTTAAGGATGTACGAATTCCAACATAATAGTCTCTCTAAATTTAAGGATGTTCTTTATACTCTAAAAGAGTTAGACCTATGTTGCATATTCCAAAAGATTTCATCCTTTATGTAGTAATGTGAACCCATTTAACCCAAAATATTTCCTTGTCTTTAAAAAGCCTCCAAATCCTTTTGATCATTAGAGCTTTATTAGTGATTCTTAAAGGTAGCACTCCTAAGCCTCATTCAACTTTTAAGGTATATATATCCTACCATTTAACCTTAACCATAGATTCCTTATGTAATTCCCTATCCATAAGAATCTTTTTAACCATATCTTAATATTTTTTACAATGCTCAAGGGGAAAGCTAGGAGGGATGCCTAATATGTCTGCAATTTGCTCATAACAGGACTGATTAACTAAGCTCTACCTGTAAGTGATAAGCACTTAGTGCCCTTATTAAAGATCTTATCATATATTTTCTCCACAAGTGACTTAAATTCATTATAAGAAGGCTTATTAGAAGAGAAAGGGATAACCAGATATGTTATAGGCAAATTTAATAGGTGTAAGTTAGTAATAAAGACAAAACAGGGAGTATAGAAACTAACACTAGCAGATATAAACAAACCAGTCTTCACTTTATTGATGTTCAATCTAAACAAGTTCTTGAACATATTTGTACCTATCACTAGTGATGATAAGGAATTAGCATCAACTTTTAAGAAAAGGAAGAGATCATCAACAAAAGTTAGGTTAATAATCTTGAGGTAATTTTTTCATTTTGAGTGATACTTGAAAGAGTTGCCTTGCTTAACTATTCTCTTCAATATTTTAGTGAGAACTTCCATGCTAAAGGTAAACATATATGGGAAAACAAGTTTCCTTACCTCAATCCTTTAGCCCTTTCAAATTTCTTAATATAAACTCCATTAACTATAACATTATAGGACATAGTAGATAAACATTGGCTAATCCATTCAATATAGATAGAAGGAAATCCATATGCTTTGAGAGTATTGAGGATAAAAAACACTCCAAAAAGTTAAAAGCTTCATATAAGTCTATTTTAATAGCATAATTCCTAGTAGTATTTCTCTTATTGCATTTTTTGAAGAGGAAGAGATTTTAAGCAATTAAAATGTTATCCCTAATTTGTCTTTCCCTTAAAAAATCTCCTTAAGAAGCATCAATGAGAGTAGGTAATATCAATTTCAATATATCAACTAAGATTTAGAAATAATCTTCCATATTGTGTTTCAATATGAAGTAGGTCTAAAGTTCTTTAAGGACTTAGGAGCCTTACCTAAGAAAGATGTAGGTTCTATTAAACTCCTTTAAAAGCTTCCTCTCTTTAACGAACTCTAGGACAACATATGTTACTAAAATCTTTTTATGAGTCTAGGTTTTATGAAAGAAGTTAGCATTCCACCAATCTAAACCAAAGGCTTTATGTGTTTTTAAAGAAAATATAACTTTTTCTATAATAGCTTCATTGAAAGGTTTAAATAGAAGAACAACTTCCTCTTAAGTTATCAGGTCCTTTAAAATATCCCTAATTATAGGAATTGAGGATCTTACTAAGGTCGGGGTTCTTAAGGAATTAGAGAAGAAGTTGAATACCTTTTTCTAAATGTCTTTGTAGGAGGTTAGTAAAAATAATAAGAGCTTAAAGATAATTTTATAAAGTTGTTTTCTATTAGCATGTAGAGTTGAGCAACCTGGGTTCTAATAAAGAGCTACTTGAACTGCTTTAAGGTCCTCTTTGGCATTCTTAAGAAGTAGTTGAGTGTTTCCAGCTCTTTGCCTATTTAGGAATTTAAGTTCCTCTTTGACACTAGATAGTTTCTTACATGAATAAATTGTTTAAATCCTTAAATCAAATGACTTAGACCCCTGCGAATGGATTCCTTAAACCTTTCTACATTAGCCAAGTAATCAATAAATATGAAGGTGAACTCATTCCAGGAAGGGAGTTAAAGATATAAACAATAATTAGGAAGTGATTCGAGATCAAAGAGCTAGGATAATTGGCTTTGTAACTCGAGATTGTTTGAACCTAATCAAAGTTAGCCATAACCTATACAATTTCTTCCTAAAAAACCATGTTCCCTTTTGTTTATTACAACAAGTGAAAATGTTCTCATATATACTTAAGTCAATTAGCTTAATATTTGTAGTGCATTCTCTAAAGTGTTGAAAATAATACCTTGGGTATAAGTGGCCCTCAACTTCAAATGGGTGTAACTCACTATTGAAGACCTTGAAGATGATCTAAAGGGACTTATTAGAGGAATTGTTATTAGGGTAAATTACAAAAGAAAATACCAAACTTATCTTAATTTTATAATCCTAACCCCAAAGTTTAAAAAGTCATTAAATGTTAACCTTCATGTTAACAAGCTAACATAACACGTCACATCATCTTTTTGTATATTTATGAGGTTGCCATGTATATAATATTTTCTAAATAATTAATATATTTTATTAAATACTAAATTGTAAACCTAATTTTGCTAAATACCTTAAACAAATTCGGTGTGAATTTTATTTGGTATTTTTCTGCTTAGTTCACTATTGATTATGGAGCTACAATTGTGATTGCTTTAGCCCTAGTTCTTTTGTTGTTTCTCTTCCTATCATTGCCTTGGTATGTTTATTATAATTGTGATTGCTTAATCTTTCTCTATATATTTTCTACTTTTACTTTCTTCCCCATTCCATCATGCTCCATTTTCAGTTTTTGATAGTCCAGTTGTGAAGTTGTTGCATTTAATTTTTCATTTATCCTTCAACTACATACCCAAAAAAGGAGATTATTTTTTTCAACTTCATTCCAATTTTTTGTCATTAGTTGATAAAAAAGATTAGTATTAGCTAATAGTATTAGATTTTAAGATTACACATGCTAAATGATTTTGTCATTTGATATATGATTATACCAATTAAGAACTTATGATATATGTTGATGGTAATCTAGTTATAGTCGATGACATGTATTATAGGAAATTATTACTGTTACAAGTGCGGGAAATGTTTTATCACTATTATGCTTTCCCACCCTCTCTCCGAGTATGAACTGTAATGGATTTTGATGTCTAACTGATTTATGGTTTTGGCTTCTTATTATGATAACCGAAACTAGAGTAGTACCTTTTCTGTCTGAACAACTTTGAAAATATTTTTACCATTATAGTGGGCCAAAAATTTTTCCCATCTTTTCGATTTTTTCAAATTATTGGTTGTCCAAAGGAAAATTTTAAAGGAGTATTATAAATACTCCACCTTTAAGTTCACAGTAATCTTACTACCAATTATTGATAATTATACAACAGTAATTGGTGGTAATAACACTCAGATCACTACTTTTTGGGGCTACCAAAAATGGATAATACCTTAAGAATTTTAATTTTTATTGATATTACAAAATAAGTTGACTTTTGTTTTATCAATACTTAGAAATCTCTATTTGTCATATAGTTTCTTAAGTTTTTATTTAATATATTAATATGATGCAAATACTATGATAAATAAATAAACAAAGAAGTTTTGGATACACTTATTGAATAAAAAGTTTTGGTTCTGACCTAGATTATCTATACTCCAATCATATTCAGTTCTAAATTGTTTTTCTTATTTGAATTAAAATTTTAAACTAACAAAATTTCATTAAAACATTTGTTTAAGTTTCCTTAATTTTTGTTCAAAGAATAATAAGTATAACAAAGTTTGTTCAATCACAAGTAATTCATATGTTGTATGCACCCCCCTTTAATGGTGTTAGACCATTTCCTTTTCATTATTATGAAAATTTTAAAATTATTTCGAATCTATAAACTTGTTCTCTAACTTTAAAGGAGTCAAAGTTTCATGCATAACACTAGTGCTCCTGATTTTGATGTTACTTCAATCGTTAAATTCTATCATTATACCTAGTGTTGGTTATAATGAGAAATAATAGAACCTTTATTACTACAAGAGAACTCTAAAATAGCGACAGAATCTTAGCGACAGTATAGAAACCGTAGGCAATTACCGACAAAAATAGTATAGACGTCGGTAATGTTATTTAGAAATATGACTTTGGCATAAAATTCCGTCACTAAATTCGGACGAAAAGATTTACCGATGGCTACTTCCATCAGTAAATCGATCGGTAAAAATTAATTTTATTCGTCGTCTTTTAACTCTAACATAATGATGTCATTCCAGCTGAAGGGTTTAAAAGTTTAAATGATTAGCAAAACGACATCATATAGGTTTTTAACCATACGACATCGTTTTGTTAAAGTTTTAAACGTACCAAAACGACATCGTATAGATTTTAGACTATACGACGTCGTACAGGTTTTAAACTATACGACATCGTTTTCTTAAAGTTTTAATCATTTAAATGATTATCAAAACGACATCGTATAAGTTTTAAATCATACGACGTCATTTTGTTAAAGTTTGAAATGTTTAAATGATAACCAAAACGACATCGTATATGTTTTAAACCATATGATGTCATCATGCTAAAACTTGAAACGTTTACATGATAACCAAAATGACGTCGTATAGGTTTTAAACCATACGACGTCATTTTGTTAAAGTTTTAAACATTTAAAACTTTAACAAAACAATGTCGTATGCTTTAAAACCTATACAAAGTTGTTTTGGTAATCATTTAAACGTTTAAATGATAATCAAAATGACGTTGTTTGGTTTTAAACCAAAATGATGTCGTTTTGGTTATCATTTATCATTTAAACCACCCGAAGCCCTCCCCTCCATCCTATGCTTGCGCCCGCACCCGCACCTGCGCCGGCATTGTTAGACCCCGTTTCTAGAGCCCAACATCGGACATGGCATCATGAAGCTTGAAAGTAGAGGAAGGCTCAGAATTTGGAAATTTAAAAGAAAATTCCTTTGGAAGAAAATACGGGCTTCGCCGCGATGAAGATATGAGAGAAAACTTCAATGACCCTTTGGGTCAATTTCAACATGGCGACAAGTATAACTTCTCCGCAGCGAAGTCGTCACAAGAAAAGCAGAATTTCCTTCGAGACAATTACACCGAGGTGAACTCTTGGCTTCACCACGACAAAAATCCCTGTAGCAGAACCCATAAACCAAAACTACCTATCTTACTAAAAGCCAACTTAAAAACCTTCAACCACATTCATCAATTCAACCTAAAAACAAAATGGATAAGAACCTAATCCCAAACAAGTTTTCAAAATCTTAATCTCATTTCCATAATCAAATACTTTGCTAAAACACGAAAAATCATAGACAAATCCAAACACATATTTCATTAATATCAAAAGTAAAAGTTTTACAAAGCTTTAATGGCATTTCAAGCCACAAATAAATCATTTGCATCATAATCCAAAAATACAAAAGTATACTTGAAATGTAGCTAAAGCCTTAAATTCCCAAAAATCTAACTTAAAAATACAAAAGTGTGTCAATTTGGAGTGATACCGTAACTCTTAACCTACTTAATCTCTTGCTCATCAGCTGAATAAGGGGAAGAATAGGGGTGAGTTTAAAGCTCGTGGGTAACAAATTTATAATTGAGAAACAAGCAAAAACCATTTTCAAAACTCATTGCCATTATACATTTTGGAAACCATAGTAATTTCGCATGAAAAATCACCAAACACTTATTTCTCAAAATTCTTAATTTATCAAACAATTCATGAGCAGTTATAAATCATGTATGCATCAAACTTGTTAACACTTCATAACCACATAAGCACATCAGAATGGTTTAGGTGGATCCAAAAATAAAATGTACTACACATTTCCATATAATGGTCCTGTGTAGCTATGAACAGAATGTACCAACGCAATCCCACTTAATGCTCTTGCAAAGTCGTGAACTTATGGGAGTCCGTAAAGGAGCTCAGTGTCACTAGCGGGCAGGCGGGAGAAGCTTTTTGTCAAAGTACACTTGACTTAACTTAAGGAACCACCATAAACCCACATAACATGTATTTCATGACTTGCAAAATATATTGTCCATAAAGGCACTATTTCAAAAACATTATTCTTTTAACATTTTGCCATAAAGACATCTTTCATAAACATAATTGTCTATGAACATGAAATATGTCACATGCATTTCCATCAACCAAATTCATATACCAATATATAACAATTTCTCAAGTCATTCAAAAGCAATAATGCAACAATTATAAAGCAATTGAAAACATTTAATTCTCTTTCCTTTGAAGACATATCATGGCTTATTACTCAATTATAAATATGTAACCCACATTGAATTCCTTGCTTAAACCTTGCTCAACGAGACCTCTCTCCTTCTCCTCTTGCCTTTCTTAATTTCCTTGAACAATAACAAAAATTGCCATTCAATAGGTATACAATTTGAGGACCCATATATATAGCATATTCACTAAGATCAAATCTAAATACTCAAACTCTTCCAGAAGTCCAATCCTTTGCGTCAATTTTTCATGATCATTCAGATCAGGTAAATGAAAAAATTTGATAATACTTTCTGGTCAAAAAATGTTCCTCATTGTCTTAGTTTTCTAATGACACCAAATCATTCAATTTGGTTTAGTACTCTAAAAGTTATGGCCCAATCATTTTTGGGTTATTCCTATACTAACACAATATTCTATGTTCAACTTCCATTCAAAAATTGATATCCTTAAAGACTTAATTAAAACTCCATTTTATCAGAAAAATTGTAGTTCTATGTCTCTAGTTTACACCAAATTAAAAATTATCTCATTTGAATAACTACATAAATTTTATGCCTAAAATTTTAAAGTATGTTCTGTGCTGGAAAGTTGAGTTTGCCGCAGCGAATTTTCGCAAAACCCGAAGTTCACCATGGTGAACTTGTCCATAAACATGCTCCGAGAACATGTTTTGCCATTTTTTTCCAACTTTTTACTTCCCACTTTTCATATATAACTCATATTAACCCTAAACTATCTCTTCTACTTCATTTCAACCAAATACCATTTACAAATACATCATAATCTATCTTTGATCATTAAGCCTAAAAGAGAACATTTGCCTATACCACTTATCAACAACTTTCTACCCATATTCAACATAACTTACCTGTTGAAGCTTCAAATTCTTCAATCTCTTCAAGAATCTCCAAAACCTTATCTTTTCTCTTCTTTTTCTCCTCTTCCACGACACTCTCCTTCTTTCTCTCTTCTCACTCACAATTTCTCTTCTTCTACACTCTTAATAATCATCAAATGTCCCTTTTTCCCTCCAATATAAACCTTATATCTTTTAACCTTAAATGACTTTCCAATTTTTCCCTTGACACATTCTTACAACATTAACACTTAAATTCCATCAATCTATGCAATTAATCCTCCTAACATTGACATGCTAATTAAACTCCAAATAAAATGATTTATATAACAAGACCAAAAAATTTAATCAAATCATGCTTAATAAAATAAAAAAAATTTAGGTCCCAACATTTCTCCCCCTCATAAAAGAATTTTGTCCTCGAAATTATTACCTGAGTCATTGAAGAGGTGTGGATGCTTCTCTTCCATGACTTCCAAAGGCTTCCATGTGGCCTTTTCCACCAAATGGTTTCTCCATAGGACTTTTACTAGTTGAACCGTCTTATTCCTAAGGACCTTTCCTTGGTGTTCAAGATCTCAACTGGAGTCTCCTCATAAGTTAGATCGTTTCTCAACTGAACCTTAATGGTCTGAATAATGTGGGATGGATCCGATCTATATCTCCTCAACATGGAAACATGAAAAATGCCATGTATTTGTGACAATTTTAGGGACAACATCAACCTATAGGCTAGCAGTCTAATCCTCTCAACAATCTCATAAGGACCTACATATCTCGGGCTCAACTTGCCCTTCTTGCCAAACCTCATGACTTCTTCGTAAGGAGATATCTTAAGGAAAAATTTCTCACCCACTTCATACTCCATCTCCTTTCGGTGTGCATCAGTATAGCTCTTCATTCTATCCTGAGCTACTTTAAACCGTTGCTTTACTAAATTTATCTTGTCAACTGTCATCTGCAGTAACTCTGGCCTGATCAGTTTCCTTTCTCTTTCTTCGCCCCAACATATCAAAGTTCTACACCTCCTTCCATACAGTGTTTCATAAGGAGCCATCTGAATGCTCAAATAGTACGAATTATTGTAAACAAATTTGACCAACGGCAAATGTTCATCCCAAACTCCCTTGAAATCCATCACATATGTCCTGAGTATTCTCTCAAGGGTCCAAATGGTCCTCTCAGATGGACCATCTATCTAGGGATGAAAAGCAGTGCTAAAATTCAGCTTGGTTCCTAAAGCTTCTTGTAAGCTTCCCTAGAATCTCGAAGTGAATCGAGGATCCCTATCAAAAATATAGAATCTGGAATCCCATGTAATCTTACTATCTCATTAATGTACTTCTTGGCTAACACATACAGAGAATCAATCTATTTAATTGTCAAAAAATGGGCTAATTTCGTCAAATGATCAACAATAACCCATATGGCATCATGTTTCCTACTGGTCTTGGGCAAACCTATTAAAAAATATATGGTTACTCTTTGTCACTTGCTCTCAGGAATAGACAATGGCCTTAACTTGTCTGAAGGTGCCTGGTGTTCAACCTTGACTTATTGACACACTAGAAACTTATTTGCATATTCTGCTACATTCCTTTTCATGCCTTTCTACTAGAAATGCTCTCTTAAATCTCTATACATCCTGATGTTACTTGGGTGCATAGCATAAGGCACATTGTGTGCCTCATCCAGTATCTCATTCTTCACCTCCTTGACATTCAGGATACAAAGCCTATTTTCGACTGTTATGAGTCCATCATCCCTCACTACCACTTCAGACTTCTTGTTATTCTGAATTTCTTTTCGAAGCTTGTTTAATTCTGCATCCTGTGCCTGTAACTCCCTAACTTTCTCCCTAAGTATTGGTCTTACTCAGAAGTTAGCAATAATGCAAATGGTTCCTCCTGTCTCAAGCTTATCTTAAACATAGCCATTTCTTCCAATGAAGGTAGATAATGTAACACCCCAACTCCCACAAGACCCGATCCTGACATCGATGGTGATATTCGATTCCGTGCCCCGCAAGGGTGGCGTGCTACATCACTCAGTCAAAACTCAGTATAAATTTTTTTTTAAAACATACACATATATTATATATTATGCGGAAAATAATTTACATAAACCATCATCGGAAATTTCAATGACCACGGGGACCCTTTTTATAAATACAATTTCATTCTGTTTGTTGCCATCACAACATGACCTGATCATGATTAATACAAAAATTCAGAAAAATACATTTATATCAGACACTAATGCAGACGCGAACTGATCCCAACCTCTTTTCTCACTCATACGTGGTTGTTATACACCCGTTGCCTAACGGGGTATTCTTCTGGGTCCTGAAAAAAAGAATTACAAATTTTGGGTGAGTTTTGCGAACTTAGTGAGGTAACCATCATCGATGGTTCACTCAATTCATGCAACTCATCAATTCACATAACATATATTTTCATTGTTGCATGTCTGATCACATTTCACAATTTCACTTGAGTACAGACAATTGATGTATTTCATTCGATTAGACATTCATAAACAATTGATTTCATACAACACGTAATCATAATACAATTGTTTCATAATGTACTTTCAGAAATACCACATGATTGGTACTACAGAAGCATAAGGTATTTTGCCTTTCACTCAATCCAAATGATCAAATCAAATGCATATGACACACGTATGTGACACTTTTTTTTCATTTATTGTGGTGTTGTCACCGAGCGACTGTACTGTCCCAATATGGGTGCATTAATCGTTGAGCCTGAGGCTCTGAACTGTCCCAATATGGGCGCATTAATCGTTGAGCCCGAGGCTCTGAATCACTGTGGGGCTCGAGGCCCAAATACAAACGTTGAGCCTGTAGCTCTCGGTGACTGCTCCGGTCACAACTGTTATTAACTGGTCATGCCTTGTATGCATGGAATGCATAAGTCAAAATGAAACCATATCAACATCACAATCATTCCCAATTATAACATTCAACCAATTAGTTCACAATTTTTCACATTAAAATCACACTCATATTTAATCACATTTAAAACACAGAGTTCCCAAATTCTCAGACAACGGCACTTCTATATCATAATCTCCAAATACATCGGACACCTTCGGTCCGGATTCCAGTTATAAACAAACGCACAAGCCTACCATTATTCTCCACAGAGTTATAAGCACAAAATAATAAACAAATAATAATTGAGAAACCATCTAGGTCACTCACAAATAGCTTCCGAGCTAATGCCAGGAAGTCTCGGCAACATCCGTGGAATGACGTTCCAACTGTGCCTCTATAACAATCAAAATATTCACATGTTACCAAATGCACAATTAGAAATATTAAATAATGCACATGTAGCAATTTAGATGTGTACAATGCATGTTCGTGACATTCCCGGTACCATTCCATAATTCA
Organism: Erythroxylum novogranatense; assembly: GCA_029891385.1. Classification (NCBI taxonomy): domain Eukaryota; kingdom Viridiplantae; phylum Streptophyta; class Magnoliopsida; order Malpighiales; family Erythroxylaceae; genus Erythroxylum; species Erythroxylum novogranatense. Next base: position 32,927,334 of record CM057228.1, read on the forward strand.
CATCACAAAATATTTCCCTATGTCTTAGGAACTCATAGACACTAAAATTTCTCAATTTGGACCTCTATAGGTCCGGATATTGCCAAAATTTAATCAATTCTCTCACTTGGATTCAATCCCTAAATTTCAATTAAATCCCACAAGTCCACAATTTCACATGGAGAGGTAGATAATTTTCTTATGAATCCGACGCCTCGAGAACCAGGTCAATCGGAGGTCGGATGACGAAGATATATGCAAAAGAAGCTTTAGGACAAAACAAAAGACAAGAGAGTTTGCACTTATTTCCCCCTCTTCCACCATCTGAATTTCTAACATGCATAACTCTGTACACACTTATCTAAAAATTACAAACAAGATCTCATTGGAAAGGTAATAAGAAATCCTACAGGTTCCTTTAAGGACACTTGAACCAATTTCACCCCTAAGGGTGTCAAAAATTCAATCAAAGTTCCTACCTAACCATAAGGTCCCAAAACATAACAACATTTTTCCAAAGACCATAACTTCTCATTCCTTTTACCAAAAATTCCAAGTTTTATGCCAAAAGAAAGATCCAAACGTGATCTACAAATTTCATGAACAATTTGGAAGCAAATTCAATCTCTAAACAACTCAAATTCTCAATCAAAAGTTCTGCCCATAAATGACCCCCTGAACAGTCACACAATCTTTCAAAAATCATAACTCCTTACCAAAATGTCCAAAAAAATGCATAATTTATATCAATAAAAAGATCAGACAACATAATACAACTCTCATGAAGGACTTGGAAGGTAATTACATTTCTAACTAGGTCAATTTCTTCCATGACGGTGGCTGCCCTGTTAAAGCTTGTTAACTAACAGATGACCTGAATCAGATTCATTCTTGCAAAATCCATAACTCACAATTTGTACATCTAAAAATAGCATATTATGCACCATTTTAAAGCTAAAAAATTCATATACAACTTTCCAGAAGACCATTTGAGCTAATTAACATCACAACAGTCCAGAATTTAGCTTCAATGCATAATCACCACAAACCTTATACTTAACACATTTTCCAAAGACTAAGCATATTAACACCCAAAAGTCAACAGATCAAGACTTTCAACCTAGATATCGAAAAATTTCATACTTAGTGGCGATGCAAAGATAATAAGACCATATTCAAGTTTCATGAAGAGCTTGAAATTTAATAACACCTCTAAGGGTGTCAAAATTGCACTCAAAGATACTGCCTAGTCACACATTTACCATAACAGTGCAACACTTTTCCAAAAATCATAACTTTTCATCCCCTTTGCCAAAAATTCCATACCATATAGCAATAAAAAGCTCAGACAATATACTATAATTCTCAAGAGGGACTTAAAACCAAATTCCAAATCTAACTAGGTCAAATCCTCTCATTAATATGGCTGTCCTGTTAGGGTTTATGAAATCAGTATTTAACCTAAACCATAACAATACTTTACAAATTTATATCTTCCAATCCTTACATCCAAATTTTGCATATAATACCTCATTAGAAAGATACAACAATCCTATACAACTTTCTAGAAGGTCACTTGAGCCAATTTTACCCTTAACAGTTCAAAATTAACACCAGAACACAAAAAAGCACAAAACCTATACACTTAGAGCCACTTGCACACAAAACACGTTTTGGGTTGAATTACCACCTGAACATTAACAAACCATAACTTTAACCTATAACTCAAAAAAATTCATACTTAGTGGAGTTAGAAAGATAACAAGTACATATTCAACTTTCACGAAGACCAAATTAGCAAATTCAATCCAAATCAACCTAAACAAAATCAACAAAATTTCAGGTTATAAGGTTCGGATTACTGTTCATACAACACTTAACAATTCACTTTCCAAGCAAAATTTAAAACCCTTAAAGTCAGAATTGGACAAAACGTCCTTCATATGAAATCTAGCCATACTTCTTAAGTTTAATTTAAACTAAACCTCATCTCAATTGCTTGATTGTACGAAAAGTTATGGCAAAAACAAATGAAACATGTACAACTTCAATTTTCCAGCTTTTAACACCTAAACCAAATCCTATCATTCCAACACCACTTCTATACCACTTTTCATTCAATTCACTCCACATATCACCTATTACTCACTCACATCCTATCCTTGGACATAAGTCCACAAATTTCAGTACACACACACCCCATCATCCATCATGTTCTACACTAATCTTTAAGCACAATTTCACTTCCAATCATCTTAAATATCTCTACTTACATTCATCCAATTCCACCTCATCAATCATCAATCAACCCTCAATTTAACAAACAAAGTACCTACCCAATATATACCAACACAATTCTCATACAATTTGTTGCACAATTATCACAATTAAAGCATTAACAACAAAACAAGATAAAAACACAATCTTACCTAATCAAGCTTCAATTTCTTCCAACCCCCAAATTCTCTTCCCTTCACCATATACACGATCATCATCACTTGCAAAGGGTAGAGGTTTAGGTTGGGATTTTTTTTTTGAACACATGAAGAGAAATATAAGAGCTTTTGTGTGGGCGGAGGTTAACAAGAAGAAGAAGAAGAAGAAGAGGAAGAAGAAGCCATCGAAGAAGAAGGAAGAGAGGAGCTACGTTGGAGGCTTTCACTTTAAAACACCACTTTAAACACCAAACACTTTATAAAAGAGGAAGCTTCGTGAAAGATGAGTCAAGAATGAAGAAAAGTCTATTTAATTAACTAAAAGTGGCATGGTAGGCAAGTGACATGTGTCACTTGCCACATGTCACCCACTCGTATTTTCACTTAATTTCCTTCCAATTTCTAATCCAATTTTTCTCCAAATTCCAATGGCTCAAAGTAATAAATCCTAAAATCATGTATCTAATTTTTCAGTGCCATTGGACAGTCATTTTTAATACCAAAAACCAAATCAGTCTGTCACTTGTCAATTTTTTCGGTCCGAAAAGGTATCCTGAAAATTTTCCAGAAAATTTTCTAAAATTCCACAAAAATGAAAAACACAAAAAAATCCTCTCCAAATTGATTTTCAAGCACTAAATCATAAGTTTCTCACAATAACACATATGCCGGGAAATGTCATGAATGCATGTACAATCATGTGCATATACAAAAATTACAATTTATGCATATATGGAGGCCATATTATGCATGAACATGCCAAGACTAGTTTACACACTCATAATCCGTCCCGAATTATCATTTTACCCTTCCCATCAGTGATGGGATGTTACAGATAAACTGTCTGAACATGGGTTATTAAGGATTTCGTACTCAAAGCATCCGCCACTACATTTGCCTTCCCTGGATGGTACTCAATCAATAAATCGTAATCCTTGAGCAACTCAATCCACCTTCTCTATCTTAAATTCAGCTCTTTCTGGCTCAGTAAGTACTTGAGACTTTTAAGGTTAGTAAAGATCCTCATCTGAACCCCATACAGATAATGCCTCCAAATTTTCAAGGTAAAGATTACTGCTGCTAATTCCAGATCATGAGTCTGGTAATTCAACTCATAAGGCTTTAGTTGCCATGAAGCATAAGCTATCACCCTGTCTCCCTACATCAATATACAACCTAAACCCTTTCTCGAAACATCACTGTAAACCGTATAACCCTCCTCTCCTATGGGCAAAGTCAGAATTGGAGCACTTGTCAATCTGTGCTTAAGTTCCTCAAAGTTTTTCTGGCATTCAATACTCTAGATAAACCTCTAATTCTTTCTCAATAATTTGGTCAGTGGAGCAGCTATCATAGAGAATCCTTCCACAAACCTCCTACAATAACTTGCCAGACCCAGAAAGCTCCTCACTTCTATCACTGTCTTTGCTGCATGCCAATTCACCACTGCTTCAAACTTCCTTAGATCAACATGTACCCCATTGATCAGCACTTCGTGCCGATCTAAAGATCAATCCCTTAGAAACCAAATCAAAAATAATTTAATTCCAAGGATTGCAGTACAGGATGCAACCTCGGGTCGTCTCACTTAATCAGAACCTAATGAAATGGACCTAAACTAGCCTATATGTCATAAAACGCAAGTGAAATCAACAAGGAAAGGGGGTTTTTGACTTTTGAGCGTGTAAAAAGTTTTTTTTTGGTTTTTGAAAATAGAAAATGAAAAGATTAAGACAAGTGATAAATCCTCTTGAAAATGAGCTTTGGCTATCACAGTTCAAAACTAATTTGATGGGATTAGCAAACACTAAGTTTGAAATGACAAACCTTAAAGGACTCTCTTTAAGTCCAGGATCTTGATTAATGAACTCCATTTCTCAAGATCCCATTAAGTGCTCTTAAGCCTTAGAACCTTAAAGGACTCTTTAAGTCCAAGGTTTTAATCAATGAACTCCATTTCTTAAAACCTTGTTAAGCGCATCTTAGTGTGTGCGGTGGAATTGCCAATGCAATGGGTCAAATGAAATCTAACATCAACTCAATATCAAACACAATTAGGCAGATAAAAGAGAATCAACAAGATCACAAATGAACATAGCAAACACTCAGTTTGAAATGATAAACCTTAAAGGACTCTCTTTAAGTCTAGGATCTTGATTAATGAACTTCATTTCTGAAGATCTCATTAAGTGCTCTTAAACCTTAGAACCTTAAAGGACTCTTTAATTTCAAGGTTTTAATTAATGAACTCCATTTCTTAAAACCTTGTTAAACGCATCTTAATGCGTGCGGTGGAATTGCCAATGCAATGGGTCAAATGAAATCTAACATCAACTCAATATCAAACACAACTAGGCAGATAAAAGAGAATCAACAAGATCACAAGTGGACATATATGAGACTTCATATATTTAAGCTCAAAGTTCTATATAAACAAATTCATAACACATTACATTATTCAACACTTGATTAAACTCTAATCAAGCAAATCTAACTACAAAGCAATAAACCCTAACTCAGAAGTTCATAACAATGTAGTTAAATGTGACAATGTAAACTACTAATCCAAACAACACATTAAATGTCCAACATTTGATTAGACTATAATCAAGTAGCTTCACTACAAGTTAATAATCCTAGACTTAGGCATTCATAAACCGAAGCTAAACTATAGATTAAGTTGCTTCCCTTTGAAGCTCGGTAAACTCCAGCATCTTCAGGAGAAAATAAATACCTAACCACGCATTACAACCGGAAACTTCACAACTTGTGATGTATCCAAGCTCCTCATGGTGGAGTCGACAGTGAAAATGAAAAGGAAAACTGTTGGACCCCGATTTTTGAGTGAAAATAAGAAATATTCAAAAGTGGATGAGTTGATTAAAATTAAGTTGAAAAATCAAGAAATAAAGAGAGAAAGTGTGAAAATATGAAAAATTGTAAAAAGTTTGACTTTTTGGCCTTTGAGGGTTGACTTTTGATTTAGGCAAAATTTAACAAAATAGTCTACATGAAACTTGTAGATTATGTTAAGAGCTTTCTATCGCCATAAAGTTTGCAAGTTTTCGATATCGAGAGTGAAAGTTATGAACAGTCAAAGTTTATGTGTGTTATAAGTTGACTTATATTAGGACTGGAGCTTTGACTGGAAAATTTACCTAGTTAGAGGTAAATTGAGCCTTGAAGTTCGTCATGAAAGTTGAAGGATTTGATTTGATCTTTATTTTGACATCAAGTATGCAATTTTTCGATCAAGGAATAATAAGTTATGATTTTTATAAATTTATGTTATGGTTTTAGCATGAATATTAGAGGACAGAATCTTTGACCAAAAAATGGACTCCCTTAGGAGTCAAATTGATTTTTATGTCCTTCATAAAAGTTGTAGAGGACTTTCCAAGCTTTTCATCGATATAAAATATGACATGATTGGATTTTGGAGTTGAAAGATATGAATTTTCAAAGTTGGCATTTGTTTAGGGATATATTAAATTGGGGCAGTACCTTTGACTGAATTTTTGACCCCTTTAGAGACAAAATTGATTTTTGAGTTCTACATGTAAGTTGTAGAGCTTCCTTCAAGCTTTCCATAGAGACTAACTTTATCAAATTTGGAATTCGGAATCAAGAGCTATGATTTTTTAAAAAAATTCAGATATATATATATATAATCAAATATATTTATAATCTGAAAAAAAAGGTGTTTCGTAAGCCCTCTCGCTAGGGCGACGAATTGCCCTATTGAGGAGGGCTTTGTATAAAAATTTTAATTAATTTTTTGTTGCATTATTGAATTGATTGAATTGTATGTATTATGTGAATGTATAATGCAACAAACATAGCAATTATCAAAACATTCATATATAATGATGCAAATTTGTTCAAAACACATTCGGAAATCATAAGTCTACTATTAACCAACATTTTTCAAACATTTATAAAAACGATAATTTATCAAAAATCCAAGTTTTGCTTTCTTTAATTTTTCAAAATTGTTTTCTTTAATTTTTCAAACATTGCATATTGCTTACAAATCAAAATATAAATATGCTACCCACCTCAAATTAATGTCAGAAACTTGTTCCAAGCTCCAATTTGGTCATTTCTCCTTTCTTCCTTCCAATTTAACATTCCCTAAAACAATTTCATCAAAATTCAACCTCATAAATAACTTAATCCTTAAAATTTATGTGATAATTCATCAATTCATACTAATTCCAAGATATTTAAATCACCAATTTCTAAAATCCCCAAAATTCCAAATTTGACCTAAACCGATTCACTCAAATTCAATATCATATTTAACTTAATTTCTCAAATTGAGCTTAGAAAACATTAATTCCTCACATACTCAAGCTATCTAAATCTCTAATTTTTAAAGACACCAATTTTCAAAATTGGCCTAAACCAATTTACACAAATTTAATATCATAAATCCCATAATCTTCAAAATTGATATCATTTTTCACAAACCCATACTAGTATTTATGATTCTACACCAATAATTCACAAAATCCTCCAACACAAAATTAAGCCTAAACCTTAAATAAGTTCCATCCAAAATTAAACATAACCTAACGCATATACATCACAATTAGCTTCATAAATCACATACCCAAGTTATTTTCCATATTTCTAAACCAAAAATTCAAGAAAAATCAAAATATAAACATTTTCTCTTACCTCTCTCTCTTTCAATTTTCGGATTTATAGGGCCTTAGAGGGAGCTTCCACCTTCTTTCATCCTTCTTCCTTGAAATCTACTCAAAAACAAGCTTTAAATCTCCAAAAATCAAAATCCCAAGCTTTCTCTTCTTCTCCATCGCCCATCACCAAACTCTCTCCTTTTCTCTCTTCTTATTCTTCTTTCCTTTTGTTCTCATTTTCCAGCCAATTTCGTGGCTTTATATTTCTTAAAACGACATCTCCTCATGTGTTTTAAAGCCATGTCATTAATGAAGGTCAAATGACCATCTTGCCCCTCCATTCAAAGCTTAAAGTCATGCTTACTTGTGGGTTTGATTCGCACTATCAATTTGAAGGAAATTGTCAAAACTTCCTTCTAGAGAAATGTTCTTCTATGTCTTAATTTCATAATGCCACAAGAATCATCCAATTCGGAGCACTACATCAAAAGTTATTCGCAAAACATTTTGGGTTGTTCATATTCAAACACATTTTCCAGCACGTTATTTCCATCCAGAAATTTACATTCTTAATCCCAAAATTGACATTCGATGTCTTCATAACAATTGTAGCTCTATTTCTCTAATTTAATTCAAATTAAGAATCGCCTCATTTCGATTACCAGAGAAAAAGTTATGCCCAATATACTTTCAGATGTTCCTAACCCAAAAACTGCACACTAATCCGGACTTCATTTCATAATTTAAAAATCTTAGGGGCAAAATTGAAATTTCCTTTCTTCATGTGACTTGTAGCCCCTTGTCTTAACTTTATTTCGCCTCAAGAATCACTTCAATCGGATCTCTACAGATCCCGAATTTCTCAAAATACTGAACTATGTTAGGAAAATTTTCCGACTCACTTTGATTAATTTAATCAACCTTAATTTAATCTCAAAAATTCACAAATTTCCCGTAAAAATGAAATTCACTGTCTTAGGAATCCAATGCTTTGAAAATCGAGTCAATCGGATGTCGGACGGAAAAGATATGAGCGAAAGATTGAAGAGGGGTCATATTTCCTAAAATCTGGAAATAAAAATTAAATAATCCAAAAATAATAATTAAATAATTAAAAAAAATAAAAATTAATAATATTTTTTATACAAAGCCCTCCTCACTAGGGCGATTCGTCGCTTTAGCGAGAGGGCTTACGAAACACCTTTTTTTCAGATTATAAATATATTTGATTATATATATATATATATATATATCTGAATTTTTTCAAAAATTATAGCTCTTGATTTCGAATTCCAAATTTGATAAAGTTAGTCTCTATGGAAAGCTTGAAGGAAGCTCTACAACTTACATGTAGAACTCAAAAATCAATTTTGTCTCTAAAGGGGTCAAAAATTCAGTCAAAGGTACTGCCCCAATTTAATATATCCCTAAACAAATGCCAACTTTGAAAATTCATATCTTTCAACTCCAAAATCCAATCATGTCATATTTTATATCGATGCAGAGCTTGGAAAGTCCTCTACAACTTTTATGAAGGATATAAAAATCAATTTGACTCCTAAGGGAGTCCATTTTCTGGTCAAAGATTCTATCCTCTAATATTCATGCTAAAACCATAACATAAGTTTGTAAAAATCATAACTTATTATTCCTTGATCGAAAAATTGCATACTTTATGTCAAAATAAAGATAAAATCAAATCCTTCAACTTTCATGAAGAACTTCAAGGCTCAATTTACCTCTAACTAGGTAAATTTTCCAGTCAAAACTCCAGTCCTAATATAAGTCAACTTATAACACACCTAAACTTTGACTGTTCATGACTTTCACTCCCGATATCGAAAACTTGCAAACTTTATGGCGATAGAAAGCTCTTAACATAATATACAAATTTCATGTAGACCATTTTCTCAAATTTTGCCTAAATCAAAAGTCAACCCTCAAAGGCCAAAAATTTAAACTTTTTACAATTTTTCATATTTTCACACTTTCTCTCTTTATTTCTTGATTTTTCAACTTAATTTCAATCAACTCATCCACTTTTGAATATTTCTTATTTTCACTCAAAAATCGGGGTCCAACATTTCTCTCCCTCTTAAAAGAATTTCGTCCTCGAAATTCATACTTGATTAACTCCAAGTAACTCATTCTTGCATATAATTTCTTTCCAAACAAAGATAATCAAGCACTTTCTTACTAATTTCTTTCCAAACCTCATAATCAATCACTTTTTCTTTTCTAATTTCCTCATCATACATACTCTCAATCTATTCACAACACTTCACTTCTTGTACCTCATACCACTCATATCATATCAACTTACTATATCTATAACTCATTATTTCTTCAGATATGGACACAAGTCAATGGTCCATTTCTTAAGGAACCCTAATATGGTTCAATCATCATTTAATCTTTATCATCATGTCATCTTTCAAATAGTCATACTTTCATCTCACATAAGTATAGGCTATATCAATTTCTCCCAATTCATTATGCAATTCACATCTCAAGTTCCACAAACACATGTTTCTAATCAATCATATTCTTAACACATTTTCCAGCACGTTATTTCCATCCAGAAATTTATCTAAATCTCCAATTTTTAAAAACCCCAATTTTCAAAATTGGCCTAAACCAATTTACACAAATTCAATATCATAAATCCCATAATCTTCAAAATTGATATCATTTTTCACAAACCCATACTAGTATTTATGATTCTACACCAATAATTCACAAAATCCTCCAACACATAATTAAGCCTAAACCTTAAATAAGTTCCATCCAAAATTAAACATAACCTAACGCATATACATCACAATTAGCTTCATAAATCACATACCCAAGTTATTTTCCATATTTCTAAACCAAAAATTCAAGAAAATTCAAAACTTAAACATTTTCTCTTACCTCTCTCTCTTTCAATTTTTGGATTTATAGGGCCTTAGAGGGAGTTTCCACCTTCTTTCAACCTTCTTCCTTGAAATCTACTCAAAACCAAGCTTTAAACCTCCAAATATCAAAATCCCAAGCTTTCTCTTCTTCTCCATCGCCCATCACCAAACTCTCTCCTTTTCTCTCTTTTTATTCTTCTTTCCTTTTGTTCTCATTTTCCAACCAACTTCGTGGCTTTATATTGCTTAAAACCACATCTCCTCATGTGTTCTAAAGCCATGTCATTAATGAAGGTCAAATGACCATCTTGCCCCTCCATTCAAAGCTTAAAGTCATGCTTACTTGCGGGTTTGATTCGCACTATCAATTTGAAGGAAATTGTCAAAACTTCCTTCTAGAGAAATGTTCCTCTATGTCTTAATTTCATAATGCCACAAGAATCATCCAATTCGGAGCACTACATCAAAAGTACAAAACATTTCTGGTTGTTCATATTCTAACACATTTTTCAGCACATTATTTCCATCCAGAAATTTACATTCTTAATCCCAAAATTGACATTAGATGTCTTCATAACAATTGTAGCTCTATTTCTTTAATTCAAATCAAGAATCGCCTCATTTTGATTACCAGAGAAAAAGTTATGCCCAATATACTTTCAAATGTTCCTAACCCAAAAACTGCACACTAATCTGGATTTCATTTCATAATTTAAAAATTTTAGGGGCAAAATTGAAATATCCTTTCTTCATGTGACTTGTAGCCCTTTGTCTTAAATTTATTTCTCCTCAAGAATCACTTCAATCGGATCTCTACAGATCCCGAATTTCTCAAAATACTGAACTATGTTCGAAAAATTTTCCGACTCACTTTGATTAATTTAATCAACCTTAATTTAATCTCAAAAATTTACAAATTTCCCTTAAAAATGAAATTCACTGTCTTAGGAATCCAACGCTTCGAAAACCGAGTCAATCGGATGTCGGACGAAAAATATATGAGCGAAAGATTGAAGAGGGGTCATATTTCCTAAAATCTGGAAATAAAAATTAAATAATCCAAAATAATAATTAAATAATTAAAAATTAATTAAAAAAATTAATAAAAAAATTTATACGAAGCCCTCCTCACTAGGGCGATTCGTCGCCCTAGTGAGAGGGCTTACGAAACACCTTTTTTTCAGATTATAAATATATTTGATTATATATATATATATATATCCTAAAATCATAGCTCTTGATTCCAAATTCCAAATTTGATAAAGTTAGTCTCTATGGAAAGCTTGAAGGAAGCTCTACAACTTCCATGTAGAACTCAAAAATCAATTTTGTCTCGAAAGGGGTCAAAAATTCAGTCAAAGGTACTATCCCAATTTAATATATCCCTAAACAAATGCCAACTTTGAAAATTCATATCTTTCAACTCCAAAATCTAATCATGTCATATTTTATATCGATGCAAAGCTTGGAAAGTCCTCTACAACTTTTATGAACGACATAAAAATCAATTTGACTCTTAAGGGAGTCCATTTTCTGGTCAAAGATTCTGTCCTCTAATATTCATGCTAAAACTATAACATAAATTTGTAAAAATCATAACTTATTATTCCTTGATCGAAAAATGGCATACTTTATGTAAAAATAAAGATCAAATCAAATCCTTCAACTTTCATGAAGAACTTCAAGGCTCAATTTACCTCTAACTAGGTAAATTTTCCAGTCAAAGCTCCAGTCCTAATATAAGTCAACTTATAACACACCTAAACTTTGACTGTTCATAACTTTCACTCCCGATATCGAAAACTTGCAAACTTTATGGCGATAGAAAGCTCTTAACATAATCTAAAAGTTTCATGTAGACCATTTTCTCAAATTTTGCCTAAATCAAAAGTCAACCCTTAAAGGCCAAAAAGTCAAACTTTTTACAATTTTTCATATTTTCACACTTTCTCTCTTTATTTCTTGATTTTTTAACTTAATTTCAATCAACTCATCTACTTTTGAATATTTCTTATTTTCACTCAAAAATTGGGGTCCAACAAAAACCTATGCAAAGATTCTACCTAAGGAACCCCGAAGGGAACCCTGGGTGGTGAGGCCGTGAATTCTTTTATTCTCTCTTCGCTCGTCTATCTCTTCTCTCCCTGAATGTTCGATCCCCCCTTAACCTAATTTGGCAAGGTTTTTATAGGATGGGTCGCGAGTCGGGTCAAAATAGTGAGAGGATTTTCTAAATTAAGTCCGGATACCCGACCGTTCGCCTCGATGAGGAAGGAGCTGCGATGCGATGTGGCAGATAATTAGCTTTCGTCTCAACGTGCCTTCTTCTCGTTGCGTCGCGAAGTGCGGTGAGGACCTCACGCCTTGTTGACTCTTCTAATCTTTTGACTCTTTTTTTCCTACAATATAAAATAACAATTTGCAGTATCAATTGTCCTTAGAAAAATTATAATGCAATTAATGTCAATGTGCAACAATTTTACTAACAAATTGCATAAAATGTAAGATCACCATAAAGAAATAATTTAAGCACAAAATCACTAAGTAAGAGTCAAAAAGTATGTTAAAAACCATGAAAGTGCTACCAATTTATATGATAAACTTGGGCTCAATCAAATTCCCCCACACTTAGATCTTTGTACTCCTGGACAAAGTTTATAAGAGTCAAAAAGATACAAGTGTAAAAGAAAAATCCACCCATGCTCAAAACAATAATGGGAAATTGGCACAATTCACTTTCTCATAAATCAATCAAAGTGGACTGCAAGAGTGCTAAGAAAACAAACACTAAAAGAATTTTAATCCAAGAGATTGGACAAAAGAGATGTCACTCAAGATAAAGTGTTTGCTCTCACCTCACTTGTGTTTAGGGATATTTTCACTCTCAATCTACTTAATCCATATTCTACCATAAGCTTGTAACAGTTCCATTTCTCCACTTCAAAAACTATAATTTCGAAGATCAAGAGGACTTTTGAAGGTTGTAATGTACGGAGGGCTAGATGGATGGATGGAATGACAGAAAGAAAAAGTATGAACACATGCACTACAATTATGAAATAGATGTCAACAATTGAACTAATAATGACATATTTTTGTTTTGTTTTTGCTTTTATATATCTATATATCATTTTACATCTACAAATGTATATAATTTGAAACTGCTTGAATTTTTTTTTGTTTTTTTCACTTCTTTTTTGAACACTTTTTTTTTAGATATGCAAATTAAACTACTGACATCATATAAGGATGCACGCAAGTGCTCATAAATAATAATGGGTCAAGGGGCTAGCAAGTGATAAGTGCTTGTGGGACTGTATTTGGGAAAAGGGTTGAAGAAAGAACGCCTCTATCACATCAACAAAATTCTAGTCCATAAAACTTTGAGTAAGAATTGGAACAAGTTCTAGAGAGATGTGAAATAAGTAGATATACACAAAGATTGAAAGAAAAAATTAGGCTCAAATATCCTTCCAACAAGGGTAATATCTCAATGAACAATCTCAAGTCTCAAAAACTTAAAGTGCTACTTTTTAGCATGCCTCCATTCACTTTGTGTTGAAAACATAGAAAGTAAAATTAGCCAATACCGACTATCGTTAAAAGAATGGGAGGTATTTTCATAAACTCAAGTATCACTTTGAAACTTATAAAATCTTTGAAAAAAACAAAAGGTACAAGAGCCTAGTGTGGAAAAAGTTTGAATTGAGAAAAAGATTTAACAAAAGTCATTTCTGTAAAGGGGTGACATCGCGGCGAGATAATTGTGTGTCGCGACGTGCGTTCTAAAATGACCAGCATCGTCATGGCGAGAGACCTATTGCCGTGATGAAGAATAGCAGAATGACAAAAAAATTTTACCAAGTTTTAAAATGTGTAACATGATGCAAGGTCGGCTAACACAAACATAAGAAGTGTCACATAGGCATGCAACAAGAGAAATAAAAATGTGAACAACTCCCCTACACTTAAGCAACACATTGTCCTCAATGTTAAACAAGCAAAGAATAAACATAAGGGAAGAAAGCACAAATGGGAAATTCAACATAACAGAAGGAAGGTAGGAGACAATACTAAAAGGGGAAATTATAGAATTGAAAGGTTACTGATTAAACTAAAAGCTAAACTATGTTCCTACTGGGCTGTTTCTCCCTGACACTTACTTAATAAACTAATGCACCAATATATGTCACGAGCAATCACAAGGCATAAGTAAGTAAACAAGTGAAGGAAAGAAACAACCTGAGAGTTATGGAGGTATTTTATTCTCCCGGTTAACCTTCGACAAATGGCCATGGTGTGGAGAAATAACTTCATCCATTCCCATGTCCATGTCAGCCTCCACTATGTCAGATTCACCTGAAATGATTGTCGCAGAAAAAATAAGAGTTAGCCTCAGCGAACTTCCACGGAAGGTGTAATATGTAAAATGTTAACTATCAAAGATAAAGGAAAACTATCAATGAGTATGAAACAAAATTATCTAGAATGCAATCTAGAAGAAAAGACTCCTAACTTCACTTAGCAACAAAATGACAAAAACAAACCTAAAGAACCAATTCTTGGTTCCACGGTAACGGCACCATTTTGATCGACACGTCGTATTGATCTAAAGATCAATCCCTTGGAAACCGAATCAAAAATAATTTAATTCCAAGGATTGCAGTACAGGATGCAACCTCGGGTCGTCTCACTTAATCGGAACCTAATGAAATGGACCTAAGCTAGCCTATATGTCATAAAACGCAAGTGAAATCAACAAGGAAAGGGGGGTTTTGATTTTTGAAAATATTCATGAGCTAAAAAGTATTGTAAAAAGCATGTAAAAAGTATTTTTTATTTTTGAAAATAGAAAATGAAAAGATTAAGACAAGTGATAAATCCTCTTGAAAATGAGCTTTGGCTATCACAGTTCAAAACTAATTTGATGGGATTAGCAAACCTAAGTTTGAAATGACAAACCTTAAAAGACTCTCTTTAAGTCCAGGATCTTGATTAATGAACTCCATTTCTCAAGATCCCATTAAGTGCTCTTAAGCCTTAGAACCTTAAAGGAGTCTTTAAATCCAAGGTTTTAATCAATGAACTTCATTTCTTAAAACCTTATTAAGCGCATCTTAGTGTGTGCGGTGGAATTGTCAATGCAATGGGTCAAATGAAATCTAACATCAACTCAATATCAAACATAACTAGGCAGATAAAAGAGAATCAACAAGATCACAAATGAACATAGCAAACACTCAGTTTGAAATGATAAACCTTAAAGGACTCTTTTTAAGTCCAGGATCTTGATTAATAAACTCCATTTCTCAAGATCCCATTAAGTGCTCTTAAGCCTTAGAACCTTAAAGGACTCTTTAAGTGCAAGGTTTTAATCAATGAACTCCATTTCTTAAAACCTTGTTAAGCGCATCTTAGTGCATGCAGTAGAATTGTCAATGCAATGGGTCAAATGAAATCTAGCATCAACTCAATATCAAACACAACTAGGCAGATAAAAGAGAATCAACAAGATCACAAGTGGACATTTATGACACTTCATATATTTAAGCTCAAAGTTCTACATAAACAAATCCATAACACATTACATTCTTCAACACATGATTAAACTCTAATCAAGCAAATCTAACTACAAAGCAATAAACCCTAACTCAGAAGTTCATAACAATGTAGTTAAATGTGACAATGTAAACTACTAATCCAAACAACACATTAAATATCCAACATTTGATTAGAATATAATCAAGTAGCTTCACTACAAGTTACAAATCCTAGACTTAGGCATTCATAAACCATAGCTAAACTACAGATTAATCTGCTTCCCTTTGAAGCTCGGTAAACTCCAGCCGTCACTACATCTTCAGGAGAAAATAAATGCCTAACCATGCATTACAACCGGAAACTTCACAACTCGTGATGAATCCAAGCTACTCATGGTGGAGTCGGCGATGGAAATGAAAAGGAAAACCTATGCAAAGATTCTACCTAAGGAACCCCGAAGGGAACCCTGGGTGGTGAGGCCGTGAATTCTTTTGTTCTCTCTTCGCTCATCTGTCTCTTCTCTCCCTGAATGTTCAATCTCCCCTTAACCTAATTTGGCAAGGTTTTTATAAGATGGGTCGCGGGTCGGTTTGAAATAGTGAGAGGATTTTCTAAATTAAGTCCGGATACCCGACCGTTTGCCGTGATGAGGAAGGAGCTGCGATGCGACGTGTACTTCTTGGATCGCTCACTGCGGCGAAACAATTAATAGATGCCGCGATGCGTTGTTGCCTGATGATGCGCCGCGGCGAGATACTGATCTTTTGACTCTTTTTTTCCTACAATATAAAATAACAATTTGCAGTATCAATTGTCCTTAGAAAAATTATAATGCAATTAATGTCAATGTGCAACAATTTTACTAACAAATTGCGTAAAATGTAAGATCACCATAAAGAACTAATTTAAGCACAAAATCACTAAGTAAGAGTCAAAAAGTATGTTAAAAACTATGAAAGTGCTACCAATTTATATGATAAACTTGGGCTCAATCACCCATCTTTTGAAATCACATGTCCAAGGAATATCACCTCATGAAGCCAAAATTCAGATTTGCTAAACTTGGCATAAAGCTCCTTCTGCCTCAGTGTCTGCAATATTATTCTAAGATGTTCCTTATGTTCTTCTTCACTCTAGGAATACACCAGAATGTCATCGATAAATACTATGACAAACTGATCCAAATACTCCTTGAAGGCCCTATTCACCAGATCCATAAAAGTAGCTGGAGTATTTTTCAATCCGAAAGGCATGACTAAAAACTTATAATGTCCATACCGTATCCTGAAGGCTATCTTGTTTACATCAGACTCCCTGATTCTAAACTGATGATATCCTAACTTGAGATCAATCTTTGAAAATACCTTTGCTCCTTGCAACTGGTCAAACAGATCATCGATTCGTGGTAGAGGATACTTGCTTTTAACAGTCGCTTTGTTGAGTCTCTAATAATCAGTACACATACGCTATGTTCTATCCTTCTTCTTAACAAACAGAACAGGTGCTCCCCTTGGCGATGAACTCAGCCTTATATACCCCTTCTCTAACAGTTCTATCAACTGTTCCTTAAGCTCCCTCAACTCAGCTGGAGCCATTCTATAAGGTGATATCAAAATAGGCACGGTATCGGGAATCAAGTCAATTACAAACTCAAATTTTCTCACCGATGGCAAACTAGGTAAATCCTCTGGGAACACATCAGGACATTCCCTTACAATCAGAAAATCCTCTAACCTCCCTTGATTCACATTAGCATCCACAACATGCATCAAGAAGGCTTCATATCCCTTTTCCATCATCTTGTCAGCTAGCAAGGTCGAAATAATTCTTGGTGATGGTTTTTTCCTGTGCCCCTTGAAAATTACCTTCTCACCGTTGCCCAGATCAAATTTCACCTCATTAAGGCTACAATCCAACTTCGCATGATATTTTGCCATAACATTCATTCCAAGTATAACATCTATGCCTTTTAGGTCTAGAGGTAGTAAGTCCACTACCAGTCTAACACCATTAATGAAGAGTTCACAACCCCTATACACTTGACTGATTATCACATTCCTTCCTAAAGGTGTACTAACAAGCAAAGAACTATTTAAAGGCATTGAATTCACACCATGTAAAATCATACTTGTAGAAACAAAAGAATACGTGGAGTCAAAATCAATCAAGACATATACTTCAAAATTAAGTAACTGAGCCATACTTGTGACAACTTCAGGTGCGGCTGTAGTTTCCTCCCTTGTCATGGCAAACACCATTGCCTGTGCTGGACTCTTTGGCCTTATTGGAGGAATAACCTTCCTTACAGCTCCAGAACTACCCACTTTAGTGGCTGATCAGGTTCTCACTGTTTCAACTCTCCTTGGGGCTTGTAACTACGACCCCTCCTGCCTTGTTACTTGGGACAATTCCTGATCATATGTCCCTTCTCTCCACATTGAAAGCATGCTCTCAGTAACTTGAAGCACTCTTCCCTGTGCAACTTCCCACAATGCTCACATTGGGGTTTCATGCTCCTACTCCTCTCCACCCTGCTATTGCCTCCTACTGTTGAGGCTTGCACTGACACTGCCCTTGCTTGTTTGTTCTTAGCAGAGGCACTACTCCCCGCCTCACTTTATGTGTGGGAGCTTTTCACACCCCTCTCAAGTACTGGAACACTCACCCCCTTACTGGAAAACTACTCCCGTTTCTTCCTCTTTCTACTGACTTCATATTTGATATTCTCTAGTTTCTCAACCTGGAGTGCGGCATCTACCAATTGTTGGTGGTCATAGAAATTATGGATCAAGACTTTCTCCTTGATCCCCAAATGAATACCTCCCTAAAACTTACGACATTTATCTTCCTCGTTCGCCACGATGTTGGCTGCATATCGGGAAAGCTGAGTGAACTTCAGCTCATACTCACTCATACTCATGTCCCTCTATGTGAGATTTGAAAACTCCCTATCCTTCTCTTGTACATAAACCCTGGAGAGGTACTTCTTCCTGAACACTTCCACAAAATCTCTCCATGACAACACTGGAAGCATAACCTGACTGTGGAGCACCGATTCCTTCCAATGAAGTGCATCCCCCTGTAGCAAGCTCACTGCATAATCTAACCTCTCCTCATCCGAGCACTTCATCTGAATCAGAACCCTCGCGGTCCTCTTTAATCAGGCTTTAACCTCTTCCAAATTCATAGTTTCGTTAAAATCTATTGCTCCATACTTGCAGAGCTTGTCATACTGTCCACTCCTATCTACTGGAGCTTACATCGAAACTTGTGACCCTTGGCCTATAGCATATGAAAAAGCCTGAGCAAAGGCTTGAAAGAATCACGGATCCATAGGGTTTTCTTGAGGCATCAGAGGAGGCGGTGGAGCACCTCATGCTGCACACTAGGTGCCTCAGAGTCAAGAGCAGAATGTGTCCCAGCATCTTGTGGGACGTAGGATTCATCCGTGCTCCCTTGGCAAGAATGAGATCGAGTCATAGCTCCTCTAGTTCTCTTTCGAGGCGGCATATTCACTTCTTCTATTTAAAACCATTGAAAACCTTTAGTTTATGCAAAACAGTTTTCAAAGTATGCAAAACAGTTAAAATTGTATAAAACAATTTCAAATTATGTGAAACAATTTAAAACAATGCAAGTTATTCATTTTAAAAAAATAATGCATGTTCATTTCATGTCTTAACCTACCCAATTCATGCCTAAACCTGGTCCTACACCTGGACCTAAACCTAGTCGCTCTGATACTATAACATGTTAGACCCTATTTTCGGAGCCTAACATTGGATATGGGATCATAAAGCTTGAGCGCGGAGGAAGGCTTAGAATTTGGAAATTTAAAAGAAAAATCATTCAGAAGAAAAGGCGGGCTTCATCGCGACGAACATATGCGAGAAAACTTCAATGACCTTTTGAGTCAATTTCACCACGACGACAAGTATAACTTCGTCGTGGCGAAGTCGCCATGAGAAAAGTAGAATTTCTTTTGGGAGAATTATGTCGTGGCAAACTCTTAGCTTCGCCCAATGAAAACCACTGTAGTAGAAGCCATAACCCAAAACTACTTATGTTACTAAAAGCCAACTTAAAAACCTTCAACCACATTCATCAATTCAACCCAAAAACAAAATGGATGAAAACCTAACCCCAGACAAGTTCTCAAAATCTTAATCTCATTTCTATAATCGGATACTTTGCGAAAACAAGAAAAATCATAGACAAATCTAAACACATATTTCATTAATATCAAAAGTAAGAGTTTTACAAAGCTTTAATGGCATTTCAAGCCACAAATACACCACTTGTTTCATAATCCAAAAATACAAAAATATACTTGAAATGTAGCTAAAGCCTCAAATTCCTAAAAATATAACTTTAAAATACAAAAGTATGCCAATTCGAAGTGATGTCGTAACTCTTGACCTACTCGATCTCTTGCTCATCACCTGAATAAGGAAGAATGGGGGTGAGCTTAAAGCTCATGGGTAACAGATTTATAATCGAGAAAGAAGCAAAAACCATTTTTAAAACTCATTGTCATTATAGATTTTAGAAAACATAGTAATTTCGCATGAAAAATCACCAAACACTTATTTCTCAATATTCTTAATTTATCAAACAATTCATGAGCAATTATAAATCATGTATGCATCAAACTTGTTAACACTTCATAAGCACATCAGAATGGTTTGGGTGGATCCAAAAATAAAACATACTACGCATTTTCACATAAGGTTCCTGTGTATCCGTGAATAGAACGTACTAACCCAATCCCACTTAATGGTCTTGCATAGCCGTGAACTTATGGGAGTCCGTAAAGGAGCTCCATGCCATTAGCGGGCAGGCGGGAGAAGTCTTTTATCAAAGTGTACTTGACTTAACTTAAGGGACCACCACAAACTCACATAACATGTATTTCATGACTTGCAAAACATATTGCCTATAAAGGCACTTTTTCAAAAACATGATTCTTTTAACATTTTGCCGCAAAGGCATCTTTCAGAAACACAATTTCATATGAACATGAAATATGTCACATGCATTTCCATCAACCAAATTCACATACCAACATATAACAATTTTTCAAGTCGTTCAAAAGCAATAATGCAACAATTATAAAGCAATTGAAAGCATTTAATTCTCTTTCCTTTAAAGACATATCATGGATTATTACTTAATTATAAATATGTAACCCACCTTGAATTCTTTGCTTAAACCTTGCTCAACGAGACCTCTCTCCTTGCTTCTCTTGCCTTCCTTGATTTATTTGAACAATAACAAAATTCCTATTCAATAGGAATTCAATTTGAGGACCCATATATATAGCATATCCACTAAGATCAAATCTAAATACTCAAACTCTTCCAAAATTCTAATCCTTTGGGTCAATTTTTCATGATCATTTAGATCAAATAAATGACAAAATTTGATAATACTTTTTTCTAGAAAAATGTTCCTCATTGTCTTAATTTTCTAATGACACCAAAATCATTCAATTTGGTTCAGTACTCTAAAAATTGTGCCCCGATCATTTTTGGGTTGTTCTTATAGTAACACACCATTTTATGTTCAAATGCCATTCAAATATTGAGATCCTTAAAGACTTAATTAAAACTCCATTTCATCAGACAAATTGTATCTCTATGTCACTAGTTTAAACCAAATCAAAAATCATCCCATTTGGATAACTACACAAAAAATTATGCCTAAAATACGAAAGCATGTTCTGTGTTGAAAAGTAGAGTTCGCCACGAAGAAACCCAGAAGTTCGTTGCGGCGAACTTGTCCAAAAACATACTCCGAGAATATGTTTTGCCACTTTTTCTAACTTTTTACTCCCCACTTTTCACATATAACCCATCTTAACCTTAAACCATCTCTTCTACTTCATTTTCAACTAAATATCATTTACAAATACATCATAATCTATCTTTGATCATTAACCCTAAAAAAACCATTTGCCTATACCATTCATCAACAACTTTCTACCCACATTCAACTTCCTTTGAGTTTCATTTAACCAAACCCACGAAATTTAAAGCATAGCTAACTTGGCTTCAAATTCTTCAATCTCTTCAAGAATCTCCAAAACCCTAGCTTTTCTCTTCTTTTTCTCCTCTTCCACGACACTCTCCTTCTTTCTCTCTTCTCGCTCACAATTTTTCTTCTTCTACACTCTTAATAATCATCAAATGTCCCTTTTTCCCTCCAATATAAACCTTATATCTTTTAAACTTAAGTGACTTGCCAATTTTTCCCTTGACACATTCTTACAACATTAATACTTAAATTCCATCAATCCATGCAATAAATCCTCCTAACGTTGACATGTTAATTAAACTCCAATTAAAATGATGTATCTAGCAAGACCACAAAGTTTATTCAAATCATGCTTAATAAAATAAATAAAAAATTTGGGGCCTAACATGCGTCTTCCTCCTCCATCTGTCGCCCGCGTCTGCCATTGTCGTCGTCTGGAGGTGCGTTGTTCTCGTCGAGCTACTGTATCTCCAATGTTGTCTTCTCCGTCACTCCAAAATGAAGGTAGTGTCCTCTTCTCTGCCCTCTCCTTTCTCCGATGATGTGTGAATGTTAGGTTGAATTTTTTGGTTCATATGGAGTTTGTTTTTGGTTTTGGTTATTAATTACTGATTGTTATTGATGGGCTATGTATTTGTTGGAGAATGATGGAAAACATTAGTTATTTGTCTTGAATGAGGGATGAATCGATTACTACATACCATGTAGGACCTCGGCATCTCGAGCCTCGAGTCCACAGGACCTCGGCCTCTCGGGCCTCGCATCCTCCAAAGGGCTTCGACCTCTTGGGCCTTGCGCCCACCTGCTTGTAGATATTGTCTGTTTTGGGCCTCGGCCTCTAGAGCCTCGCACCCTCACGGTTTTACTTTTCCACAGGACTTCCCAAGAGGTCACCCATCCTGGTACTACTCTGGCCCTAGCACGTTTAACTTCAGAGTTCTGATGGGATCCAATGTGTTAGGGCATGGAAAACGCGTCTGCAAGGGAGAGGTTTCCACATCCTTATAAGGTATGCTTCGTTCTCCTCTCTAGTCGATATGGGATACCCCAAAGTATCCACCCCCCATCACTGATGGGAAGGGTAGAATAGTAATTCGGAGTAGTTAGTGTAACACCCTATTCCCGCATGACTCAAACCTGACATCGATGGTGATATCCGAGTCCGTGCCCCGCGAGGATGGCGTGCTACATCACTTGGTCAAAAACTCAGTATAAATTTTTTTTAAACGCACGTGAAGATCAATAATCGCACATTTGGGCCCACTTTTATTTAGACACCTTTTTATTTACCAGAGTTGTCAAATTTTTGTATTCAAAAGCCAAAATTTTGATTTGTACATTTCAAAAACAAAACACATTAAAACTTTGTTCCAATCGAAAAATTATACACCACAAATATATTCAAATACACAAAATACAATGATTTACGGAAATACAATTTAATGCAAAAAAACGGAGACACAATGCAGACGTGAACTGATCCCGACCTCTTCTTTCACTCACATGCAATTGCTATACGCCCGTTGCCTAACGGGGTATTCTTCTGAGTCCTGAAAAATAATTGCAAATTTTGGGTGAGTTTTGCTAACTCAGTGAATGACCATCATCGATGGTTCACCTAGTCACACAACACAATATTCACACCTTTCACTTTATTTCACAGTACACATTCATAGTATTGCACATTCACACATTTACAGTGTAGGGTCTGTGAACTTAGGCCACGCAACCACTACAGTAGAGCCCGGCCTCTACCGCCAGCACTCCAGGTATTGTCCTCTCTGATCAAGGGTGAGCCACTGCTCGAATTCAAGACCTCAAGGTTTTGTTGTTCTTTAAGAACACGTAAGAGGCGTGTTCTTAAAGAACAGCAAAACATTGAGGTCTTGGTTCGAGCAATGCTCACCTGATCGAGAGGACAATACTGAGTGTCAAGCTTAGGTCGGGTTTCATCAGAGGGTCGCGGCCCAAGTTCACGGACCCTACATTAAAAGCGCTTTTTTATATAGGTCCGTGAACTTGGGCCACGCGACCACTACAAGAGAGCCCGCCTCTACCGCCAAAGACTCTGTATTGTCCTCTTTGGTCAAGGGTGAGCCACTGCTCGAACCCAAGACCTCAAGGTTTTGCTGTTCTTAACACGGACCCTACATTAAAAAATCCTAACTGTAACACCTCACTCCCACGTGAACCGAACCGGATATCATTGGTGATATCCGAGTCCATGTCCCATGAGGGTGGCGTACTACATCAGTCGGTAGGACTCAGTAAAAAAAAACTTTTTGTTTTAAAACATTTATTTGTGCGGAATAAACAATAGACAGTAGTAAGCATTTGTAGTTATTACAATCATTTAACAATACTTTACAGTAACCATAAAGTTCACATACTAATCAGTTTACAAAGGTTGCGGAATACAATCTTGAGTCCATGTTCACAATTAACCATTTTCAGTTATTACAGTCATCCAATAATGATTTACAATCAGTCAATGTATAAAAACAATAAAACCCCAATGGGCTCATTATAAGTATAAAGCATTGTTGTACAATGATTGCATAAACTAATTCGATAAGACACTAATGCAGACGCGAACTGATCCCGACCTCTATCCTTCACTTGCCTATAGTAGACCTACTCCTGTGTCAAACGGGGTACTCTTCAAGTCCTGAAAAATAGATTGCAATTTTGGATGAGTTTGCGAACTCAATGAGGAACCATCATCGATGGTTCTCCCAATTCATGCATCACATAATCGATTCACGAATAAGGCAAGCGATTGCAGAATACTACGGTCTACAATCCACGAATAGACAATCCAATACAAGAAACCCATTTCGGGTATTCAGTCCAGTAATGATGCAATGCACATGTGACTCTTTTTCCAGTTTAGATACAGTGTTGTGACCGAGCGCGTAAACAGTATTCAGGGATCAGTAGACGCGTCTGGGGAGAATTATCTCCCTTCGAGCTCTAGGCTAGTTTCAGTATTTTGAGCTCTAGGCTCGTTTCAGTATCAGTAACGACTCGGTTCACAATTTTCCTTTATCATTTCATGCATCTGTGTATGAATGCACATGCCCAGTTACAACATCCCCATAAACAGTTAATCATTCATAGTCAAGCACAGTCAATTAACAGTCAGTATGCACAAGTAACAGTCCATAATTCACAACAATGAACAGTTCATAATTGACAATCGATCACAGAGAAGTCACACAATGTACACATTCCTGGTCCCGCCATTATCCCTATATTTGACAAGTAATAATTGAGAAATCCATCTAGGTTACTCATCTATCACTTCCGAGCTAATGCTGGGAAGTCTCTACCACGTCGGTCAAACGACGCTCCAGTTGTGTCGCTATAAGAATCAGAGAATAAAACAATCACTAAATATCCAATCTGAGTTAGTTAATGATGCACATGTAGGTGAAAATGCATGTTCATGAGATTCCCGGCCCTAATCCCATTTATTTTTCCATCAGAAAAATCCGTTTAAAAATTAGAAATCTAATGAAGCTGACGGCGCTCAATTTGGACCTCTATAGGTCCCCAATTAAATAAAACAGTGATGAAATACCCATTTCCCGAACACTCGTCAATTTCTCGTCCAAAAATTCCCAATTTCTCAGGAAATGAAATTAAATATTCCATGAATCCGATGCCTCAAGAATCAGGTCAATCGGATGTCGGACGGAAAAGTTATAAGCAAAAGAAGGAAAATATATGATCCTAGTCTACTAGTCAGAGGTTATAGTCGACTAGTGCAGGAAAAATACATGTCCTAGTCGACTAGTTCAGTTATAGTCGACTGGTTTAAGAATCCTCGTCGACTAGTGCAGGTTGTAGTCGACTAGTCTTATTAAAATGACAAATCTGAAACAATTTCCTTCGACATGCCAACTTGTCTAGGTCATAACTCCCTACTCTGAACTCCAATTTGGACAAAATTGGTGTCTATTTCATATAGAAAAGAGAGATCTACAAGTTTTATGAAGGACACAAAAGCCAATTTCACCTCTAAAGGTATCAAAAATGCAATCAAAGTTACTGCCCAGTCAATGGTTTCTAAAACAGTACAGTACGTTGTAAATTAAATAACTTCTCATTTACTTTGTCAAAAATTACATAATAAATATTCTCATAAAGATCCCAATGTTATCTACAACTTTTATGAACAATCTGAAATCAAATTCATTTGTTAACTAGGTCAAATAATTCAATCAATGAGGCTGCTCCAGAAATCACCTAATCTGGACAGTAATGTTCTATCAAGCATAACTCCCTGTAAACAAGTCAAAAAAATCACTACCTTATATCATTGGAAAGATAAAACCACATAATTCAAGTTTCATGAAGAGCTTAAGAGCCAATTTCATCTCTAACCAATTCAAAAATGCCAAACAAGTGACTGATAAGGGCAGCAGTTAATAACCTAACTTAGGTTCAGTATTTGCAAATTCATTACTCCCAAATCTGATATCCAAAAATAGCATGCCATATACCATTTTCAAGATCATTGCTTCCTTTACAACTCTTCAGAAGATCACTCAAGCCAATTCAATTCACAGAAATTGCTAAAATTGCTTTCAATTAGAATGCTCACAAATCTGACACTTAGGCTAGGTTTCACCACAATGTACAAAATCAGTCAATAGTTAACAGTAGATATCTCCCAATATACATATCGAAAAATTGCAAAATCAGTGGCAATGGAAAGCTAACAATATAGGCTTCAACTTTAATTTAGACCATTTTTCCTAATTCCTTCTAAATTAATTTAGAAAAATGATCAACACAATCAGGTCATCAATCCGGATACTGTTTACATAAGTCCCAGCAGTAACTTTCCAAGCCAAATTTCAACCTCTTAATGCTAAAATTAGACAACACCTATTTCACACAAAATTGTAGCCAACAAGCCAAAGTTTCATTTGGCACAAACCTCACCTCATTTGCATAACCACACAATTAGTTATGCTCATGGTCAAAATCAATTTTCCAACTTTCATCTTCAACTTAAATCCTATCACTTCTAATACCAATTCCACATGCATAAGCATCCTAATCACACAAGAATTGAGCCAATAGATCATCATAAATCATGATTAATGACCATTACATACCAATCAATGCATCTAACAACCAATTTATTCATTAACTACATAATTAAAGCATTATTAAAGCTTAACAATACAACTTACCTAATTAGCTTCCAATCTTCAATTCCTTTCAATTCTTTCTTTGCTACTTTCACTAACAACTTCTTCTAACACCATGCAAGGGTGAGTTCTCCATGGCAAGAAAATAGCTTGTTTACAAGAAGAAGCTCTTAAAGTAGGAGGAAGTAACTTAAAGAAGGAGAAGAAATTGATGGAGATGAAAGAAGTGAAGGTTTTCGGATGAGTGGGTGAAATAAAGCCATTTAAGTCATCTTTTCACTCATTCCACTAGAAACACCGAGAACCACACAAGCCTTTAATGTGTTGGTGAGATGTCATTAAGACACTTGTCAAAAAAAAAGGGAAAAGACAAAAATCCAATTTTCATTAATATCATTTAATAAAAGAAATCCTAATAGAGGAAATCTTTAACCCATTCAATTCCAATGGTTCCAATTTCAATCCCGAAATAATGTACCCAATAGTCCAGTACCATTGGACAGAAATTTTCGATATCAAAAATCAACCGGTTCGCCACTTGGCTATTTTTCCGGTCCGGAAATTTTCTGCGGAAAATTCCAGAAAAATTCTCAAAAATCTCTTAAAATGGAAAACTCACTATGGCTCACTCAGAATAACTTTTCACACACAAAAACCACGTTAATCACAATAAAATTGCAGTAGGCACATCTACCGAGAATGTCATGTATGCATGTACCGAACTTTGCATGTGCACAATTTGACTGTTTACTAATACTAGTATGCATGAACAATACTAATTAATCCCTATCAATCTCATCCTATGACAAATTTACTATTTTACCCTTCCTGTCAGGGGTGGGATGTTACAACTCCCCCCTCCTTATAAAAATTTCGTCCTCGAAATTCTCAGTCAACGGTTCACTATGACAGTTATCAAATGACCCTACATGTCCCATACACTTTTTCACTCAATGATTCATTTTCCGAAAGGTCACAAAGAACCACACTCGATCGGTTGTTCACCACTTATTTGGCTAACTCATTATCACTCATCACAGTACACGGATTCAACAAGGCTGTCAGTTGGCAATCTCACTCTCTTAACTATCTCATTTGCCATTTCCAGAGCAGCCACTACCTTTAGTTCCGATGCTATGACTCAGTTCATTATTTCCGAACATGCTCACTCATCACGTTTTATCCATCCAATACCTTTTTCTCACGATACCACCCAATACCTTTTTCTCACTATACCATCCAATACCTTTTTCTCAATATATAGACTTATTCCAATAACTTCATTAATACCCTTTTTTCCAATTCTGGTATACTTTGTCACTATGATACTTTCAATAAAATAGTTTCTCGCGTCTGCGACACTTCCCTTTCCTTTAGTACCGACACAGTGGCACTTATCTCTATTTTTCACTATAGCCGGTGGTAATCCACTTAACGCATTTACCCCTCATATTACATTGACTCTTAGTCCAAATTCAGTTTTCTTTTGACATGTCACTGTTCTATATGTATTTAATTCTTTTTCATTAGTCCAATCATGATCTACTCCAGCTATCCCATGCAGTTTTCCTAAGCCCTTTCCTTTGTTTCACTCATCACAAGCATCTCGACTCACTGTTGGTCTTTGCCTCTTGTTAGGCATTTTTTTTCTATGTAATACAAGCGTGTACAATTCCATCTTGTGCTCACCATTAGTTCTATAATCATTCAGTCAAAACTATATCATGAGGTTATAATCCTCAATAGTCCAAATACTAAAGCACTTTTCCTATTGAACATTCAAACCTCTACGCACTTGAATCTATAATCACTTCGTTCTATACTCATAGTTATTCAATTTCACTTTCGCATATACTTACTAGAATGTCTAGCTTCAACTGTTCACTTTCTTGTTCTAGTACTTTTTTGTCAGTTACACATACTTCTTCTTTGAAGCATGCAATATTGTTTTTCTGATTTCACTCGCATATTCAGACTCATCATAGGACTCACTACTTTAACTCCTGCACTCTTAACCTTTCTTACCTTTATCCAGTATCACTAGATCTACAACTTCAATTTTCCAGTAACACTTCACAATTACCCATAATCTATTTAACATTCTTTGGAAATCCCAATATCTGTAATTAATCTGTTCATTGCAGCATTATCTGTTCATTGTCGGTATAGTAATCATTTATGCCCATCTTTTTCCTCGAATAAACACAATGTATCCTTATAGGAATCTAAGGTCTCCAAGACTTTAAACAATTGCGATCATAACACCAATACCATTTATCAAAGTCAATTCAATTTATCTTATACCGTTTTAACATAATGTCTCAGTTCATCACACACTGCCCACTCTCCAAGGGTATGCTTATCATCAGTATCAAATTCCTTTATGAAGATAACACTACATCACGTCATTGTCAGTTTTCCCTTAGGACTTCGTGTCTCTATTCATTTTCTCTTTTCAATTGATTTCCTATCATCCACATCGACATATGTCAATACCTAGTCATCTGTACTTGGACCTCCATAAATTCCACTTCATTTGAGTATTTCACTTCGCAGTTCGGGACTATTTTTTTCTTAGTTTCAAATCAAGATTCAAATCAAGATTTCCCAACAGTTTTGCATCACATACGGAGATCTATTCACTTCACATTGCAATAGAATCACCTCAAATTAAAATTCCACTCACCTACGTGGATACGTTACATTCCCGTACACACAAAGCAGATAACCTCAGTAGTATATTTCACTTGTTATGTCTAAATCTCCTCTTGAGATATGACTCAATTTCACTTTTGATTTCATCCGTACTTCTTTTCGTTTGACCATTAGTTTTGCTACCATCATTATACTGTTCACGAAAGTCTCATCAGCCAATTAGTGTCCCTAATTGCTTTTCAATCATTCTTAACTATACGTACTATTTCAGTCAAAACAATGTTATGCCATAATTGAAAAGATCAAAACATTCCTTGCACTAAGGTTCCTTGTGACACTAAACACTTTCTTTAACACTTATTCTTTAAACTACACATCACCGGAGACCAAATAGGAACTTATACTATTAAACATTCCACAAAACTCCTTTCTGGTTATACCGATCCTCAAATAGAGGACTGATGCCATTATCATTCTTCATTTCCTCTCATACAAGTACACTCAGTCCTCTTATGTCATACTTTAACCCATTATGAACTTTACACTTATAGCCACTCATAGTAGCACATATTAAATCATTCACCGATCATCTCCTCTCTTATTTCCATGTATCTTTCACATACGTTTCATTAATCATGATCAACTTTACTGTCCAATAGATACTCCCAACGGTAAATCGACTTAAATGCGACAACTCTTTTCATATATCACTATCATTGTTTCATTTTTTCCCTAGTTTCATTCCCATATCATTCATGTGTCAGCTTGACCTTTTAAGGTCATATCCACTTGGCTTATACAATGTCATCTCCTTATTGCTACATATCTCTTTATCTTCCTCAAACAATCTATAATAGGGTATTCACAGTCCCCAAAACACGAAAAAATCGGTGATACAACTCCACTGTATCTCTATCTATTTACCCATCCATTTACCATTTCTGTGTCCATATACATCTTTTCAACCAATCCAGAAGTTCTCGATATACAATCAGTAGAAAATTGTCAGTCTGTCTTTTTCCCTTACGATCTTATTATACTGATTTCCAAACTCTTAGCACCATATTCGCATAACCATTTCAGTCTTAAGTTTATGCGCTCATAATCATACCCGTTTCACGAGTTCATTTCAGTTTATCTGTACACTTTTATCTCACCATTTCTACTTTTTCTTACCCTACTAGGCACTTTGCTCTTTCAGTTCTTTCAGTTCTAGGTAGATCGTTACGGTACAATATTGACCTTATTACAATCTCGCTATCATCATCTACCTATGATATCTACTGATATCGAACACAAATGCAATGAAGCAATATCTGCCTGAGCGGACCATCTACGTTTTACTCAGTTCCAATGTTTCCCATTTCATCGCATCTACAGTCAGAACTCTAATTCCTTAATCATCCCAGACTTTTCATCTCACTTAGTCCTACTATAACCAATATGCTTCTCATATCTCCAGTGGACCTCTCCAAGTTCTAGACATATTCGTTTTCTGTCGCCGTAATATTGCCACATTAATCAGGGGACTCAGTTTGATATCAATTCTTTCCTTAATTAGTCTAGGCCAACATAGTCGTTCTAACCACAGTATATTATAATTCTCATTATCGATGTTTCCTTTTTCCCATTCCTCATTGCCCATACACATTCATGGGCTCACATTCTAATACAGTCTCACTTTTCTCTCACTTAGTCACTTAACACGTATGCACACGTAGGATTCATCCTCATGCGACTCAGCCTAGGGATCAGTTGCCACAGTCTGCAACCACACGACTCAAATGCATGCACCCTATGTTCCAGAAATTGCCTAGATACCATACGTATTGCTGAGCTCTGATACCACCTAAATGTAACACCCCACTCCCACGTGACCCGAACCTGATATCATTGGTGATATCCGAGTCCATGTCCCGTGAGGGTGGCGTACTACATCAGTCGGTAGGACTTAGTAAAAAAAAACCTTTTGTTTTAAAACATTTATTCGTGCGGAATAAACAGTAGACAGTAGTAAGCATTTGCAGTTATTAGAATCATTTAACAATACTTTACAGTAACCATAAAGTTCACATACTAATCAGTTTACAAAGGTTGCATAATACAATCTTGATTCCATGTTCACAATTAACCATTTTCAGTTATTACAGTCATCCAATAATGATTTACAATCAGTCAATGTATAAAAACAATAAAACCCTAATGGGCTCATTATAAGTATAAAGCATTGTTGTACAATGATTGCGGAAACTAATTCGATAAGACACTAATGCAGACGTGAACTGATCCCGACCTCTATCCTTCGCTTGCCTATAGTAGACCTACTCCCATGTCAAACGGGGTACTCTTCAAGTCCTGAAAAATAGATTGCAATTTTGGATGAGTTTGCGAACTCAATGAGGAACCATCATCGATGGTTCTCCCAATTCATGCATCACATAATCGATTCACAGTAATAAAGAAGTTGTAGTAATACTACGGTCTCAAATCCTGATAATAGACAAATCCAATCTGAAGAAACTCATTTGGGTATTCACCCGGTAATGATGCAATACACATGTGACTCTTTTTCCAGTTTAATTACAGTGTTATGATCGAGCGCGTAAACAGTATTCAGTGATCAGTAGACGCATCTGGAGAGAATTATCTCCCTTCGAGCTCTAGGCTCGTTTCAGTATTTCGAGCTCTAGGCTCGTTTTAGTATCAGTAGCGACTCGGTTCATAATTTTCCTTTATCATTTCATACATCTGTGTATGAATGCACATGCCCAGTTACAACATCCCCATAAATAGTTAATCATTCATAGTCAAGCACGAATCAATTAACGATCGGTATGCACAAGTAATGATCCATAATTCACAACAATGAGCAGCTTCATAATTGACAATCAATCACAGTAATGGCAGAGAAGTCACACAATGTACACATTCCTGGTCCCGCCATTATCCCCATATTTGACAAGTAATAATTGAGAAATCCATCTAGGTTACTCTCCTATCACTTCCGAGCTAATGCCGAGAAGTCTCTGCCACGTCGGTCGAACGACGCTCCAGTTGTGTCGCTATAAGAATCAGAGAACAAAATGATCACTAAATATCCAATCCGAGTTAGTTAATGATGCACATGTAGGTGAAAATGCATGTTCATGAGATTCCTAGCCCTAATCCCATTTATTTTTCCATCAGAAAAATTCGTTTAAAAATTAGAAATCCAATGGCGCTGACGGCGCTCAATTTGGACCTCTATAGGTCCCCAATTAAATAAAACAATGATGAAATACCCATTTTCCGGACACCCGTCAATTTCCCGTCCATAAATTCCCAATTTCTCATGAAATGAAATTAAATATTCCATGAATCCGATGCCTCAAGAATCAGGTCAATCGGATGTCGGACGGAAAAGTTATAAGCAAAAGAAGGAAAATACATGATCCTAGTCTACTAGTCAGAGGTTATAGTCGACTAGTGCAGGAAAAATACATGTCCTAGTCGACTAGTACAGTTATAGTCGACTAGTTTAAGAATCCTAGTCGACTAGTGCAGGTTGTAGTCGACTAGTCTTATTAAAATGACAAATCTGAAACAATTTTCTCCGACATGCCAACTTGTCTAGGTCATAACTCCCTACTCTGAACTCCAATTTGGACAAAAATAGTATCTATTTCATAGAGAAAAGAGAGCTCTACAAGTTTTATGAAGGACACAAAAGCCAATTTCACCTTTAAGGGTATCAAAAATGCAATCAAAGTTACTGCCCAGTCAATGGTTTCTAAAACAGTACAGTACATTGTAAATTCAATAACTTCTCATTTACTTTGTCAAAAATTATACAATAAATATTCACAGAAATATCCCAATGTTATCTACAACTTTCATGAACAATCTGAAATCAAATTCATTTGTTAACTAGGTCAAATAATTCAATCAATGAGGCTGCCCCAGAAATCACCCAATCTGGACAGTAATTTTCTATCAAGCATAACTCCCTGTACACAAGTCAAAAAAATCACTACCTTATATCATTGGAAAGATAAAACCACATAATTTTCATGAAGAGATTAAGAGCTAATTCCATCTCTAACCAATTCAAAACTGCCAAACAAGTGGCTGATCAGGGCAGCAGTTAATAACCTAACTTAGGTTCAGTATTTGCAAATTCATTACTCCCAAATATGATATCCAAAAATAGCATGCCATATACCATTTTCAAGATAATTGCTTCCTTTACAACTCTTCAGAAGATCACTGAAGTCAATTCAATTCACAGAAATTTCTAAAATTGCTTCCAATCAGAATGCTCACAAATCTGACCCTTAGGCTAGGTTTCACCACAATGTACAAAATCAGTCAATAGTTAACAGTGGATATCTCCCAATATACATATCGAAAAATTGCAAAATCAGTGGAAATGGAAAGCTAACAATATAGGCTTCAACTTTCATTTAGACCATTTTTCCTAATTCCTTCTGAATTAATTTAGAAAAATGATCAACACAATCAGGTCATCAATCCGGATACTGTTTACATAAGTCCCAGCAGTAACTTTCCAAGCCAAATTTCAACCTCTTAATGCTAAAATTAGACAATACCTATTTCACACAAAATTGTAGCCAACAAGCCAAAGTTTCATTTGGCACAAACCTCACCTCATTTGCATAACCAAACAATTAGTTATGCTCAAATCAGTGTACTAGGTCAAAATCAATTTTCCAGCTTTCATCTTCAACTTAAATCCTATCACTTCTAATACCAATTCCACATGCATAAGCATCCTAATCACACACGAATTGAACCAATAGATCATCATAAATCATGATTAATGACCATTGCATACCAATCAATGCATCTAACAACCAATTTATTCATTAACTACATAATTAAAGCATTATTAAAGCTTAACAATACAACTTACCTAATTAGCTTCCAATCTTCAATTCCTTTCAATTCTTTCTTTGCTACTTTCACTAACAACTTCTTCTAACACCATGCAAGGGTGAGTTCTCCATGGCAAGAAAATAGCTTTTTCACAAGAAGAAGCTCTTAAAGTAGGAGGAAGTAACTTAAAGAAGGAGAAGAAACTGATGGAGATGAAAGAAGTGAAGGTTTTCGGATAAGTGGGTGAAATAAAGCCATTTAAGTCATCTTTTCACTCATTCCACTAGAAACACCGAGAACCACACAAGCCTTTAATGTGTTGGTGAGGTGTCATTAAGACACTTGTCAAAAAAAAATGGGAAAAGACAAAAATCCAATTTTCATTAATATCATTTAATAAAAGAAATCCTAATAGAGGAAATCTTTAACCCATTCAATTCCAATGGTTCCAATTTCAATCCCGAAATAATGTACCCAATAGTCCAGTACCATTGGACATAAATTTTTGATATCGAAAATCAACCGGTTCGCCACTTGGCGATTTTTCCGGTCTGGAAATTTTCTGCGAAAAATTCCAGAAAATTTCTCAAAAATCTCTTAAATTGGAAAACTCACTATGGCTCACTCAGAATAACTTTTCACACACAAAAACCACGTTAATCACAATAAAATTGCAATAGGCACATCTACCAGAAATGTCATGTATGCATGTACCGAACTTTGCATGTGCACAATTTGACTGTTTACTAATACTAGTATGCATGAACAATACTAATTAATCCCTATCAATCTCATCCTATGACAAATTTACTATTTTACCCTTCCTGTCAGGGGCGGGATGTTACATACAGTATTGCACATTCGCAATATTCGTAATTCGTTACACTTAATCATTCATATCATGCATATGCATTGCACATGAGACTCACTTTTTATTTATTATTTATTTGTGACCGAGTGCCGAAACTGTCCCATGTAGGACTCATTAATAACTGTCCCTTATCCTTTTGGAGGATACAGGGCTCATTAAACATTAAGCCTGAGGCTCTGAATCATTTTTAAGCTCGAAGCTCATTTTCACTCGTTGAGCTTAACGCTCTAATCGGTGGCGACTTTGGTCACAAAAGGCATTAACTGTCATACACTTAGGGATTGAAATGCATCAATCATATGGTGCACATTCAGAACACATTTATTTCACATAAACATAAGGCATTTTGCCTTTCACTCACTCAAATATAATTCATCAAATACATATGAAATACTCATGTGACACTTTTTCAATTATTACGGTGTTGTGATCGAGCTCCTGAACTGTCTCATATAGGGCTCATTAAACATTGAGCCTGAGGCTCTAGATCACTGTTGAGCTCAAGGCTCAAATACATTCGTTGAGCTTAAAGCTCTAATCGGTGGCTGCTCCTGTCACAACTGTCATTATCTGATTATGCATTCATGTATCAAATGCATATGCCACAATCAATCAGTATACATATCACAATCAACACATATGTCACAAGTAATCACATCATAGGCACATAGGTCTAAAATTCACATACAAGTAGTACTTCTATAACACAGCTCAGTATCACAATCATCGGACCTCCTGTCCGGAACCTAATATAATCAATCACATCCAGCAATCAATTTATACAAAATGAAACAAAACATAACAAAAGGTGAAATGAGACCATCTCGTTTTACTCACAGTATGCTCTAGATTAGCATTTGTTTCCAAATTCTGGAAACGCCTGACTGCGGACTTTTAACCTGCACAACCCATTTATGCAATACGTTGCACATACATTAATAATTTTGCACAAATTATAATCATTCATTTATGCACATATATGTACGATGCATGTTCATGACAATCCCGGTATTATTCCAGACATTTCATCTCAAAAACCGTTCCTATATCCAAACTCATTAATTCCTAGGGTTAAGTCGCATTAAAAACCTTACACTCGCAATTTCTACTTATTCCAATTTTCTAAAATTCCACTTTCGGGTCTACTGCTCCCAATTAATGAGACAGTCCACATAGGTTACCTAGTCAACCTCTCCTTTTTAGAAAAATTTCTCTATGCTTTAGGAATTCATAGACACCAAAATCACTCAATTTGGATCTCTATAGGTCCGGATATTGCCAAAATATGGTCCAAAAAAATAAACAATCGGTCTGATTTAATCCCTCATTTCTAATTTAATCTCAAAAATTCATTACTTTCCATGTAGAGGTAGATAAACGTATTATGAATTCGATGCCTTGAAAATCAGGTCAATCGGAGGTCGGATAAAAAAGTTATGCACAAAAGAATGGAAGAGGATTCGGGTTAGGCCGGGTCAGGTCGGGTCGGCCCGCGTCGGACCAGGTCGGCCCGACAGTTGGTCGTGATCACTATCAGCTCGCGAGGGCGCGGTATCGTGCTCGCGACGCTGCGAGGACCCCCTTTTTCTATTTTTTTTAATTCCCACTTATCTCCTCTCTTCTTCCAACATGCATAACTATTCACACAAGTGTCCAAACTTGACAAATTAGGTATCATTAGAAATATCATAGAAAGCCTTACAAGTTTTATAAAGGACTCACAGACAAATTCCAACTCTAAAGGAGTCAAAATGCACATCAAAATATCTGTCCTGTAAGTGTCATCCTAAACAAAACCACATCTTCTAAAAATCATAACTTCCTATCCCCTGATCCAAAAATTCCATGATTTATATCAATGAAAAGATCAAAACACATTCTACAGCTTTCATGAACAACTTGGAAGCAAATTCAACCTCTAACTAGGTCAACTTTTCAATCAAAGTTTCTATCCTATTAAACATTACCTAAACCACATCCACATTTCAATCACTCATAACTATCAATTCCTACATCGAAAAATAGCATATTATACATCATTAAAAAGCTAAGACATTCCTCTATAACTTTCCATAAGACCACTTGAGCCAATTCAAACCATAACATTCCAGAATTGGCCTCAAAACACAGGAGCCACAAAACCTACACTTAGAGACATTTTCACACACAAAGCACATTAGTCTTTGGATTAACAACCTAAAGTCAACAGATCATAACTTTCAACCTCAGTATCAAAAAATGTCATACTTAGTAGCGATAGAAATATAACAAGAAAATCTTCGTCTTTCATGAAGACCATTTTAGCAAAATCTGTCTAATTCAACCCAAAAAAAAATCTCAAAGTTTCAGGTCATTAAATACAATTCTCGAGTTACTGTTCATCCTACACCCTTTTCCGACATTCAAGTCAAAAATTGAAACTCTTCAAGCCAAAATTGAACATCACTTCCTTCACAATAAATGTAGTAAAACTTCTCAAGTTTAATTGAAGGTAAACTTCATCTCAATTGTTCAACTAGATAAAAAGTTATGGCAAAAATATTGAAACATGTACAAATCTAATTTTCCAGCTTTCCAACCTAACTTAAATTCTATCACTTCCTTATCAATTCTACACCAATAACCACTCAATTTCCTCAATCTATCACCCATAATCAAAGCAAGACCTCCACTTGAACTTTCATTCACAAATTGGTAGCACCCTACACTTACTCATCCACCCCTTTTCTACACTCATCTACAACATTAAATGCAATTCAAAACAACTCTAATTTACATTCATCAAATTCCACACCCTTAAGCATTCATCTAGGCAAGAATTTCACACACACAAACCCATAAATTCTAACCACAATTCCCATGCAATTAATGGAAATAACATCACAAATAATTGATTTAACTACAAATCCATAATATAAACCATATTTCTTACCTAATTTGACTTTCAATGCTTCAAGTCTTCAAAACCACCACTAAACTCTACCTCCCACTACCATATACGACCATTTTCTTCCAAAGGTGGTAGGGATGAGTATTTGGTTAGGATGAAAGAGAGGGTAGGTGAAAGATGATATAAAACTCCATGTTGATCGGTGGGTTATAAGAGTATCGTGAGTGGAGGAGAAAAAGATGGAAACAAAAATCAAAGAAGATGAAGAGAGGAAGCAAGTATCGTGAATGGACAATAAAAGACCATGAAATGGTCTTTAATTAGGGCAAATTTGATAGTGGAAGCCACTTGTCATCTTTTTGAGATCTCTAATTAGCTCTTTTAAAGAGCTAGTCCATTTATCTCCAATTTCTACTCCAATTCATCCCCAAATTTTCAATGGCTCAAATAAATAAATCCTAAAATTATGTATCTAAATTTCCGATGCCATTGGACAGTCATTTCCACTACCGATAGACAATCATTCTATCACTTGGCATTTTTTTCCTGGTCCGAAAATTACACCGAAATTTCAGAAAAACAATTTTAAAATTCTACAAAAATTCAAGAATCACCCTGTCCTTCTCCAACTCAATTTTTCACACACACAAATCATATTAATTTACAAACACATTTCTTCACACGTATACTAGGAATGTCATGAATGCATGTACAGTCATTTTTCATGTGCAAAATTTACTATTCATAAGTATGCGGATGATAGATTATGCATGAGCATATAAAGGCAATTTCTAACACTCATTAGCCCCTCAAAATTACCACTCTACCCTCCCCATCGGTGATGGGATGTTACAGTTACTGGTTAATGAGTGCTTAGAATCGCCATTATATGTTCATGCATAATACAGCACATACACATACACGTGCATAGTAAATTTTGCACATGAAAATGACTGTACATGCATTCATGACATTTTTCGGTATATTTGTTAATAAATGTGAATGTTATGAAAAATGTGATTTGTGTGCTTGAAAAATTGAGTTGGAGAGGGTCATGGAAGTTTTAGAATTTTTGGTGAATTTTAGAATTTTTTTCTGAAATTTTAGGGTAATTTCTGGACTAGAAAAAATGCCAAGTAACAGAAAAATAGTTTACCGGTAGTAGAAATCACTGTCCAATGGCATTGGAAATTTAGATATATGATTTTAAGGATTTATTAATTTGAGTCATTGAAAATTTGGGGATAAATTGGTGTAGAAATTGAAATTTGTTGGAAAGAGTTTAAGAATGTGACATGTGGCAAGTGACACTTGTCACTTGCCTAACATGCCACCATGTTAGTAATTGTTTAATAAAACCACCATTTTGGTTTAGGCTTTCTCGATGCTTCTTCTTTGAAAAGGAGTTTTGGTGATTTAAGTTAGAATCCTCCATCAATTCTCGTAGCTCTCTTCTTCCTTGCTTCTTCTTGCAAGTTTGACCATCTTTTACACTCTTTATTACCTTGGTTTTCTCTTCTTTATTCACTAAAAATCCAAACCTTCTACCCCCCCCCCTCAAGAAGATGATGATGATCGTGTATGTTGGAGGGAGTTAGAGATTTTGTGGTAGTTTAGAAGATTGGAAGATTTGGAAGTTTAATTAGGTAAGAAATATGTTTTATCTTACAAATTTGTAGTTAAAGAAAGCATTTGTGATGTTATTTAAAATTAATTGCATGGAAATTGTGTTTAGAGTATATGGATTTGTGTGTGTGAATTTCTTGCCTATATGAATGATGAATGATGTAGAATTTGATGAATGTAAGTTAGAGATGTGTTGGAAGTGAAAGTATGTGTAGAAAAGTGTAGGAAAAGGATGGATGATTGAGTATATGTTGCTGCCACGTTGTGGGTAAATGTTCAAGTGGAGGTCTTGCCTTGGTTGTGGTTAATATATTGAGTGAATTGAGTAGTGTTTGGTGTAGAAATGGTATGGAAGAGATAGAAGAAGAGTTAGGTGGAAAATCTGGAAATTTGATTTGTATATGTTTCAATGATTTAGCCATAACTTCTTCTATAATGGTTCAATTGAGATGATTTTTAGTTTGAATTAAACTAGAGGTGTTTGGCTATATTTCTTGTGAAGGAAGTGATGTTAAATTTTGGCTTGAAGAGTTCCAAATTTTGACTTGAGTGTGAGAATATGTGTAGGGATAAATAGTAGCTCTAGAATGGCATTTTTGTGATGTGAAACTTTGGGAATTTTTCTGGGTTGATTTAGGCATAGTTTGCTCAATTGGTCTTCTTGAAAGTTGTAGCTTTTCTTGGTAGCTTTCTATCTCCATAAAATGTGACATTTTTCGACATTGGAGTTGATAGTTATGAGTGATTGAAATGTGGATATGGTTTAGGTAATATTTAACAATATTTAACAGGGCAGCCACGATCATGTGAGCATTTGACCTAGTTAGAGGTAGAATTTGCTTCTAAGTTCTTTATGAAAGTTGTATAATGTGTTCTGATCTTTCCATTGATATAAAGCATGAAATTTTTGGACAATAGGATAGGAAGTTATGATTTTTACAAGTTGTGGTACTATTTAGGATTACTTTTATTGGACAGTAACTTTGATTGAGATTTTGACTCCTTTAGGGGTGGAATTGGTTTTCGAGTCCTTCATGGAAATTGTAGAACTTTCTGTTATCTTTTCATTGATTCCCAATTTGTCAAATTTCAACTCCTGAGTGAAAAATTATGCATTTTGGAAGAAGAGAGGAAAACTAGTGGAAAAAAGGAAAAAATAAAAAATGAAAAAATTAGGAAATTGCAGCCGGCTAGCGAGCCGTCCAGCAAGCCGTCGCGCATGCAGCACGGCTTGCCTGCTCACCTGACCTCTTTTGCTTATAACTTTTTCGTCTGACCTCCGATTGACCTAATTTTTGAAGTGTTGGATTTCTAAGACCTTCATCTACCTCTCCATGTGAATTTGTGGATTTTGAGATTAAATTGAAAAGATTAATTGAATCTAAGAGAGAGGACCGGTTGAAAAGAGTATGAGTGGATTATTTTTCTGAACATACTTCAGTGTTTTGGCAATATCTTGACCTATAGAAATCCAAATTGAGTAATTTTGGTGTCTATGGATTTCTAAAACATAGGGGAACACTTTAAAGAGAGGTTGACTAGGTTACCTCATTTTCACTTTCTCATTGATCGCGAGCAGTAGAAATAAGTCTATGAGAAATAAATTGTGAGTTTAATGGTTTTGTGAAAAAATTTATGGAATGATATCGGGATTGTCAAGAACATGCATTGTACACATTTCAATTCCTGCATGTGCATTATTATACACTTCTGATTGTACAACTTGTGATATATGTGTGTTTTAATTGTTATAGATGCGCATTTGGAATGTCAACCCACGGACATTGCCGAGACTTCCAGGCACTAGCTTCGGAAGCAGTTGGTGAGTAACCTAGACGGTTTCTCTCAATTATTGTTTGATTATGATTCTATGGTGGATAATGGTGGCTTGTGATTTGATTGTGAATTTCGGACAGAAGGTTCGATGACTGTGTACTGGGGAGTTGCGTTATTGAAGTGCTACTTGTATGTGAATATGAGACCTACGTGTTTATGATTTGAGTGATTGTGACTTATGCATACGTGCTTATGGTGTGATTGACTGTGACATATGCATTTCATTCACGAATGCATAATCAGATAATGATAGTTGTGACCGGAGCAGCCACCGATTAGAGTTAAAGCTCAACGAATGTATTTGAGCCTCGAGCTTAATAGTGATTTAAAGCCTCAGGCTCAATATTTAATGAGCCCTATACGGGACAGTTCAGGTACTCGGTCACAACACCGTAATAATTGAAAAAGTATCTCACGAGCATTTCATATGCATTTTGTCAAATGTGTTTGATTGAGTGAAGTGTACAATTTCTTATGCCTATGTGACAGTGTGTTAATTATGATAAATGTGAAATTGTGCTATAATTGTGATATGAATTGTTGTGTTGCATGGATTGAGTGAACCATCAATGAGTGTTACCTCATTGAGTTCACAAAACTCACCAAAAATTGCAACGTTATCTTTTCAGGACCGAAATTAGACTCCTAGCTACAGAGAGACTTTTCTAGCCGTGTAGATTGTTTCTGGAAAGAGAAGTCATGGCTCACAGGTCGGTTAGCTGGGACTTTTGGATGGCCTAGATAGATTTGATACTTTTTCCTCTTCCATGTAGTATTTTTTTACTATGTTTTTGATTGATGTACAGACAGTAAAGGATGATAGAGGTGTAAACTTTTGATTTTGATGGAATGAAATGAGGAAAAAGTTGGTTTCAAAAGGATTGTGATTTTTATATTGATGTTTTATTATGATGCCATGTGAAGTGAATGTAGTGATCATTCGTAGCTCACCCTTATCGTAGGATATGTACAAGAATGACCTGCGGGCGTTCCGGTGTGTACCATGCGGTAAGAGGGCGCTACACACCAAGTGTTTGATAAAATGTACTCGTTTGATAAAAAATTGATTTTAAGGAATTTCAATTGTTCCCCTAAGTTTGTTTGGAGATTACTAGGTTTTCTTTAAAATTCTAAAACATTTTCCTCTTGATAATTAAAAGGATTTTTATATATAACATTTTATACATAATGCCCTACATTAACCAGATTATCAAATGATTAAGTGCTTATTTATGTAAATGATGAAGATTAGGTATAATAAAAATTACAATGATTTTGTCAAAAAATTACAATGATTGTTAAAAAGAATAATTTCAGTCTCTCTTACTCTTACTCTACTTGACTTGAAATTTGAAATTTTAAGTCTTTTATAGCTAAAACACACCCTTTTAATAATTAGATTTAAAATAATTTGAAATTCTTCTTAAAGTTTTTTAACATTAAATTAATTTTATTTGAAAACAAGTTTTATCTTGATTATGAAAGGACTATTGCCTTATGATTGTTAAATAATTGGTTATGTAATTATTGAACTTTTAATTGATTTAAATTATGAAGACAAGTTTACAATAATAATTGTTACACATGCAAGAATATTGCCTTTTGATAGTTATACAAATGGTAATGTAATGATTGAACTTTTAATTAAACCAAGACAAGTTTAATTAGCTCGCCCTAATTTTGTTGAAACTACATTGGATTGAGTT
The DNA here is from genome assembly GCA_029891385.1 of Erythroxylum novogranatense. Classification (NCBI taxonomy): domain Eukaryota; kingdom Viridiplantae; phylum Streptophyta; class Magnoliopsida; order Malpighiales; family Erythroxylaceae; genus Erythroxylum; species Erythroxylum novogranatense. The sequence continues at coordinate 32,970,492 of CM057228.1, forward strand.
GTCATTTTTAACTCTAATTATAGTTATGTTTGGTTAGTAAATGTTTATAGTTAGGGTTGATTGAAAATTTTTTATGGGAATTTGATTGAATACAGCATTGCATCGACTTTGATGATTATGATTGCATCTTTATGGAGTATGAACGTTATAGATAATGTGTTATGTATGAATGTCTATTTGGTGTTTGTATTGATACTTATTGGGTTGATTAAGCCCTATTGGCATGTCATAGTATTAACCTTAGTTTGCTCAGATTGTTTTATTGTTTAACATGTGAGAAAATTTAATGGGGGCCATTGATTGAATTATTTTACATATTGTATTATAGATTAAGGATTGTTCTTTTGTTTATATATCGATGTAGGAAGTGTTTGAGTGTTAAAACTGACATACTATAATGATAGTGAATATATAGTTTAAATGCTTGATTTAAGGATTGTTCTTTTAATGTGTTTTTTATTAATAATTGCTTGATTTAACATTTTTTAATGATTGGATGCTATAATGAGTGATTTCGCTTCAACACTCACTTTTGATGTATTGAAGATGAATATAGAGACAACAACAATAACAAAGACGGTGAAAAAGATAGAATTTGGTGAATATGAATATAAGAACCTAAAACTTGTCATAGTTGTGCTTATCTTCTATTTTTCCATTTTATGTGTAATTGCTCTTAATCTGAAGCTAAAATTCATGTATTTGAAGCATGTTGAATTGCTTAAAGAGCTGCAAATTTTAATGTGAATATTACTACTTAAACAAATGAATATTAACCAAACTTTTTTCATTTTTTATACATGAATAACATAAATATTAATAGATTATAAGTTATTGAATTTATTCCTTTTAATTTCAGAAATTTTTTACTGGAATCTGCTATCGACGGGATCATGGATAGTGTATAGGAGTCACTAGCTCGTACACATTATCACGACTTTATTAATGTGATACGCAAGGTTGGTGTACGATCGTCTTATATTTCTGAGGCCATAAGGAGTCGTTGGCAAGAGTACTGGACATCACCTGAGGCAATGATCATCTCATGGCGTAACTCGACCAACAAATGTGGTAGCTCAGGGGGAGATAATCTTCCCATTCATACGGAAGGATCAATTACCCACCACGAGCATGCAGAGAGACTTGTAAGTATATAAATATTACACTTATATTCTCAATTTTTACTTTGCTATATTTCAATTTAAATTGAAGTGTGAATGTTGTGATGAAAATATGTGTAGTATGGATAATGATCATTGTTGTGTTGAGTAATTTGCTACTACCATATATGGCTATGTTGAGTAATTTACTTTGTTCAACAGAGGGTAATATCATAAAAACAGAGGAGACTCTACCAAAATTATAAATTCTAGTTTAACTTATAACATTTTATTGTTATGCAGGAAAAGTCTATGGGCGTTAGGCCTACACCCCGTTAGTTATTTTTGCATACTCACATTAAGAAGCATGACGGTGTGACATTCGTCCACAGTCGATGTAGAGAACTAAATGTATGTGAATTTTATGGTTTAATATTCATTCTTAATAATTATCACTTACTAATTATAATATAAGCATTGCCTCCTAATAAAACCAAATACAATAAACAATTCAACGACAATCTTAGGAAGAACAAGCTATTGATGAGAGCCAGACATATTTTGATGCAGTGGGTGGTAGGGACAATCATGAAAGGATCTTCGGCCTAGGCTTATTTGGTAACACATGTTATTCACAGTCCTCTATGTCTAATACAGCAGCATCTAGTACATGGTCGATAGTGGAACGTATCCATCACCTTGAGAGCACAGTGCAAACCTTGATGGACGTAATAACTAAGCTCCAAAATGACATGGAGCAGTCGAAGGGGAGGGATAAAGACTCAGACCATCCGCGCTCACTAGGACAATAGGATTGTTGTTATCATTTGGTTTTAATTTATGTACAATTTAATGTTTTTATTATCAGTTAAGAAATCTTTTTCCTTTATATGATCATTTAATTTTCTGTTTAAACAAAATCAATATTTAAACAAATCAAAAAATTATGAGTGGATAATTTATAGTTTTTGACATTGAAATCAAATTTGAAGTCGAGATTTTAAAAACAATTTCCATTCAATAAGTCATTAATAGAGACTTAAAGGTGACCTCAGCAAGCATATAGGAGCTTCAAGCTCTATATTAAGCAATCCGTGTTGCATTTCAAGTAGGAAAATTATTACTGACATAACGGTTCTGTTGCTAAATTATGTTACATTTACCAACGGTTAGAAGTTAACCATCGATATTTGCCTAGTGTTAATTTACCAACAGCTATCGGGAAACCTTCGGTATACATTAACGTCCTTCACCAATAGAAATAGAGATCCATCGAAAAGGACCCAACTAATCTACCAACGGAAACCATCGGTCGATTAGTACGTATTTCAACTATGGTTATCGTAAACCACCGGTAAACTTTGCCGATGAATTTGTTTGTTCCATCTGTAAATATGCAGACGAAAACTACATTCAGTCGGAATAGTTTACCGACAACAGTTTTAACGATGAAAATTTTTGTTGGTCAAGTCTGTCAGTAAATTAGATTACCGACAGAATGTTAGCGTGTTCCATTAGTAATTTCTGATGAGCACCCATTTTCTTGTATTATATGTTTAGTTTATGATTAATGACAAATATTGCCTAACTTATATCTTATATTTATTGTTTAATATGTTTTGTTAGAAACTAACATTGAAATCTTTTGTTCAAAACTAAAAATAAAATTCTTTGTAACATAGATGTTGGTTAATTTTGAATTTCATTATAATGGGGTATTGGAAAGAAATAATGACAACAAATATATTGGAGGCAAGATCAAAAGGATATTGGTGTTGATGAACTTAGTATGTTAGTACTAAAAGGAGTATCGAAAGATAAAGGACATAGAGTGATATCTATGTTTTATAATTTCTAGAAGATTTAATAAGATGCTTGAAAGAGTTGAGCTTATACTATGACAAGTACTTATTATTGATGCATTAACATATGGAAGGATTGAACAAATATAAAGTTGAAATCTATTATGAGTATAGTCATGATATTCCTATAACTAATGGTAAGAAAATTCATTCTGATATCGACAATGAAGAGGAGTTATTCCAAATTAAGATGGAACAAGATGATAAAAATTTTGTTGTTATAGAGATTAGTGAATCAAGAAATGATATAGGGTGTTGATGAAATTTTTGCAATTGATGATGAAGAATATGTTAGTGTGAGAGCTAATGAGAAGAAATATGGGAAGAAGGTAGGTAGTGGGTTTAAATGTGATGGTGTTGTGGATGTGGTTGGAAGCAATGGAAAATATAGTAGTGAAAAGCAAACTTATTCAAATAATTTACAAAGAGAAGAAGGAAGTTCACAAAGTTAGTGTAGTGAATATGAAGATAGTGATTCTAAAGTTTAATCACCAATATGTAATGATGAGAGTGGGTGCGAGGCCTCTAACAGAATGAAGAAATATATTGTTTTTAATCCAAAACTAGAAATGAAAGATTTTCAATTTAAAGTTGGCATGAAGTTTAAGGATGAGGTTCTGCTTATGAAGGTAATCAAAAACTATGTAATTACAAATGGATATGATATGAGAATTGAGGCTATTTGTGATCCAACATACTTGCAAAAAAGGGAAAAGAAATAAGCAAGCTAGTAAGAAGTGGAATATTCATACATAAGTTTCAAAGGAACTTGAATTGGCCAATTAGTAAGATGATAAGTGATCTTCAAAGGAAGTATACGTTGCAAGTGACTAAATTTCAACGTTATAGGGCAAAAAGGGAAGCTATTATGATGCTACAAAGATCTATAAAAGGGCATTGTGCGAAATTATGGTCTTATTGATAAGAATTATAATGGGCTAATAAAGAAGGCCAATTTATTATCCAAAATGAACTTAATGAAAAGTCTAGATAGTCAATGTTTAAGGGGTTTTCATGGGATTTAGTGCATTGAAGTATAATTTCCTTGGTAGTTGTAGAAAAATAATAGGGTTGGATGGATGTTTTTTGATGACTTTTATTGAAGGTGTTTTTTTAGTTGCAATTGTCCATAATGAAAACAATTAGATGTACCCTATATATTGAGATATGGTTAATGGAGAGAATTACCAATCTTGGCATTAGTTTTAAGTCTTCTTATTGAAGATCTAAACATAAGTTGGAATTCATAGTCTTTGTAAGTGATCAACAAAAGGTGCATTATTGTTCTGTATATATGTTTTAAGTTATCATACTTATTGTACTGTTTAGTTGTATATATGTGTTGTATTATCATACTTACATTATATTATTTTATGCATTCATTTTCTTTCAAGGTTTAGTGTATACATCGAAGAACCTGTTCCCAGAAGCTAAGCATAGAAAATATGCATGACATGTCTATGCCAATTGGTCTATAAATTACATAAAGGCCACAAATATAAGAGCTTGTTTTGGCATTGCACAATGGAAGTGGAATTTGAGGAAATAATGGATTAGTTGAAGAATGCTTCATAAAAGGCTTATGATGACTTTAATGTAAGGAATCTTGAGACTTTAGTGAAAACATTTATTAACACAAGATCGAAGTGTGAAGTTGTTCAAAAAAAATATAATGGAGACATTTAATGGATTCATATGTGATGCTCGATGAAAAAGCTTGATCAATATGCCACAAGATATTCGAGTTTTTTTAATGACTAAAATTTATGAAAAAAAGAGATATGATGATTAAATCCACTAATTATATATGTCCAAAGGTGAGAAAGACGATAAAGACTACATAATGAGAAGCAAGGCATTGTATGGCCAAGATAAAAGAAATTTTTGAAGTTTAAAGTAATGAATTTTGTAGATAAGTTTATTATTGATTTACAAGGAAGAACATGTCAATGTAAGGTTTGGCATTTAACAGGAAACTCAAATAAGCATGCATTTGCTTCTATATCATACTAGAGAGAGGATATTGATGGGTATATAAACCAATATGACAAATGTGGATGTTATTTGAAGAGTTATCAATATGTCATAAAGCCCATTAGTGGTCCAAAATTTTAGCCGAAAGCTAAAAACTTACAACCTGTATTCCCTCTGCTGATTAAGAAGATGGATGGAAGGTCAAAAAAGACTAGAATAAGGGATAAAGATGAAGAACCATGGAATCTAAATAAGTTTAGCAAAGTTGAAGCACTCATGAAATGTCAGTATTGTTTTAAACTTGGTCACAATAAACAAGGACGCAAACAAAAGGACCAACCTCCGAGACAACCTAAAATTGCTAAGGTAATTATATACTTATTTATAATTATATATAGGCTAAATATTCTTACAAATCGTATGTATATAATGCAGTAAAAATGAGGAAGACCATTGAAAAATCCAACGTCTACATCCAACATTAACTGTGGTTCAAGAAGAAGAGGCAAACAATCAATATCTACATATCCAACACCACAATGTCTATCTTAAGAAGAGAAAAGAGGGTGGTAATTGAATATTCACCCTTAATTTTTGATTTTCCTTAACTTTTTTACATATTCTAAATATTTATGTGTATGAAGGTCATCCAAGGATATGGGGTAACATTTAGAGAAGTTAGTGGAAACACTTATTTTATTGTTTATTACCAAATTATAATTTTTTGGTTGATTATTTGTTATTTATATTTAATTATTAATAATATATTATTTGTTTATAATGTTTTATAGATGGGTGGTACTCCATTTTAAGTATTCGAATCAACTTAAGCTTCTCAAAATACAAATTTAAAAAAAAACAAAAACAGGAGGAGATTTAAAGTAAGGTTAAAAAATCAAGTCCAAAAAAATCTCAAGTTGATGATGACGAATCTGTGGCAAAATGAATTATGTTCAAATATTGTGTTATAATTTGGATATAGATTTGAACTTTGTATTGCGAATTTGGATTTAGATTTGAACTTTGCAAATTGGTATAAGCAAACAAAAGCTTTTCTCGAAGAATGATGCATCAAATTTCCACGATAAATTGTCACATGGAACCTACAAAATGAAAATAAAAAATCATATCAAACTTATGTAAAATTTTGAAAAGTTTATAAATTACTATATAAACTCACCTCTTGCACATAACAATGAATCTCGTAGATAAAAGTCTTACCCCATCATACAGAAGATGTCTAGAAATTTTTTTTACAATAACAAAACCTCTACTCTTTTACCAATACCACATATCTACAAGAAACTTACAATTTGAATAATCATTATTCAAATGTATAACATTAATATCATATAAGTTATAATTGAAATAATCATAATGAACTAATAAAATATAAGGGCAATATTCCCATTTATATTATTCCATTGATATCCATAACTTCATTTTGCTATTAAGTTGGGACAATCAATATAGGAACATGAAAATTACTTAGAATAATGATATCCATATTATATACTAAATAAAAAACAAAATTATCAATCTTATTTTACCGTTGAACATAATCCCTTCTCTTGGCAAAATTGAGAGTATTTCCTTTCACTTTTATTAAATTGTCGAAAAAACAATAAATAACATTCTTAAATCCACTAACAACACCTTCACACTCTTCCTATATCAAGTATATAGTAGGTGCACATGCAACAAAAGCCATGTACATTTTATTTGCAGTTTTTTATAATACACATGATGTAGTTAAATATTATTAACACAATATGGTTAAACTTTGTTTCAATAAAGTACTAAGCATATTTGGAGAATCAATGATTGTTTTAGAAACCTAATTTCTTAATTTTTTATAGCTTGGTAGGCTTTCAGCTTGCAATTCAACTTTTGTTACTTGCTCTATTTTTAACCTTTTACAGTTATATGTACACATTTAATCATGGGATAAATGAATGAACAATCAATATATGCATATAAAATATTAGTTGAGTACTAACTACACTAAGAAAGAATTCCCAATTCATATATATATTAATCAAATGCACTATAAATATGATTAAAATAAACAAACAAAATTAGTAGACCAGGAGTAGTCATCAATATACATGTTCATGCACACAACATATCACATTGCAAAGTTCTTATGAGCAATGAATTTCTATCTTTTATATCAATACATTTCTTGTCATTTACTTCTAAAACTATTTTATATTCCTATATAGTCTAAGCTCCATCCCAAACCTAATTAAAATTATCAGTAAAGCATAAGCACAAAACAAATAAAGTAAGATGATAGGGCCAAAATAATGCATTTCAAAGGCAAAAAAAGCAAATTAAAATGTATGGATATAATGCATCAAATGGAAATATAACCATATTAAAGAAAATAAGAATTAAGTCATAAGAAAGTTAAGGATGAAGCAATGACAAAATGATTGATGTAACAGAAAAAATGACCTTATGTATACTTGTTTCTCCTTTTTTTTTAGTAACAAACTGAGTTTTTTTTAATAAAAGAAAAAGGAGAATCAATGGTTTGAAACAAATGAAGGCATTAATTTTCAACACCTTCAATAGTTTTCCATATTATATTATGAGAGCAATATCAAATTCTATACTCTTAAGCACAGTAATATCAACTTCTACACCTAAGTTATCTTATAAAAATAATAAGCCACAATAAGCTTAGAACCATTGAACAAATGAAGGAAATAATAAACCCAGTAAAAACCATTGAAAAATGAAGAAACACGTATAATTACATGCAAAAACTAGGTAACTACAGTAGGAGCTCCACAATCAATAAGGAAGCAGAAATATAAAATGTACCATTGAAGAACAAGCAATCGCAATTGAAAATGTAACAAGGTAGACTACACATATCGAAGCATACTATAACAGAAGCAAAGCATGAAAGAATAGGGAAGGAGGTAGAAACAAAAAATGTATCTGGGAATAACAAGCAATTGCAATCATAATAAGCATACCGAAGCAACGAAAAGAAGGGAAACAGAAAAAGAACCTTGATTGAAGCAATATCAATTAGAGATCCATAATCAACGATGAACCTAGCAAAAAAAACTAGGTAAATTAACATCCAAATTGGTTTCAGGTTTTTAGCAAAATTAGGTTTACATTTTAAAATTTAATAAAATAAATATTGAATAGTTTAAAATATTGTACACGTAACATATACAAAAAGGGCATCATGGAATGTAAGCTTCTGGCTATTTTTGTAATAAATTGAAAGTTTGAATATTTTAACGTCATTTTTAAACTTGGACTAGTATTACAATATTAAGATAAATTTGAGATTTTTTATAATTTACTAGTATTATTGTTGTAATTACTTTGTAATTGTTGGACCCCGATCCTTGATTGATATGTAAAATTATAAAATGGCAATTAAAGGAGAATTTTGGGGTGAATTATGCATGTACAAAGGAAAGAAAATAATGCAAGAATTGAAATGATTGTGTTATAGACGTTATTGTGCTTTAAGGCAATTGATGAGAAAAAGAATTGATTGATTTTAATGACTTTGAGATTTGAGTAGATTTGTATGGTTTATGAAAGTTAAAGTGAATGAGTTGATTGAAATGGAAGTTGAAAATCAAGAAATAAAGAATGAAAGTGTGAGAACTTGGAGAATTATGAAAGTTTGACTTTGTGAGATGAATAGTAACAAAAAATTGACTTTTTGGTCTAAAATCTTTGTGAATTTTTCTGGATTGATCTAGAGAGATTTTGATAAAAGGATCTTCATGAAACTTATAGTTTCTGTTGAGAGCTTTCTATCGCCTTAAAATATGACATTTTTCGATATGGAGATTGCAAGTTATGATCTCTCAAAGTTAAGGTTATTTTGCTTTGTTTTGAAAATGCTCATAAGTGTAGGATTTTGTATGCAGTGTTTTAAGGAAAATTCTAGACTGATGTGTTTTGAATTAGGTTAAGTGGTTTACATGAAATTTGTAGCTTGTCTTTCAATATTTCCAACGCTATAAAGTATGCAATATTTGGATACGGAAATAGGAAGATATAAAATTTGGAAGGTTGGATATTGTTTAGTTGATTTTTAACAAAGCAGAAACTTTGATTGAAAAATTGGCCTAGTTAGAGGTTGAAATTGCCTTTAAGTTCTTCATTAAAGTTTTAAATTATTTTTTATCTTTCCATGGATATAAAGTATAGAATTTTTGGACCATGAAATAGGAAGTTATGGATTTTACAAGTAACTGTTACAGTTTGGGAAGAGTATTAGTGGACAGGAACTTTGAAGTAATTTTTGACTCCCTTAGAAGCCAAATTGATTTTTCTGTCCTTCATTAAAGTTGTAGGTTGCTTTTTTATATTTGCATTGATATAAAATATGACATGTTTGGACCTTCTATGTTACTATTTTGGGATGGCAAGTAGGAACAGAAACTTTGATTGCATTTTTTACCCCTTGAGAGACGGAATTGATTTTTAAGTTCTTCATGAAAGTTGTAAAGCTTCCTTTCCGCTTTCTATTGATACCAAGTTTGTAAATTTTGGACTCTTGAGTCAAAAGTTGTGTGTGTGTGTATATATATATATATATATATATATATTAGAGGAAAAAGAAATTGAAACGGGAGCAGGCGAGGGACTGACCTCGCCCTCGCGAGTGCGAGCCTGCGTCCTCGCGATGTCCTCTCTATGCAACGCCATTTGATTTTTTTTCTATTTTTGGTTATTTTCTTTTCTGAATCCGACCCTTTTCAATCTTTTGCTTATAAATTTTTCGTCCGACATCCGATTGACTTGATTTTTGAAGAGTTATATTCCTAAGACATCCCTCTATCTCCCCATGGAAAATTGTCGATTTTTGAGATTAAATTGAAAGAGATTGATTTAATCAAAATGAGTTGGAAAAGTTTCTGAACATGGTTTAGTATTTTGGTGAATTCTTGATCTGTGGAGATCCGATTGAATTGATTCTTGTTGCAAACTAAAATAGACACATGGGGCTACAAGTCATATGAAGAAATTGAATTTCAATTTAGCCCCTAAGACTTTCAATTTCTGAATTGAAGTCGAGTTTAGTGTTCAGTCTTAGATTAGTAAGAGCTGAAAGTATTTTGGCCATACCTTTTGCTCTAGTCATCCAAATGAGGTGATTCTTAATTTGCATTAAACCAGAGAAATAGGGATACAAATGTTATGAAGGATTCTAGTTTGAACTTAGTCTTTAAGAATGTCAATTTTTTTATGGAAGTAAAGTGTTGGAAAATGTTTTAGCATAAGAATAGTGCGAAATGTTTGAGGTGTAAATTTTGGAGTAGTGAACCAAATTAAATGATTTTGGTGCAGTTATGAAATTGAGACTATGAGGAACATTTCTCTATAAGGAAGTTTTACAAAATTCCTTCAATTTGATGATTTCAAAAATATCCTAAGTTAAGCATGATTTAATGAATTTTGAGACTTTGTTATATTTTATGATTTTGAGGACTTAATTAGCATGTTAAATTGAGTAAGAGCATATGGGATAAGTTGATTGGATTGAATTAAATTAAAGTGTTAGAAATGCATAGGGGCAGAATTGGAAGAGTACTTAAGCTTTTAAGTTTCAAGGCTTATAAGGAAGGGCTTAATGGTCTTTTTTGCATTCATTAAAGACAAGTAAAGAGGCTGCCCTTTAAGGAGGAGAGGAAGCACGAAAATTTTTAAAAGAAAGAACAAAATTTAAGAGAGAAAAGAGAGAAGATGGTTTCGGTGGAGGTAAAAGAGAAAGAAGAGGAAACTTTTAGGTTTTGATTTTTATAAGGTTTGGAAGAGGGATTTTCAAGAAGATTCAAGGTGGAAAAATGAAAAGGAGCTCAAGAGCTTTATTTTGAGCCAAGAAAATCCGAAATTGATGAAGAATTAAGGTAAGAGGAATTTTTACTATGTTAAATTGTGAAAGGATTTTGGTTTAGATAGCTTGGATATTGTATGGGTTTAAGTTTACTAAGCTCAATTTTGGTGATTACATGGTTTAACTTGCTCAAGTTTGGATGTTTATTAATTAGGAATTTTGGCATGAATTAGGGAATTTAATTGAGGCAATGTAGAAATTGATGCTTTAGACAAGTTACAAGCATGGAAATGAGGTGGGTACCATGTTTATATTTTGAAATATAAGCTATGTATGTGTTTTTGAAAAATCAAGAAAGTGAAAGGTTTTTTATTTAATTATTATTTTCAAATGATTAAATTCCTTACTTTTGGAATGATCTTAGAAATCGTTATAATGGTATATTCATTATTTGGAATGATTTAAGAAATTGCAATAATTATTGAATTCATTATTTTTGAATGATTTGAATAATTTGAGAAATGTCTATAATTGATGATTTCGTTGTTTTGAATGAATGGGAATTTGATTGACTTATGATTTTGATAAATTGCAAAATTGTTGCATTCTTGGGTGCTTGAATGATTGAGAATTTGATATGTGAATTTGTGTGACTTTGTGACATTATGTTTGAATATGATATGACATGATATGAAAATTAAGTTTTCGAAATATGCCTTCGGACAGTCCGATTTTCAAGTATGAATTTGTCTGTTATGTGGGTTTGGTTTGGTCCCATAAGAGGGTCAAGTGCACTTGTCTAGGCTTCGCCCGCCTACCCGCTAGTGACATTGGAGCTCCGTTAAGGACTCCCATAAGTTCACGGCTACACGGACATTATCACGGGAAGGTGTAGTACATTCATTCTCACTACTGGGACCACTATGTGGGAATGTGCAATACGTTCTGTTTCTGGACTGACCCAAACCAAATTCTGATATGTTATGTGCTTATGTGTGTTATATTGTGATGCATTACATGATTTGAAAATTGTTCATGAATTTTTGAAATAAATGGAGATTTACATTATTTGAAATGGTTCATGAAGTTTGAAAAGTTGAGAATTTTGAGAAATAAGCAATTGATAGTTCAACTGTGAAATTTTAAAAAAAATGACAAAAGTTTTCAAAAGATTATTTTTGTTTATTTTTTGATTTATAAACATGTTATCCACGAGCTGTAAAGCTCACCCCCTTTCATCTCCATCTTCAGGTTTCAAGAAGGAGATCGGACGAAAGAAAGCTAAGACGTTTATCCGTTATGTTTGTTTATGATGTTTTTGAAGTTAGATTTTTGTAAAAGTAAGATGTTAGTGTATTCAAGAGTTGTATATTTTGTATTTCGGATTTTGGAATTGATGTTGTATCGTGGCTTGAAAATGCCACTTTTGCTTGGTGATATATTTGCTTTTGGATTATGTAAATGAATTATGGATGTGTATGTAGAATAAAAAGGTGAATTATGGTTTTGTATATAAATTGCATATGTTTATGAATGGGATTGATTGTGTTTGGATTCTGGACAGGAGGTCCGATGATTTTGGTTATTGATTGAGAATTATTGAAGTGTTATAGGTATAGAAATGTGTTTGTTTGTGTTGAGATTCCGGACAGGAGGTCCGATGAATTGTGTTGATTGAGCTGGAAATATAGAAGTGCTTATTTGTGTTTGAATTGTGGGTTTATTGACATGTGTGTAAGGTGCCTTATGCCAAAAGCAAAATAAGTTTTTTGATTAAATTGATAGTTATGATTCGTTTTTGAAGGATAGAAAATTGAGGTTATGGAATTGATGAATTCCAAATTGAATAAAATGAAAAAACAAATTTTACCGATTTCAGATTGGTTTAGACCGAGTGTGTCTTTAGAGTTTTCAACGCTAGTTTTCCTAAGTTTGCGTTTCTCGGATGTCGGAATTCGGTTTTCAGTGTGATTGATACGTTCCGTTCCTTCGATTCCGCATTTGATTTCTTTTCGTTCATTTTCGCCGTTTTGTTTTTCGAATTGTGATTTCGTTTTCCGGTTGGGGTCCGATTTCAAAATTGGGTCCCAACATTAATGATATCAGAGCCCAGTATTAGGATCTTACATGGGCACATATGTTTGTTAAGAGTTTAAATGGATAGGATTGAATTAGTGAGAATGTGAAATTGATGTGAATGAATTATCATGAATTCTTTGGAGAACCAAAATGATTGGTTGATTTAGGTGACAAGAGTAAGATTGATAATAAGAATGTGTTAATGGAAATTAAGATTAGAATGTCTTGATAAAATTGGATGAATTGATTTCGGATATATATTTGTGAGATAAAATAAGGAATACTTGAAAGATGAGATGCATGATAGAGATATATGTATAGAAGTTAAAAAGGTTGATTTTGAATAATGATTGGTCCATATTAAGGTTAGTAAGAATTGGACCATTGACATATGTTAATAAATAGTGATTTGATATGATAGTGGTGTATTTGACATAAGAAGTGAAAAATTGTGAATAAGTTGAGATATAAGTATTATGAGGAATTAGTCAAGAAAGTGATTGACTCGGCTCTTTTGGAAAGAAATTAGTTAAGAGGATGTGTTACTTGATGACTACTTAATCAGGAATTTCGAGCACGAAATTCTTTTAAGAGGGGGAGAAATGTTGGACCACGATCCTTGATTGATATGTAAAATTATAAAATGACAATTAAAAGAGAATTTTGGGGTGAATTATGCATGTACAAAGGAAAGAAAAAATGCAAGAATTGAAATGATTTTGTTATAGACGTTATTATGTTTTAAGGCAATTGATGAGAAAAAGAATTGATTGGTTTTGATGACTTTGAGATTTGAGTAGATTTGTATGATTTATGAAAGTTAAATTGAATGAGTTGATTGAAATGGAAGTTGAAAATCAAGAAATAAAGAGTGAAAGTGTGAGAACTTGGAGAATTATGAAAGTTTGACTTTGTGAGATGAATAGTAACAGAAAATTGACTTTTTGGTCTGAAATCTTTGTGAATTTTTCTGGATTGATCTAGAGAGATTTTGATAAAAGGATCTTCATAAAACTTGTAGTTTCTGTTGAGAGCTTTCTATCGCCTTAAAATATAACATTTTTCGATATCGAGATTGGAAGTTATGATCTCTCAAAGTTAAGGTTATTTTGCTTTGTTTTGAAAATGCTCATAAGTGTAGGATTTTGTATGCAGTGTTTTAAGGAAAATTCTGGACTGATGTGTTTTGAATTGGGTCAAGTGGTTTACATGAAAGTTGTAGCTTGTCTTTCAATCTTTCCAACTCTATAAAGTATGCAATTTTTAGATGTGGAAACAGGAAGATATAAAATTTGGAAGGTTGGATATTGTTTAGTTGATTTTTAACAGGGCAAAAACCTTGATTGAAACATTGGCCTAGTTAGAGGTTGAAATTGACTTTAAGTTCTTCATTAAATTTTTATATTATGTTTTGATCTTTCCATTGATATAAAGTATAGAATTTTTGGACCTTGAAATAGGAAGTTATGATTTATACAATTTACTGTTACAGTTTGGGATGAGTATTAGTGGATAGGAACTTTGAAGTGATTTTTGACTCTCTTAGAGGCCAAATTGATTTTTCTGTCCTTCATGAAAGTTGTAGGTTGCTTTTTTATCTTTGCATTGATATAAAATATGATATGTTTGGACCTTGGAGTTGAAAGCTAGAAATTTTAGAAGTTTATGTTACTCTTTTGGGATGGCAAGTAGGAACAGAAACTTTGATTTCATTTCTGACCCCTTGAGAGACGAAATTGGTTTTTAAGTTTTTCATGGAAGTTGTAGAGCTTTCTTTCAGCTTTCTATTGATACCAAGTTTGTAAATTTTGGACTCTTGAGTCAAAAGTTGTGATTTTTAGAAAATTCGGTTATATATATACATTAGTGGAAAAAAAAGAAATTGAAATGGGAGCAGACGAGGGACTGACCTCGCCCTCGCTAGGGCGATGCCTCACAAGGGAGAGTGTCAGACTTGCTCTCATGAGGGTGACGCCTCGCGAGGGCGAGCGTTCTGCTCGCCCTCGCGAGTGCGACTGCTCGAAGGGCGAGCCTGCGCGTTCTCGCGACCTCCTCTCTATGCGACGCCGTTTGATTTTTTTTTTCTATTTTTGGTTTTTTTTTTAATCTGACCCTTTTCAATATTTTGCTTATAACTTTTTCGTCTGATATCCGATTGACTTAATTTTTGAAGCATTGAATTCCTAAGACATTACTCTATCTCCTCAAGGAAAATTGTGGATTTTTGAAATTAAATTGAAAGATATTGATTTAATCAAAATGAGTTGGAAAAGTTTCTGAACATGGTTCAGTATTTTGGTGAATTCTTTATCTGTGGAGATCCGATTGAATTGATTCTTATTGTAAAATAAAATAGAGACATGGGGCTACAAGTCATATGAAGAAATTGAATTTCAATTTAGCCCTTAAGACTTTCAATTTCTAAATTGAATTCAGGTTTAGTGTTCAGTCTTTGATTAGTAAGAGTTGAAAGTATTTTTGCCATAACTTTTGCTCTAATCATCCAAATGAGTTATTTCTCTATTTGCATTAAACTAGAGAAATAGGGTTTAAAATGTTATGAAGGATTCGAGTTTCAACTTAGTCTTTAAGAATGTCAATTGTTGGATGGAAGTAAAGTGCTGGAAAATATTTTAGCATAAGAATAGTCCGAAATGTTTGAGGTGTAACTTTTGGAGTAGTGAACCAAATTAAATGATTTTGGTGGCGTTATGAAATTGAGACTATGAGGAACATTTCTCTAGAAGAAAGTTTTACGAAATTCCTTCAATTTGATGATTTCAAAAATATCCTAAGTTAAGCATGATTTAATGAATTTTGAGACTTTGTTATATTTTATGATTTTGAGGACTTAATTAGCATGTTAATGTGAATAATTAGCATGTTAAATTGAGTAAGAGCATATGGGATAAGTTGATTGGATTGAATTAAATTAAAGTGTTAGAAATGCATAGGGGCAAAATTGGAAGAGTGCTTAAACTTTTAAGTTTCAAGGTTTATAAGGAAGGGCTTAATGGTCTTTTTTGCATTCATTAAAGACAAGTAAAGAGGCTGTCGTTTAAGGAGGAGAGGAAGCACGAAAATTTTTAAAAGAAAAAACAAAAGTTAAGAGAGAAAAGAGAGAAGATGGTTTCGGTGGAGGTAAAAGAGAAAGAAGAGGAAACTTTTAGGTTTTGATTTTTATAAGGTTTGGAAGAGGGATTTTCAAAAAGATTCAAGGTGGAAAAATGAAAAGGAGCTCAAGAGCTTTATTTTGATCCAAGAAAATCCGAAATTGATGAAGAATTAAGGTAAGAGGAATTTTTGCTTTGTTAAATTGTGAAAGGATTTTGGTTTAGATAGCTTGGATATTGTATGTGTTTAAGTTTACTAAGCTCAATTTTGGTAATTACATGGTTTAAATTGCTCAAGTTTGGATGTTTATTAATTAGGAATTTTGGCATGAATTAGGGAATTTAATTGAGGCAATAGAGAAATTGATGCTTTGGACAAGTTACAAGCATGAAAATGAGGTGGGTACCATGTTTATATTTTGAAATATAAGCTATGTATTTGTTTTTGAAAAATCAAGAAAGTGAAAGGTTTTTTTTTAATTATTATTTTCGAATGATTAAATTCCTTGCTTTTGGAATGATCTTAAAAATTGTTATAATGGTATATTCATTATTTTGAATGATTTAAGAAATTGCAATAATTATTGAATTCATTATTTTTCGAATGATTTGAATAATTTGAGAAATGTCTATAATTGATGATTTCATTGTTTTGAATGAATGGGAATTTGATTGACTTATGATTTTGATAAATTGCAAAATTGTTGCATTCTTGGGTGCTTGAATGATTGAGAATTTGATATGTGAATTTGTGTGACTTTGTAACATTATGTTTGAATATGATATGACATGATATGAAAACTAAGTTTTCAAAATATGCCTTCAGGCAATCCGATTTTCAAGTATGAATTTGTCTGTTATGTGAGTTTTGTTAGGTCCCATAAGAGGGTCAAGTGCACTTGTCTAGGCTTCGCCTGCCTGTCCGCTAGTGACATTGGAGCTCCGTTAAGGACTCCCATAAGTTCATGGCTATACCGGACCGCTATTCAGAAAGGTGTAGTACGTTCTGTTTACGGCTGCACAGAACCGCTATGCGGGAATGTACAGTACGTTCTATTTCTGGACTGACCCAAGCCAAATTCCGATGTATTATGTGCTTATGTGTGTTATACTGTGATGCATTACATGATTTGAAAATTGTTCATGAATTTTTGAAAGAAAAGGAGATTTACATGATTTGAAATGGTTTATGAAGTTTGAAAAGTTGAGAATTTTGAGAAATAAGCAATTGATAGTTCAACTGTGAAATTTTTTTTAAAAATGACAAAAGTTTTAAAAAGATTATTTTTGTTTATTTTTCGATTTATAAACATGTTATCCACGAGCTGTAAAACTCACCCTCTTTCATCCTCATCTCCAGGTTTCAAGAAGGAGATCGGATGAAAGAAAGCCAAGACGTTTATCCGTTATGTTTGTTTATGATATTTTTGAAGTTAGATTTTTGTAAAAGTAAGATGTTAGTGTATTCAAGAGTTGTATATTTTGTATTTCGGATTTTGGAATTGATGTTATATCGTGGCTTGAAAATGCCACTTTTACTTGGTGATGTATTTTCTTTTGGATGATGTAAATGAATTATGGATGTGTATGTAGAATAAAAAGGTGAATTATAGTTTTGTATATAAATTGCATATGTTTATGAATGAGATTGATTGTGTTTGAATTCCGGACAAGAGGTCCGATGATTATGGTTATTGATTGAGAATTATTGATGTGTTATAGGTATAGAAATGTGTTTGTTTGTGTTGGAATTCCGGACAGGAGGTCCGATGAATTGTGTTGATTGAGCTGGAAATATAAAAGTGCTTATTTGTGTTTGAATTGTGGGTTTATTGACATGTGTGTAAGGTGCCTTATGCCAAAAGCAAAATAAGTTTTTTGATTAAATTGATAGTTATGATCCGCTTTTGAATGATAGAAAATTGAGGTTATGGAATTGATGAATTCCAAATTGAATAAAATGAAAAAAAAAATTTACCGATTTCGGATTGGTTTAGACCGAGTGTGTCTTTAGAATTTTCAACGCTAGTTTTCCTAAGTTTGCGTTTATCGGATGTCAGAATTCGGTTTTCAGTGTGATTGATACGTTCCGTTCCTTTGATTCCGCTTTTGATTTGTTTTCGTTCGTTTCCGCCGTTTTGTTTTTCGAATTGTGATTTCGTTTTTCGGTTGAGGTCCGGTTCCAAAATCGGATCCCAACAGTAATTATCATATTAAATTTTGTTTCACTCATTAATTTTTCAAATAATAAAAAAGTGAATATCCACGATTCACTTCACTCTTATATACCATCCAAGACCGACACTATCTTTTATTTATCCACAGGATAAGTTTCACATAGAATAGATACCTTTCCTAATTAAATGTGCTCGTATTAAAAGCACGAGTCTTTTTTGTTTTTACTTGTTAGCGAAACTTGTAGGAAACCATGGACTGGGAGCCTCAAAAGGGCTAATACGCTGATCAGGAACTAACTTGGAATATTGAAGCATGGGACGATAAACAACTTTAGTCTTAGGCGTGTTGGGCTAATGTCATTTGTCAATAGGTTATTAGAAAGCCCATTTAACAACTACTGTGTGGAGGACCACACTTTTGGATGAGCAAAGAGTCTAGGCTCGCTAATGCCAGGTATAATTAGTAAAAACACTTGTATTTCAAAGAAAATCGTGGTAAAGGACTAGAGCAATTCCAATTTAAAGTAAAATTACTTGTATAACCTCATGAGTAAACATTTTACAAACACATGAGTAAAGATGGGGATAGCACTGATTATTAATTTTTTAAAATTAAGAATATAAAATAATTTTTTTATTAGACTTGGGCCGGTTTGAACTGATAAGCCCACAATTAAAAACAATTGCCAACCCTTAGTTTTTAATCATTTCATTTCTGACGTTGGCCTAATCCTTTTAATCCTAGGGTTAGAAAAATGATAAAAAGCAAGTGCGGCAGTTCATTTCAAGTGCGGCAGTTCATTTTAGGAGATATTCTAAAACCAAAACATGACTGAGTTTCTTCTAAAAGATCTCAAGAACAAATAAAAGGTGGATTTTCAGGATTGGCACCAGTCCAGCTCATCCAACAGAAAATCCCCCACATAATAATGTAAGTAAATATTATAAAAACCCAATCAAAAAGTTGCGCCAGAACTTTTTTATTAAAAAAAAATTATGAGGCCAGAGCCTTCACGTGACTCACTCCACACATACAAAGTTCCTCCACGAGTCCGACACGCTCCCACACCCACACCTAAATCTTTACCGTCAACGTGTCTTCAAATCGTATGGCCCACACACACACTTGCACTCCATTATATCTGCACTTCCCTATCACCTACAGCTTAACTCATTGCCCCTCTGCTTCCCTTCGTTCAGGATTCTAGACTAGATCTTTTTCGTTGTTAAAGAGTCAATTTTCTTTTTTACATCAGCAGTTTCAACGTTTCCCTGACGATGTTAATCAAGGCAGCGCCAGCTTTCTCTATCTCGTGTTCTCATGGAGATGCAAGGAGACCCCTGTTCTCCTCCTATTCGTCTGTCAATCAACATCTTATCTCTTCTCCGATGATTCGGTCAAAAACTGGGGCTGGGTTTGTTGCATGTGCTTCCAAGGGAGCCAACAGTAAACCATTAACTGGTGTGGTTTTCGAGCCGTTTGAAGAGGTCAAGAAGGAGCTCAATCTTGTGCCCACTGTCCCGGAAGCTTCTCTTGCAAGGCAGAGATACGTTGATGAGTGCGAAGCCGCTGTTAATGAACAGATCAAGTGGGTTTCTTTCGTGTTAATGAACAAATCCTGCTTTTCTTTTACTTCTTTTTGGGGGAAAGGTGTGTTGGGTTTATCATTTATGACCTATTTCCTCTGGTTGTTTTATAAATTCGGTATGGGTTGATTACAAAAGGTGCTTTTTTGTCAATGGGTTTTCTTTCTTATGGTCAAAAATTTTCTTCCATTTGATCTTGTTTGGTTCTTGGACTCACTCAGTTTTAGTAAGTACCTGTGTATGCCAGTTTTACTGAATTTGTCCTTTTATCTTTAACGGGTGTTTATACGTTTTTTTTTTCTTTTCTTTTCTAATGATGTCTTCTGCCTTCTGAGATGACAGCGTGGAGTACAATGTCTCATATGTGTATCATGCCATGTATGCTTACTTCGATAGAGACAACGTTGCGCTCAGGGGTTTTGCTAAGTAAGCTTTTATGGAATTCAAACTCTACAAGCAATCATTTTATGTCACCTTTCTTCTTATGTCCTTTGTTTTTAATTCGCAATAGATTTTTCAAGGAGTCTAGCGATGAGGAAAGAGAGCATGCTCAGAAATTGATGGAATATCAGGTATTGGACATTCTGCATCTTTTGGGATCTAACATTTAAAAATTGTGTTGTCTGCATACAGTTCTGACTCATATTGTGGTATCTTTTAGAACAAACGTGGTGGAAGAGTGAAGCTCCAGTCAATTGTAATGCCCATCTCTGACTTTGATCATTCTGATAAAGGAGATGCTTTATATGGTGAGATTAAATCTTCTCTTGGCATGCAAAAGATGATTCTTTTAAATTCCTTCTGCAGTATGGCTTTTTTACCTTTAGTAGTTTCCATTGATTTACTACTTTACATGTTGTCTTGCGCAAAATTGTTGGTCATGGTAACATGTTGTTATACTTGCTGTCTTGTGGCTCAGAATGTGGTTTACCATAAATTCATGTTCTTCTGTTCTGTAACCTCATGTTGCATTTTAATTGCATCTTTTGCAAGAATGCTATTCAACTTTTCCTGAGGCTCATGATGTAGGCTTAGGGGTCAAATTATTGATGATACCCTGTTAACTGTTATTGAAAGGCTGATGAATTGTTCAATGCTCATTTAGTAGGATTTAGATTTTTCCACAACATTTTAGTTAACTATATCTATTTCTAACTTTTGTCTTTCTTGGTCCAGCAATGGAGCTTGCTTTGTCTTTGGAGAAACTGACTAATGAAAAACTCCTCAACTTACAGAGTGTAAGTGATTCTAATTATTGATTTTTTTTTTAGCTGGAGAAACTCCTCAACTTACACAGTGTAAGTGATTCTAATTATTGATTTTTTTTTTAGCTGGAGCATGGTGTTTCGTATTGCATTGCAATATACATTCTCCAACTTTGTAATGATCAATGTAATTTGAAGTTGCTAATTTTGTTTGTCAAGCAATTGCTCATAATTCTATCCTTGCACAACAGATTGCAGATCGAAACAATGATGTGCAGTTGGCTGATTTTGTCGAAAGTGAGTATCTGTACGAGCAGGTATGTTTTAGGATTATAGGGACTTGATTCTACTATGTTTGTGGTGGTATTACAGGAAGTAGTATGATGATGGATTTTGATTGGCATTTTCAATAATTTTGTTTGTTAGGTAGAGGCTATCAAGAAAATCTCAAAATACGTTGCTCAGTTGAGAAGAGTTGGCAAGGGACTAGGTATGCATCTAAAACTGCTGGTTATTCAAGCTTGTCACCATACTATTTGGAATTGCCATATCCCCAGACACCACGTCTCAGTGGGACTGGGTGGGTGTTGATGATGATGATGGTATTGATGGTTTTATGACCATATCTTTTTTAACAGGAGTTTGGCACTTCGATCAGATGCTTCTCAGAGAAGAAGAGGAGGCTGTGGCATAGCGTTGTTTACTCTTAAATGTCAGTATGTAGGGGTTGGTATGTGCTGTGCTATGTATGCTAATGTTTTGGGAGTTTGTAGTTCCGTTGTCCAGAGATTTTGGGGGTTTAGTTGGCTCAAATAAATGTGGTTTTCACTTGGATCCATCCTAATAAAAACGATGATCCCCGTCCTTAGGCCTGCTTCTTTTTTTTTTTTTTTGGGTTTTAATTTTAAGTTGAGTAGCTGCATTCTGTATGAGGTGTAAGGGACTTCCTTTTGGTAATGTGAAATGAAAGCTGGATTGCAAGTACTAGTAGAACAGTAGTCTTACCATGCGTTTGCAATGGCAGTTCAGTTGTTGGCCTTTAGAGCTGAAAGCTCTTCGGCTTCACAGGTATGTTTCCCAGTTTCTATTTGGACCCATGAGTATGTGGTATTTCCCATGTAGATGTAGCCCAAGCAACGGGAAATTGACCACACGAGAATTGAGAGCGCACAATCTCTGTTAACAGCCTAAGTGCCATAACGGTGTTTTTGAATTTCCTACTGGCACCAGGGAAGTGTATAGATCAGATAAAAGTACTAAATTAGTCAATATTTTATCGTATTTAAATATATGATTGTAGCAAAAAGCTTATAAATTTGTATCGGTTTATAAACTGAATTATTTAAAATATCAGATTAAATTTATAAATTATGTTAATTATAAAAGTTATGCTAAATATTTTAAAATATAATAAATAGAATCATTGAGTCAAAAGTATATCTTAAAATTTTTAAAAATAATTTTAAAATTTTAATCATAATATGTAATTAAATTTTAATTTAGAATTAAATTTTATATAATTAAAATTATATTTTATGAATTGTTTAAATTTTGTTTTGTGTTTTTTAACATCTTAATAATATTTTTAGTTATTTTAAAGTTAAATATATATTTTAACCTATTTTTACCATATGAAATATTATTTTAGTTTTTATAAATTAATTTTATTACTAAATAAATAAATAATACTTTATTATTTAATATTAACTATATGATTGACAATAGACCAGGTGGGGCTGACCTGGGCTCAAGGTGGCTTAAAATTTTTTGCTTAGGAGCTTTGATCTGGTTTGACGTTTGAGGTATACGATTCAAGTCTGATCGCGATCGGGCTTTAACGATTTAAAGTTTGACTCAATTTGATTTTTTAATTTAAAATGAAAATATCATTTTACTTGGTCAGAAGTTCAAAATTAAAAAAAGCCTGAATTTTATTGTCACCTCTAATTAACTACTAATTAACTTTTAGAAAAACTAACAAATTATTTTATAATGTTAAAAATTATTCAAAATATTATTATATGTTGACTGGTATGGTTATTGAATTGTATTAATTCAAAATTAGTTTCAACTTTAGTAGGAAATATTTCTCATTCAATACGAACATATATGAATTACGTAAAGTAGAAAACGGTTTAAATTATACACCAGATTATTATATAGTACTGATTTTTTTAAATATACGTAATGCCAAATATTGAGAAATATTGAATTTTAAATTTATAACTTAAATAAAATAAAAGATTAAATCGAAAAATATTTTATTTTAAACAAAATATTAATCATTATATTTTAAAATAAGATATTTTATAAACATTAAATTAAAATTTGACATTTCTAGATTTAATTTTAAAAGATAAGTAAATTTTAATTATACACCGTATTCTTATTAAGATGAGCTATGTATCTCGATGGTTGTGGGGAAGCAAACCTTCGGGGGTCGAGGTCTGACCCAGAGCATTATTTGACCCCAAAGTGTCGGCGAGTCATTATACGTGGGCAAAAAGGTTAAGATTTCCCTTCGCAATTCGCCAGATGCCTTCAAAAGCTCTTTCCAAAATCTTAAATGAAAACAAACAGATAATTCAACTTTACACAAAAGTTTTTTTTTTTTTTTTAGGGATTACACAAAAGTTTTTAAATTATAATTTTTGAAGATTCCGATTTTCCACAAATACCAAAAATTAATTGCAATGATTTTTTTTTATTCCAGTCTAAACTCTGGAGTCTGGACTGGAAAAGCGATTTAGTTTCCAATTTTCAAGACGACCTGCCCTGTCGTTGTCTGTTATTGACTCTTTTTTTTTTTGATATTATGATTTTTTTTTAATTCGAGAAAATTTTGTAGGTGGGTCAATGCGTACTTAACTTTGAGGTCCATTAACAGACTATTTTACTGGCCAACTAAACGGTAAGACATCATCATTGAGGTCCAACTAGCTTCTCCATCTACAGTAAAACTCAGTTTCCTGGGACTTTTACTGAGAGAATTTAGCGTGAAATCGAACCTGAGACCTAACCAAAGTCAAGTCCCGCTCTCAACCATCTAGCCACACCCCTTGAGGGCTAAATATCCTGATTTAACCGGACTAATCCTAAGTCTCTAAGATCTCATTTGAAAAACTTTAGAGAATGTAAATTTGAAACTCCAAGATTCCACAAATTTTTACGTAACTTGTGCACTTTTGAGCATAAAAAGTCTGCACATACTTAATTATTCAGTTGATAATTGATCGCTGATTCTACTCAACATTAGGTTTTCATCATTTCAGATTTCTAATACCCAACTTTCACATCATTCTCGAAAGCAAGGCGTCCGTAATTGATCCGATCGAGGAGAACTGCGCAAGCGAAAAGATCATCAACAAAAACATTTTCTATTTCTCCTCTTTTGATGTGACTCAAACTCAAGACTTTCTGGAGAGCCGCAAGTGAGGCGTTAAAACTATTTAGGCCACTCTTCCTTATCTTGTTATTGACTTATTGTCACATATACAGTAGACCATCACTAATTTACTAGATCCACTCTCAATTTTGATAATTAGTATTCACTACACAGCAGTCCTATGGGGTGTGGTTATCGGAAACGGGAGTGGCTAAAGCTATCAGAGTCAGAAAAACAAAACAAATCCCACCGACTAGCTTTTTAAAGAAAAATTTTACGAGGTCGACAAATATTCCAGGCGACGTCGTCTCTGGTGCCTTTTTTTTTTCCTTTATGTAGAGAAAACACATGTAAGTCGATTCATCTCTCTCCCAAAATCGTCAAAAGGTAAAAGAGTTGCCGGCGAAATGTGAGGTCAGAGATTGCCCCAAAATAACAGGCAGCAGTGTAATACACGCGCTTCCTCCTCCCTTCTGCCACTTACTATTAACAAAATTTCAAAATTTTCTCCATTTCTTCTCTCCCTCTCTCTCTCTCCCTCTCTCTATAATCATATCCCATGCCAGTCAAATCTTTCATTTTTCTCTAAACTAAAATAACTAAACGCTCTCGTTTTTGTGAAAACACAGATTCGATGGCTATCTCCGTTCCTAATCTGATCAAAGAGCGCAAGTTCCCTTTCATATTCGCTCTCTTCTTGCTCATTCTCGCCACCATTTTTCTCTACGCCAATGAGATTCACCTCCCTTATTTCCCTCTCTCGGATCTCCAGAGGCAAACTGCTCATCCGCCGCCATCAGTCTCTCCTCCTCCTGCGAACCCTATCCACGTTCCCATCACAAACGACTCCCCCAAAGCCACCTCCATACCTTCTCCAACAGCTAGTAGTAATAAGGATATTAAGCAAGATATAACTGATCGGAACTACAGATGGACTCGAGCTGGAGGTACTGCGTTGATTGACGTGGACTTGAACATAACGTGGGGCCTTTGCAGAGGACCTGCAGCTGTGGATTATATTCCTTGTTTGGATAACTTCAAAGCCATAAAAGAGCTGAAATCAAGGAGGCATATGGAGCACAGAGAGAGGCATTGCCCTAAGCCTAGTCCAAGCTGTTTGGTGCCGCTTCCGAAAGGGTATAAGATCCGCATTCGGTGGCCTAAGAGCAGGGACATGGTGAGATTACTGATTGATACTTTTTGGTAAGATTAATTTGCTTTTGTATATTAATTCTTTCTTTTTGAACGGGTTTTGAGATGGTTGATCGGAGTGTTTTGGTAACTTCTGTTCATGTTGTTTGTAATTAATGAGACCGAGTTAGAGAAGGAAAAAGATTTAAGATCTGATTATTAGATCGGTTTTTACGATGCGTATTAACCGAAGCTATTGCTCGTCATGACTCGTGAGAGAAGGGGAAAATAATTCAATAGATAAATATAAAGCGAGTCTGATAGTGATGAAATAATTATGTGATTGTCTTTATCATGAGATGCGTGCGCGTTTCTGCATGCTATTAATTGTACTACTGGTGAAGAAATATCTAATGACTCTATGTATACTTTTGTTCTTAGATTTGGTATGATAATGTCCCTCATCCTAAGCTTGTAGAGTACAAGAAAAACCAAAACTGGGTGCGCAAGGATGGTGATCATTTCGTTTTCCCCGGTGGTGGCACTCAATTCAAGGATGGAGTTAGTGACTACATTGAATTCATTGAAGCGGTATGGTCTGTAACGGATTTGTCACCCTACTCGGTTTTATTGATCGAAGCTGTTTCCTGATGCTACATAATCTGTTTATTGTTGAAACAAAATATGATTTGCAATCACATTGCACTGTGTTGTTATGCTTTTACTTCACTGTGCAATACAGGATTCTAACTTGTTCATTATTTTAATCTTTTTGTCACAACAAATGTAGGTATTGCCAACTATAGAGTGGGGCCGGCGCACAAGAGTAGTTTTAGATGTCGGCTGCGGTGTTGCCAGCTTTGGTGGCTATCTGATGGACAGGTATGTTCTTACCATGTCATTTGCCCCAAAGGATGAACATGAAGCTCAGATACAGTTTGCTTTGGAGCGAGGAATTCCTGCTACGCTTTCTGTCATTGGAACACAACAGCTAACATATCCTGACAACGCATATGATCTGATACATTGTGCAAGATGCAGGGTTCATTGGGATGCAGATGGTACTCTTTTGTTCCCTATTTCTGTTTTGAGCTTCTTATCAGCCCGTTATCAAAGTTTTAACACTGTTCTGTCTGATGCTTTCGGTCTAAATTAAGGTGGGAAACCACTAATGGAGCTGAACAGGATTCTTAGACCTGGAGGTTTCTTTGTGTGGTCTGCTACACCAGTATACAGAAAGGATGAGAGAGACCGCAATGTCTGGAATTGTGAGTGTTTTTGTGTTTGTGTTTAACAAAACTGCGCTTCCCATTCCCTGCTGGAAATCCCTATCAATCCCCTACCATTTTTGCAGCAATGGTGGCGTTGACACAATCTATGTGCTGGAAAGTTGTGGCTAAGGCACTTCATCCCTCAGGAGTTGGTGTTGTAATATACGAGAAACCTGCGTCAAATTCCTGTTATAAAAAACGCCAAGAAAAGAATCCTCCTATGTGTGATCAGAAAGATGGGAAAAATGTTTCATGGTATTATTTCTCTGTAAAAGAAGAATCATTTCCTGTAGTTCCTTAGTTTTATGCTGTCTTGGTAGCCGGGCATACTTTTTGTACGGTTGCAGGGATACTTCATGCATGCGTGAGTGGAAGAGAGGACTGAGAATATCAGATGGCAAGCGTCTACTCATTTATCAATCCTTTCATTCTCTCAGTAGCTCATACTAATTAAAATGCAGCAGGAAAAGGCTTCAAACCGTTACTGGTTTGAGGGTTTTTTTTTTCTTTTTCAATAGGGAGGAGGCAAAGAATAGCCGTGAGAAGGGGATACTGATCTTTTTCTTTCTGTCCTTAAAAATGAACACGGCGATCCTGACCATTGTGAGATGGTAGCTGATAATAATTTGCTTTTTCTTTATGTACGATAGGTACACACCCTTGAATAGATGTCTTGCCAGACTACCAGTTGATAATACGGGTAAGTTGATGAGCTGGCCGACCCAGTGGCCTGATAGGCTTACTAGTAAGCCCCCAAGTCTATCAACTGAGCCAGTTTCTGAGGAAGTGTACAATGAAGACACCAGACAGTGGGCAGCACTTGTGTCTGATGTTTATTTGGAAATGCTTGGAATAAAGTGGTCAACTGTGCGAAACATAATGGATATGAATGCTGGTTACGGAGGGTAAGATTTGTTAGGTTTTAGTGATGTTTTATATTGTTGGCTATTGTTGCAATTTATGCTGCGTTTGGCTACAAGGTTAATCAACGTGCAAATTAACACGTTTATCTTTTTGCAGATTTGCAGCTGCACTTGTTGATCTTCCCTACTGGGTGATGAATGTTATCCCAATTGATGGAAAAGATACCCTACCTATCATTTTTGACAGAGGGTTGATTGGAATTTATCATGATTGGTGCGAGTCATTCAACACCTACCCTCGAACATATGACATGTTGCATGCCAGCTTTCTCCTCAAAATGCTGTCAGAAAGGTAGTGTCATAACTTATCTTGATAGCTTCTGTTCATTTAGATAATACTAAGCTTCTTTTTTCTGTGTGTTCTGGGTTTGAATAAAAGATCAAATACATACAATACTTAAGACATAATACACTATCTCTATCAGTTCTGGTTCCTACATAATTGTCTACTTTGAAATCCTTTGGTTATTAAGTTTGCTGCTTTGCATTCTTTCAGATGTGAGATCATGACCGTTGCTGTTGAGATGGATCGCATCTTAAGACCTGGTGGCTATATTTTGATTCAGGATACCCTTGGAATGATAAACAAGCTTAATCCTATATTGCGATCACTTCATTGGTCAACAAATCTGTACCAAGATCAATTTCTCGTTGGTACGAAAGGGTTCTGGCGTCCCAGTTAATAATGGCAAGAGCAGAACTTGGGCAAGCATGCCTCTTCAATTCATTTTAAATGCTTCTATGTGTTATTAATCAAGTGCAAGCGATATGACGCACGACTTGCTCTATGGAAAAATTTTTGGTACGATTTTTTTTTCCCACACATGTTAAAGTGTACATGTTGAAAAGCATAAGGAGTTCATAGGGTAAAAAGAAAAACAATGATCGGTTTGAGCCATACGATGCTCACACAAGTAGTCTGTTGTGGAACGCTTTTCCATTATAAATGGATACCCTCTACAGGATATGCAAGGCACCCTCTACAATAGAAATATTCGTAGGGGTTTAGATTTTTCTAGCCAGTAGTTGTGTGTTTTCTTTCTCTCGTAAAAAAAAATTAAATTATTTATTTATGTGAGTTTCACATAAATAAATAACTTGAATCTAATAAAAAAAAGTAGATATATAAAAATAGAGATAGAAGATTTCAGGCCGGATAGTACGAGCTGGGTGGCCACAAGTTTTGATCTGCTGCCTTATTCTCTGTCGGACGTGGCTTGTGCAGTTCCTCAAACATAATCCGAAAGGGCGGTCCATGAATCATGCTGATATTGAGTCCATGGTTGGTCCGAGATAAATAAAGATCCAGGAAAGGTTTTACTATAGACTGCAAGTTTGGATATTTGGGTGAGATGACAAATCAAAATTTTACTATGATGACAATTCTCTGTGTCTAAAGATGCTTTAACTTGAACATTGAATCCCCTCAAGGCCAGTAAGGAATCAGTATGATCGGCCTGAAGCACACGTTGAATCCCCTCAAGCCAGGCCATTAAGCTCTTTTTTCGGTGGATGATATGTCCGAACACTTGTGTGTTCCAACAGCTCAGGTGAGTCGAGAATTGGGCCAAAAAGAGAGGACCAACAAAAGCATACTTCAACGGACCCACGGCCATAAGGGAGAATGGAGAACCATGAATTCAGAGATATCGAATGAGTGAGATCAACCGGGTTTAGGACAAGCGCTGCCGTTTGGACACGGAGTGCGTGAGTAAAAAACAAGACGGGAAAGAGTGCGAAGCCAGCTGAGACCAAAATAACGAACCACAAGTCGTTACAGCGGGCTTTTACAGGGTCAACAATCGGTGACTAACAGGCTTCTACGTTTCATAATCTTATTTGATACGTGTGACTGTGACCAGGATTTTTTCAAATGCTACCGGCGTAGTTCTTTCGCACGCTGAGTTGGTTCTAAGAGTAACAAGTAACTAACAAAGAGGCATTGATTATATACTACCGCTCTATGCTTCCACTTAATATTGTCTTCCAGCTCCAGGCCTTCTCTTTCATTTGTTGAATGCCCTTCTCTTCTCCGCTATTACCAAAATGTTCTACTCTCACCAGCTTCTCGCTCGTAAAGCCCCTCTCGGACAGATTTGGTGATCATCTACCACTTGCTATTCTGTTTTCGTTTTTCACTTCCATTTTATTTGATTAGGATCTCTTCTTCTTCTTTTTTATACTTGTCTTTTAAGTATGCCGAACACTTGGTTGTTTGTTTTATATGGGTTCGCAAACAAATCTTGGTTTATGATTAGATTCAATTTGTTTATGTTGAATACGTTGATTTTACTATGTAAACTCAAGGATGGCTGCAACTATGCACGCAAAGATCAATCGACGAAAGCTTGACAAGCTCAATATCATCCATGTTTGGTAAACCATTTTCGGGATTGTTACACTTCTAGTTTTTTTTCTTTTTTCCAATGACTTGTACGTTAATTTAAATTTTCTGCTCTAATTTTGTAGCGAACAAATTCTGAATCCTTCTGTCCCGATGGCTCTTAGGCTCTCTGGAATTCTTATGGGTACTTTTCTCTCTCCCCCCACCCCATCTCCGTCCTCTTATCTTTTACTAATCAGTTATGGAATTCTAGTATTAATGATATCAATTACTACCCTTTCTCAGGTGGTGTGGTTATAGTTTATGAGAGAAAGGTGAAACTGTTCTATGGTAAATTTTCTCAGTCCTTACATTTACTGCTACTTAAATTTCAAATTTCAGTTTTCTTTCTAGGTTCAAGTATTTATAATATTTCATACTCATGTTTCTCTGCAGATGATGTGACTCGTTTGCTGGTATCTCCAACAGATCATTGACAGAGGAGATCTTATTTTTCAATTTTCCTTCTTGGTTACTTGACTACCAATTCTTCTTCATCTGTTTGATTATTGTTTGGTAACTCAATGTATGAAAGGTCGAAATAAATGAAGCCTGGAAAGTGAAAGCAGCTCCAGACCCAACTGTTCTTCCTAAAGGAAAATCACAGGCCAGGTCAGTCCCCGTTTCTAACTGTGTGGGTTGACATCTTATAAAACCGTATCCATTTCTGACGTGAAGTGAGGGTGAATGCTTTTCTAAGCAATGTTATGGGATTCTGCCTGTAGGAAAGAAGCCGTGACCTTGCCAGAGAAAACTGAGGCAGATGTGAGAGACATTGAACAGTCTCTTAATATCTCACATACAGCCAACATGGGCTTCCAACAAACAGCCTATTTTGCCATGGTACAATAGTTTAGAAATCTTTATATTTTATAGAAATATTTCCTAGACTAAAAGTTAATATCAATTATCTCATGAAGATTTATACGCGCAGTTTAATTGATAGCTAAACGCGTTCTGCATCCCCTTCTTATCGTATCTGCAATGGCTTGCATATTATATTTGGACTTTTTCTAATCCACTTGAAGCGGAACATGATGTCATATAACATGCAATGCACATGACGAATACTTCTCCTATAATGGCGTACTTGGGTTTTATGTTGATATATCCTCTAAATACTTCCGCCATCTTGATCTTATGAAGCATACAATGCACAATTTTGTCCTGTTTGTCAACGCATCCACGCTCAATCATCACATGTTCCTCGTTAACTGCTTGGGTGATGGAGACTTTCCAGAGATAAAATTGCCCTTCATCTTATATCTGAATTTTTAGTTAGAAAGATCGTTAAGGAGAAATTTGCTAACATGTAAGCCGCATTTACCTCATTCAGCTGATCTATGCATAATGGTTTTGCATGTCCAGCGGCTTGACAGTGTGGGTGAGCCATATATTAATAATGGTCTCTCAGATGATGATTTAGCTCAGAATTTTCATCGAGGTCTTGGTTTGTCCTGTTTCTTCGTTCGATATCCTTTTCAACGATATTCGAATCATGTCGACTAATCTCTCCTACTCAAACAGCCGATGCGGAGAACATCAACTTATTCGAACCTTTTGAGTCGTATCAGACCAGCACTAATATATTCAATCGCTTCGAACGGTGAGTAAGGCGCAACTCAATTGATTGTAAAAGTGATCCTTGTTTCTCATTCAAGGTTTGCATAATGTGATTTTGATGTCTACTATGCATACCTAGGAATAAAGGAACTCTCAATATTAGATTTATAAGGGGTTTTTAACTTTTTTTTAAGAATATTTTCTTGCTTTAATTTTTTTGAGATTAAGGGGTTTTAACTTTTGTTCACCGCTCTTTGTTGAAATAGATTTGATATTGAAGGTGAAGAAGAGACGCATATTAACTTCACTTCAGGGGATCATGTGGAGATCCCAAATACTCTTGTATTATCCCCATCGCCAAAAGATGAAACTATAAGAGGTGAGCAACATTATATCCCACTTAAAAAATGTTGGAATGTAGGACGGGAAAAAACGAAGGTTTAAGAAAAGAAAAATAGAAACAAAACGCTTAGTTGAGTTTTGTATTAATCCAAACATATTCTAACAAAAAGTAAGGTTAGGAGTCTTTAAATCATTACTTAACTTCTATTTCAGTTAATTTAGGCTAAAATACTGATTTGTTAATATGAAATTTGATGGATATAAAAACTTTCTAAATTAAGGGAAATTTGAATTACTAAAACTTGTACCAATCATAGCTCACGATGACTACATAGCGTACTTTATAAGATGACAGAGGAGTTGATTTACTTAAATTTCTTCTTGCCAATCTTATTCTACCCATCAACTTATTTTTCCAATTTTGAGAAATTGAGGTAAATCAGAACAGAAAATGGTGAAAGAATTAGTGATAATTTCTAATGAAGAAAACACTTCCGCAGCGGATGAAGGTCAGTGTGGAGAAAACGCTGTCAATCAACAGTCCGATGAATGTAAAGAAGTTGCTTTGGTAATTTATCCTCTCTAAATAAAGCACGTTGTGTACGGTTGTGGTAATACATCAATGAAGCTTAACCAACCTAAAACTATGGATGAGACAGAACCGACAGAAGCAAAGGCCTGTGAAAAGGAAAACAAGAGAGGCCCCTAAGATGGATTATGAACAAACCATTATCCCAGGCCACATATATCAGTCATGGCTTCAAGATGCTTCCGACATTGCCTCAAAAAGAGGCAGAAAGAGAAAGGTTGTCCCTAATCTCTAACATATTGAAGATTCCGATGTAGTTATGCAACTAAACACGTGGAAAAAAAACTTCAAATTTAAGTCGTTTCAACTGGGTGGCATTGTTATGTCACAAGTTCTCTACCTTGCCCGTAGTTGTTCGAAGTAGGTGCTGTGGCGGGATTTGTGAGAGAACATAATTAACTTTTGTCAAGATTCAATATTCTTATGTTGGTAGAAAGGAATCAGAAAGATGGGCGAAGAAAAGGTTATTATGTATCCGTTTTCTGCAGGCACGTAATGGCATAATGTCCACGATGGCAGTCACTAAACTTTTGGACCTGCCCCCTACTGTACTTATCGATCATTTGTCTTCGATGGAAAATTGGGGAGTGCATTACCCAGCACCTCTTATGGAGCTTTGGATAAAAAGTACAAAGCCTCCTCACGACTTGCCTTCTGGTAAGATTATGCATACTGTTTCTTACAATTTGTTATCCAAAAGACGATGTCTGTTATCTAATTGTTTTGTACTCCCTGAGCAGAGAGGAATTCTTCGCATCTACGCCCAGAACTATCATCTTTATCACCACCAGAGAGAGTTCCTGTTCTAGATCCAATTGAAAATGTAAGGAAGTCAATTCCCTAGTAAGCTTCTTTGCTGCAGAAATTCTACATGAATGCAGCCTGATCAGTTGTTTGATGTGAAGGCTTTTGAACATTTCGGTCGTGGATTAGGCTCTGAGCCAATGGGCTTTCCACTCCCCGTAGAGAAGCAGCGACCATATCCTATCAACGACGAAGAAATCTTCATGGGGGAACTACAAGCCAATCTTTTTAAGAATGGCGTGAGGATAAATGAAGTGAATTCTGTCACACCTGGAAACTCCGGTATGTTACAGCTGTTTCCAATGACTTTTTGTATTTCAACTGTACGTGGAGAATCTTAAGGGAACTAGATGGTAAAGAAGGCATTGTTAATAGTTTAATTCCCTTAAATTCACAGGAGATGACGTTAGATCTATCCCAAGCTTGGGATCTGGCTACGGTGCTCTATCGCAGCGTTCGGAAACCAATTCAGAACGGTTTGTGAAACGGATCATATAACAAGAATTGGATTTACAAATTGATTTATGCGAGAATCATGTTGCTTGGATTTGACCATTTCATTTTTACCCTTTCAAAGCAATAAGTGTTGGAACGATGCGTATAAAATGTTCTAATAATTGGATTACTTTTTCTTAACAGGTCCAATAAGAAAAGGCCTTTTTCAGCTTCTAGTCATAATGGCAGTGGCCTTGAACCTGTAGCCGAAGAAAATTTTGGGAAACATCCTGAGCCGGATTTCAAGTTATCAAGGCTGTCTGAGAGCCTAACACCTGATACAGGTAAATGGGAAACCTATTTATAACTTTGGTTTCAGAGTTGCGGCTGGTTGGGCTGTAAATTTGTACCTTTTACTGATAAGCTTTCCGAGCATTTTCACAGAAGTGCTGATGGAAACTGGACCTACACAAACCCAGAACCCAATAATTAGTCAGCCCGTTGACAAGATAACTGATTCTATCAGAACGTACGGCTCTTTGAGAGAGATTCATTTTTGGTTTTTATTCTATACAAATAATGATTACATATAACCGGACTTGAATACCAACAGCCAGATGAAGAATCATTTTGAAACTCCTGGAGCCCCTCAGGAAGAGTCCCTCGACAATCTAGCTGCTGGGATGAACCGAAAAGGAGCTGCACTACTCTTTTATCAAACTTGCGGTAATCATAAGCACTTGTTTCTAAAACTAAAAAGCCTTACAGACAATTTAATGCACTATTCTTTTATCAGCAACGCTGTAGAATTTTATTATCCAAAATCAAATAGTATCTATTTCTATAACTAAAAAGCCTCACAGACAATTTAATCTGGCATTGAATGCACAATTAATATGTTGCTACAGTACTGGCTTCTCGTGATTTTCTCAAAGTTGAACAGAAGGTACCTTATGGAGAGATTCTCATATCAAAAGGAGCAAAGATGTGAAATACTTTATTAAGGTCACCATCTCGACTGATGAAGTGCCTTGTCTATTCTACTTCTATATTATCTGGTTTCATTCATATTTACTGTCTTTCTTGTAATTTAGACATGCGTTGTATACGACTGTGATTCAGCTTATTACTTTCCTTCAGCAGAAATAGGAATTGAACCCCCTGAAACTGGTTAGAAGCTATTCAGACTGAGGGTATAACCCGTCTCTCTTCAGCCTCAGGGAGGGATTTTTTTGCATCCTAATTTTTTCTATTGGTACAGCATATCCTAGACTGTAGCGTTCTCCACAAACCAATCACCATTTTGTACTGTTGTTGCCAAAGTTTTGCTTTCTTTCTTGCATTGTAGCCCGATTTGTTCGGGTTGGTCTCTATGACATTAAGGCTTGCATTGTAAGTCGATCCCTTTAATTTCTGTCCATTTCCATAATGTATATACAGTGGCTTCACTTACAAGTTGTGTTTAGTATCAATCTTGTTTCTTTTTTTTCTCAAAAAGAAAAACAAAACGACGCTGCATGTTCCCAGCATCTTTCTCGGTCTTTTGGGCTGGGTAACCCATTTCTTTGCGTCACTTTGAAAAGCCTACTTCCCTTGAATTGTTGGATATACCGAAAAAATTAAATAAAAACAGAGCCCATCTCTTTATCAGGGCACTGCTCAAAATTTTACAAGGCCCCTTCTTTAGATAATTACTCTACCCCAATTATTAGTTATTAGATTATAAAATATATACCTCCCTAAGTGACATCCTAATTTATAATTTATAATTTTGGTGTTAATAAAATTTATTATTATTAACTAATTTACTTTCGATAATATTGGTAGCTTAATTATTCCAAAATTATGTAGTATGTGAAATATAAATTAAAAAAAACAAATTGATAAATAAATAAATTAAATAAATTAAAGGATGAATACAATGGGTAAAGTAAAGAGTAAATATAATTTAAGAACTAAAACGATTAAGACTATGTCAATATAAATTTCTTGTAATGTTTATCTTATTCATCTTAATGTTTTAAGAGTTTAATATTACACAAACATTATGAGTTTATATGTTGTGTGATTAGAATATAAATCTTTCATACTTGAGAAGAAGTTTATTTTGAGTTTTAAAGAAATTAGTTTGATATTTATATTCCTTAAAGAGACTTTTGTAACTGTAAGATTAAAGAGGTGATTGGTTCGCATGGGAGAATGGTAATAAGAATAGAAATACATATAGTGAAGAATAAAATGAATATTATCATTATAATTATAATAGTTGGTTAAGAGGAAGGAATGATTACTATTATATTATATTGATAATGATTGGTTTGTAAAAATATTAAGAAATAAAAATTAATTATATTATAATTAATTAATTACAATATTTTAATTAATGAATGAATTATATTTTAATTAATTATATTGTAATTAATTAAATATAATGTAATTACTTAATTAATAATAATATTTTAATTAATTATAATGTAATTAATTATATTTTAATTAATTAATTAATTCAAATATTGTAATTAATGAATGAATTATATTTTAATTAATTACATTGTAATTAATTAATAAATAATAATATTTTGATTAATTATACTGAGATTAATAATATTTTAATTAATTAATAATGTTTTAGTTAATTAATTAATTACAATATTTTAATTGTAATTAATTAATTGTATTTTAATTAATTATAATTTATTTATTTATTTAATTAATTATAATGTAATGTAATGAATTAATTAATTATAATGTAATGAATTAATTAATTATATTGTAATTAATTATATTTTAATTAGTTAATTAATTAATTACAATAATTTAATTAATGAATGAATTATATTTTAATTAATTATATTGTAATTAAAATATAATTAATTATAATATAAGTTAATGAATTACAATATTTTAATTAATGAATTAATTATATTGTAATTAATGAATTAATTATATTGTAATTAGTGAATTAATTATATTGTAATTAGCTGTATTTAATTAATTAGTATTACAAATATTTTTTAAAAAAGAGTCACCACAAAGGAATGAGTTTCGTTCCTTTACTACATAGAGGGTATGGGGGATTTTTCAAAAGTGAGATAAAATTATTGCCTCTATAATAATAATCAACAACTAACAACTCACTTTTTATTCCTTACCTATAAATTCCTTCCTAAAACCCATCAACTAAGCACCTCCTTAAACTTTAATATTCTAAGCATTATTACAAGCATATAATTCACTCAAGAACATTTATGACACAAGTAATTCAACACCTTCAAACCCTAAAAGTAGTGTTATAAAGAAAAGAGGGAAATACTAACCTTGATCTATATTCTTATTAGCAAATCCCTTCTTTACGGAAAACTTTATCCACTGTCGCCCTCTGCCCTTTTCTTCGTTCTTTTCAATGGTGCAAGAATGTATGTATTTTGATATCTGTAAACGTTTCTTAAAATTGAAGGAGAGGAAGGGTTTCTTTATTAAATAACCCTAATGACTCTAATTTCCTTTAATAACCCTAATAATCATTATTTTGGGCTCACTTTATATTAAAATCAAATAAAGTAATATGGGCCACACTTATGATTATTAAATTAAACTAACAATCTCTCACTTAGCCCATGTTACGGCTTGATGATCCAATAACACAAACGTGCATCATATATTGAATATGTCAAGCCATCAAACCTAAATGAATTGAAATAATGGGATCATGGCGATCAAAAGTCATCTAACGACATGATTCCTTCTATGTATCACACAATCATTTCAATTCAAAATAATTGTAATTGAGAAACACTATAATTCTCAACTTTAATATTTCCTAAAACATAATTTGTCATCACAATAAAATAATGCGTGTACACAGCATAATGTGATAGTTAACAAATAGCAAAAACATAACATTAATTGAATTCCTAAGTGTCAAAATAATAGTAGCAAATATCCAAACATATGTACGTACGTAACATGATCTCATGCTAATAAGGACTTATCTATAATGCCCATCCTTTCAATATGGCCAGTAAATGTTTTAGGCAACAATCCTTTTTTAGCACCTTTCATGAGGATTGTTAGCATGAAATCCATGTATTTAGCACCTTTAGAATACTTATCAATTTTAGAGAAGAAGATAACTACGGAATTATCACAATAATTTTTAACGGTCTAGCTATACTGTCGACAAAACCTAGCCTTAAGATAAAGTTTTGCAACCACAATGCTTGAATAGTGGCCTCAAAGCATGTTACAAATTCGGCCTCTATAATGGAAGTAGCAATGACATATTGCTTTCCACTCTTCTAAGAAATTGCCCATCCTGCTAGTTGGAATAGATAACCAAAGGTAGATTTCCTTGAGTCTACACAACCAACATAGTCTGAATTTGAATGACTAATCACTTCTAAACGATATGATTTCCTACATATGAGCATATAATCCTTGGTACCTTGTAAATACCTAAGAATTCTTTGCAACTTTCCAGTTATCCAATCCACTATTACTTTGATATCGACCTAACATTTCAATAACAAAACTGATATCTAGCTGAGTACAAGTCTGAATATACATCAAACTCTCAACTATAGATACACAGGGAATAGATTCCATTTCCTTTTATTTCAAATCATTATTGGGACATTGCATTTCACTAAATTTATCTCCTTTGTGAATTGGAACTACCCTAAATCTCTTTAATATTTTACTAATATATCCTTGCTGAGACAACCCTAACAATCCTTGTTTCTTGTCACAGAATATTTCTATTTCAATCATATAGGATGCCTTACTCATATCTTTCATTTCAAAATTGTTAGAAAAAATTTCTTTACATCATGTAACAAGCCCAAATCATTAGTAGCTATATCAGATGAAGGATTTTCCACCTGAATCTCTTGAATATCCACCTTTCGTGGTTCTCCACTCCCACTGATTTGTTCATTTTCAATAAACTTAGCATTACTAGACTCAACTATTCTTACACCATATTTAGGATAATAAAATATATACCCTTTGGACTTTTCTGGATAACCGATGAAGTAACCACTAATAGTTCTTGCATCAAGTTTCCTTTCATGAGGATTATAAATCCTTATTTCTGCTGGGCAACCCTAAACATGTAGGTGCCTCAAGCTAGGTTTTCTACCTATCCACAATTCATAAGGTGTCATAGGATTCACTTTACTAGGAACCCTATTTAGTAGATATGTAGTCGTCTTTAATGCATACATCTATAAAGATAAAAGTACATTTGTGTAACTTAACATCCTCCTAACCATATCCATAAGATTACGATTTCGTCTTTCAGCTACACCATTCTGTTATGGTGTACTGGGCATTATGTATTGTGCACAAATGTCTCGACTTTGAAAATTTTTTGCAAATGGACCTAGACATTGTCCATTCTCATCATATTTACCATAATATTCACCACCTATATCAGATCTTACGACTTTCACTTTTCTATCTAACTTTCTTTCTACTTTATTAATGAACACCTCAAGAATATCCACTGATTGAGACTTTTCATGCAACAAACAGAGATAACAATAACATAATTAATCATCAATAAAGGTGATAAAATACTTTCACCTCTCCAAGATGGGATGTGAAATGGACCATATATATCAGTGTGTATTAATTCAAGTAACTCAGTACTTCTTATGACTGAATTCTTAG
This sequence comes from Erythroxylum novogranatense, assembly GCA_029891385.1. Taxonomy (NCBI): domain Eukaryota; kingdom Viridiplantae; phylum Streptophyta; class Magnoliopsida; order Malpighiales; family Erythroxylaceae; genus Erythroxylum; species Erythroxylum novogranatense. Next base: position 33,009,915 of record CM057228.1, read on the forward strand.
TTATATATTTATTTTGTTTGCCTTTAATGCAACCCACACACACATCCCAACTAGTAAAATTGAGTTGAGATAAGATTTCACTTTTCACTAACCTCATGGCCTAACCTTTGATGCCATAAGTAAGTAGAGTGTTCATTATGTGCAATACGTTTATTACCAATATTATGATCAACATGAAATATGGAATCATAATAATTAACATCAAGGTTGAAATGATATAAACCATCTATTAATATACTAGAACTATAATAGTACTGTCATTTATACAAAGAAAAAATATCGTTTCCAACATTGAAATTAAAACCTATCTGATCCAACTTACTAACAGAAACTAAATTTCTAGCGCATTTAGGAACATAAAGACACTTTTCAAGATCTAGACTACAACTAATGTCTAAGATCAATCTGTGTGTCCCTATTCCTTCTATTCGTGCCTTCATTCTATTACTCATGTATAGGAACTCTTCAGTTCCATTTATGGCTTAGATCGAAAGGAATCCTTGCATAATATGTGACACATGAGTAGTTACACCTGAATCTAACCACCAGGTATTATTGGGCACGTTAATAAGATTTGATTCAAAATATACCGAAATATAATACTTACCTTTCTTTTTGAACCAAGCCTTTCTCTTAAGGCAATCTTTCTTGAGGTGACCAGCTTCTTTGTAAAAGAAACAACACCACTCTTTATGGATTTGACCCTTATTAACCTTCACTGGGGAATTTTCCTTCTTATTGCTGTTCTTTCCTAACTTTCCCTTTCTGCTGCTAGCTTTTTTTAATATTGTGAAGTGAACAGAGTGTTCATTTTCTTTAATTTCTCTTCTTCCTACACCAAACATGGCATTGATTTCTTGGAAGTTCTATTCTTCAGAGTGTTATAATTCAATTGGAATTGACCAACTTCAGGAGGAAGTGAGTTGATGATGAACTGTACTAGGCATGATTCACTCACATCTATGCCCATTGATTTTGGCTTTGCAGCCAGATTTGGCATGCCTGTTACATGGTTATGGATAGGTTGTGACCAGCCAAACTTCTTAGTCTTCAATTCACTTATCAAACTTCCTACAATATACTTGTTAGTTATGTTTGATTGTAAGTATTTCATAATGAATTTCCTTGTATTGTCCATATGAGGCATTGATGGCTTAATATTTTTAGCCATTGTCAATTGTATCAAGTTTAGACTCAACCTATTAGACTTTTCCCAACCATAAAAAATGTCCTTTCAGCTTGGGTATTAGTCTTAATAATGATTGCAGGTTTCTCTACAACTAATGTCAGGTCCTTATCTATAATACCCAACTGAAATCAGATTTTCTCAGACCAATCAACATAGTTTAGCGTATTCAATTTGATCAGATCATTACCTATAGCTAACAAATTACTAGAAACTACAAATGTAAAAACAAACTCACACATTAATGCTTTGAGTACAATTAATAGATTCAAATAATAACAAACTTTAATATATATATTTAAGTCCACCTTTGGATGATACTTAAACACATATCCTTAATTCATGATGATGCTATCATATATATACACACTTTGAGAGACAATCAATTATACTCAAGCTAGTATGCATGCTATCTTTGGATATACAAACATATTCACCAAGTAGGTCGATAAGTCTCTTTTAATGTTATTAATTATAGGCAATGACCCACCTTTGGGTGATCTCCTAGCATTATAATTAATAAACTCAATTCTTCATTCCATCTATTATGTCATTTATCAGCATCATATAACATGAACAATTGAAAGAATGCATAATTAAATGTCTAAATATCTTTTCAAGCAAGGTCACTTTGGCGACTAACAAGCTTTCTATACAATAAACATTTAATTAGTAAGTATACATGAATTTTGGAATTTAATTGTAATGTTGAAAGATGATACTGTAAAGTCCAAAAACATTTTAGGGACGAAAATGTAATTTTATTGCCATATTATAATAGTCTAAAAACTATAAGGTCCAAAACATAATTGACCATCTTTAACCTTTTATTTTCAAAAACTTTATGTTCTATCAATCGCAACAAAATATGTTTAAAGGACTTTTCGACAAATGAGTCACAATTTTCATACATTTTTACCTTAAAAGATTTTTGTTAACAACATAAACCAAAGTCTCTCTACGATGAGCCCAACAAAACATTGTCTTTTAACTCTTTTGTTTTCTAGAAATTGAAAACACATTTTTCAAATCTCATTCCAACAATTAATGCAACGCAAATCTAATGTCTTAATGGGAGGTCCTAAAAAAACCTTGACTTTTCTTTTAACTTTTCATTCTCCAGAATTTGCAGTAAACAAGTGACATAAACAAAAGACAAAACTTTGATCATGGGTCCCATAAAAACTTTTCTTTACACCTTTATTGTACACACTCACGTACACTCTTCCTTACATCTTTTATTCGAGTGAAGATCGTCTATTCCTTTTATCTAAGACCAACCCTTTTCCATTGCTACCTGACTATTGAAATTTGTGGCAATGCTAGGATGACATAGGGTTGGTCTTGGATAAAAGGAACAGAAGAATTTGTCCCTTTTTATTCCTTTTAAAAGTTAACAAGTCAAACCATAATAAATGCATGTACGTGGTTAACACCACTATTTTTGCTTTTTCAGAATTCATTCAAAGATAGTAAACAATTAATGCAAGGTAAATGTAAACCTGTAATGGTAGGCCCAAAAAGATGAAAACATGGTTCACCAGAGTCTTTAGAATTGGTGTATATCAGTCTCAGAAAACACAATTTAACAGTTATTCTAACAACAGACGTATACAAGGCAATAATTCTATGTTCGTAATCTTTAACTTGAATTAAATAAATTAAATCAAATCAAATCGAGAATTAATAAAAATCGAGAAAGAAGATTACAACAGAAACAATAAATAATCTTTTATAATACCAATAATTTAGGGTTAACTCTAATAAAAATTAAAATGTCATTATCTGCTCTGATACCATATGTAAGATTTAAACTTTAATATTCTAAGCATTATTACAAGCATAGAATTCACTCAAGAACATTTATGACACAATTAATTCGACATCTTCAAACTCTAAATTTAGTGTTATAAAGAAAAGATAGAAATACTAAACTTGATCCATATTTTTATAATCTCTTCTTATTAGCAAATCCCTTATTGATGGAAAACTTTATCTGCTCTCGCCTTCTGCCCTTGTCTTCGTTATTTTCAATGGTGCAAAATGTATTGGAACTGATAGCAGAAGAGAAGCCATTCCTAGGACCAGTCAATGCCTCCAACTCAGCAAACATGGACTTGGCAGGAAAATTCTCAGAAACAGCAATGGTGAGGCCATAAAACAGTTCATAGCAAGAGAGTATCTCTAGAACTTTCCTGAAACTGATAAAACGGCTTATTAGGAGGGAGTACGAGGTCAACCCTCTCTTTTGGTGGTAATCTAACTATTCTCATCTCACTCCCCTTCTTATGTTGTGCAGCAGTTGATTGGATTGTATGTATTTTTAGTTTGTAAGTGGATTAAAATGAGTTCTAGCAGAATGGGATATCTCTGTTCAAGTTTTTGGTAGGAGGGCTAATATTGTTTTATTTGTTTGTGTGTTCTGAAAGGAAGCGATGTAGCTTCCAAAGGTATTTCTCTTTGTTACCTTTTTGTGGCTAAGTAATTGCTACTGCTCAAGTAGTCTCTTTTGATGTAGGAAGCGATGTAGCTTCCAATTGTAGTAATCTTCTGTTTCCTTTTTGTATCTAAGAGACTCCTACATAATTAAGTAGTCTCTAGTGATGTATATAACCTTTTATATTTGTATAAATTCTTCTGATTTGTCAAAAAAAAGTATTTATTTTGATATGTGTAAACCTTTCTTAAAATTGAAGGGAGAGGGAAGGGTTTCTTTATTAAGTAACCCTAACGACTTCAATTTCCTTTAATAAGTTCAATAACCATTATTTTGAGCTCACTTTATATTAGAATAAAATAAAGTAATAAGGGTTACACTTATAATTATTAAATTAATATAATATAACCCATTACAACCACCCTTTGAAAGCAATCCAGGGGTTGAATATCGCACTGATTGGAAGATATAGAATCATGTGGATGCCACTGCCAAGCAGAAACACCACACATTAACCATTACACCTGCCTTCTTAAATGGCAACCATGAAATTGATTAAACTAATAAATACACTAACGCTCACTGCTCTTATTAATACTGAATGTTAGCAACTCGTATATTGACCATGAAGGGTTATCTACTTAGAATTGGTAAAGCTGATAAAAGCTACCAAGAAGAAAATTTTCCACCTTTGGTTAGGGAGACACTGGTTTGTATTTCTTTGCAACAATGTATGATGTGGACATAAAGACACCATGAATGCAATGCTGTTGGATCCGAAACCCAACTGCTTAAAACTTAACACTTTCACTCTTGCTCTGATACCATAAATGTTGGGACTCGATCTGGAGACCGGATCCCTTCCGGAAAGCGAAAAGAAAAAGCAAAAACGAAAGGCAGAAACGAATGCTAAACAGGTACAAATCGAATCGGAAGGCGAAAAATAATCGAAAACGAAAGTAGCGAAACTGAATCGAGACAAAACAAATTAGCTCGGAATCGAATGCTAAAGGAATATCAGAAATGAATCGAATTCTTAATGGAATCGAAAGCAAATCGAATCAAAACAATAAACGGTTCGATCGAACGAAAATCAAATTCTGACATCCGTGAACAAATAGCGTAGAAATAATTATCGCGTTGGAAACCTTAGACTACATCAATCCGAAACCGGTCTAAATTTTTTTTTCTTTTTTTCTTATTCATTTCTTTCATCTTTATTCGATCTCATTTAAAATCAAAACAAATAATTCCCACTTTTGGAAATTCAACCTTATACAAATCTCAAAACATATAAAACTTCTTAACATGCAATTTCTCAATCTCATTTTTTAACAAATCCTATATCTTATTCTTTTCTTTCTTTTGTCATAGAAATTTCAACAGCATAACGGCTGCGTTTTAACTAACCCAAACCTGCAAAGTGTTTCAAAACACACTTCTAAATTCTCAAGCAAAACTCAGAATCATCGGACCCTCCCATCCGGAAATTCAGCACAAACAAACACAATCCTATTTCTAAAACACTTCAATACATCTCAATCCACAATTAAAAATCATACTTCAAAATAATATACAAATCCATAATTTAATTCGAACACAACCCAATCGTATTCATAAACAATTCCATAACTCAAATTAATATATAAATCTCATAATTCAAATATATCAGAAAACAAACGTTTACAATACATAATGGCATTCCAAGTCATAAACCAAAATCCCCGAATACCTAAAACACAAAACCAACAAAATCAAACATAAGCCTTGACCTTCTTTCATCCGATCTCCCGCTCTATATCTGGAGATGGGGATGAAAGGGAGGGGGGGAGTGAGCTAGATAGCTCATGAATAATATGTTTATCAATTGAAAGATAAGCGAAAATATTTTGCAAAACTTTTTGCCATTTATTTTTAAAGGGTTTTTCGGTAGAAAAATTGGCAAATTTCTTATTTCTCAAACTTTGCAAATCATTTAGCTTGCTAAATGATTTAAATCGTTTCTTACACATTTCATGAACAAATGCGAAAACATGGATACACACAAAATAAATAAAATAAAAACACATAATATAACAGAATGGTTTGGCTCGGTCCAAAACGGAACGTACTGCACATTCCCGCATAGCGGTCCTGTGCAGCCGCGAACGGAACGTACTACACCTTCCCGCATAGCGGTCCGGTGTAGCCGTGACTTATGGGAGTCCAAAATCGAAACTCTAGTGCCACTAGCAGGCAGGCGGGAGAAACCTTTAAAAATAGACAAGTGCGCACTTGTCCCACTTATAGGACCTGACCAAACCCACATAACACATAAATCGAAACCGAAAAATTCGTATTGCCCGAAGGCACATTTTGAAATCTTGATTTTTCATATAGTGTCGTGCTCGACACAAATCACATTCACAAATCACATAAAGTCATATAGCAATATACATGCAATCTCAATTCATCACAAAGAAGGCAATCAATTTCTTTAAATCAGAATTCAAACACACAAAGCACGTCTTTCATCCAAAATTTCATGTAGCATTCTCATCTTTTATTCAAAACAATAAAATCCATCAATTATTTCAATTTAATAAATCATAGCAATATCATCAAAATATTTGAATAATTCGAAAACGATGAATTTCATAAATCTTGCAATTTCTAAAAATCATTCCGAAAGCAAAGAATTCAATCCTTCGAAAATCATAAATTTCAAACATTTTTATAAATATAATTTATAAAAGTTTTTGCTTCTTGATTTTTCAAAAATACATACTTAGCTTAAAATTCAATAAATAAACATACTACCCACCTCGAATCAATGCTAGAAGCTTGTCCCACACTTCAATTCTCCAAAGCCTTTCTTCTTTCCTCCAATTTAAAATTTTCTAAATCAAATTCGCCCAAATTCAACATCATAAAAAACATAATTACTCAAATTGAGCTTAGAAAACACAAATCCTTCATATATTCAAGCTATCTAAATCAAAAACTTCCGAAATCCCCAAATCACAAAATTGAGCATAACCCTAATTAATTTATCATCCAAAATTGAACTAATAATACTAAGCAATCACCAAAATTGACTTCATAATCCACAAACCCATATCATTTCCATGCTATCTCACCCAAAAATTCATGAAAAACTCAAAGCTTAAAAATTTCTCTTACCTTCATCTTCTACCATTTTCAAATTTTCTTAGGTTCCAAAGGAAGTTTTCACCCTCTTCCACATTTTTCCTTTAGAATCCATGCAAAAATCATGGTTGAAGCCCCAAAATCCGAAACCCTAATCATCGTTTTCTTCTTCCTTCCTCTTTCTCATCCGAAAACTACTCTCTTCTTTCTCCTTCTTTTATTTCTCTTATTTTCTTCCCAAGGGTCGTGCTTCCTCTCCTCTTAAACGACCACAATCATGCCATGTCATTAAATGAATTAAAATTGACCAAATTGCCCTTACTCATAAGCCTAAAACCCTAACTCTTTAAGTAGTCTTCCCAATTTGCCCTTAAACTTTATTTCAATTCATGCTCACATTAGGACATTTTTCTCACCATCAAGATGAAGGAATTTGTCAAAACTTCCTTCTATAGAAATGTTCCTCATTGTCTTAATTTCATAACGCCACCAAAGTAATTTAATTTGGTGCACTACACCAAAAGTTATGCTCCAAACATTTTGGGTTGTTCATATGCTGAAATATTTTTCAGCACTTTATTTCCATCCAAAAATTGACCTTTTTAAAGATAGAATTGAAACTCGATTTCTTCATAACAATTGTAGCCCTATTTCTCTAGTTTAATACAATTCAAGAATCACCTCATTTGGATTACTAGAGAAAAATTTATGTCCAAAATACCTTCAAATCTTACTAATCCAAGACTGAACACTAATATGAACTTCAATTCATAAATTGAAAGTCTTAGGGGCTAAATTGAAATTCAATTCCTTCATATGATTTGTAGCCCCAAGTCTCTATTTTATTTTTCCTAAAGAATCAATTCAATCGGATCTCCACATATCAAGAATTTCTCAAAATACTGACCCATGTTCAGAAAATTATCCATCTCACTTTGATTAATTCACTCTCATTCAATTTAATATCAAAAATTCACAAGTTTCCCATGAGGATGTAGATAATTGTCTTAGAAATTCAACGCTTTAAAAACCAAGTTAATCGGATGTCGGGCAGAAAAGATATAAGCAAAAGAATTGAGAGAGGTCGGAAGTGGAAACAAATTACCCAAAATCAGAAGGACCAAAATGGTGTCGTAGCACGCAAGGGAGAGAAACAGAAGAAAAACGAAGTCGCATGAGGAAAAGGAGCAGACAAAACGACGTCGTACGGAGGGAGACTGTAATGACAGCGCACTGGACCCCATTTGCGGAGCTCAACTTCGGAAGTCTAATACCTTGTGCTTAAAACCCAATAGGTCATTTGCCGACATTCCACAATAGTGGTGAGCGCACACTAATCAAACATCAAAATCACATCTTGACTTTTTCATAGAAATCATAGCTCTAAGCCTCTATTTTGTTTTGGAGTAAGAATCACTTCAATCGGAGCTCTATAGCTCGAGATATGCTTAAAATTCCAAAGTGAGTTTATACCTCAATCATGCTCTCTAAACTGACCTCTCACTTTCTTACAATCAAACTTTTTCATCTCAAAACCAAAAGATACCAAATTTCGTGTAGAGCTAAATTCATGTCTTATAAATCTATCGCCCTAAGAATCACTTCATTCGGAGGTCAAACGAGGGAGTTATGCCCAAAAGAGTAAACCATGTTTACACCAGAAATCAATTTAAACCTCTATTGGCGCGATTGTCATAACTTTTACTAAAAATGTCTGTTTACTTTCATTCTTAGACCATTGGAAAGAAGATTTCGATATATAAAACTTTTATGAAGACCACAAAATCCTATTCAGCCTCTAATGTGGTCAAAAGCGTAATTTACTATAGCTGACATGAGGTTGTCCGTTAAGCGGACATGCATGTCCGTTTAACGGACAACCTCATGTCAGCTACAGTAAATTACGCTTTTGACCATGCATGTCCGTTTAAAGGACACATACGGGCTAAAAACCCAATTTTCATCCGAGAATATCCGTTAAACAGACATCCATGTCCGTGTAACGGACATACATTGGGCTGAGGGTCCTTTTCGCACGAGAAGGTCTGTTAAATGGACATGCGTGACCCAAACCCCTTCCAAGCCTCTCCAATGCTCTCTACCTCCAATCTAACATCATATACACTTATAATATTCACAAATTCACTTATTCAAATGCCTAAACACTTCATAACAATCCAAACAACAAATTTACTTCACAATCTTCTCAAATCTCAACTCGTCTGGTTCATCAAAATCCTAATTTCCTATCAATCCCCATAGTTGTCACAACCCCAAATCATAAACAACATCCTAACTTGTAACTATCATATCTTTTCACTCCGATATTCTAAATTTGCATACTATATGACGTCGGAAAGCTAAGAGGATCATTTATAACTTTTATCAAGACATCTTGGTCAAAATCATCACAGATTAATACAGAATTTCTTCTGAACTCAGAACACCCAATTTACCCTTATGAAAACTTGAAATTTTCACCCAACTTCACTTCCTTAGTTGCACATCATTCAAAACAATTTAACTACCAGTTGGAATTCATCCAACCCTCAATCTCAATTCACTCAAATATTAAAGTCATCAATCTTCTTCTGATCAATTTCCTTAAGGCAAAAATATCTATAACACAATTCATATATAAAACTCTCATTAAATTTCATTTTCATATTTCTAATTTTCACTAAAAGATCGGGGTCCAACAAATGCAATCGGACTTCATCATAGGGTTGCCTGCTTGGTAAAATTCATGTTAAGGGAAGAAGCCTCCTCCTGAATTGAGAAGGCCATGATCATGACAGATTGCTGTCGGGTTATTACTCACGACTTGACTCGTAACCAAAATTTTATGCACATAGTAGATGCTTTGTGGGATATCATATAAAAAATTCCTAGGCTTCCATAATGAGTACTTTGTCTTGTTTTGGACCATATATTCTTTCATTCTTTCTTTCTTAGCTTTAATGGGAATTTCCCTTTCATGGCCAAACTTCACTTTCATTCCACTCACTATAAGAAAAATATAGTTTAACAACAGAATTTATCGATGAAATTTGTATATATTCTATTGGTAAGTTTAGTTAACGAAGGAATTTATTGACGAAAAAAACGTCAGAGATATGGTCGTTAGTAAATTTAACGACGGAAATTTTCTATCGATAAATTAACTGATAGTTATTTTGTTCGATCATAATTCTTCTGTCAAAAAATTACCAACAGAGTTTGTAATTAGCGACGGAATTTTTTTCGTCGGTAAATCCAATATATTTACCAACGGAATTTTTTTCGTAGGTAAATTTGTTGAAAACTATTTTTTAAAATTTACCTGCAAAGTATTTAGTTTCTATGGAAGCCACCATGGAGAGAACTTCATTATTTTAAGTAAAAAAATTAAAATATTGAAATTCATACTAAAACAGAACTGAAAATAAAGAGCTGAAATTATTTTTTTCAAATAACAGACATTTCATCAAACACCTTACATGCACAAAAAATTTATCTCAACATCACAACTAAAATCACGTCTTGTCCCTTCTATCACTAACATTTATACCTTAAAGTTGTTTTTCAATAATAAAATACACAAATAAATGAAAGTAATAAAAACCAAAATTAACTTTCATCTAATATATGAAAAAACACATGACAATAGTTGCAAAAATACTTCTACCGAAGGACACGATGACAATAACTAGAGAAAATAACGTCGTCGAGCAGAAAAGGAGTCCACAACAGAGAAATGGGCTCCAAGAAAACCAAAGAGAAGATGTAGGAAGAAGGAAGAAGAAGAAAGGAAGAAGAAGACACAAGTGGGAGGGAGATCTCGGGTGAGTTTAGATTTAAAAAGAATTTACCGACGAAAATTTTAGTAGGTAAACTCAAAAAAATTTTATACCGCTAATAATTATCACCTTTTTACCGATGGAACGAAAATTTCTGTCGCTAAATCCATTTACCAACGGAATTTACCTACGGAATTTTCCGTCGGTAAATTCAAAATATTTTTTTCCACAAAAAATTTCCTCCATTTTTAGCAATGGTATATGTTCTGTCGCTAACTTCCGTCGCTAATTTTGTCACGATGAATTTCTTCTAAATTTAGCGACGAGTATTAGTACCGTTGCTAAATTACTCAATTTTAGCGACGGAAATATGCTTTCTGTTGCTAATTTCTGACGGAAATTTTTCCGTTGCTAAGTTTCTGTCGCTAATCTACATTTTTCTTGTAGTGACTCATATGAAAAACATCTTTGATGTAGCCTTTAACATTTTAATTAACCAGCATGAGAATTTAGTACCAACATCATCCATATGAAGCGTTTTTAACGAAGTCATTTGGAAATATTTGAAGAACCTATTGTTTTCCTCAAGGTCAAGAAAAGGAGACTCTTGGCAACAATTCAGTAATAACATAATTATCAATATATATATAAAAAGGGCCTCAAACTTGGTTTGTTGATGTTTCAAGTTTGAGTTTTTGTACATGTATAAACTTAGCTCTTAAGTTAACCTTCTTCCTTTAAACAAAGGGAACTCCACAACCTCAATAATAGCAAAAGTTTATTTTGTGTACACTCAGCAATAGTATGCCTGTTTACTTTAATAAAGTTTGAAAAGGAAGTGACATTGTAATTGCGAATGGGGAAATAATATATAAAAAATATTACATTATAAATGATATCAAAAAATTATTTTGACTAAATAATAATATTTTAAATAGTATGTTACTTGAAAAAGAAATAAATTTAATTTCTCTTAAAAGCATTTTAAATAGTTTGCGTAGAAAAAAGAATGTTAAAAGTTTGAACAGTTACTCGGTTTGAAGTTTGAACTGCATCCAAAATTACTTACTTAGCTTTTTTATTATTATTTACATGTTGTACTGAGCAAAAGAAGGTTAAAAAAATAGAAAGGAAAGCAGACAGTTGATTACTACCGCAAAAATGCGTTTTTCTAAAAAGAAAGAGATGGGATCACATTCACTTGCATTTCTTGCATTGCAAGTACGCCAATTCAACTCAGTTTTTGAATCATTTCTTTCTTTTCTTTCTCTTCCATCTCTCTTCCGACTATATTCTATAGCTTCAGTTCCTACTTAGGGTCCAACTCTAGATTTGTGCCTCAAACTTCAAGCTTTTTTCTTCTTTTTTTCCTGCTCTTCACAACTTTACCTTCTCTTTCTTTGACCGTGGCAATCGTGGAGAAGAAGTGGAAATTCAGTCGCTTTAGAGTTAATAGCAAAAATATTAGACTAAACTTTGGTATTAGAGCCATCTAGCTCATCAAATATAACTTTAGTAAAACCATGAAAAATATAAAACAAAATATTAAAGATCAATTAGAAGAAATTACTTAATTAGTAAATAAACTTACACTAAGTAACGAAAACAAGTCTTTAAAATATAAACTTATAAAATCTATTACTGATCAAGATGAAATAATTTACTGTGATGAATATGATTAACAAGAGATATATATGGATCAACCAAAATCTGAAGGTTTAAAATTAGAAGAATAACCTAAAACAAGTCAAAGTGGATAAAAACAAAAAGAAAAACAAACCTAGTTATAATTGGAATTATAAACCTATAGAACAAGAAAAATTAAATTGCTTTGGATATTACAAAAAGATAATAAGATATGAAAATTTCCTATAGAATATACACAAAACATATAACATTAGGACTAGATGGAATTCTTAATTTAGACTGTGTTTTATCTCCAGAAAAATTATTACTTGAATGGTCTAACATATTAGCATTAGTCATTCAATTAGCTGCCATGTAATAAAATGATTGATTAAAGGAGAATGTTGTCTGGCATGATGGGGAGTCACGATTGTGACTCAATAAGTAATAACTGTGCAAGTTAAGTCACAGTTGTGACTTAACTTATCACAACTATGCAAGTTAAATCACGGTCTTGCACAATTGTGATAAGTTAAATCAACCGTGACTTGTATAGTCACGGTTGTGAAAATATGCATGTAGCTAGTGAGATGATAAAGCATGCAATTGGAACTGTGAGCATGCGTGGGAGATGGCTGGATGAGAAGAGCATCGTGAGAAGGCATGAGCTAAAGTGAGTGTGACATGTAATTAACATGTGTGACCATGTAATTAACATATGTGACTATGCAATTAACGTGTCACATCCATTTTTATGCAAAATTCTTCTTGTTTTTCATGCCACATTCAAAAAATTCTCCATTTAACATTCATACATCATTCACACCATTTCCATTCAATTCATCTCACTTTTGGATCAAAACATAAGAATTTGTACCAATCAAGATATGAAAGCAATTAAAAGCAATAGCAACATGACACAACAAATTCTCCCACACTTAAAATATGCTTGTCCCCAAACAAAACAAAGAATACTAGACTATACAAGAAAAAACAATGAAAACACTGATTTTTCTAATTAATTATCGAAGATATCAATGATCAATTCAACAAACACAACTTAAGAACTTGAAACTCATAATATTCTATGAACAAGCTATTCATCATATACTTAGCCAAAATTAACAAGTATTTCAACTCAAATACCATTAACAAATGTGATAGACATTCACTTCACTTTCCATCCTCTCAAGCATTCAAGGGTAGGATATATTCACTCATCGTTTTTTTCATGTAAGGCATCTACCATAGGCTTGCTTACTAATCCAATCTCCACTGCTCATATGAAACACAAACATTAATCTGAAGTCTTTGTTTACTTGTAATGGTAGGAAAAAGAAAAATCGCAGTTTAAAACCACAACACAAATTAAGGGGTTGTTTGTTTATGTTTTTTTTCTCCTTTTTTGTTGTCGTTTTTGCAAAAAGACAAACAGATAAGTAAAATGTGTTTGGCTTACTCCGTTGCGATTTTTTGTTTCTGAAAATTAAAAAACCACAACAGTTTTACAAAAATTAGAAAACATCGTTTCTCTGAATTTTAACATGTTTTCTTTGACAGAAAACCAACATATCCTTGCTTTCTATCTCGAAGAAGAAGAAGAAGAAGAATAATAATAATAATAATAATAATAATAATAATAATAATAATAATAATAATAATAATAATAATAATAATAATAATAATAATAATAATAATAATAATAATAATAATAATAAAAGTACAAAATTTATAATAAATAATAATAATAATAATAATAATAATAATAATAATAATAAATATAATTAATTTGGTATAATAAAATTAATAATAAAATAATAAAATTAATAATATTAAAAATAGTAAGTAAAAATTTATAACAATAAATAATAATAATAATAATAATAATAATAATAATAATAATAATAATAATAATAATAATAATAATAATAATAATAATAATAATAATAATAATAATAATAATAATAATAATAATAATAATAATAATAATAATAATAATAATAATAATAATAATAATAATAATAATATAATATAATTAAGATAAAATTGATAATTTTAATAATAAGTAGAAAATTTATAACAATATTCAATACTAATAAAATAACAAGATTTTGTTAGGGAGGGTATGGGGAGGGTATTTATGGAAGCTGCTTATTTATTTTGTTTTTGTCACAGGAACAAGAAATCTTTTCTACATTAAATGATGTGAAGATTAGCAAACTTAAAAATTAAATTTGATATATATTAAAAAGAAACATGATAATAAAATCAAACATATTTTTGTTTTCAGTTTTTATTAGAAATTTCAACCAAACAAGTTTTTATGTTTCGTTTTTATATTACAAATCTAAACCAGACAGGTTTTCATTAAAAAAAAAAACATAAACCAAAAACAGGAAATAGAAACTAAAAACAACAACAGAAAAACAAAAGTGAAACCAAACGGTCCCTAAACATTTAAAATAATACAAATAAATGAACTATAAAACACTCAATTCTTTCCTCTCATTAAAAAAAATTAACACTTCCCATTTTTACTTCTCTCCTCTTCTTTTCATTTTCTGGTTATCTTCTCTTCCTTCCTTTTCTTTTCTATTTCTATTTCTTCTTCTTTTTTATTTTTACTTTTTTTGCCCTTTTTTTTCTCTCTTATCTATTTTAAATATTTTTTCATTTATTTATTTAAAACAAGATCGAGTTCAGAAGTGAAAAATGTAGAGGAGAGATACAAATTATTACAACCCTACCTACTTCTAAGTCAAAAGCCAACTATATATTATGATTCTCCACACTTGTTCAAACAATTATTCCTTAAACCCAATCATACACATTCAGGTGTTCAACTTGCCTTATGGTAGGTACAATGAAAAGGATAAATAATTAAGATAAAGGCTCATATTTTGGTTTTAAAGAAAGAAAAATGTTTCATATTAAGCTCAAAAGGGGTTCACTAAAGATAATATCACGGTGACTTTTTATGTAAAAGGAATAAATCGTAACTGCCTTCATCATTTCAATATTTGCATAAGATTATGTGATCTCAACTAGTATTTGCAAGCAAGTTCTAGAGCTCCTTAATCATGAAAGAACATTCTCAACAAAGAATACTTGAATTTGGTATTTAATAGTTCAAAAAGGCTCAAATTCTTACCAAATGAAAAATGTTATTCATCTATCGCAATAAGCTAATGTCTTTTTAATTGAAATCCAAGTTAATCAGTCTAAGCATATAGGTAAACTCATTCACTCATATTATGCATTTCTAATCCAGATCGAGTTTATTTAATGACCATGCATCTCTAACTGTTAAATGGGAAAAAACGCACATAACAAACACAATTTTTAAAAAATAATAACCTCCACTTAAATATCATACTATTCCTAATGTGATATAAGCATTAAAAACTAAACGACATTAAACTAACAAGTAATAAATAAAATGATAGAAATACAATACGAATGTGGGGGAATTGATTTGGTATGGAACATGGTGTACTACATTGAGGAATGAAGAACAACTGCAAGGAAAACAAATATAAGAGATGGAGGAGTAGGCCTGTGCACACAAAGAAATCTAACTAAGAAGAGATGGAAGAGTAGGCCTATCCACACAAAAAAAAACAAACTAAGTTAAGGTTCAATAAGAAAAATAATAACAAGCAGATAATTAATTAAAAAATAGAAATTAAATGGGTTGCTTCTTTAACATCTTGTAGTTATATGCTTTAATGGTCATGCTCAAGATGAGTCGCTTAAAGTGATTGATGCCACTGTTTCTCCTTTCCATTAGAATCTGTCTCCATGAATTTTCCAAACACTTCCTCAGTTGCATCCATTGGCAATTGGCAACATTGATCACTCTCTTTAACTAAGTACAACTTTTCTTCTTCCTGCAAGGCAAAATCAAAATTGGCAATATTAACTCGATCAAAAAAAGAACAATCTTCAAAAATAGTAGAAGTAGGAATAGCTTCGACATTAAAGATTTAAAATTCTATTGTTTCTCCCAAGATGATCATGGTTAATTTCTTATTCTTCACATCAATCAAAGTGTTAATGGTGGCCATAAATGGCCTCCCTAAGAGTATGGAGTGCTCTTTTTCTTTCTCATTCATTTCCCATATGTCTAGAACAACAAAGTCTACTAAAATAATCAATCATCTAACTTTCACTAACACATCTTCCATTACTCCTTTCGGATAACAGATTGACCTATCAGCTAATTGCAAACACATGTTCATAGGTTTTAATTGTCCTAGATCCAATTTCTCATAAATAGAGTGAGGCATAAGGTTTATGTTTGCTCCAAGATCAAACATACCCTTAAACTCATCACCATTACCTATTGATACTTTCACGATAAAACATCCTAGTCTTTTAGTTTGGACAGTAAATGCTGCTGTAGAATTGCAGTTGCTACTCCGAAGCCAGCACCTTTTTTGTTAGGCTCAAACTTTCATTTTTTGGTGTTTAGTTGTTTGAAGAACTTGACATAATTCAGAATGTTCCGAATCACATCTAACAAAGGTAGATTAACATTGACCTTAGAAAGCATGCCGCATAGATAAGGATCCGTCACCTTGTGCAATTTTTATCCTTCATTGTCCTTGGTGTCATGCTTAAGTTGTTCACCCTTTTGAATGTGACTTGAAGAGTTTCTCCCATTTCTTTTCTCATTCCACTCATCTTTTCCTTTGGTGAGGCTCTCCTTCTTTTGATTATCAATATTAGACAGCTTAGAAGGAAACTCAATATGATTGTCAATCACTTTACACTTCTCAGAATAGTAATTTCTTGGGCTTGTTTGGGTTAACTAGGCTACTTTCTATTTTGTTTTTTAGGCATTTGAGAAGCATGTTGCCCTACTTGAATCTCAATCCTCTTGAAAAATGTTTCCAAGGAGTCGAATCTCTTGTTGCTAGTTTCTTGATTATGAGTTGTTACCTAAATGAACGCATTCAATCTTTCCTCTAAAGAAGGTTTTCTCAGTAGGTTTTCATTTGAGAATTGCCCTTGAAAATAGTTTTCCCTCTGAAAATTTTGGTAATGTGGTTGTGGTTGCATTGATGGGTTATTGGTCTTCCATGAAAAAATGGGGTGGTTTCTTCAACTAGGATTATAGATGTTTGAATACGGATCATTTCTCCCCCTTGGTTAAAAACTGTTAAATGAGTTTACTTCTTCTTCTCCATTTATAAAAGGTTCGCAAGAATACAAACAAACATTAGCTCCATGACCAAAAGTTTCACATATACCATATGCCTCTTGATTTGGAATATATTAGGTTAGTATTGTAGTTAACATCTTTACATGCCTTGTTAACCCAGTTAACTTGTTAGCCAGTTCTTAATTCGAGCTCACTTCATGAGCTCTAGCTCTTCTTCCCATCATGCTCTTTTATTGAGAATTGGCTCCCAACATTTTGAAGATCTCATATGTTTCTTTGGCAATCTTCACTCCCATAACCCCTCCTGCTGCATTGTCCACCATATATTGACATTGTTATGTCAATCCATCATAAAAGAACTGGTTCTGCATATGGAGCAGAAAATGATGGTGTGGACACTGAATGAGGAAGAGTTTTAAGCATTCCCATGCCTCATGGAATGACTCTCCCTCCATCTGAGTGAAGGTAGCTATCTTTGTTCGTAACTCAAAAGTCTTTTGGTGGGAATAAAACTTTCCCATGAACTTGTTGTACACCTTGAAGTGAATCACACGTTAATACAAGACTTATTAAATGATATGTAAATGCACAAGAAGGGGGGTTGAATTGTGTATTTTCCTTATAAAAAAAACCTTTGAAAACGTTTTGTTAAAAGAAACTTGTTCTTTTTACAAGAACTACTGAAAATCAAAGTTATAACGTATTTTTTGAAAACTTGTATAAAAACTAGTAAAATCAAAAATTGAACGATAAGAGAGATAAAGGGTAGAGAGATGTTGATACAGTAATTTTTATACTGGTTCACCCCAAACCGTGGGCTACGTCCAGTCCTCAGATGTCTTTCTGAGATTTCACTATCTCTAAAAACTTTTACAAGTATTCTTTGTCTCCGAGCCTCTTCAGGTCTCTTACAGTCAGTATTCTTTCACTCTTAGCCTCTGCAAGCTATCTGTACAACTTTCAACTGAAAGATATTTGAGCTTTCTTACAGAAAAGAATAGATCTAAGTTTCGCACAATAATTTCTCTCAAGCAAGCTTTTGTAACTCGTTGTAAATCTTGTAACTTTTTCAATCTTCGACTTCGACTTCGACTCATATTTATAGTCTTCGTCTTCTCTTGATTCTTGCTTATTTCAAGAAACGGTTATTCAGTTGAGTTCTGTAACTAACTCAAACTGATTCTTGATTTTGACACGATTCGCTTCTGTCTGCTTTTCACCGTCTGCTTTTCTTTCGTCTACTTTTGGCTTTCGTCTGTTTTTTGCTTCCGTCTGCTTTTGGCTTCCGTCTGTTTTTCTCATTCGTCTACTTTTGCTTCCGTCGACTTTTCTTTCGTCTGCTTTTTCTACTGTCTATTTTTTTTGTTTTCGTCTGCTTTTGCTTTCGTCTGTTTTTTGCTTCCGTCTGCTTTTGCTTTCGTCTATTTTTCTCATTTGCCAGCTTTTCAATTTCCATATGTTTTTCTTTTTTCTTCTGCTTTTCAATATTATTTGTACTTCATCAAAATCATTTATGTAAAGTCATTTTGTCTTAACAATCTCCCCTTTTTTGATGATAACAAATAATCATACAAGTAAGATGAAAAACTGTAAAACGATATACAGCTGAGAAATAAGAAAATATCTTCACTCTGTCTTCTTCATTTTCTGCTTACACTTCCTCCATTATCTTCTCCCCCTTTCATTTCTCCGTGTTGTTTCTCCCCTATTTGTTATTAATAAAAAATGATTATGACTGATGACGCTTCAATAATTATTTCACCATCTCCTTTAACTCCTTGACTTCTCTGCGTAGATGCATTACTTCTGCTTGTAAGTCAAAAGATGAGGTGGGTCGGTCATCATCCTTTGGTTGTTCTTCTTCAAAAGCAATTGTTGTGACATATGCGTCTGAAGATGGAACATATTCTTCAATAATCTGAAAGGTAGGAGGTTGAACAGATAGGTTAGGTTCAGGAAGGTCTAAGTCATCAAGAGCTGGTAGTCTTAACATCTGTCTTCCACGCAGGGGTAGGGCTTCTTCTTCAATCGAAGATGTATTAGACAATGGCCTACTACGCATAATTTTCTACACGAAGGATTCAGTGAATGTCCCTTTTGTAAGTGTTCCCTCAACTGGACAATGTTCATCTTTTTTTGTTGCACTACTAGTAGCTCTGGAAATGAAGGTTCCCATCATCATCTTCTCTATAGAGCATGCTTCATCAATACTCCGTACTTCTTCAGCAATCTGATCTATTGACAGATCATCTGTTACCCCTTCTGGGTATAGTTTCTTCTTTCCCTTATTTCGATCCATGGGATTCCTTGGTTGACGATCAGGTACAACCTTTATCACTGTTTGCTTTGTGACTGGGTAAATAGTGTATAGTTGGCTCGTCATTTTTGTGGGGTATGATTTTGTGGCAGCATACCTCAAGGCTTCATAAAAAGTCCTCTCATCTTCATTCAACAGATGCCATGTACAACTATTTATCGGAATAGGTTGTAAATATGCCTTCACAAACCTTTTTGGAATATCCCTTGTTGGGACCCGATTTCAGAACCGGACCCCAATCGGAAAAACGAAAACACATATCGAAAACAAGAAGCGGCGGAAACGAACGAAAACAAATAAAAAGCGGAATCAAAAGCGAAAGTCAAATCCGAAACAGAAACATAAGGCGAAGGTCAAAGAAATCAAATCGGATCAAAGGCGAAAGAATAAAAAACGAATCGAATTCTTAATGAGCCATAGAAAAATCAAAAGGCTCGGATTTGCACAACTTTGGAAACAAAGAAACAAAATGGATCAATCAACTGAATGTTCAAATTTCGATATCCGTGAACACATACTTTAGAAAAACGCGCTTTGGAAACCTTAGACTGGACCAATCCGAAACCATCTATAATTTTTTTTATCTCATACAAAGCAATTTAATTTCCCATTTGGAAATTCATTCTCAATTTTTCATATACAAATCATAACCATCAATTTACATAAAATCTTATTATTCCTTTCTTTTGCCAATAAGGCACCTTACACACATGTCAATAAACCCACAACTCATACACAAATAGACACTTCAATATTTCAGCTCAAAACATCACAATTCATCGGACCTCCTGTCCGGAATTCCATCATAATCAAACACTTTTCTATAGCTATAACACTTCAATAATTCTTAATCAATAACCAGAATCATTAGACCTTCTTTCCGGAATCCAAACACAATCAATCCCATTCATAATCATATGCAATTTATATACATAACAACAATTCACTATTCTATTCCATATACAAATCCATAATTTAATCAGTCCCATTCATACATCATAACCATACACAAATTTATATCTCAATTCCATACAAAAGTCCAGAAGTCACTTACATTCCAAAATAAATGCACTACAAACTTTAATAGCATTCCAAGCCATATACAAAACCAATACCAAAATCTAAAATACACAAAACACAAGATAAGCAAAATCGAACAAAAGCCTTGACTTTCTTTCATCCGATCTCCTGCTCGATACTTGAAGATAGGGATGAAAGGGGGGTGAGCTTTACAGCTCGTGGATAACATGTTTATAAATCAAAAAATAAGCAAAAATCATTTTTCAAAACGTTTGCCATTTATAAACATTTCATAGAAGAAAATTCATCAAAAACTTATTTTTCACAATTTCTCAATTTCACAGAATTCATGAGCAATTTCGAAAACATGGATGCATCACACTTAGAATCAAAACAATAGCACATAAACACATCAGAATGGTTTGGGTCAGTCCAGAAACAGAACGTACTGCACATTCCCGCAAAACTGTCCTGTGCAGCCGTGAACAAAACGTACTACACCTTCCCGTATAGCGGTCCGGTGTAGCCGTGAACTTATGAGAGTCCTTAACGGAGCTTTAATGCCACTAGCGGGTAGGCGGGCGAAGCTTAGACAAGTGCACTTGACCCTCTTAGGGGACCTAACCAAACCCACATAACATATTTCACACTTGAAAAATCGGATTGCCCGAAGACATATTTCGAAAACTTAGTTTTCATATCAAACAAATTTTCATTCACAATTCCAACCAAAATTTGCACAACAGTTTTTCAAATCATTCAAACAAAATGTCATACATTATGTCACATATTTCACACAAATTCATATATCAAATGCACAATCATTCTCAAACAAGGAATGCAAAATTTTTCATAATTTATCACTTCATTCATAAATAATGAATTTCATAAATTTTCTAAATTTATCAAATCATTTAAAACTTGTAATCATTTTCCAAAAACCTTCGAAAATAATAAAATTTGATTCTTTCTTAATTTTTTTTGAAAACATTTACGTGGCTTATAATTCAAAATATAACCATGGTACCCACCTCATTTCCATGATTGTAACTTGTCCAAAGCATCAATTCCTCCATTGCCTCACTTAAAATCCCTAATTCATGACAAAATTCCTAATTAATAACCATCCAAAATTGAGCAATTTAAACCATGAAATCACCAAATTGAGCTTACTAAACTTAAACTCATACAATATCCAATATCTAAACCAAAATCCTTTCACAATTTAACAAAGTAAACATTCCTATTACCTTAATCTTCACCCAAATTCGGATTTTCTTAGCTTGGAATAAAGCTCTTAAGCTCCTCTTCATTTTCCCTCTTGAATCATCTTCGAAATCTCTCTTGAAAACCCATAAAAATCTAAACCTAGCTATCTTTCTTCTTCTCCACCGAAGCCACTCTTCTCCTTTATTTCTTTCCTTCTTTTCTTTTCCTTCTTTTCTTCCTCATTTTCGTGCCTTTCATCCTTCTTAAACGACAACCCCCTTTTAAAGAATGAGTAATGACTCATTTACCCTTCCTTATAAGCCTTTTAACTTAACTACTTAAGTAACCTTCCAATTTTGCCCTTCATGCCTTCTTTACACTTTAATTTCTAACACTTTAATTTCATTTAATCCAATCAACTTATGCCATAAACTCTTACTCAATTTAACATGCTAATTAATCACATTAACATGCTAATTAAGTCCTCAAAATCATAAATTAAAACAAAGTCTCAAAATTCATTAAATCATGCTTAACCTAGGACATTTTTCAAATCATCAAATTGAAGGAATTTGCTAAAACTTCCTTCTAGAGAAATATTCCTCATAATCTCAATTTCATAACGTCACCAAAATCATTTAATTTGGTGCACTACTCCAAAAGTTATACTCCAAACATTTCGGACTATTCTTATGCTATCACATTTTCCAGCGATTTACTTCCATCCAAAAATTGACATTCTTAAAGACTAAATTGAAACTCAAATCCTTCATAACATTTGTATCCCTATTTCTCAAGTTTAATCCAAATCAAGAATCACCTCATTTGGATGACTAGAGCAAAATTTATGGCCAAAATATTTTCAGCTCTTATTAATCCAATACTGAACACTAAAACCGATTTCAATTCAGAAATTGAAAGTCTTAAGGGATAAATTGAAATTTAATTCCTTCATATGAATTGTAGCCCCATATATCTAGTTTATTTTGCAACTAGAATTAGTTCAATCGGATCTCCACAGATCAAGAATTCATGAAAATACTGAACTATATTCAGAAAATTTCCCAACTAACTGTGATTAAATCCATCATCCTTAATTTAATCTCAAAAATCATAAATTTCCCATGCTGATGTAGATAATTGTCTTAGGAATCCAACACTTTAAAAATAAAATCAATCGGATGTTGAACGGAAAAGATATAAGCAAACGAATGAAGAGGGTCGGATTGGAAAAAAAAGATCCAAAATGGCAAAATGACGTTGCATCTTCGCGCGCAGGCGCTTGCCTTCGCGAGCATTCACGGTCGCGAGAAGCGAGCGTGCTCCCGATCGCGAGCGCTTGTGCTCTCAAGGAGCGTGTAGCGCGCTCGCCTTTAGAGTGCTTGCGCTCGCGAGAAGCATGCAGCGCGCTAGCCCTCGGAGCGATCGAGCTCGCGAGGAGCTCGCATAGTGCTCGCTCGTCTGATTTTTTTCCCTCTAATATATATATATATATATATATATATATATATATATATATAACCAAAATTTCCAAAATTCATAACTCTTGATTCCAAACCCCAAATTTGAAAATTTTGGTATCAATAGAAAGCTCAAAGGAAGCTCTATAACTTCCATGAAGAATTAAAAAACTAATTCAGCCTCGAAAGGGGTCAAAATCCCAATCAAACTTTCTGTCCAAATAATGTCTCCCTAAACAATAACTCAACTTTGAAAATTTCTATCTTTCAACTACAAGGTCCAAAAATTTCATACTTTATATCACTGGAAAGATCAAAAAGCAACCTACAACTTTCATGAAGGACATAAAATTAATTTGGCCTATAAGGGAGTCAAAAACCACATCAAAGTTTCTGTCCACTAATGATCATGCCAAACTGTAACAACAACTTGTAAAAATTATAACTTTCTATTTCATAGTCCAAAATTTCCATACTTTACATCAATGGAAAGATCAGAACATAATCTAAAACTTTCATGAAGAAATTAAAAGCAATTTCAACCCCTCGATAAGTTAATGTTTCAATCAAAGTTTCTGCCAGTGAATTGGTCATCCTATACCACATCCAAACTTCCAAATTTCACATCTTCCAATTCTCACGTCCATAAATAACATATAATACATCATTGAAAAGCTAGGAAAATCTTCTATGACTTTCATGTAGACCACTTAACTCAATTCAAAACATATCAGTCCAGAATTCGCCTCAAAATACAGCATACATAATCCTATACTTAAGAGCATTTTCGAAAATAAAGTACAATACACTTAAATTCGAATGGTCATAACTTTCAATCCTGACATCAAGAACTGTCATACTTTATGGCGATAGAAAGCTCTCAGCAGAAACTACAAGTTTTATGAAGATTATTTGATCAAAAACTGCCTAAATCAAGCTAGAAAAATTTATAAAGTTTCAGATCCAATTTGGCATTTTCTGCTACTCTTCATCCTCAAAATTTTAGATTTTCACATCTCCAAAATCTAACACTTTCACTAATAAATTTCATAATACAAAAATTTTTTTACCCAAAACCTCACATCAATTTCATAAAACTAAAAAACACCCATTTCATGTATTATTCTCAAAATATCATTTCAATTTGTTCAAACTAGAATTTGCTCGCATAGAACATTATACATAATCATTCAAAATCATGAATTTTCTTTTCCTTTACACATGACTAATTCACCACCAATTTCTCATTTCATGTCAAATTTTAACTCGCAATTCTAAGAAAAGTTTGGGGTCCAACATCCCTGATGATTATCGAAGTACTCCTCGTATTCACAGGTTGAACTTCTTTAATCATTCTGATTCTCAAGTCTTCTTTCCTCAAAAATTGAGAAGAGTTGTATTAAACCAGACTAAGTTGTACTAACTCTTCCTGTGGAACATTAGTAGGAGTAGCATTCTTCTTACTTGGTTTCTTAGTAGTGAGAGTAGTCTTCTTCTGATTGACTTTCTCCACAGTCTTCTTCCCTGCCTCAATCAGTCTTGGAGTCTTTGGAGGTTGTGGTTTATGCTTCAGGTTGTGGTTTATGCTTCTCAAACTCCAATTTTCTTTTTCTCTCAATCTTTTTAGCCTGTTTGGCTGTATCTTCATTTAGGATAGAGACTAGAGACCTTGTAGCCTTAGGTGCACCTATCTCAGAGATTTCTGCCTGACTCAGTTCTCTGGATCTCTTTTCTTTCTATTGTCGCAAGGTTCGAATCCTGGGTGATCTCTTCGCTTTCTTTGGAATTTTACTCAGAAGCTTCTCCCCTTTTCTTTTTAAAGCACCTTCATCTGTCATCCGTACTCGGATACTTCCTTTATGAGAAATCATCTTTTCCTTCAAAATTTCTTATGATGTTCTCATCCTTTCAATCATGGGCATTTTTATACTAGATTGAGATTTACAACTTTTTATAGGAGATTTCTTCTTTGTACGCTCCCCCTCTGTTCTTGCTTTAATCTCAGAATCTGCTTCTAATCTGTCCAGATTCTTCAAGCCCATTTTTGCTACAGTACCTGAGTTGATAACACTATTGATAGACATCTTCAATCTGTTTCTTCTGTCAAGAAGGACTCTAGACTCCCTGAATATCCTTGTTAGCAACATTCCATAAGGGTAGCTGTTAGTATCCTTCATCGCCTTAACCATATACTGAAAAATCAGAAATGGTAAATCTACGGGTTGGCAATTCAACAAGTAAAATAGGCATTGTTCATCCAAAGTTGTCACCAAATGCCTTGAACCAGCTCTTGGTAAGACGCAGTTGAACAGAATCGCATGTAAGACTTTAGCCTTCGGCACCAGACTCGAGGTCTTCTGCTCCGATGGGTCATTGTCTCCATACAACTGTTGACTGACTTCATCTTCCTTCATACTAACTTTTGTCATCCATCTGGCTTTGCTTGTGAGCTTTTCTCTGGCAGATGGACATTTAGTCACCTTCTCAATCAACTCCCTTGTCACAATAATAGACAATCTATCTACTGTAGAAACAATAGCACTGTCTACTAGCTGCACATTCTTCTAGAAATCATACACTTCATTTTGATATACAATTTCCCGTACCTGGAAGAACTTCCTCCATCCTGCTTCTACTATCTCCAGTTCGATATTCATATCGTCTTTCGTCAAGGATTCAAAATCAACATGCCTTCCGTAGATCATTGCTTGCTCCATTGATTCTTTGATGAGTAGAAACTGAGTTAACTAATTTTTTTTTCTTCACAAGGTAAAGTTGATTACCGAAATTTGAGAGAGCTAAGAGCTGAAAGGTTTTTGAGTTGAGAATTCTCGAAAGATATTTTCAGGCATATTCTAGAATAGGTGAGGTTCTCAAAGCTATGTAACTTTCCCTCCAAGAGTTTCTTCTGTCAGAAGTTACCAGCTGTAACTCACTGTTACTAACGTCATTAACTTTGACGTCCTTTTATCCGTCCTGTGACGTGTTAGACGGTTGATCACTTAACATCACCATGTTGAGATTCCGTCTGATTTCTTTGAAACGTTCTTCACTTAGTGGTTTAGTGAAGATGTCTGCCCATTGAAAATTCGTCTCAATAAATTGAAGACGCACGATCCTTCTCTGAATGTAGTCCCGTAAGAAATGATGTCTGACTTTTTTATGCTTCACTCTCGAATGCTGAATTGGATTCTTTGACAAGATGATGGCGCTCGTGTTGTCACAAAAGATTGGGATCTCCTCTTCTTGAACTGAATAATCTTTTAGTTGATATTTGATCCACAATGTTTGTGAACAGCAGCTTGCGACAGACATATACTCTGCTTCAGCAGTTGATAGGGCGATTGAACTCTGTCTTTTGCTTGACCAGGAAACTAGGTTTGAGCCAAGAAAGTGACAGCTTCCATTCGTACTCTTCCTTTCAATTTTATCTCTAGCATAGTCCGCATCGCAGTATCCAATCAACCTAAAATCTTTACCTTTCTCATACATTAAGCAAAGATCAGTAGTACCTAAGAGATATCTCATAATTCTTTTAATAGCAATGTAATGAGACTCTCTAGGATCGGCCTGAAACCTTGCACACAAGCATACACTGAACAATATGTCAGGTCTGCTTGCTGTAAGATAAAGCAAAGAGCCAATCATCCCTCTATACAGGGTTTGATCCACCTTCTTACCAACTTTGTCTTTCGACAAAAAGTTCGAAGGATGCATCGGAGTTGCCATAGGTTTAACTTTATTCATATCAAAATTAGACAACAATTCTTTCACATATTTCTATTGATGGATAAAGATCTTTCATTCGGTTTGCTTAACTTGCAACCCAAGAAAGAACTTCAACTTTTCCATCATACTCATCTCAAACTCATTTTTCATCAAACTCTCAAAACTCATGCATAAACTTTTTGAAGTCGTAGCAAAAATAATATCATCAACATAAATTTGCACAAAAATAAAATCATTCTCATAATTCTTCCTAAAGAGTGTCCTATCTACCTGACCTCTACTAAAACCACTTTCAATAAGAAAGGTACTTAGACGATCATACCAAGCTCTAGGAGCTTGCTTCAAGCCGTATAAAGCCTTATGAAGTCTATAGACATGATCTGGATACTTAACATCCTCAAAACCAGGAAGTTGCTTAACATACACCTGTTCGTCTATAAAATCATTCAGAAACGCACTTTTCACATCCATCTAAAAAAGTTTTATATCATGACAAACAGCATATGCCAGCAATATCCTAATAGCTTCAAGTTTTGCTACTGGAGCATACGTCTCATTATAGTCTATTCCTTCTTGCTGATTATAGCCTTGTGCTACTAATCTTGCTTTATTCCAACTTACTCTTCCTGATTCGTCTAACTTATTCTTAAAAACCCATCTAGTTCCTATGATGGATTTCTTCAAGGGTTTAGGAACCAAGGACCAAACTTTGTTTCTAGTAAACTGATTCAGCTCCTCTTGCATAGCTAAAATCCATGCTTCATCTTGAAGAGCTTCATCAATCTTCTTAGGCTCTATTTCAGAGACAAAAGTTGTATTAGCTTCTCTTCTGAATTTGGACCTTGTTCGAACTCCTTCTGAGGTCTCTCCTATGATTAACTCTTCTGGATGAGAACTTTTATATTTCCAATCCTTTTTCAATCCAAGAGTCTCTGGAATATCCTCAATCTTTTCTAACTGAGTTTCTGATGATGAAGTTTTTTTAGTATCACCTACGGGCATTGAAGGATTTCACTATCCATGTCATCTTCCTTACTTGGTTGGAAACTATCATCAAACTTGACATGAATGGTCTCCTCAACAGTCTTCAAGGTAAGATTGTAAACCCTAAAAGCCTTTGATGATAAAGAGTAGCCTAGAAAAATACCTGAATGGGTCTTTGAATCGAACTTATCCAACAATTCTTTTGTATTCAGTATAAAGCACTTGCAACCAAAGGGATGAAAGTAAGATATATTTGGTCTCCTTCCATTCCATAACTCATAAGGAGTTTTCTTCAACAACGATCGCAACAATATTCTATTCTGAATGTAACATGTTGTATTCACAGCTTCTGCCCAGAAGTACTTAGGAAGATTCATCTCACACAACATAGTCCTTTCCATCTCTTGAATCGTCCTGTTCTTCCTTTCAACAACTCCATTTTGCTGTGGAGTCCTAGGAGCAGAGAAATTGTGGAAAATTCCATTCTCCTCACAGAATATTCTAAACTTTTCATTCTCAAATTCTCCACCATGATCACTCCTAATACTCGCTATCGACATTCCTTTTTCATTCTGTAACTTTTTGGAAAGGGTCCTAAAACACTTAAAAGACTCATCTTTGTGTGTCAAAAATAATATCCAACAAAATCTAGTAAAGTCATCAATAATAACAAGTCCATATTTCTTTCCTCCAAGACTTATTATCCTAGTTGGACCAAATAAATCCATATGTAACAACTCTATAGGTCTAGATGATGTTATAAAATTTTTAGAAGAAAATGATGTTTTGACTTGTTTTCCTTTTTGACAGCTTTCACAAAAGAACTCCTTGTTAAAAATTATTTTTGGTAAACCTCTTACCAAATCATGCTTTAACAACTTTGAAATATGTTTAAAACTGACATGACCTAGCTTCTTATGCTAGATTAGTCTTTCTTCCTCAGTTGATAAAAAACATGAAACATTTTGATTTTGAAAATCTTCTAAATCAATTTTGTAAAGATTATTTCGTCTTTTGGTAGAAAAGAATATAGACCCTTCTTTGTTTTTGACTTCACAAAGATTTTGATTGAACGTAACTTCAAAACTAGAATCACATAATTGACCGACACTAATCAAGTTGTGTTTCAGACCATCAACAAGTAGCACATTATCAACACATGCAAATGAATCTTGACCTATTTTACCGATTCCAATTATCTTGCCCTGCTGGTTGTCTCCAAAAGTTACCGATCCTCCTTTCTTATTTTAAAGACCTAGGAACATAGACCTTCTTCCCGTCATGTATCGCGAGCATCCACTGTCCAAATACCAATGGTGCTTTCTGCCTCTTCCAAGGAAGGATATCTGCAGGAGATTTTATTTTATTCTTCGGTACCCATATTTTCTTGGGTCCTTTTGGGTTAGAAAAATGCACAGAATGATAGAGATGCATTTGATAAGATTGTTGATGAAAATGAGAATGTTGAAACTTCTTTTTCTGTTGACATCTTTTTCTAGTAAACCCTAATCCGGTTTTATCACTCAGATGTCTACACTTTCCTAACATATCATTCATTTTCTTTGTACTTTCAATGAAAGTAGCTAAATCAGCTGAAAGACTCTTAATTCTAAGCTTTAGTTGATTGATCTCTTAAGATCTATCTATTACTTTCTTTTTCTTACTTTCCTCTACTTGCTTTTTTAAGCATGTATTCTCTCTTTCTATCTCTTCTATATGTTTCAAATTTTCTACATACTTTTTCTTCAACAGTTTGTACTATTTCAGAATAGCATGAGAATCTTGTAGTAATTCAGAATATGCATCATGCAAATCATCATATTTAGAAGTTACCTCCTCATCACTTTCCTCTTCGACTACAAGGCATATATTTGCATGTTTTGATGTCTCAAAGCATGTATCCGATTCGGATGAATCTAGATCATCCCAAGTTGCCATCATGCTTTTCTTGCCTTCTCTACTCTTCTTCGATTTCTTCTTCAATGTTGGACACTCGGAATTGTAATGTCCAGGTTTTTTGCACTCGTAGCATATGATGGAAGTCTTCTCTATCTTCCCATCATCTTTTCCGTTCTTTTTGAGGAATTGGTTTCCTTTGGACTTCTTCTTCCACATTCTTCTAATCTTTCTGGAAATGAAAGATAGCTCGTCATCTTCTTCACTCGACTCCTGTTCTGACTCACTGGAATCATCGTTCTTTAATTCTTAAATCTTTAGTGCTTTTGATGAATTTCTCTTCCTTTGAGTCTTGTGATTCTTTTGTCCAGCCTTCAGTGCTATCGACTTGTCCCGTTTAGGCTTGTCTTCAGCATTAAGCTCAACTTCATGTATTTTTAACGTTCTAAGCAGTTCATCAAGCTTTAATACGCTTAAATCCTTGGCTTCTTGTACAACAGTAACTTTTGGTCTCTACCTCCTTGGTATACTCCTTAGGATCTTACGAACATGGTCTTGGTTGTCGTAAGTTCTTCCAAGAGCTTTTAGTCCATTGACAAAATTTTGAAATCTTCCAAATATTTGATCAATAGATTCTTCATCTTTCATCTTGAACAGCTCGTACTGGTGCACAAGAATACTTATCTTGGATTCTTTAACTTGGTTTGTACCTTCATATGCGATGGATAACGTATCCCACATCTCCTTCGCAGTATCACATCCGTGGACTTTGTCGTACTCACTTCTGCTTAGGGCACAACTTAAGAAGAACTTTGCTTTAGAGTTCAGTTGAAATCTCGCCTTCTGATCAGCCGTCCATCTGATTCGTGGAATAAGATTTCCTTCATCATTCGTTGGTGTGTATGGTCCATTTTCTATTATGTCCCAAAGGTCAACATGAGTAGATTCGATAAACAACAGCATCCTATCTTTCCAGTAGTGATAGTCTTCTCCGTTAAACGTCGGAGGTCTAGTAACTGAGGCACCTTCTGCTATGTATGTATGTGATTATGCCATAATCTTTAATCCACATGTTATTAATGCGATCTTTGGACACCAAGCTCTGATACCAATTGAAGTGAATCACACGTTAATACAAGACTTATTAAATGATATGCAAATGCACAAGAAGGTGGGGTTGAATTGTGTATTTTCCTTTTAAAAAAAACCTTCGAAAATGTTTTGTTAAAAGAAACTTGTTCTTTTCACAAGAACTACTGAAAATCCAAGTTATAACGTATTTTTTGAAAAATTTTATAAAAACTAGTAAAATAAAAAATTGAACGATAAGAGAGATAAAGGGTAGAGAGATGTTGACGCAGTAATTTTTATATTGGTTCACCCCAAATCGTGGGCTACGTCCAGTCCTCAGATGTCTTTATGAGATTTCACTATCTCTGAAAACTTTTACAAGTATTTTTTTATCTCCGAGCCTCTTCAGGTCTCTTACAGTCAGTATTCTTTCACTCTTAGCCTCTGCAGGCTATCTGTATAACTTTCAACTGAAAGATATTTGAGCTTTCTTACAGAAAAGAATAGCTCTAAGTTTCGCACAATAATTTCTCTCAAGTAAGCTGTAACTTGTTGTAAATCTTGTAACTTTTTCAATCTTCGACTTCGACTCATATTTATAGTTTTCGTCTTCAACAGCTTCTTGATTCTTGCTTTTTGCATCTTTCAAGAAACGGTTATTCAGTTGAGTTTTGTAACTAACATAAATTGATTCTTGATTCTGACGCGATTCGCTTCCGTCTGCTTTTCATCGTCTGCTTTTCTTTCGTATGCTTTTGTCTTTCGTCTGTTTTTTTGCTTCCGTCTGCTTTTGGCTTCCGTTTGTTTTTCTCATTTGTCTGCTTTTGCTTCCGTCGGCTTTTGCTTTTGTCTGCTTTTGCTTCCGTCTGCTTTTTCTTTCGTCTATTTTTTGCTTTCGTCTGCTTTTGTTTTCGTTTATTTTTCTCATTCGTTTGCTTTTCAATTTCTGTCTATTTTTCTTCTTTTGTCTGCTTTTCAATATTATTTGTACTTCATCAAAATCATTTATGTAAAGTCATTTTGACTTAACACACCTCCTTCCATGTAGTCATTAAACTGGGTGGAAGGGTCATCAGCCATACCTTGGTCCAATCCTTCAATGTCTATGAGAAGTAGCTCATCCTAAGTTGATCTTCATTTAGGCCATCTAAATTTTTGAAGAGTGGTGTGGAATTCTTGAATGAAGTTTAAGGGATCATCATTGGGAACCTTATAGAATGATAGCAACATGTTGTATGCAAGAAGTGGCAGTACCAATTACTAGTTTAGTATATTCCTTCATTGTTGGCTTCCTTTCACCCATCTCTTAATCTTCTAGTTTAGGTCCTTCGAGATTGTCTTCAAATTCTCTTAGAGGTCCTCTTATCTGATGTACATTGTCAATAAAAGGGATCAAGTTCACCTTCCTGATACTTCCTTCCTCACATAAACCAAGTAAAAACAACAATGAATTAATAAGAAAATTACTAAATCAACTTAATAAAATAACATGACAAAAATGAATGCATGAAAAGACAAAAATAATCAAAATTAATTTAAGCTTAAAATACTAAATGCCTACCCAACAACGACGCTAAAAACTTGTTGTGCCCAAATTAAGCTCTAAAAATTACCTAGGCTATCCTACTCGCAAGTATATGAGGTTGTTGTAGTTGATTACCTAAGGTTGTCCCCCACGAAGGTGAAATTGGTTCACTTAAATTAACCTTGAACAAAAATAAAAACAAAAGCAACCCTAAACATTCTATCCCATTTTGTTGAGTGAAAGTTTTTAAAGAAAAACATGAAATTGAATTAAAACATATAATGATTCAACCGAAAGCAAAGATGCATAGATTAATTGAAATGGAAAACTCTTAAGAATTAATTTCACTAATTTAATCTCTTTTGCATGACTAAGGGGAAATGATTGAATAGTTGTCTTACTAAAATTATCAATAGGGTTCTAAAATCAATTCAAATAACAAACTAATCTAACTTTTGTATTTGACAAGTTTATTATCTAAATTAATTATTAATCTCAACTAATAATCACCACTTAAGTTAATATATTTCTAATTCTTAACCTAAGCGTTTATTATTTCTCGTTTCATATTAAACTTCTTCTCTCGATCCTTTTTTAATACCAAAATAATGCAAAGCTTGATCATGCTATTACATATATTCAGTTCAGAAACTATAGCAAACATAAGACAACAACATAATCATGCAATCATGCATATTTGACTAAAATAACTACATTAATCCTCAAGAAAAAGAGATAAGCCCATCATAACATAAACAGGATCATCATTCTCAAATACTAAATCCTATATTCAACAGTAACAAAAGTATTAAAGCAATAAAATAGTGAATACCAAATGTATTATCAATCTTTAACAAAGAAAATAGGTTCAATAGATAAAATCTAAAGGAGTTCAACATAAATGTTTCGCAACATAGCAATAAAGATGAAAAGGAATGAACAAACAAATAGCCTCTGAAATGATGAAATTGGTGGTGGATCTCTAGTCAAACTCCACCTCTCTGGCATTGGCTCTCACCTTCAGCCTTGGTTTGAGTTCACTCTCTCTACTACTTTTCTCTCTTCCTCCTCTATTTCTCTTCTTTCTTCTCTCAATTGAAGCTTTGTTTCTCCGCCTCCCTCTCTATCTCTTTGTTTTCGTTTTGTTCTAACCATATGTGTGTGAATGAATGCTCCCACCGCCAGGCTTCATTCTTTCTATTTGTAGCGTAATGTTAGGTTTGGTTTTTATTCCCCTTCAACCTACAGCTACCACGTAATAAAATGACTGATTAAAGAAGAATGTTGCCTAACATGAGTGGGAGTCACGGTTATGACTCAACAAATCAGAATCGTGCAATTAAGTCATGGTTGTGACATAACTTGTCATAACCATGACAGGGTCACAACTGTGACTTATATAGCCACGGTTGTGACAATATGCATGTGTGACTATGCAATTAACATGTCACACCCATTTTCATGCAAAATTCTTCATGTTTTTCATGCCACATTCAACAAATTCTCCATTTAACATTCATGTAACATTCACATTATTTTCATTCAATTCATCTCACATTTGGATCAAAATACAAGAATTTGTAACCTAAATTAAGATATGAAAGCAATTAAAAGTAATAGAAACAAGACACAACAAGAGTCACTAGAAACACCTAAAAAGGAAGAGAAAATGAAGAAATATTTTGCACAATATAAAGAAGAAGACCAAATAATGGATACATCAAGTCAATTCCAACCTTCTAGAATTTCCACGTCAAGGCTTTCAAGCTTATTCGTTAGTTTTTTATTCTTTTCCTTGCCTTGGATGTTAGTTTTTATTACTGGTGTGTTAATCATGATTATGGATTTCTAAGTCCATATTAGGTTTTATTCTTGAATTGTTTTGTATAACTTTATCTTGTTAAATTCAATATAGTATTTCTTTGTGGTATTTTCCATGTTTATACTTAATAAGAAATGGAGAGATTGAATCAAAGTTATATGTGTTAAGTTGTGCAGCGAGAGTTGATACCTTAATAAACCTACAAATACCAAATTAGACATAGGTAAATGGGTAATTTTTTCATTTCGGTATAAACATATATAGATAAATTTGAAATATGTATAGGAATTTTGATATGTTTGCTTGGATTTATGAGTGTGATGTGAGAGGAATTAATAAAAGAAGTATTCCATAAGCAAATGGGATGTTGTTGGTTAAATTGGATGTGCTTTTGTGTTACTCTTGCATGATAAGACCAAAGTTAGTTGATTTAGGATGTGTACCTCACTTGATGGATAGGTTCTACTAAATAGGCTTATATAATTTGGCCATATCTTAGCCTGTAGACCTCAGATTGGATAATTCTAATTGGAGATTAAAATAGAGACATAGGTTTAAAATTTTTATAAAGGAATCGAAATTTGATTCTGCCTCTAAAATTTTTGAATTTTGGTTTGAATTTGAGTTCTATCCTTATTTTCAAACAACCTATAGTTTTTTTCGGTATAACTCCTTATATGATTAACCAAATTGTATGAAATTTATTCCATTACAAAATTAAGACATAAGGGAATGAAATTAGTTGAAAAGATTATAGGTCAATCTAGGAATTAAAGGAAGAAGAAGGACCAATATACGATCTTTTCTAAAGTTAACACATGGACCAATTGGAGTAAAACATATGTGACTAATAAGATTAAAGCTTATGTGTGTTCAGTAGAATTATAACACATGGTCCAATAGAATTGTAACACATGGTCCAATAGGATTGTGACTTATGGTCTAGTCGGATGGGATTGTGAAATATGGTCCAATGGGATTGAAACATGTGTCTAAGATTAGAAAATTCATGAAAAGGAATACGGAGAGGGGAGATGGACAAAACTTGGGGTTTTAAGTTCAGAATTTTCTCCTCTACATTTCATCTTATTCATCCCATAATTTTTCATTTTGTGAGTCAAGCGAAGCCAAATACGAATGGAAGGGAAGGAATTAGAAGAATTATTTTGCCAATTTTAAGGTTTGGGACTACACTTAGTCTAATTTCTCGTTGTGTGTCATTTCTCTTTGTGTGTATGTTTTAATGGATAAAAAGATTCATACAGGTAGCAGTTACGCTGTATACCTATAGGGATACAGCGTAACTGCTACAGTTTGACGTCAATGGTGTCTTCATTTTGAGACTATAATGTCTCCATAGTTTGATGCCTTCGGGTATCCATAGTTCGATACTTACGAGCATTCATAGTTTTGTTGTCTTTGGATATCCACAACTCCCGTTATTCAAACCCACAGGAATATACAGGCCTAACACACAAAGTAAATTAAATGATTATAAATAAGAAATACAACATGACAACATAAATAATTGGTATTGATGAGTATTTGCATTTGTATTGATAATTTGTATCAATGAGTGTTGAATATCAATATTTGACTTATAAATGTGCATTTTTAGTATATGCTTAATATGTTGAAACATATTTTCATTATGTACTTTTCTTAAGTATGTCATCATTATTTACATGAGCATTGAATATTAATATTTGGTTCATGAATATGAATTTATAGTATATGAGTTATGATATTTCTAGATGTGTGTATTTGGCGGATGACTACTGGGAGTGGTCATCCAAACTAAGTTCTTTCCCCACTAGGCTTTCAAGCTTAACACGGGTGTTAATCTATGTAGATTTGGGTCATAAAAGTGAGGTACATGGAACATTTGCAGGAACCAAAACCATTAGTAGTAAAAGTACCTTTATAATGTGTTTTGGTTTAAGATGATTGTACATGTAAAAGAGTAAGGGAAATTATATGTTTTCTTTTTGGATTATCATGTTAATGTAAAGATGCTACATTTAAATGATAATGTTAAGTGATGTGAAATTTTGTACTATGTATATGTATAGCATTGAACAGAAAGATGTGTGATGAAAGTCCCTATAAATGAATAAAAATGTATGCCATGACTGCTTGTACAGGAATTTGGTTGTCATATATGTGGGTGGTTGCAGGTTTGATATAGGGGGTGTTATAAGATTAATAAGAAATTGAAGAGAGACTTAATTGTGAGTTAATTATCATCAGGATTTCTTCAAATCCAATTGAGTAGTTAGGAGTAGCTTTGTGAATCAAGAGGATGAAATTAATTGTTATGTATTTCAACTGGAATTACTTGGTTAGATCTCGAGAGAGGATTATCAAACCTTAGGATATCTAGGATCAAACATAATTGAATTAATAACATAAAGGAAAGACAAAACAAGGATATAATAACTCCTAAGTTTCCATTATTGATTAACTTCACTTCTATTGCTATCTTTACTGATTGAGCTGTTAATCCTTGGAGTCAAAGTTAGATAAGTTAATGGACGTGCTAAGCTCCAAGTTCGATAGCCAAGATGAAATTTAGAAGAGGTTGGAAGCCAAATTTGATCAAATAATAAAGAACCACTCCTTTTCTTTCATAACTTGGAGTTTCAAGTTGGACAACTTTCTAATGCATTGTTAATGAGGAATATGAGGAATCTTCCAAGTAACATGGAAGCACAAACGCTATCCTTATTGTGTTATGACATTTGTAAGGGTAACCATTACAATCATTAATATCAGGGGCCATATTATATATGGGAGCATCCATATTGCCTATGAAACTAGCCTCGGAATACACCATATGAAGAATACTGATAATTCAAAGTGGAGCAACTCTTACACAGATGCATGGAATGATTTGCTCCAATTGAATCTTTAATGGAAGACCTTGCTGAAGGTAAGGCTAGCCATCGTGTATTCAAAGAGAATTTTTCTTTAGTTAAAGACACTAAACTAGATACAGTATGTTAATGGAGCCTATTAATGCCTCAAAGTGAAGAGGAGACAAAGGTCAATTTCATAAATGAAGCTGCAATTCAAAAAGAGAAAGAAGAGTAGGTGATAAAGGAAATAGAGGTTAAAGAAGAGAAGGCAGTCTCTATTCAAGAAGAGAAAGTAGAAGGGTGGACAATGATTGAGGAAGAAAAGAAGCAACTCACCTTTCATACAAGACAAACTATTAAAGTTAACTAAAGATTCAAGGAGTTTCATCATTCCTTTTTTTATTGATAATTTGTTATGGGAAAGGGCATTAATAAAATCACATGGATATGTTAATTTGATAAATTATGTCCCTATTATTATCTCACAGGACTAAATCTCCATGGGGAGAAATGAGTAGAAGCAAGCCACTAATTATAAACCCAGGTAGGTGGTCAATGTGCAGGGTACATCGAACTAACAACGTTAAACAAGCACTACTTGGGAGGTAGACCAAGAATTAGGATAGGTTTTATTTTTAATTTAATTTCATTTTGTTTCTATCTTGATTTTAGTATAAGATTCTATTGATTTTTGATGTGTTTTAGTGTTAGGATAAAAGCATCCTGGTGAGATTGTGCATATTTTTTGTTTTAGGGTATGTGTCTTAATGTTTTGTAACTTTGTGCGAAAAATTTTAAAGTTTTTCCAACTATTTTTCTTATTGTACACAGTCATATAGACTTATACAGTCTCTGCACACAACTATGTACACTCTGAATCTTTTAAAAAAATTCACACACTAGCATAAAGAGTTACAAGCCCACTAGATACACCTGTATAGACAAGTCGTGTAGACTTACATGGTCAGATACACACATATGTTCAAGACCATGTAAGTTTGCGATAACTTACTCGCCCATGTCCCTTGGATTTTAAAATTTAGTGGCTTACATGGTCAGCTACATGATCAACAGTGTGTTGGGAGATTGAGAAACAAAAAATTTAGGGTGTTTTAAGGGTTATCGCGGACTTCCACAACCGAATCTCCCTCTCCAACCTAATTTTTGCATTTTTGTTGCCAAATTGTGACACCCAAGTAAGTATTTTCATTGATTTAACTTGTTTATGCATGAATCTTTGGGAATTTTGCAAATTTTGGAGATTTTCACCCCCTAAAATGTGGTTAGGGTTTTGTAATTTAGTGTAAATTTGTTTGATTTTATACATGATTGTCGTTTAAGAGTTGAATTTGATAGATTCAATTTGATGAATTGTATGCGAATTGGATGAAATTTTAATTAGATTTGCGATTTTTTCTCACTAAAAATTAAATTGTGATGATTTTGCATGTAATTAGGATTAATTGATTGTTTTATAGTTAATTGAAGTTGTTTTCTAGTTTGATTTGTTAGATTAGATTTGTTAATTTCAATTTTAGGTTTAATTTTGTAATCGAATAATTAGATTAGTTTTATTTATGAATTACAATGCTTTTAATTTCAATTTTATGATTAACTAAGCTATTAATTAAAATTTAATTTTAATTAATTAATTAATTATTTTAGATTATTTGTTTTTTATTTTTCCATGTGTTTAATTTTCTTTTTGTGTGTGCATGTTTGCCTTTTAACAATTAAGTGAGCATGAGAAAAGTGTGGGAAATGGTTATTTTTGTATTTTATCTACTATTTTCTCATATTTATTTAAAGTTTCAGGCATAACGACTGGATTGCGATGAACAAAAGAAGCACCAAGGAAGAGACAACGAGGAGAACGGTCCTCTGGACACTCGAGGGGAGCTCGCCCACATCACAGGCAAGCCAATATAGTCTAGCTATGGGGGCGACCTCCGCTGTTATTATTCAATACTACAACCTACGAGTAGTATCAATAACTCAAGGAGAAGAATTTCAAGACCGACCGAAGCATTGAATGGGAGACGCTGGAGAAGGTCAGTTCAATCCAACAGATTCAATGTCATTGACATTATACAATGGTCCCGATTCTTTGAGATCATGGAGCTCTCGTACTAGGAGTTGGTGCTCAAGGTGCTCCCCACATTCTTTGTAGAAAAAGGCTGCTACGATTGGGATCGATTGAACACAAATCAATTCTAGTTACTATAGGAAATGATCCACATGAGGTACTCTGAGTTCTCCATCACGATGGGAGTGTACGACCAAAAGTTCGTGGGGACATTAAACTATGTGGCCCTGCAGATAGACTTCTCGTATGGAATGTCTTCTCGCCAATTTTAAAGCATTATTAGCGAGGACAATGACTATTACCACAGTAGATCCAAGGCATTATCTTTACGATACCCTGCCCTTCATAAGATTCTGATTCGTACGCTAAGTGAGTAGGGCAACAACTTTGGAGTAGTCGAAAACCTAGACATGCTCTACTTGTGGAGCATAAGTGAGTGGATACCAATACATATGGGGCATACATTAGCCCAATTCATTTGGCATCAGAGTGAGGAGAAGAAGGTCAATACATATGTGTTAGACCTTACATCAGAGGATGAGGGTCTTCAATAGACTACCAATAATGAGAATGGTTAATACCATAACAATGCTGAATTTAGATGTGATGAAACACATATATATGGTACATAGGCGATAGGGACCTACGAGTGACATCTACTGCTTGATTAGGTTCCTGACGAGCTGACGAGATAGGGATCCACACATAACATAGTAACCACTGCAATCAAGCTCACCACCATCCCAAACAAGAGGAGTCACATATAAGGAGGTTAGTGTCGAAGTACCTAGGATGTTGACACACCACTCAGACCAATTAAAGGTAACTCAACTACAAAACACATAGGCCATATCCTAGGTATTTAGTGAACTATCTGAGTAAAACATGCAGAGATTGTGGAGCAGATAGAGTAGCTCGAAGCTCAAGGTACATGCAGAGCAACCCATAACAGATGGATGGCATACTTATTGATGCAAATGGCGGGCCATTTTGGAATGTCTTTCCCACCTCTGCCATTTGAATCTGTTGCATCGTCTTCAACCTTTCCACAGTTTGAGGTTTCACGACCCGGGGACCCTCTTTCGATAACTATGCCAGATTCACTATAAGACTAAGGGATGCTTATGTTTGGTCTTTTCTTTTCTTTTCCTTATTCTTTTTCTAATTTTGTATATCTTTTATTTTATCTAAACATATAATATATTATTTATATTATGATATTTTTATTCCTATGTCCTTTCGTTATTGTCATTATTATTATTCTTTTATCTTTTTATCCTTTTGTTTATATTTTGTAAGGTTGGACATGTATATATATAGCATGGATCTCCTTCACTTTAGGACTCTATACATATTCTTATTTAGGGTAGTACCAAT
Source organism: Erythroxylum novogranatense (assembly GCA_029891385.1). Classification (NCBI taxonomy): domain Eukaryota; kingdom Viridiplantae; phylum Streptophyta; class Magnoliopsida; order Malpighiales; family Erythroxylaceae; genus Erythroxylum; species Erythroxylum novogranatense. The sequence goes on from CM057228.1 coordinate 33,050,593, forward strand.
AAACCCTTCTCAATTTTTTCTTATTTTATTTATTTATTTTTGCTTACATTGTGTACATTAAGGACAATATACAATTTTAAGTATAGGGAAGGGATTCAATTTTCTTAAGTTTATTATAATCTTATTTATTACATATTATTAAGCGATATCAATTTAGTTAAAATCATCCAAAATACTTTAGATCATTGTTGATTATTGAATTAGATTAGTATGCAAAGGTTAAAAGTTAAAATATATTTTCTTTTATAAGTTATATTTTAGTAATCAATAAGATAATCAATTTGAATGAAAATTTCATATTATTTGCACATAAGACTATTTTGTGAGTTTTGAGCCTAAGAGAAAATAAATAATTCTTTGACCTCTTTTATTCTTTCATGTATGTTATCATGCATAGTGGGATAATTCTAGAACTTGCTTTTATTATTCATATTAACATCACATTTGTTAAATTACAAGCATTGAAATGATAAAGGCATTTATATTGAACCTTTGTTTAGCCTACTTTCTTGTTATTATCCTACCATATTTTATCCCTTAGGAGTAAAGCTTTTCCATTGATTATAACAAAATTTTTAGCCTTTACCTAATTTTTCTTGAGGCCTTTCTATTTTAAACCCTGAAGGCTATTTACATTTACTTCATTGCTTGGAATTTAAAATTTTGAAAAGGTCCAATACTTTTTGAATTGTTGGCACATGGTAAATGCTCAAAAAAATAAAAATATAAATCATATATGTTGTGAGCCCAAAATAATAAAAAAAGAATTTAAGTTATAGTACCAATGGAATTATAGTGTGAAGGAACTATGTTATGAAGAACTAAGTTTCATGTAATTTTATTTATGTAAATTTCCTTCATTTTAATCACCTTTTTTATCCCTATTATAATCTAACCTAAGCCTTATTAAAACACTGTAATAAGACCTCTTGATTTTAATTTATAGTTTACCTATAATGGTGGAGATATGATTTTATTGTAGACTTATGGTTAAGAGTCTTTCTATGCAATGATTTAAGAGTTCTTACATTTTTCACCCTAAACACTTTGAGTGCATTGAGAGAATCCTTGACGAGGGTGTAAAAATTTGCGCTTTCTATTTCAAAAAGATTATCTATGTGATTACTTTTGATATTGGCTTATGAAGGTTGTTTCTATAATGACTTGAATATAATTGTACGTTAATTTGATTGATATGATATGATGACGAAGAGTATGGATGGACATGTTGAGGTTAATAAGGGATGAATGTTGTAATTTTGATGAATTAGATTATGATTTACTTGAGGACAAGAAAAATTTTATGCATGTGGATGTTTAATAGACCATTATTTATTTATATTTATATACCTATATTTAATGTATTTTTCTTGTTATTTAAAAGTTTTATAGTATTTAATTTGCTTCAAGTGTGTTTATAGGTACTAATTGTCTTCAAAAACCACGAGGAGATGTATTTGCGCAAAAACATAGTATAGGATGAAAAATTAGAGCAATTGTGGACCTACACTTTGTGTATAGTGACTGTGAAAGTCTCTACAAATGTGTGGACCATCAAAGATATAATGTCTGCTTGTGTGGAGTTAATGCCCATGTATGTTGATATGCACAGTCGTGTGTGTTGCCCTTGTAAGTCTCTATAATGGTGTAAAGTTACAAATTAAGGTATTTTTGGAGGTACATGGTCACTTACACGATATCCCAAAAACCCTAGTTCATTGATATATAAAGTTAATAAGAAGGTGACATCAAAGAGGAGTTCAAAAGCGTCTGAATTCAGAGAGAGGCTATGCAAGTCATCAGAGACGCTTGAAAAGGAAAAAAAACACAGAAATATTCTGCACAACATAAAGAAGAAGATCGAATAATGGATACACCAAGTCAATTCCTCCCTTCTAGAATTTCGAGATCAAGGTTTTCAAACTTATTCATTAGTTTCTTATTCTTTTTATTGCGTTAGATGTTAACTTTGATTTTTGGTATGCTGAACATGATTATGGATTTCTAAATCCATATTTGGGTTTTTTCTTGAATTGTTTTCTATAATTTTATCTTGTTAAAATCAATATAGTGTTGTTTTGTGGCATTTTTCATGCATATACTTAATAAGAAATCGAGAGATTGAATCAAATTTATATGTTAAGTTACATAACAAGAGTATAACCCCCAAGTTTCCATTATTAATTAACTTCACTCTTATTGCTATCTTTATCGATTCAATTATTAAGTTTTATTAGTTTATTTTAATTTTAGTTTATTTATTTTATTAAAATTGTTAGATAACTAATCCAATCCTCATGCGAACGGTATCTTATATACTATATAATATATGATTCGTATACTTGCGGTATTGCATACATTAAACGAGAAAACAATTAACTTGAGTGTGTAATCTTAGAAAATCTTCCCATAAAGTATTACTTTGGAACTGACAATTTGATTTATAGATAAAGGTGTTTGCAATTATGATCTTTTCTTGCAAAAACTTAGTCCGAATATAAATATATTGCATACTAGAATCAACAACATCCACTTCTACTTTACTTGAGTCGACTATAAGGGCTATACACTCATAGTGGCGATGTAAATGATTGGATACAAAGCGCCATTTAGTCCGTAACCAATTCTATCTTTTGTTACTTCTTATGATTTAATTTTATCTCTAACATACCAATAATACTGGACTTATTCTCCAAAACGAAACCCCTTAAGGGCTTGTTATTTTTTGGGACTATTTATACCCCTCAAATTCCATGAAATCGATGACATTTAGGAAGTGTGTTTTTTTTTCCCATAACCTAGCTCTTCTTTATTGATTGCTTCCTATTATCTAGCTTAAATCCCTCTTAACTAGTTTTATATTTTCTTAGATTATCAAGGTTTTCATTACCTAAGTCACTTTCCAATTGGATAGCTTTTGTACTATTAGCATTCTCTACCTTGTTTACCTTTAGTTTAACCCCCAGAATCTGGTTCCCTTCCTCTTTTATTATCTGATCTTATTGGTCCAATTGATTGTCCTTGGAGATTATAATGGAATTTAAGTTATTGTTGCTTTTGTAAGTGATAGTGGATTTACCTTAAGGCTTCTCTTGATCCATCTTCTCACCATTCCAACTTTCATCTATTCTTAGTCCTATTAGCTCGTTGAAATCACTCTAATAAACCTACTTCCTATTTATCTTCATTGCTTCCATTGGATTTTTAGAGTAGGTTTTGATTAATACTATGCTCTTATAGAATCTTTAAAGAGAATGTCCCTGTCACCAAGTGTTAACAGAGGTATAGTATTGGGTAGCTCCTTATATAGATCCATATTAACATACGTTCTTACACGTCATATTTTTTTGAGTGGTTGTCATTTCATCTATACACATTGGTTCCCAACTTAACCCTTTAGAGGACTAATACTTTAAGGGAACACTATCTAAATTGATCCATATAGGCATATTTTCATGTTTGATATAATCAAGGCCAATAACTAGCTTCAAAGGTTGGAGAAACAATGGAATACTTTGGATGTGTCATGGACCAACCATGAGGATTTCATCTGCACTTGTTTATAAGGTGGATTTAAATAGAACTAGATTATCCTCAGTGAGTAACAACTCTACTATCCCATTTGCCTTCCATAATCTGAATACCCATCCATAAATCAATGGGAATTGTGGCTTTTATTCATAAAGAACCCTACTAGGATTGCCAAGCATATATTTAAACCATTTTTTAGTGCATTTAAGTCAGGATTCATGTTGAACCTACCTTTTACATAGTAGGGGAACAAAATAAAAGGGAGTGTTTGAACTTTCTACCACCTCTGCCCTCTAACTCAGTGGCTATTTTCTTTGGTTTAGACAATTGGGATTGTTCAGAAGATGATGGGGGAGACAGTAAAGGAAATGTGTTTGGTTGTTGGTAAGCGTAGGAAAAGATAAGGTTTAAAGATGTAAGGGTTCTTTAGGATATGATTTGTGTTGTAGAGGACACGTGATTTGACATTTTTCCAGACATGTTAATGAAAAAGGAAAGTTTAGTATTTAGAGAGGAGTATGTTGGGACCCGATCTGGAAATCGGACCACAACCGAAAAAACGAAACAAATACGAAACGAACGAAGGAAATCGAATCCAAATCAAAAGCGGAAGTATCGAAAGCGGATCGAATACTCGGAATCACAAAGTAGCGAAACAAAAGGGGAAACACAAATCGAAACGGAATCAAAGCGAAACCACAAAACAAAAGGGCGAAAGTCAAACAAAGCAAATCGGATTTAAAAGGAATCAAACGAATAACGAAGCAAATCGAAATCATAAGGCGAAAGACTAAATGCGAAACGAATACGAATCGAATAAAAAACGGATAACAAAATGTGGAAGCAAAATCAAAAATGGATCCGACATCTGAAAATGTGTATGTTAATGAAAACTAGCGTTGGAAACCCTAAGACTAAAACCCAATCCAAAATCGGTATAATTTTTTTTCTTTTCTTTTCTTTCCTTTTTTCATTCATTTCATTTTTATTCAATCTTATAAAAATCGAACAATATAATTTCCCCTTTTTTGGAAATTCATCCTCAAACAAAAACTTAATTTATTCTATTCTTCTTAATCTTGTCATATCTCAGTCTCATCTTTAAAACAAAACATCTATCTTATTCTTATTTTTCTTTTTCTTTTGCCAATACCACTTATCCATACTACCATACTAAAATCGGGCAGCATAACGGCAGTATTTTACCAAACCCAAAACCTGCAAATAGTTTAAAACTTACTTCAATAAACCAGCTCAATCAAACCATACAATTCCTCGGACCTGCTGTCCGGAATCCAAACTCAATCCAAATCACATTATCCATATCCAATTCACATTTCTCAATTCAAATATACAAATCATAAATCATCATACACAATTTCATAATTCAAGTCCTTATTCAAATTCATAATTCGATCCAAACATAACCCAATCACATTCATATACAATTTCATAACTCAACCCAATATACCAATTTCATATACCATATCCATGTACAATTTCATACTCAAGTTTGGAATTCATTTTCATTCTGAAATAAATACACTACAAACTTTAATGGCATTCCACGCCATATACAATACCAACAATTCCAAATACATAAAACACAAAACGAACAAAGTCTTGACTTTTTTCGTCCGATCTCCTGCTCAAAACCTGGAGATGGGGATGAAAGGGGGGTGAGCTTGGCAGCTCGTGGATAACATGTTTATAAATCGAATAATAAGCAAAAATCATTTTCTAAACTTTTGCCATTTTATAAAAATCTCACAGTAGGAAATTTGTCGAAAGCTTATTTTTTTCAAAACTTTTCAAATCATTCATAATCGATTTCAAGTAATTTCACGGCAGAAAATTTGAAATTTATCATTTCTCAAAATCTTCAAATTCTTCACAAATCACGAACAAATTTTAAAACATGAATGCATCACAAACAAAATCAAAAACACATAAGCACATCAGAATGGTTTGGGTCGGTTCAAAACAGAACGTACTGTACATTCCCACATAGCGATCCTGTGTAGCCGTGATCGGAACGCACTACACTTTCCCGCATAGCGGTCCAGTGTAGCCGTGAACTTATGAGAGTCTGAAATCGGAGCTCCAATGCCACTGCGGGTAGGCGAGCGAAGCCTTTAAAAAGAGACAATGCACTGACTCGCCTTATGGGACCTAACCAAACCCACAAAATACATAAGTCATACTTGAAAAACAAAATGCCCGAAGGCATACTTCGAAACTGAACTGTTCATATTTTCATATCGTGTCGTACTAGACACATTGACATTTACACATTCACATAAATTCATATGGCAATTTAAATGCAATCTCTATCCATCAATCAATCTCACAACACTCAAATTCATATGCAATTTCTCAATTCTCAAATCATTTAAAACTTGTAACCATTTTCCAAAACATTCGAAAACAATACAATTTAATACTTCCTTTCTTTATTTTTCGAAAACATAAACAATAATTTTGTAAAACGTTTCACTTCTTGAATTTTCAAAAACTCATAATTAACTTATAATTTGAAAAATAAACATATCACCCACCTCAAATCCATGCTTGAAACTTGTCCCAAGCATCAATTCTCCAAATCCTTTCCTTAATTTCCCTAATTCAAGACATAAATCCTAATTAATCAAACATCCACAATTGAACCAATTAAACTATGTAATCTCCAAAATTGAGCTTAGAATTCACAAACCCATAACATTTCCAAGCTATCTATCCCAAAAACTCATTAAAATTTCTCTTACCTTATTTCTTCTCCAATTTCGGATTTTCTTGGCTTGGAAGGAAGCTCTTGTCTTCTTCCATCTTTTTCCCCTTGAATCTACTCAAAAATCATGCTTGAAGACCCAAAAATTTCGAAACCTAGCTATCTTTCTTCTTCTTCCTCTTCTTCTCCGAAAACCCACTCTTCTCTCTTCTTCTTTTATTCTTTCCTTCTCAAATTTTCGGGCTTCCTCTTGTTAAAAATGACAGCCCCCTTATTCTTTCATTTAATTGGTGCTAAATGACCCTAATGCCCCTCCATGAAAGCCTACTAACTTATCTCTTTAAGTGATCTTCCAGAATTGCCCCTGAACTTTATTTCAATTCATGCTTACTTTAGGACATTTTTCTAACCATCAAATTGAAGGAATTTTCTAAAACTTCCTTGTAGAGAAATTTTCCTCATTGTCTTAATTTCATAACGCCATCAAAATCAATTAATTTGGATCACTACACCAAAAGTTATACTCTAAACATTTCAGACTATCATTATGCTAACACATTTTCCTGTGATTTACTTCCATCCAAAAATTGACATTCTTGAAGACTAAATTGAAATTCAAATCCTTCATAATATTTGTATCCATATTTCTCTAGTTTAATCCAAATAAAAAATCACCTCATTTGGATGACAAGACCAAAAGTTATGGCCAAAATACTTTCAGATCTTATTAATCCAAGACTAAACACTAAAACCCGACTTCCATTCAGAAATTGGAAGTCTTATAGGCTAAATTGAAATTCAATCCCTTTATATGACTTGTAGCCCCATGTCTCTATTTTATTTTGCAACAATAATCAGATCAATCAGACTTCCACATATCAAGAATTTCTCATAAGACTGAACCATATTCAGAAAATTATCTAACTCACTTTCAATCACCCTGAATTTAATATCAAAAATTCACAAATTTCCTATGCTGATGTAGATAATTGTCTTAGAAATCCAACACATCGAAAACCAAGTCAATCGGATGTCTGACGGAAAAGATATAATCAAAAGATTGGAAAAAGGTCGGATTAGGGAGAAAATAGCAAAATTAGAAGGAAGTTCAAAACGGCAGCGTTTTGCGGGTGAGAGAAAGCAGAAACGGAGCAAAACGGCGGCGTCGGATTGCGCGTTGGGCGAGCGCACACTATTCAAACATCAAAATCACATCTTGACTTTTTCACAGAAATCATAGCTCTAAGTCTCTCTTTTTTTTTTAATCAAGAATCACCTCAATCGGAGCTCTATAGCTCAAGATATGCTTAAAATTCCCAAGTGTGTTTATACCTTAATCATGCTCTTTAAACTGACCTCTCACTTTCTTACAACCAAACTTTTTCATCTCAAAACCAAAAGCTACCAAATTTTATGGAGAGATAAATTCATGTCTTAGAAATCTATCGCCTCAAGAATCACTTCATTCGGAGGTCAGATGAGGGAGTTATGACCAAAAGAATCTAACATGTTCATAACCTCAATCATGCAGTAACATGTCTTGGCGCGATTGTCATAACGTTCACCAAAAATGTTGGATTAGTTTCGTTCTTAGACCATTAGAAAGAAGACTTCGAAATCTAAAACTTTCATGAAGACCACAAAGTCAAATTTTGCCTCTAAAATGATCAAAATCTCAATTTCCACAAGCTGACCCATGAGTGTCCGTTTAACGGACATGTATGTCCGTTTAACAGACACTATCGGGCCAAAAAGCACTTTCTCACTCGAGAAAGTCCGTTAAACGGACATCAAGTCTGTTAAATGGACATGGGCGGTGTCTGGGGTCCTTTTTGAAACGTAAATGCCCATTAAACGAACCTAATGTTCTTTAAACGGACATGGGGGTTCCCAAACCCCTCCAAAGCCTCTCCAATGCTTCCTACATCCAATCTAACATCATATACACTTGTAATCTTCACAATTTCACTTCTTCTAATGCAATCACACTCCTAAAACATTCATTTACCACTTTGGGTGCATCAAACTCCCAAAATTTAACTCAAATAAATCATCACAAAGTCAAAATCTCATCATTCACCATGATTGTCATGTTTAAACTTCTTATGCAACATCTTCACTTATAATGCTCATATCTTTTCACTCCGATATCCTAAATTTGCATACTATATGGCGTCGAAAAGCTAAGAGGATCATCTATAACTTTTATTAAGACATCTTGTTCAAAATCATCATAGATTTATACAGAATCTCTTCTAAACTCAGAACACACAATTTACCCTCATGAACACAATATAGTATGCAAATCTATAACACAATACATATACAAAAGCACTCATTTAATACATTTGATATTTCTAAATTCCACTAAAAGATCGGGGTCCAACAGAGTATGTTTAATATAAGTTACTCCTAATTGTAAGGTGCTCAGAGTGGGAATGAGTGTATAGAAAAGAATACCCTTGGTCGAGTTTCATTCTCCTGGGTTTGCCTCCAGACTTCTAGCTCAACCTTGATAAAATGAAGTTTGAGAAAGTTACATGGAATGAAAGAAGATTAAACCACTAAAGGTCTAAGGAAAAAGAAAGGGATTGGGGTATGAATATGCGTAGAGGTTTAGAGAGCTTACGAGGTTTGGATATGGATTTAGATAGAAGAAGAGAGGGCACAAATCAAAGGGTTTTAGTAGACCTAAAGGGAGAATTGGATAGAAGTAAAGGGGCACAACAAGCTCATCTGCGGTTAGAGGGACCATCCTGAGCGATGCTTGAATAAGTGACACTTATTACTTGCGATTGTTGTTAGAGCTTCAGATGATGAATTTACATTCCTAATGTTTTATTCATCATAACATTTTTTTAGATGTCAATTTTAATTTATAATTATAAATTTTTTAATTGGAGAATTAAAGATAAATTAAAAGAAATTTTACTTTATATAATTCTAATTATGAGTTCTAATTATAATTTATAATCATTGCTAATATATTATATTGGGACCCGATCCGGGAACCAGATCCCAACCGAAAAACGAAAACGGATACGAATAACGAAGCGAATTCAAATTAGATATATTGAATTCGATAACGACAAACAAAGCGAAAGCAGAATCAAATAAAGCGAAGGATCGCGTAGTGAAAATGCAAATCGAACCGAATCGAAAAAATGAATGTATCGAACTAAAACACATTCCGACATCCCGGAGAAGCACACAGTATAGAAAACTTATCGCGTTGGATTACCTCGACTAACCATCCGAAATCTGGTATAATTTTTTTTTCCATATTTCATTCCTTTTCTCTTTACTCAATCACATTCAAATCATAATCAATCCATACAATTTCCTTTTTGAAAATTTATCCTCATATAACACTCAATTCATATAATATGTCTTAATCACGCAAATCTCATCGTTACCAAACTAACTTCTTAATTCTTATTCTTATCTTAACCCGATTTTTACCGAAAATTGGGCAGCATAACGACTGTATTTTGACAGCCCAAAGATTCCTGCAAAGACAAAATACACTTCTAATATCTCAACCCAACAACACAAATCAACATCGGACCTCCCGTCCAGAATCCGAAACACCAGCAGAAACGCACATCTAAACCTAACACTTCAAAATCCTCAATTGATCATATAAAATCTCAATCAATCCCAACCCAATACAATCATATACATTTACTGCCCACGAGAAAAATCCATTCACATACATTTCAATTCATATATAACTCCATAATTTACTTACATATATCATAAATTCAATTCATACTCATTTTCAGCATAACTGTATACATTCTTTACATTCGGACTAAATACACTTTACTGACCTTCTAACCATCCATAAAATCCAATACGAACATCAAACTTTACACATAAATACGAACAAGCACAAATTGGACTGAGGTCATGCTCGTCTTCCATCCGATCTCCTGCTTAAAAACCTGGAGATTGGGGATGAAAGGGGGGGGGTGAGCTCGGAAGCTCGTGGATAATATATTTATAAATTGAACAATAAGAGAAAATTGTCTTTTTAAACTTTTCAAACATTTCCCATTCAGAAATTTATCCAAAAATTCATTTTCAAACCTTTCAAAACATTTATAAATCTTCATCAACATTTTCTAAAATTTCCAAATCTTTATTTGTTTCAAAATATTCATAAACACTTACTTTCTCATTTCTCAAGTTCTCAAACTTTTCACAATTCATGCACAATTTCAAACATGAATGCATCACGTCATAATGCATCACAATACAAACAGAGCAAAATCACATAACACATCAAAATGGTTTGATGTTGGACCCCACCCCACCGTAGGTGTTTGCGAGTTATCTTTGCGGCATGTGTTTCTTGGGTTATACCGCGGCATCCAACACAAATCACAATAACACATTAAATGGTTTGGTTTGGTCCATAACAGGACGTACTGCACATTTTCGCATAGCGGTCATGTGCAACCGTGAAGGGAGTCCGTGATCGGAACTCCATTGCCTCTTGCGGGCAGCCGAGCGAAGGTTTAAACAAGTAGAGACAGTGCATTGTCTCACAAAGGACCTGACCAAACCCACGTAGCACATAAGCAAAACAGAATTTCAGATTGCCCGAAGGCACTTTTCAAAATCTTAATTTTCTTTAAATTTTTCATATCATATCATCATAATGTGTCATAAATGACACAAACATATATCCACATGAATTCATATAACGAATCGAATGCAATTCACTTAAATCACATATTCATCAAATTCATCACAATATATGCACTAATTCTTTAAATCATTTAAATCATAAATCAAATAATTTGAAAACCATGAATTTCATAATTCTTACATTTTCTAAAACTCATTTTAACCCTTCGAAATCATAATTTCAAACATTTACATCCTTTTTCAAACATTTTATCAACAATAATTTATCAAAAATCAAATTTTGTTTTCTTTAATTTTCAAAATTTCACATATAGCTTATAAATCAAATTATAAATATACTACCCACCTCATATCCATGCTAACAACTTGCTTTGTGCCTCAATTGCTCCAAAGCCTCCTTTTTCTTCCAATTTAACATTCCTAAAGCAATTTCATCAAAATTCAATCTCATAAATAACTTAATCCTTCAATTTGATGCATAAGTCATCAATTCATACTAATTCCAAGATATGTACATCATTAATTTCTAAAATCTCCAAATTCCAATTTGAACCTAAACCAATTCAATCAAATTCAATATCATAATTAACTTAATTTCTCAAATTGAGCTTAGAAAACATCAATTCATCACATATTCAAGCTATTTCAATCTCCAATTTTGAAAATCCCCAATTTTCAAAATTGGCCTAAACCAATTTACACAAATTCAATACCATAAATCATAATTTCTTCAAAATTGATTTCATATTTCACAAATTCCTACTATTATTAATGATTCTACACCATTAATTCACAAAATCTCCAAATTTTTAATTTGGCCTAAACCTCCAATTTACAATTTTTCAAATTAAACTTCACCTAAAGCATAAACATCAAAATTAACTTAGGATATCTCAAATTCATTACTAATTCAAGCAATCTAAAGCAACAATTTCAAAAATCCCCAATTTCAAACTTTGACATAAACCCCAAATTCATAAAATCAACATAATCATAGCCTATTCTCTTCAATTAACCTTAGACAACCTAAATTCATAACCTTTCCAAGCCATTAACACAATAAACTCATCAAAAAAATTTCAAACTCAACTTTCTCTCTCTTACCATTTTCGAATTTAGAGAGCTCCAAGACAAGCTTCCTTCTTCTTCCATGTCTTCACCTTGAAAACCCACGAAATCTAGCTTAAAAACCCCTGGAAAAACTGATGCTTCATCCCTCTTCTTCTTTCCCTCCATGGCCGACTCCTTCTTCTCTCTTCTCTTCTCCAACGTTTCTTCTTCTTTTCTCTTCATTTTCTTCTCATTTTTCAGACACCATCGTGTCTTTATTTTCTTAAAACGACAGCTATAGGTGAGTTTAAGGCCAGGTCATTAAATGGGAGTAAATGACCTAAATGCCCCTCCTTTTAAGTGAAATCCCAAATTACCCCTGCACAGGATTTTCAAAATCTGATAGCTTGCGTCCTGTTTTCAAGCATCTAGAAGAAATAATTTGGACAAACTTTCTTCTTGAAAATTGTTCCTCTAGATCATACGAATCCAACGCCACTGACCGCGCTCAATTCGGATCAGAAACGAAGAATTTATAGCCGAAATACTTTTGGACCTTCACAAAATCCGAAACTGAACATTACGCTAATTAAATTCCAGAAATTAACAACCTTAGGGATGAAATTAAATTTCGATCCCTTCACAAGAGTTGTAGCACTATATCTTAATTTTATTTTCCCTCAAGAATAAACTCAATCGGAGTTGTACAGCTCCCAAAAATCGAAAAATACCGAACCATGTTCAGAAAATTATCCAACTTATAACCTATAACCAAATCTCTCACTTAGATTCAATCAATCTCTTTCCATTTAATTTCCTAAAAATCATAATTCTTCAATAAAATGAAATTAATCGTCTTAGGAATCCAACGCTTCGAGAATCAAATCAATCGGATGTCGGACGAAGGAATTATAAGCAAAAGATTACAAAAGGGATCGGATTAAAAACAAAGTAACCGAACTTCAAAACCGAACTTTTCAAAAATTATATCTCTCGATCCCGAACTCGGAATTTGACAAATTTGGTGTCAATAAAAAGATCAAAGGAAGTTCTACAACTTCCCTGAAGTACTCAAAATCAAATTAGGTCTCGAAAGAGGTCAAAACCTCAATCGAAGATTCTGTCCAAAACAACTTTTCCTAAACGACTTCCAATTTTTAATCACTCATAACTCCTAGCCCCGATATCGAAAAATTGCAAACTTTATATCAATGGAAAGATAAAAACATCATCTAAAACTTTTATGAAGACCACTTACTCTAATTCAAACTAAATCCGTATGACGAGTGGCCTCGAAGCATAGAACACACAAATCTATACTTAATAGCATTTTCAAAACAAAGCATATCTTCAGAAATTCGTATCTCTCAATCCCGACATCGAAAAATAGCAAACTTTATGTCCACAAAAAGCTCTCGACAGAGGCTACAATTTTTATGTTGATCATTTTCTCGAATTTTTACTAAATCAAAAAGTCAACTTTTTCTTCAAAAAGTCAAACTCCAAACGAACTTTGACTGATCATAACTCTCACTTCCGATATCGAAAAATATCAAACTTTATGGCTACAGAAAGCTCTTGACATAAACTACAATTTTTCAGAAGACAATTTTCTCCAATTTTGCCTCAAACAAAAAGTCAACTTTCAAGTCAAACTTTCTATCTCCAAAAGTCAACTTTCTTAATTTTTCAAATTCTCTCACTTTTCTCTTTATTTCTTGATTTTCTACTAACTTTTCAATCAATTCATTCGCTTAAACTTTCATAACCCATACAAATCTCCACAATTATCAAATACATTGAAAACTCAATTCTTTTCTCAAAATTTCCTTAAAGCATAATTTCATCTATAACATAATACTTAAACAAAACACTCATTCAATTTCATTTACTATTTTTAAATTTCAATTAAAGATCGGGGTCCAACATTTCTCCCCCTCTTAAAAGAATTTTGTCCTCGAAATTCATACATAGTCATCAAGTAACATATCCTCCTAATAATAGTCACATCACTTTCTTATCAATTTCTTATCACACATATTCTTAACTTAATCACTATTTTTTTCACTTCTCATTTATATCAAAACACTATTTCCTCAAATAAAATATTTCTTAACACATTTTCACAAGTCAATGGTCTCATTTCTTAAGGAACCCAATATAGGCCAATAATCATCCAAAATCAACCTATTGATCTTTCACACATATATTTTTATCCTTTATCTCATCTCTCAATCATTCCTCATTTCATCTCACACACATAAATATCCAAAAGCAAGTCATCAAGATTCATCATGAAATTTTAATCACGATTTTATAATCACAAACCTAAAATTCATCAAAGTTCTTAACCCTTATCAATCACTTAATGAGGTCTTCACATACTTCATAAAAATCCATCTCCATGCTCATCTTTCACTCACAAATGAATATACAAAATCAAATCATCATAATTCCTCATGAACTTCAAAACTCAATTTCATGCACAAATTCCTAAAATCACCTAACATTCTTATCATCTTCATCTATCAATCACTTTGGTATACACTTTATCTTTATCACAATCTCCCAAATTCAATCTTATGCTTGAACATTCTTCTTATACACATCAGCTAGACACAAACGCCCAAGTACGATCATAATACTGGGCTCTGGCCGACTCCTTCTTCTCTCTTCTCTTCTCTTCTCCAACGTTTCTTCTTCTTTTCTCTTCATTTTCTTCTCATTTTTCAGACACCATCGTGTCTTTATTTGCTTAAAACGACAGCTATAGGTGAGTTTAAGGCCAGGTCATTAAATGGGAGTAAATGACCTAAATGCCCCTCCTTTTAAGTGAAATCCCAAATTACCCCTGCACAGGATTTTCAAAATCTGATAGCTTGCGTCCTGTTTTCAAGCATCTAGACGAAATAATTTGGACAAACTTTCTTCTTGAAAATTGTTCCTCTAGATCATACGAATCCAACGCCACTGACCGCGCTTAATTCGGATCAGAAACGAAGAATTTATAGCCAAAATACTATCGGACCTTCACAAAATCCGAAACTGAACATTACGCTAATTAAATTCCAGAAATTAACAACCTTAAGGATGAAATTAAATTTCGATCCCTTCACAAGAGTTGTAGCCCTATATCTTAAATTTATTTTTCCTTAAGAATCAACTCAATCGGAGTTATACAGCTCCCAAAAATCGCAAAATACCGAACCATGTTCTGAAAATTATCCAACTTATAACCTATAACCAAATCTCTCACTTAGGTTCAATCAATTTCTTTCCATTTAATTTCCTAAAAATCATAATTCTTCAAGAAAATGAAATTAATCGTCTTAGGAATCCAACGCTTCGAGAATCAAATCAATCGGATGTCGGACGAAGGAATTATAAGCAAACGATTACAAAAGGGGAAGACTACTTACTTCAATTCAGACTAAATCCGTACGATGAGTGGCCTCGAAGCATAGAACACACAAATCTATACTTAATAGCATTTTGAAAACAAAGTATATCTTCAGAAATTCATATCTCTCAATCCCGACATCGAAAAATAGCAAACTTTATGTCCACAAAAAGCTCTCGACAGAGGCTACAATTTTCATATTGATCATTTTCTCGAATTTTGCCTAAATCAAAAAGTCAACTTTTTCTTCAAAAAGTCAAACTCCAAACGAACTTTGACTGATCATAACTCTCACTTCCGATATCAAAAAATATCAAACTTTATGGCTACAGAAAGCTCTTGACATAAACTACAAGTTTCCAAAAGATAATTTTCTCCAATTTTGCCTCAAACAAAAAGTCAACTTTCAAGTCAAACTTTCTATCTCCAAAAGTCAACTTTCTTAATTTTTCAAATTCTCTCACTTTTCTCTTTATTTCTTGATTTTCTACTAACTTTTCAATCAATTCTTTTGCTTAAAATTTCATAACCCATACAAATCTCCACAATTATCAAATACATTGAAAACTCATAATTCTTTTCTCAAAATTTCCTTAAAGCATAATTTCATCTATAACATAATACTTAAACAAAACACTCATTCAATTTCATTTACTATTTCTAAATTCCAATTAAAGATCGGGGTCCAACATATTATAAATCTAATGTGTCACATATAAAAGAATAATAAAAAAGAAAAATCAATTTAAATTTATTTTAGAAACTTCAGGGATCGAATACAAGACATTTGATTTTATTAAAATTAAATTATAGTTACAATTAGTTTTAGATTTAGACTTTAATTAAAATTAAGAAGTTTGATTTTAATAAGAAAGAAACTCTTTTTGTGTTTCTTTGCAAATAGGATGAAGTCACAAGGGAGCTAGCAGTCCTACCATTTCCTCTTAAAAGTTAAGTTCTTTTTCTCTACTCTATAGACATCATTAGAACCTGGATACTAGATAGCTTGTGGTTGATACCTCGTGAAAAAGTTTTTCTTTGAATAAGGTATGATTCAATTTCTTTTATAATTCATACTTTTAAGTTATTCAATTATTGAAATCTAATCAAGAAATTATAGAAAATAAATTTTGTACCCTTTCTTTGAATCAAAGTTAGTTTTCCAATAGTGATATTAGAACCTCCTTTAATAGTTTAACTTGATTAAAGTTGTTAAATTGATTTAATAAAATTAAGTCATAGTCTTAAAATTTATTGATGCAAAAGTTGAATAAATTTGAAATTGTCCCACGTACCTTCCTTTATTATAAGTAACTGCATAATTTTGGTTAAGGCATTATAAATTAGGGTTTTATTTTAATGTTTTGAAAATTAATTGATGAACCTGCACGCCTCCTTTTGTTTAAAGCATCCGAAAATTTTAGTTTACACGTCTCACGTATCTTTTTCCTTAGCTTTTGGAAATCATCGTACTTTATTTTGTGTTTGAAAAATCCATTCATGCATCCCCCATTTCCTTTTGTGCTTTTTGGAAAAGTGAATCATGCCTTCCATTTATTGTTTCTCGAAAACAATATATGCCTTATTTAATTGCTCGAAAACACGATCAATGCATGCTTTCATAGCTCTAATAATCTAGGAAAAAAAAACACAATCTACTGAATGATCTTCAAAAACATCTAATGCATGTGTACCTTAGTTTCTAGTTTGGGAAAACATTATTCAATATGTTTCTGGATAATTGTTTGCCTTTCCTTTAGCTTAAAGTTCTTGGAAGCTTAGTGATTGATTTTTTGGGTTTATGATTTGGTACTGTTGGTTTTGAGTGCATCGATTGATGGACGAGGTTGAGAAACCTCATCCTATTGCCAACAAAAGGTGGTTCTTCCATCAATGATGGTAGTCATTGGTGGAGATGCTTGCTAGTGGTTATATTCATTAAGTATATATATTAAGGGCGAACGGGATGGACGACCACGCAATCCATCCCGTTCGTCCATTTAATCTAACGGCTAATATTTATTTCTCGTCTCTCTTATGCATCTCACACACAGACACTCTCGAATGTTCTCCCTTTTCATCATCTGTCTTATGCATCTCACACACAGACACTCTCGAATGTTCTCCCTTTTCACCAGAAATAGGTTTATGAAGCCAAGGCGTTCCATGAAGGAAATTCGACGGAAGTGAGGTCAAGGGGATGTTTCACTGTTTCCACTGTGATCGTGGATCTGGTATAGCGCCAAAGTTCTTGAGATGACGGGGTTTGCGTGTTCTGATTCTCTCCAGATCTGCTCTTCCATGCTCGGATCTTCACACACGGTACGTTTTTGCTCTCTGATTCTCTCTTCCTCATCTCGATTCCTCAGTTTTTAGATTTGCCGAAATGTCTTTCCAAGTACGTGTTCTGATTCTCTCCAGATCTGCTCTCTCCGTGCTCGGATCTTCACATACGGTACATTTTTGCTCTCTGATTCTCTCTTCCTAGTCTCGATTCCTCAGTTTTTATCTCTTCTCTTGCTTCAGTCTGGTTCAAGAGCTTAACGACTAACTTTTGGGATATTTAGCTCTCTCTTTCTCTTGTAGTTTCTAGGTTTTGATCGAGTTTCAGCGGGTATCAGATCTGCTCTCTCCGTATATTGCGCCATTCTCGCTGGGGGAGAGTGAAATTGGAGATGGAGGTGATGCATAGGTACATATGTTTTTCCCGATTGTGTTCAGTTAATTCTGTTGTAGAAAGTTTGTGAACTTTAAATTAATTTTCTAGGGATTGTTGTTGCGTGAAAAGATGGGATTTTTTTTTGGAGTTTAACTTTGGGATCAAGTTCTAAAAATGGGGAGGAAATTGTTATGGTGATTGTTATAGTTTACATCATATGGACTTAAGAAGTGTCACTATTATTTGTAGGTTTTGCATTTGCTACGGAGATATTTAGGTGAATATGTTGACGACCTTTCTCTAGATGCCTTAAGAATCAGTGTGTGGACAGCTTTGTCTCCTAATCCTTAAACTCCATGTGTTGTAGATATCCAACTATATGCCTTTGAACTTTATATTATGTTACTAATTGTTGCTAAGTTCCTTGAATAAGCATTACTGGTTTTCATGGATTATTTTTGGTTCAACAAAAATTAGATCTTTTGAAAAGCATATCCCGCTATGGCTGAAGTTAGTTTTTGTTTGACTTTTCAGGTGCGAAGGATTAAGAAAGTAGGGGAGCTCATACCTTACAACATTGTGCCTCTAGAAGAACCGTCATTTACTAATGTTATTGGAGCTTTCCCTGAAGTAAGTGAGCTTCCCCTTTTGCTAATTGTTTTTGGATGGTCCATCAGACAACGTGATTTGATACTCACTTCTATTTGACATCTTTCCATTTTGAGGAAGGATTATATCAAAGTTTTCCTCTATAGGTACATAAAAAATATTGCATCATGAGACTATCCAAATTTCTGTGTTACATTTTATAGGTTCGAGGTGCAATATCTTCCATTAGATATACTGAGCACTTCCCGATACTTCCAGCTGATTTTGAGATATCTGGAGAACGGGATGCAGACATGTTTGATCTTCTGGAATATGTGTTTGGCTTTCAGGTCTGTATAGGTTTTTCATTTTTTTTGGGTTTTCTGGTAAGCAATTCACTCTAGATTGTATTGTTGGTAAATATACAAGAATACTGAATTTTGATGTGTTTATGATCAAGTTGCTGTATCGATTATTTTGTGTGTTGCTCCTACGATTTTTCTTTTGATAACTTTGTTGCCATCTCACCTATCTTGCTATCTTTCAAGCAAGTTAGCAGTATGTGGAAGTGAAAAATATTACTGATTGTAACACTCAGAAGGGTTAATGCAGAACACCATTATTTGTGTGTTATGAGAGTAACACTCTTCTATGAATAGAATCTTTATTTGGTTGAAACTCAGTTTTGGACCTCATTTTCATATAGCCCTAGTGGATATATTGTATAGTTACATTTTGTATGATTCTTGAGCACTCTTGCCCTTGTTATAGTCTTCGTGGTTGGTCTGCATACTAAGAACATTACTTTTATCCTTTTGATTGAAATTGATTTACTTTTACCCTTTTGGAGTATTAAATTATTGATGTAGGGAAAGATGTTAGGGCAGTAAATTTCAATGAAGTAGGAATAAAGTTAGGGTGATTGTGGCTGGAACAGGAAAACCTTATAAGGATCAAAACCATTATTCTTTATAAGGAAATATGATGATTAAATTAGAGTATGCTGATACATCAATTATTCTTAACCACTCTTTTTTCTTTTTTGTCTGTACAACAATTTATTCTCTTGTTGCAGAAAGACAATGTAAGGAATCAGCGTGAGAATGTTGTACTTACAATAGCAAATGCACAATCACGGCTTGATATACCTCTTTAGGCTGATCCACTGAGTTCTTTGATTTATTAAACTTGCCAACTGTTTGATTCTTTTTCTGTTTAACAGATTGGCTTCCTTCACTTCACATGACTTGTGTCTTGCAATTCTTCTTTGCTTTTCGTCAAAGAGAATCCATTGATTTTCCTTATTAATGCTAGGATTAGATTGATATTTTCAAAGAACAACACCACACCCTGTAGTCTTAGTATATTAGCTCTCTTAGTAAAATGGCAAATATATCAACAGCACCACCTTATATTTAAAGTTTCTTTTTTCTTTTTGTTGTAGTTAGCTTGGATTCTTACAGGATAGAAATTATTGAAATTGCTTGGTGTGGGGTGAGGAATTTAGAGTAATCTTTAAAAGTTCTAATCAGTGTAAAAGAGCTTTTAGAATTGAATTTTCTTGATTGTGACTCATAGGATTAAATCTGATAGGAAGGACATCAAAACTACTTATAACACATCTTCTGAGCATTTATAAACTCCACACTTAGTTACTGGGATATTGGGTATCATTTACTTCTTTTCATGGTATTTGGATCAATAATACCTTCTATGAATAGGATCAAGTATATTTCCTCATTTTGCACCTCCAAAATATCCATTCTTCAGCCGAATGTTTGGAAAGTTCAGGAATCATGATGTATTTGCATGCATCATTTTTTTATGAGACTCAAATGTGTGTAGTCACAATTGTATCTGATGCAGTTTAGTACCTGTTGATTAATAGGACTTTAGTGCCTTGTAGTTAGGACTTGATGACCTATTACATGATTTACATAGTTTCTGAATGGTCATTGGAAGAAGTTAATCAGATATTTCAGTTGGATTGTTAGCTGGTGTTCTTATTAACTACTATCCATCTTTTTCCGTTCTGCAGAAGATAGATGAAAAAGCAATTAATGAAGTTTTCTTGAAGGTGCTAGATAACTATATCAAATGGTGCAAATACTTGCGAATACGCCTTGCGTACAATAGGTTAATTTTCCTGCCAGCTTTCATCTTGAAAACATGCATAAGTTCAGTTTATTGAAACACGATATATAACTTGTACAGAATTGAAGCAATTACAAAGGACAGGAAGCTTTTCTTGGTTTCACTGTACTTTCTTATTTGGGGTGAAGCAACAAATGTCCATTTCCTTCTTGAATGTCTTTGCTATATATTTCATAATGTAAGCCTTCTGTCTATCTCTTAGTTGTCTTTGAGTTAGATGAATGAATCTATAAACTTTCTTCAATTGAATGGCCATTACACTGAATACATTTATTTTTTAAGGTAAATTAATTCTATAAGCTAAATAGATAATTTGCTGCTGCATTTTGTGGTTGCCATAAGATTGCCCTTAATTCAAACCTAATTATATTTTTCTACATTTGATTTAACACTTGGTTTTATGGATGCCCTTTCAAATGGTTTAATGTTATTCCTTTTCCTTCCAACTTAAGTTGCAAATGTGGTAATGGTGTTTCACTAGCTAATGATTTGGGAAATTGTTTATTTCTGCAAATTATATGTTAGAAGATATTATAGAAATGTTTTTAGTATCACTTTGGTGCTCTTAGAGTAAATTGCTTAGGTGAAGTCCTACTGGGACTATTGTTCATCCATACTATTTTGGCATATGATCTATGTCCATTGGAGATAACATAATTATGTTTTCCAGATGGCTAAAGAATTGGATGCAATATTGGATCATGGAGAAGCTAAACATGCTGGCAGTTGTGCAATAGAAGCGGGTTCTGTGTCCTTCCTTGACCAAATTATTAGACCTATATATGAGGCAATGGGAAAGGTAAGTAAAACCTCATTGTGAGTTAATTTCGTGAAATTAAGTGCTTGCCATTATATTAAAAGGTGCAAGTCATTAGACATGCTTAGATTGAGGTTTCTGAGTGGATTAATTCATTGAACCATTGACCACTTATCTTTTTAAATTCTGTATGATATATGATAGGAAGCTTTGCGGAATGACAATGGAAGAGCTGAACATTCAGCGGAATTATGATGACTTCAATGAATATTTTTGGTTTGTTCTCAGAGGTCTCTCTTACTATTTTCTTCATAGCAGACTTGCAATGTCTTTGTTTCTCATTTCCAGCACATATGTAGGTCACCTACATGCTTTGAGTTAAGCTGGCCTATGAAGGGGACTCACCTTTTCTTTTGTCACCTAAAGGGCGAAAAAGGGTCAGCTGCTGTTTTCATAAATTGTTCATAATTTTTATGGTTCTTGATGCCTCATTCTTTATATTTGAAATTATGATTAAGAAGGTGCTTTAATGATACAGTGTTGTCAAGGCGGTCAATTTTATTGTGTCATTGTACATCTTGTCAAAATTAGTTTTCCATAGCTATGCTACTATTAAATTCTCTGATTATAGTTGGCCATTAAATGATCTTAGTTGATAAAGTGTCAAAATGGTTTGCTGCTGTCCATATTCTCTAATGTTTTTCATTTTTGTTGGAAAGTTTGATTTTCTTGAATTCAACCTGAAGTATTGTGTAGGTTTTAGTTTAGCTTTTTATTTTGTTGCTGATATTGGTGTTTGCAAACCTAGTCAAGCTTTGTTTGAAGGAACATGCAAAAGCATGTCCCATTGTTCACCGGTTGTCAGTTGTAAGTTATGATGGCCCTGGTTTGTTAGATGCTGGTGATGCATCTTCTTTTATCGTACCTGGAATTTTGTTTGAAGCAAGACATAAAGCATAAATATCAACTTTTCCTTGACGGAATAATCATGTAAAAGAAGATGTTGGTGTGGCTATTAACTTTCAGTTCTGAACAAATGCTTGCATCCTTCGACCTAACAACTTGTTTTTTTCCCCATGATTGGTAAAGCTCTTTGTTGAGCGTCATACTTTTCTACACCTATCTTGTAGTTTCCATCGGCTATGGATCTTTCTCGGTCTTGATGTTCCGAGTTAAGTTTGTGATTATTGATGTAATTAGTGTGAGATGTTTATATTCAATAAGTTCTTGTGTTATTCTCTTATCTGCGAGCCTTGTGATTATAGCATTCAACCATGGGCGTATTAATTTGGATGTCTTCAAAATAGTACTCGGTGTTGGGCGATGTTTGCTATCATGAATTTCATAAAGAGTAAGCTTGATTTACGAATGAGTTTTATATAAACATGCAATTTTATTATTCAGAAATTTTTATTTCTCTTGTAACTGCTATCATCTTCTTATGAGTTGTTTAGATGTTATGCTTATGTTTGGGGCTTCTGACCTTTGCGCATTTGAGGCATGGCTATCTCAAGAGTCATCATTCAGTTTTTCGGACCGCTTTGCTTGAGCAGGAGTATCATATCTTTACTTGTGAGTAGCTAGAGCTGTTTTGCTATCATTGTTTAACATTGCCTTTGTGCCATTACATTTCCTTCCCTCTATTGGTCTTCATTTTAGTTTTGAAATGCTACAGAGTGACTTCAGATGAAAAGAATAAGCGGAGTGTAGATCCATTCTTTTCGGATTTATATACTTGTGTTAGGTGTTTATGCAACAGACGCTTGGTCTTTGCTCTGTTACTCAAACTTCCGGTTTGTCGTTCTTTGTCTAACGTGTCGATCAACCATTGTTTCAATTTTTAAGTGGATTTATCAGTAATTCAGTTATATCTGTTGGTTCAGAACTCTTAACAACATTCATTTGAAAGGATTGGATATGTGTCTATCCCTATACTTGATATTTATTTTAGTGCAACTTTTATTCCTACTTGAGAACGATACTTTGTTGGGCGTGGTCTTTTGAGAGAATGAGTGATTATTGCGGTTTGTTTCTCGATATTCAATGTTTTGACTCTTCTTCGATAATCAAGTTTCATAGCTCCCAATCTTTAATTTGAATGCATGTGTATCTTGCTTCGTTGCATTTTTTTTCTTGTGGAATCTATTGCTTTTGCTTTCTGATTTATCAGGTACCTTTTTTCTGAGTATGAGAGGGACATTGTATGGTCTGTTCCTTTTAGTAAGTTTGGATTGGAATGCATATGAATTCAATATATTTGATGAATTGAAGTTAAAAAAGCTACGTGTGTTTGTTTTATTGTGTGTTGACTCATGTGTTTGTGAAAATCTTATGATGCATTTAATTCTTAATCTTTACGGATATCGCAGTTTGCATTTAATAGTTGCAAGCATTGATATGGGTGAATATGTATTATGTGGAGGTGTGTATGCTTTTGATTGCTTCAGTTAGACTGATATAAATAGTTTTTCCTCTTTTAGATCCCACATTATGCCCCAACGTTGTTGTTTATTAAAATTTTCCTCTAACTGGTGCAGGTATGTCCTGTTTTGGTTACTGATCTTTGCGTGCAAATTCACATTTGCATACTTTCTCCAGGCAAGTATGGCACCTTCATCTTCACATTGATTGAAGAGGACATGAGATCATCTTTGAATTTTTGCTAGAAAAAATGTTTTACATAATCTTAACTTCCGTGCAGATTAAACCCCTTGTCAAACCCACAAATATTATAAGGGATCTTTCCTCTGTGCAATACTCGTGGCATGATCTTATATCAAAGAGTAAGTTTGTAGATTGTGTTTGAGATTCCTGTGTTTTGGGAAATTTTTAGATTGGTTTAGCAAGGGCCTTCAAGGATATGTTTGTTAGGTGTTGTTTATCTTGTGAAGCTGCATATAATGTTATGGATTACTACAATTTGGCTCATCGCAATCTTTTCATTCATTGATCTTTGTTATGAGTCTATCGACAACTATATATCTGCTGGAAATAGGATATTACATGTTGCATATGCTA
Organism: Erythroxylum novogranatense; assembly: GCA_029891385.1. Taxonomy (NCBI): domain Eukaryota; kingdom Viridiplantae; phylum Streptophyta; class Magnoliopsida; order Malpighiales; family Erythroxylaceae; genus Erythroxylum; species Erythroxylum novogranatense. The sequence continues at coordinate 33,075,134 of CM057228.1, forward strand.
ACAATTATCTTGAACATTGTTAGTTAATGGGCTGGAGTAAAAGCACGGGACAGCTCAATGGAAGTGAACTCTCTTTAATTTCCAAAACACACATATAGCTAGTAGACTCAACTTATTAAACTGTTTATGTGCCTTATCATTTCTTCATATCAAACTCAATATATTTACTTATGTTATTTTCTTTTTATCATTCAACATTTGTCTAATAAAATGTAGTAATTTTGATAGTCCTCTAAAACGTGCACTATCTACCCATACTTGTTCAAAGAAGAGCATCTTTAGTTCATTGCACTTGTTACTGATTTGCTGATTTTGATTTTTGCAGATAATAACAATATCTTGACCATAGTTAGCCTCTGGGCTCCTGTTGTAGCTGTGAGTGCTTTACTTATTTTGCTTGTGGACGTTTAGAAATTTGGTCATTGCTTCTTTAAGGAAAACAGGACTTCTTAATTTTGTCATATCTTTTCATTATCTGAGATATTTAAGTGAAACAAATTAAAATCCAATTGCAACTCTATTGACTTGAAAGAGCCCCTTCACTTCAATTTCTACTTCCTTAGTCATTTTGATTGAAGACATTATGGAAGTTATTTGCATAAATACATGAAGTGATGTCCTTGTAGAAAAGTTTAACAAGCGGGTTAAATAGCTGTTCTCTTTTCTCCTGCAGATATATCTCATGGACATTCACATATGGTACACTGTATTGTCAGCTATCGTGGGTGGTGTAATGGGTGCACGGGCTCGCTTAGGCGAGGTACGAAATGGCATTTTGGAGTGGTCATTTGAAGAAACTTTCTTTCTACCTGTGGACCGTAGGCTTAGGTACTTTATTGTGTCTCTTATTGCTGTAAATTCCTCAATATTGTGCTGACAGATACGCTCCCTTGAAACGATGCACAAACGTTTTGAGAGCTTTCCAGAGGCTTTTGTCAACAATCTCGTGTCCCCACAAGGAAGGAGGTGGTTTTTATTTACATTAAAGCACATGATAATAGTAGTATCAATGATATTCACAATAAAGTTGAGATTTAAGGGATTCAGTTTTGTTGCTTGTTTGTAGTAAAATTTTCTGGTTAGTCTTCTTTTAATTGCCTTTGAGTGGGCAGCCTGAGCCTGTCCCGAAGCCTGATCAGACTTGAGCCAGCTCAGGCTGCCCAAATTGACGTTGTTTGGGGTTGGGGATGCGGTTGTTTGGCCTGCTTGGGTTGGTCCCCAGGCCCAAGCTTGGCCCGATCCCCAGTCAACCCGGGCCTGGATCGTTTTTCACTCCATATTTTTACTAACTAAATTTACTTGTTTCCTTTTTATATTAAATTTATATATTTTATAATAAATTAATAAATCTAAATATTTATTATCTTACAACGAAATTTTAAATTACAAAGTATTTATTTATTGTCAACTTATTTTCTTTTTATATTCTATCTTTTATATTTTCAATATAATATATTCAAATCTTCTTTATAAAATTTTTCTTTCATATTTAAAATTTTTATTATTTAATAACTATTTTTTACATGATAACCAATTAAAATAACTGGGCATTAAAATAACTTATTTCTTCTCCCAACCAATACTTATTTCATTACAGTTTGATATTATTTATTATTTAACTATGACGTTAAAATTTGCCCTGTGTATAAATTCACTGGGCATTTTCACTGCGCATTTGCGCAGACTTAACCTGCTAGTCACTAGTAAGGGCAAAATTTGCCCAAGAAGTAGAACCTTCAGCGGGCAAGTGAGGCGATGAAAACTAGGGGAGGTGGTACATTATGAAGAAGCAGTCGACAATGACAATTGACAAGAGAGAAAATAAAGGGGAGGTGATGCCGCGATGAAGAAAAATCCTAGACAGGGAAAAGTAACGGAGCACATGTCTCACAATCAAGTTTGACTTACATGCTAGTTAACACTTGGAGTGTTGGATGAGCCTTATTGAAGAGATCTAATGTATGCAGTGAGTGCGTTAGACAGTCCAATTCTTTTTCATGTTTTAATTATTTATGTGTTAATTATTTCATATAATCAAAGTAATTTTAATTTTTAAGAAATTAAAATAATAAAAATATAATTATTTTGCTACATCCAAAATTAAATTTTATCATAATTTTTTATCACAATATATAGAAAACTTCGCGATGCAAGCAAAGTGTTCAGGTGGTTTCTTATCAACATATCACCAAGGATGGTTTTGGTTCAAGTTGTTGAACTCAGTGGAAAGTTGTTCAGGTGGTAACCGGGCTGCATTTGAAAATGGTCCACAGAGTAGATTACTTGTTGTTTGTTTTTGCACAATAAGTAAAGATGGATGTTTAGAAGTGTGTAAACAATCCACTAAAATCTGAAATAAACCACAACTATATGGCATGCATCTCATACAATGAAAAATTTATGTGAGACACATGCATGTTATTAACATATATAACAACGAAAGCTTAACCAAAGTACCTCTAGCCATTACTCCACTGGAGTCCGAATGTCTTTGTGAAGTTTGAATCTTCTATCCTCTTCTTTAGCACGACAGATGGTGTAAACAAATGTTTGTGTTAGGTGAGGATAGGGACCCAACACAACGTTTATATCCGTTTTTATTACCTTTGTCTATCATAGAGAAGAAAGGTCAGGAATATGGGTGACAATATGTGCGTGTGTCAAGGGTTAAAGCATTAAATGGACCATACATAAACTGTAGGATGGTTAGGTAAATCTTAAAAATCTTAAATTCTCCTACTTAGTCCATTTATCCCAATACCACACATAACAAGAAAGCAAGTATACGAATCTTGACGATAGGTCCTTATATAATGAGTATTATCTTCCATGTATTACATATACAAAATTTCTCATTACTAGCCCTTCAACTTCATGAATAAATCATATGTTTATTCTAGATCCAAATTAAATGACATTTCGCAAAACCAATCAAAATATGTGTGCACAAAATTTATGAGAAAATATCAAACTGAATGAGAGTTTCATTAAATCAAAAAATGTATAACAAAATCACATTATCGAACCAAGTCCCATTTACACTACGTGATCCTTAAACTGTTTAGGTGGCATGCCTTTAGTTAAAGGATCCGCAATCATCAAATAAGTACTAATGTGCTCTATGACAACTTTCCTTTCCTTAATACGTTCTCTTATGGCTAAATACGTAATGTCGATATGTTTACTTCGACTTCCACTCTTATTATTTTTAGCCATAAAGACCACAACGGAGTTGTTGCAATACAACTTTAATGGCTTAGAAATTGAATCAACAACTTTAAGCTCAGATATGAAACTCTTCAACCATACACCATGTGAGGTGACCTCAAAACATAATACGAGCTCAGCCTCTATAGCGAAAGTAGCAATCAGGGTCTGCTTGGCACTTCTCTAAGATACAGCTCCACCAACTAGCATGAAAATATAACAAGGTCTGAATCGGTGTAGCCAACAAGGTCTGAATCGGAGTATCCAACTACTTCTAAGTTCTCAGTTCACCTGTACAAAAGCATGTAGTCCTTTGTGCCCTGAAGATATCTCATAACCTTCTTTGCAGCTTTCTAGTCGTTAATACCTAGATTACTCTGATATCTTCCTAGCATTCCAACAACATATGCAATGTCAGGTCGGGTGCAGACTTGAGCATACATAAGGCTTCCAACAGCTGAAGCATATGAAATGTTCTTCATATGTTCTCGCTCAAAGTCATTCTTCGGGCATTGATTCAAATTGGATCTATCACCCTTGACTATGGGTGCTACATTTGGTGCACAATCTTTCATCCAAAATCTCTTAAAAACCTGTTGATGTAGGTCTCTTGAGACCTAAAATGCCTCGAGATATTTCTCTATGGATATTGATGCAAATGACATAAGATGCCTCACCCATATCTTTCATATCAAAACTCTTTAAGAGAAATTGTTTCACCTCTTATAGCAAACCCTTATCATTAGTTGCAAGCAAAATGTCATCCACGTATAACACAAGAAAACAAGTCTTAATCCCACTGACCTTTTAGTATAAACACTGGTCCATTATATTCTCCTCAAAACCGAATAAAGTGATAACCTCATGAAATTTTAAATACCACTATCAGGAGGCTTGTTTCAACCCATATCTAGATTTATTAAGCTTACAGACTAAATGCTCACCATCATTAGAGGAGAATCCTTCCGATTATTTTATGTAAACCTCTTCCTCTAGTTCACCATTGAGAAACTTTGTTTTCACATCTATTTTATGTAACTCAAGATCAAAATGAGCTACCAATGCCATGATTACACGAAGAGAATCTTTCTTAGATACAAGAGAAAATGTCTCTATGTAGTCGATTCCTTTCCTCTAAGTGAACCCTTTGGCAACAAGTCTTACTTTATGTCTATCAATGTTGCCTCATGAGTCTTTCTTTGTCTTAAATACCCATCTACGTCTAATGGTTTTCACACCATTTGGTAACTCAATGAGATCCCATACTTGATTAGATGTCATAGAATCCATCTCATTCTTCATAGTATTGTACCATAAGTTCGATTCCTTAGAACTCATAACCTGTGAAAACATTTTAAGATCATTTTTGGCTCCAATGTTGTAATCTGACTCTTGTAGATACACTATATAATCACTAGGTATTGTTAATCGTCTAACCCCTATTGGATCTCCTCAATGTTGTATTATGATCCTCACGAGGAATTTGTTGCTCAACCTGTTGTTCAACTAGTTGCTCAACAATTTTTGGTTGTTCCTTATTTATAACTTGATCTACTGGATTAGTATTAGCAGCTTGCGGAACTTCAGTAACTGGTTATCCCACACCTGTTTGAACTTGAGAGGTGTGAATAACAATCAATCTATCACTTGAGCTAGAGGGTTGAGCTTCATAATGACTCCTTTCAAAAACTACGTCCAGAAAATGACCACTCCCGCTGATCAAATCATTCTCAAGAAATTTTAAATTTCTTGATTCCAAAATTCTAGTGCTATGAGATGGAAAATAGAATCTATATCCCTTAGACCTTTTAGCATATCCAATGAAATACCCACTAATGGTCCTTGGTTCTAGCTTCTTCTCCTGTGGGTTGTAAATTCTCATTACAGACGGTCATCCCCAAATGCGTATATGCCTTAGACTCAGTTTCCAACCCTTAAATATCTCAAAAGGTGTCCTTGAGATAGCCTTGGTTGGAACTCGTTTTAATATATACACAGCCGTCTTTAGAGCTTCAGTCCATAGGAATTGAGGAAGTATTATGTTACTCCTCATACTTCTCACCATGTTTATTAAAGTTCGATTTCTTCTTTCTACCACACCATTCTGATCCAGAGAACCAGACATAGTGTACTGGGCAACAATCTCATGTTCCTGAAGAAACTTCGCAAAAGGACTAGGTCCTTGTCCACTTTTAGTGTATCTAACATATTACTCTCCACCTCTATCTGACCATATGATTTTAATCAGTTTTTCACATTGATTCTCCACTTCAGCCTTAAACATTTTAAAGGCATCTCAAGCTTCATCCTTAGAACAAAGTAAGTAGAGATACATATATCGCGAATAGTTGTCTATGAAGGTGATAAAGTATTTTGGACTATTTACGTCCATATCTGGACAACAAATATCTGTATGTATGATTTACAATAGGTTTGTACTCCTCTTGGCACTCCTTTTAGACTTGTTAGTTTGCTTACCCTTAATGCAATCATCGCAGTCTCAAAGTTAGCAAAATACAAAGTACGAAGTACTCCTTCATTTACTAAGCTTTTAATTCTCTCAATGGAGATGTGTCCTAATCTACGATGCCATAACATAGAGGATTCTTCATTCACAACACATCGTTTCAATCCAGTAGTGACATGCATCGAATTATAGGCATCATCATTTTGTAACTGAATGGAACAAAGACCATCATATAATCTACCATAACCAATAACTTTAGATTCATTACATAAACTGAAACCAGAATCTGAAAAGTTAAAGGAAAAACCAAAAGGTACAAGTCTTGATATAGAAATCAAATTTCTAGAGAAATTTAGAACATAAACTGTCTTTTCCAAGCATAAAATAAAGCCACTACTCAAAACCAAACTGTAAGTGCCAATGGCTTCCACATGTGAACTCGTCTTGCTTCTTGAATAGATGAATTGTTCACTTCCCACTGGTTTCCTTAGTTTTTTCATACCCTGCAAGGTATTCAAAACATGGATTGTAGAACCAGAATCAATCCACCATGTATTATGATTAACATTAACCATATTAGACTCATAACAAACAAATGAAATTTGAGTACCTTTCTTCTCGAGCCAGTCTTTAAATTTAGCACAGTCTTTCTTCATGTGTCCCCTCTTCTTGCAGAAGAAACACTTTGATGATTTTTTTATATCAGATTGAGGAGCAACTTTTCCTTTTCCCTTATTTTTGGCATCATTCTGCCTCTTCTTTACTGAAATAGTCAAATTGACAGGATTGAATTTCATATTCAAATGAACTTCGTAATCGTAAGAAAGTTGGTTTTTTTGCTATAGGCCTAGGAAAAGAAAAATTGGGATAGACTCCCAACCACGAATTTTTTCTAGGCATTTCGCTTGTAAAAAAAAGAAAAAAAATTTATAACTGTCTGTTTGATTGGTACTGTAGTAGCCCTTTGGTTAGGTATTGGAGCAACATTACCTATTGATAAATCCTTAACTTTAGGTCTTTTTTAAATTGATTCTTTCACCCTCTTCCATCAACAACCTCTCCTCTTTCTGCAGACACATGGTCAACAGTTCATTGATCGACCACTTGCCCTTATATGTATTATAAGAGATCTTGAAAGGACCGTATTGTTGAGACAGAGTGCATAAAATGTAATGCACTATGAAAGATTCTGATATGGTAACCTCTAACGCTTTCAGTTGAGCTGTTATGTCCCTTATATACATGATGTGATCACATACGCCTTTATCCTAGTGACCCTCAAGGATGACAACTACATAATCAAAGTGTTGGCAAAGGCCTTATTAGATATAACGAATTGCTCATCAATGGCCTTTAATAGATCTCTAACATTACTATATTGTTCAACAGAACTACGAATGCCAGCAGATATCTTGGTCTTTATGAACATCACAGAGAGACGATTAGATCTCTCCCACTTTTTATAAAGAATAACAGCTTCTGAAGTGTTGGTCTTAGTCAAACTTGGTGGTTCATTCTTCCTAATAGCATAGTCTATATCAATCTAGCCCAAATGAAGCAGAATTCTCTCCTTCCACATCTTATAGTTGTTACCTCTCAATTCGGGAATATCACACTTAATATTAGAAATATTAACTGTTTGAGTAACTGTAAATTGAGAAATAAACGTTATATATATTTCGAGACCAATAATAATTTATAGTTTACCAATGTAAATCCTACATTTAATAGATAAATCTAGTGACATAAGACTTGCCTGTGGGCTAAAGTTGTACTCAATTAGATTCATCTTCAACTTTATAACAAAACTATTGAATTATGTGTTGGATCGCGTATGGCCTGAGTATTCACAATACATTGTGAAAAAAACCATACCACAACATGAAGTATAATCAAAATACTTAGGATGTACGAAAATATCTTTATGTCATGGGTGGGTTGATTCTTTTCGGATTCCAAGATACTGCAATACACAAATGCCCTCTACCGGTATCCACACGAGTATGCACGATTCGGGCTGCGGCTATGGTGTGCTAGCACGTCCTGAAACTCTTCCCGAATGCCGCACGATTTTTCTCTCGGATGGTGGCTAGGGTTTCGTGTGACAATGGTGTCACTCTCTAATGAGACCTAAGTTTCTCTATTTATAGAGAAATCCTAATCCCATTGAAGCCCAATAAGTTTCGGACCATTATATCTCATATAATAAAAACCCGACAACTTAATTCAATCTAGCTCAATAAATATATCTACATATATTTATTCAATACCTAATAAATTAGAACTAAGAGAATAAGCCCAGATCACATCACTCTTTGTGTGCAACCCTGTAGGCTCATTTGATGTTGGCAATGGGCTTGATCACACTTCAAGGCTCATAAGTCATAAGCGACCTCTAGCAAGACATTATGACTACCCAAATCAAATAAGGATCGATAATCCGATTTAACCTGTAACCATGGTTATAAGCTCAATCCTTTTGTAACATGATATCAAGATTAATCACAAGGCATGGTACATGTTAACCTTTGATTAATCATAGTTTCTTGATCCCTAAGTTGATTGATTATAACAAATGACATTGATGACTCTTCATCAATTCATTTGAGCAAGGCCATGCATTTTTTCAGTCACACTTGTCAAGAGGCCCAAATGATATCTCTCTCATTTAAGAGAGGTACAAATCCCATCTACGTCATTCACATCCCTCCGCATGATTCATTTGATGTCCAACATAAGACTACTTGTTATTCGGTTAAGAATAACTTCGTCTAATATCAAAATACCGAATTCCTCATGTAGGGAACCATGATAACTTCAGGTCAAAGGACTAAAGTCAAACCATATTAAGAATCACTAATGACATGAAACCATGTAGTATTCTTTATGTGGGTTGGTCCAATATATGTCCTCTAACATATATCTATGTTTCTGATTTGATATCTCATATCCATGATTAGTAAAACGTGATCATCAACAAGAACACATACTAGCCTTAATTCATTATTGTTCTACCAATAATGATCGACCAGGGATAGTCTAGAATAGTCTTATAATGCTTATGGTTTTACTATCAAGTCACATACTTGATGACATAAGTCTAAAACCATTAATGGAATGTAAATCACATTACATAAACGAAATACATGCATATATGAAAGGAATACCTCATAATATATTATTAACAAGTCATAATGTTAATACATGAATCACAACTATCCATTGGCCTAGGGCACACTACTAACATTATGTTCCTTTTCTTAATTCATGTGGAGATTAAGAAATATAATTCGATATTTCATCCTAATTAATCATACAAATATAACAAAATTCCTGTGGGTAGATTTTATTATATGACGATGATTAACTACAATTAATGATTTAATGTGATCTTAAAACTAAATATATAATTGTAATTAATTTAAGATGTTGTGGCTACTCCCAATTAATTAAAACCATATGATCACTAACATTATCTTAAGCTTTAAATTAAAGCCTAAACATTTCTATCAATTAATAAATAATGAAAATAAATCAAATAATAATGCACAATTATTTAATCTAATTTTGCATGTAGAATGATCATAAGTTTATACACACAAAATTTTCAATTAATCACATGTAATTTGTGCAAAAATTAAACAATTATAAAATGCATGTCAAAACTCAAATTCTATTATATTATAAGACATATATAATTAAAATTTTATATTTTCATAAAATATTAATGCAAAAATGATTTTATAATTAAAATCATAACATAATGGGTTAGTTCTGAATTAATTCAATTAATCATAAATATTAACAAAATAATATTAATAAATTTTTTAAAAGAAAGAAAAATCACGTCGTATTCAACCTCCAGCCAGGTTGGGTGTGACCCGGTTGGATCCGATGGAGCCCCGACATTTTCGTTGCACAGAGGACGTCTAAAGATGAATGAGGGTCGTTGATGGGATGATGACCATTACATGAAGTGCGTGAGATGTCGCAGAACCATCCATGCGACGTTACATGGATGGTGACGTTTGAAGCCATCACCTTCGGTCGTCGTCCCTCCTGCTCCTTTATAGTCTAGACAACGTCGAGTGCTCCATGGAGCACAAAAACATGACTCTAACATCTCCAACACGTACAAAACATCAAAAAATTCAACAACCTCAACTCATGCATGTATCACGAAAGAGAATTCAACAAAACATAGTATAACAGAGACATTTCTTTCACGATTCATAAGCAAGGCAGAGACAATGAGCCTCTGATACTAAATGAAATAAACTACAGCTACATGGCATGCATCTCATACAAACAAAAATTTACGTAAGTCACATGCATGTTATTAACGTATATAAAAATAGAAGCTTAACCAAAATACCTCCAGTCATTGCTCCACAGAAGTCCGTATATCTTTGTGAAGTTTGAAACGTCTATCCTCTTCTTTAGCACGACCGATGGTGTAAACAACTGCTTGTGTTAGGTGAGGATAGGGACCCAAAACTAACGTTTATAGCCGTTTTCATTACCCCTGCCCATCACAGAGAAGAAAGTTCAAGAATATGGGCAACAACATGTGTATGTGTCAAGGGTTAAAGCGTTAAATGGACCATACATAAACAGTAGGATGGTTAGGTAAATCTTAAAAATCTTACAAAATCTACCAAGACTATAAAATCTCAGGTGTGGGATGGAACTTTTGGCCTGTTTCCATCTCAAGTTTTCTATTTTAAGATGGAGGGTATGGTGCGCAACTTTTATGAAGGCTCTCATTTTTGCATAGCTTGGAAATGAGATAGGAAGATAGTTCATGGGCTGAAGTTTTGCAATATAAAAGATGAGCAGGACTATGAATCAAATCCGAGAAACATTAGCCCATTAAGTGATCTGTCTGTGTCATTAAACAGAAATTTGGTTCTCTTTTTTTTATATAAAAAGGAAAATCGAAATAAATTACAACAGGGGTCGAGGGGAGCGGGGCCCCGAATTATCATCTACAAGGAGAAAATTACACTCAATGGGTGGGGCATCGAGATAGGTAACTCCGATACCGGAATGAGTGGCATGATTTGCGAGCCAATCCGCGCATCTGTTGCTCTCTCGGTAAATGTGGTGATGTATAACAGTCCAGTTTCGAGAGAGCAGTTCATGGATGCCTTGAACAATGGGATTGAGTGCCTTAGCTCTAGTAGCTGCCGATGAAAGTAATTGTAGCGCCGTAGTGGAATCAATTTCTAATTCAATCCGGCGATAGCCCAGATTCCAAGCAAGGGTGAGGCTGGTGAAGATCCCCCAAAGTTCTGCAGATATCGAGGAACACAATCTGAAGTTTTGGGCAAATCCCCCGAGCCATCGATCTGTAAAATCCCGTAGCAGCCCGTTGGTGGACGCTGTGGACGAGGAATGTGTAGGAAAATCCCGGTGTGAGCATCACATGCCCACGGTGCGGAAAACAATTTTTTTTTATTCCGGGACCTTCCCGAAAGCCAGGATCCATGTGTCTATACAACAAACTCAAACCATAACAGCCAAAAGAGACCGTCTCTAACGGTATCCACGCAGAGATCGGAAAATCTAACCGAGACAAACCCTTTGACTCGGGAATAGTTAGAACAAATTAAAGAGTGCTAGCTCCTACCTTTTTCCTTGGAGAGCTTGAATCAACGATGAAGAAGATGAAGAAGCTTGAAGATGAAGATTGGAAATCGTGGATGAAGAAGAGAGGAAAAACTCTTTTTCCTTCAACCTTTTCTTCCTATTCCAAAAACCAACGATTTCTTCACTGAACAAGCCATCTTGTTTTAGTCTTTTATATCTTTAACACTTTAAAGACACCATAAATGCTAAGGTGAGTCATTGACCCACGTTAGCTACTTTATATATATATATATATATAAAGTTATAAGATGACAAGCCTCCTTCATCCACGTTGCAACATATATTAATTAATTCTTTAATTAATTAATTATATATATATATAAATGCTGAAGTGGTCCAATCCTGCTGGGTTGGTCCTACCGCCTACGGGTCCCGTATGGAAAACCACCGAAAACCCTTTTCAGCAATATCGATGTCGCGATCTCATCGGGACATATCTCGATCTCATCGGGATCCATTTAATTCTTTTGCTCTCCATATATTGGAACTCTGTCCAAAATTATTTTACGAATTCTCCGAGACACTCTTATGCGTGTGACCCATTAGGTTCCCGGTTATGTTGGCCACTTAGATCAACACTTAATCTAAGCAAGTCATGAGCGGTATCTAGCAACACATCATGACCCCCAATTGACCGGAAAGTAATTGGTTTGACGAATGAACATGTATTCATCATGAACCATATCACGAACCTTTCCATAGACAATTACCGTGCAATTTATCCTTTCACCATGCTATATCCCCACTTGGTTATGAGTATGGGCAAAGTGTCAACTCTTTACTAGACTGACTATGTCAAATCTAGTCCAAGTGATATCAGTTCTTGTCCTGGGACTCATTACTTATTACTAAATATGTCAATGAAGACACTCTTCATGACATACTTACTCCGGCCAGAGATTTCCAAGTAATGACCCTGACAAGAGGCCATGGGTATCATCTTCTGCTATCACAGAAGTGGTGAATCCTCTATTGGCTACTCAATTACCTTCAATACCTCAAGTGCACCCAATCACCACCCTATGAGCGACCTCTGTAAGGCAACAAGGAATGGAGTCAAAGCACGTAATCAATGATCTAAGATATCCTTGAGCACCTCAAGTCTAAGGATACTTGCACCATTGCTATGATGAGATTATCACTGACATTAGAATAGGACATCCATGTGATGATCCCATAGCAGGTCATCCAATGTACTTACTACCTCTAGTAAGCATCCACATCTCAACCCTAAATATCTCATATTTACGACACGAGATCCACTGCTTGATCAAATCAAGGTGCTTGAGATGCGCTAGTCTTTCCGGATTACCGATGTCCAGTCTCAGTAATCCTATGACTAGGGATAATTTAGATACTGACATAATTGCACATGATAGGAATCTCAGTAGTATGATCACATCACAATTTCCTTCATGCTATGGCATATATCATGGACTTCATTAATTTGCTTATTGATCAATATCAATTCACAAATAATGAACAGCAAGTTAATGAAATATGCCTTTCTTTATTTATTCATAAAGACTGTACACAAATTTGTACAAAATGCGCTAAAGGTGATTGCCTTGAGGCACTACTCTAACAATCTCCCACTTGACCTAAAGCCAATCGCCTTTGATATCTAATACCATAAAGCGAGTACATGAGAATCAAAACTCTTCTGTGACAATGGCTTTGTCAGCGGATCGACAATAATATTCTCGCTCGTGGAATTCTCTCTATCTGTACATCACCTCGACCAATGATCTCCCGATCAGTGATATCTGCGAGTACGGTTTGGATCGTTGATGAGACCTTGGTTCCTTCGCTGCTTGATAGCCCCATTGTTGTCACAATACAATTGCATGGGCCCATCATCGCTAGGAACCACACCAAGTTCAAGAATGAACTTCTTGATCCAAACCGCCTTCCTTTCTTTGCTTCAAGCGGCAATGTACTCTGCCTCGGTTGTTGAATCGACGATCGACTCTTGTTTGGAACTCTTCCAATGGACCGCCCGCCATTCAAAGGTGTGAATCGTAACTTGATTGAGATTTGGAATCATCCTTATCATATTGAAACCGGCATCGATACCCGCTCACCGAGATCTCCATCCCCATATATCAAGAACACATCCTTAGTCCTTCGCAAGTACTTGAGGATATTCTTGATCGCCACCCATGACCCTCACCAGATCCGATTGGTATCTGCGTCGTAACACTTAGAGCATATGATACATCGGGTCTCGTACATAGCATTGCATACATGATAGATCCTACCGCAGATGCATACGGGATCATATTCATGCGCATCCTCTCATCTTGTGTCTTAGGACACAGATTTCGAGAGTGTTATCCTATGAGTCACGGGAAGGTACCCTCTCTTGGATTGCTCCATGCTAAACCTTTTTAGCATCTTGTCTATGTACGTTGATTGTGAAAGACCAAGAAACCTTTTTGATCTATCTCTATAAATCTTTATCCCAAGGATATAAGTTGCTTCACCAAGGTCTTTCATGGCAAATTGTTTGGACAACCAAATCTTAACTGATTGTAGCATAGAGACATCGTTTCCTAGCAATAATATGTCATCTACATACAACACAAGGAATATGATTGCAGTCCCACTAACCTTCTTATACACACAGTGTTCATCCGGATTTTGTGAGAAACCAAACTCTTTGATTACCTCATCAAAATGGATATTCCAACTCCGGGATGCTTGCTTCAATCCATAGATGGATTTCTGAAGTTTGCATACCTTTTCGCCATCATAGGAGGTAAAGCCCTCAGGTTGTGTCATATACACATCCTCAGCTAGATTTCCATTTAGGAAAGCTATCTTCACATCCATTTGTCATATCTCATAATCAAAATGAGTGGCAATGGCTAGGAGTATTCTAATGGATTTAAGCATTGCTACTGAGCTGAAGGTCTCGTCGTAGTCAACTCCTTGTCTTTGACGAAAACCTTTAGCCACAAGCCTTGCTTTATAGGTAATCACATTACCATCCATGTCGGTTTTCTTTTTGAAAACCCATTTGCACCCTATGGGTTTTATTCCTTCGGGTGTCTCAACCAAAGTCCATACTTGGTTTTCATACATGGAATCCATTTCAGCCTGCATGGCGTGAAACCATTTCTCAGACTCTGAACTCTTCAGAACCTCTTCATAGGTGGTAGGCTCATCATCTTCTATGAGCAATACGTCATTCTGTTCATTCACGAAATCCATATCTCTCGGGAGCAGGCGTATCCTACGTGACCTACTGAACTTCGTGTGTTATAGAAGGTTGAATCATTACTTCATCTGTATGAGTCACAATTTCAGTTCGAGCAGTTGATTTGCGTGCTGTTGAGCATCTTGAACTTCTTCAAGTTCAATCTTGCTCCCACTGTCTTCTTGTAAAAGAAACTCTTTCTCTAAAAAGACAGCATGCTTTGAAACAAACACCTTTTGTTCCTCAACAAGGTAGAATTGATATCCCATTGTTTCTTTAGGATATCCTACGAACAAACACTTGTCAGACTTTGCATCAAGTTTATCTGACTGTGTCCGCTTCACATAAGCAGGACAACCCCAAACTTTCAAATGAGTAAGATAGGGTCTTTTGTTAGTCCACATCTCATATGGAGTAACATCAACTGTCTTTGATGGAACTCTGTTTAACAAGTAAACAGTTGTCTCAAGTGCATACCCCCAAAAGGATTTTGGCAACTTTGCAAAGCCCATCATCGATCGTACCATGTCTAACAAGGTTCGATTTCTCCTTTCTGCCACACCATTATGCTGTGGTGTATAAGGAGGAGTCCATTGAGATAAAATTCTATTATCTCTGAGATAATCCAAAAACTCTTGGTCTAAGTATTCCCCACCACGATCTGATCGTAATGTCTTGATACTTTTCCCAAGTTAGTTTTCTACTTCATTTCTGAATTGTTTGAACTTTTCAAATGCTTGATTTGTATCTCATCGAATCATGTACCCATATCGAGAATAATCATCGATAAAGGTAATGAAGTAAAGAC
The DNA here is from genome assembly GCA_029891385.1 of Erythroxylum novogranatense. Taxonomy (NCBI): domain Eukaryota; kingdom Viridiplantae; phylum Streptophyta; class Magnoliopsida; order Malpighiales; family Erythroxylaceae; genus Erythroxylum; species Erythroxylum novogranatense. Next base: position 33,090,470 of record CM057228.1, read on the forward strand.
AACCACTTCTGGCATGGATGGACATCGGACCACATACATCTGAATGTATTAGGTCTAATACTCCAGTCGCTCGTTCACCCTTTCCCTTAAAGAGTAATTTAGTCATCTTGCCTAATAAACAAGATTCGCATGTGTCATATGATTCATAATCAAATGACCCTAAACTTCCATTCTCATGGAGCTTAGCTATGCGTCTCTCATTTATATGGCCAAGGCGACAATGCCATAAGTAAGTTGATTTTAAATTATCTCGTTTGTCTTTTCGTGTCATTGACATTCATAATTTGATGTGACATATCTAATATGTAAATTCCATTGCATAATGTACCAGTACCATAAAGCATTCCATTCAAACTAATAGAACAACCATTGTTACTAAAAGTCAAATGGAAACCATTCTATTTAAACAAGAAGACAATATGTTCTTTGTTAATACATGTACAAAATAACATTCATCCAATTTAATTACAAGCCCAGTGGGAGTAACAAAAGTAAGTGCCTACGGCTAATGCAAAGAACTCTTGCTCCATTTCCCACACGCAGTCTAGTTCTCCTTCACGAATCGCCATCATCCTCGAGACGCTGCATATCATTGCATATATGTGAGCCAAAACCGTATCTAATACCCATATGTTATGGTCGAAACAGATTAACCTCAATGACAAACATACACGAAGAAGTGAGGCATCGATGCCTTCTTCGCTTCAATTCATCGGATAGACTTTACAATTTAAGCTTCCAATGGCGGTCTTGCCACAATGGAAGCAAGTTCCTTTAGTGCGATCTCTTTGGTTTTCTTCTTGCTGCACTTCCTTTTGGTTTCTTAGACCTTTCTTCTTTAGATTCTTTTCTTTGAACCGGAAGAAGAAGCCACCATAAGCACTTGCTTACTATCCCGCTTGATAGATTGCTCTGCTTGCCTTGGCAGATTGATCAACTTCGAGGATTGTCGTGGATATTTGGTTCGTCCGATAGTTTAACACAAACCGTGAATAACTATCGACAATCCAACTAAATTAAGTCAACACTTAATTCATAATCCATAACAAAACCTAAGGCGGCCAACCTCTCAATATACCCATTCATCTTGATCAATCGCATGCAGATGAACACGAGTCGTCTTAGTAGTGAAGAGTAGCCTCGAGGTCTCGAACCTTTTAGACCGAGCTTGCTCATCAAACAGCTCCCTAAGATGAAACACTATGGTATGAGCATCCATAGACTCATGCTGCTTCTGCAGCTCTGGTGACATCGAGGCAAGCATAATGCAGTAGCCATGTCACCGTCTTTAAGATGCTTACGATATGCTTTCGATCCTCATCAGAAGCATCGGCAGCAGTGGATCGGGAAGTGGAACATCTAGGATATATCCAGTTCCTCGGACACGAGAACAATTCTCGATTTCTCGACCAATCTAGAAAGTTGGGTCCGATTAATTTGTTGGAGTCCATAAGTGGCGCAAGTTCACACTTGAAGTCATCTTGATAACCTATAGGAAAGAGAGAAATAATGTTAGAATAGAATTACATGCATGATCATAAGGACTTGAATGACATGCATATGGCTCCCACTAGTTTCAAAGAATCCATAACACTCAGTATGAATCCAAGAAACATTATGACAAAATGTCCTAGTGGGTCGATATCCGACATTGCTAAGGATAACCTTGGGTTTACCCAACAAGCCACCTTAGGTCAATCGGTAGGTATCGGTCATACCAATTGCATCATAGATATCCGACATTACTAAAATGACCTTGGGTTTACCCAACAAGCCACCTTAGATCTATCGGCAGGTATCGGTCATACCATTTGATTCATAGATGCAACTATCAACTAGTGCTATCAACTCGTGATGTATGCACACACATTGGGTTATCAACTCTTGATGCATGTACATCTGATGCACACTACCCAATTTCGCCTCTGTCCACGTTGACCTTGAGTTTACTCAACAAATCAACACTTCTAGTGAAAACCGACCCATTAATCTGAAAATTTGATTTTCATAGTTCGAACATATCCGTATAGAGCGAGCTTGGGTTTACCCAACAACCCAACTCTATAAGAACTATGGTTCTTCTCATATTAATGGAAGGCGTTAGTTTTCATATGATGTGTGAGGGTTTTCTGGTCTCATCTTTTTCTTCTCCAAGCCGTAGGATTATAGTCACTATGACTATATGGAATGAGTTAGGGTATTTCATCAATCACATTGAGTCTATACCTAAAATCATCCAACATCCCACCTCTGCATGTTGTTGTAGTGGACTGGTGTATGTTCTAGTCGACTGGTGCATGTGTCAGTCGACTGGAACTTATGCTAGTCGACTACTATAGGTTCTTGTGCGTTCGCCCAATGGTACATGTTCGATCGTGCAGGATGGATTATTGTGCACTTTCCATTGACCGTGCATGTTCGGTCATTAGAATGAATGTGCCGGTCATTGGTACATGTGCTAGTCGACTGGTTTTTGGCCTGCTCTCTAATCGGCTAATTTCTCAATCCGTGTAGTTCAAATTCACAATACCAAGTGTAATATCCTTTTTTATGATGTACCAATGAAACACTTTCATTCTACCATGCTTACCATATATAGTCAAACTATACATGAAACTTGAAATTGATGAATACACTGAGTACACTCTTATTCATTTAGATTTCCAAATAATTTGATAATATCAAATTATCACCCTAAGTATCTCTAGGTAGTCTACACTTTATCAAGACTACTTCGGCACCTGTCACAAAATTTGTGACGGCCAAAACAATCAAGATAAAGGAATATACTAACGAGACGCTAATGAGACACATTTGACATCCTAAATTGTTTGGAAACCCGATTTCAAGAAAATCATTTAGGCAAGAATACAACATCAATATAACACATTTTTAATCACATTAAAAATGATCCAAGGCATTGGAATTAAGAAATACACAATTTTTTCATTTCAAACAAAACAGCTCCAGCAATTTTCTCAAAACTGCCAAGCTTTGTCATTTCCTTTAATAACTCATTGAAACAATTTCAATAAATTCTGAGAAATTTCCAGAGGTTACAACATGTTCCAACATGCTTCATGAATTTTTTTAGGATTTATTTCCAACAAAAACTCATCCAACCTCAGCAGCAAAACCAATGTAGAATCTGTGTTCCTCAACACAGTTATTCCCAGCAACACACAATAAATTCTCAAATAAATAGTAAATCACCTCGAAAACATTTTTCCATTCTCATAGACATTCATAAACATCTTAGAGACATGTTGGTGAAAGAAAATCCAAAAAACAATTTTTCTACAATTTATTCTCGAATTTATAAGCATGCATGTTCATTAAATGTGCACAAAGACAGCAACCAGAATATTAGGGAATAAATTAGCAAAACCATATCAAATCACATTGATAAATTCCAAGCTTCCACAGACATATGCAACAACATCTTGTGAACATATCTGGGCAAGAAAATTTCGAAAACTATATTTCTATACTGAATTCGAAATTCACACAATCAACATGCATCATCGTCACAAACAATAGGCAACTCCGACCTAGTCATGGTTTCTCGTTATATACGACACAAGTGGCTCTGATACCACTGTAGGAAAATCCCGGTGTGAGCATCACATGCCCACGGTGCGGAAAACAAAATTTTTTTGTTCCGGGACTTTTCCGAAAGCCAGGATCCATGTGTCTATACAACAAACTCAAACCATAACGGCCAAAGGAGACCGTCTCTAACGGTATCCACGCAGAGATCGGAAAACCTAACCGGGATAAACCCTTTGACCCGGAAATAGTTAGAACAAATTAAAGACTGCTAGCTCCTACCTTTGTCCTTGGAGAGCTTGAATCAACGATGAAGAAGATGAAGAAGCTTGAAGATGAAGATTGGAAATCGTGGATGAAGAAGAGAGGAAAAACTCTTTTTCCTTCAACCTTTTCTTCCTATTCCAAAAACCAACGATTTCTTCACTGAACAAGCCATCTTGTTTTAGTCTTTTATATCTTTAACACTTTAAAGACACCATAAATGCTAAGGTGAGTCATTGACCCACATTAGCTACTTTATATATATATATATATATATATATATATATATATATATAAAGTTATAAGATGACAAGCCTCCTTCATCCACGTTGCAACATATATATATATATTAATTAATTAATTATTTAATTAATTAATTATATATATATATATAAATGCTGAAGTGGTCCAGTCACACTGGGGTCGGTCCTACCAGCCTACCGGGTTCCGGTATGGAAAAACCACCGGAAACCCTTTTCAGCAATATCGATGTCGCGATCTCATCGGGACATATCTCGATCTCATCGGGATCTATTTAATTCTTTTGCTCTCCATATATTGGAACTCTGTCCAAAACTATTTTACGAATTCTCCGAGACACTCTTATGCGTGTGACCCATTAGGTTCCCGGTTATGTTAGCCACTTAGATCAACACTTAATCTAAGCAAGTCATGAGCGGTATCTAGCAACACATCATGACCCCCAATTGACCGGAAAGTAATTGGTTTGACGAATGAACATGTATTCATCATGAACCATATCACGAACCTTTCCATAGACAATTACCGTGCAATTTGTCCTTTCACCATGCTATACCCCCACTTGGTTATGAGTATGGGCAAAGTGTCAACTCTTTACTAGACTGACTATGTCAAATCTAGTCCAAGTGATATCAGATCTTGTCCTGGGACTCATTACTTAATATGTAAATGAAGACACTCTTCATGACATACTTATTCCGGCCAGAGATTTCCAAGTAATGACCCTGACAAGAGGCCATGGGTATCATCTTCTGCTATCACAGAAGTGGTGAATCCTCTATTGGCTACTCAATTACCTTCGAATACCTCAAGCTGTACCCAATCACCACCCTATGAGCGACCTCTCGTAAGGCAACAAGGAATGGAGTCAAAGCACGTAATCAAGATCCAAGATATCCTTGAGCACCTCAAGTCTAAGGATACTTGCACCATTGCTATGATGAGATTATCACTGACATTAGAATAGGACATCCATGTGATGATCTCATAGCAGGTCATCCAATGTACTTACTACCTCTTGTAAGCATCCACATCTCAACCCTAAATATCTCATATTTACAGCTTCTGAGATCCACTGCTTGATCAAATCAAGGTGCTTGAGATGCGCTAATCTTTCCGGATTACCGATGTCCAGTCTCAGTAATCCTATGACTAGGGATAATTTAGATACTGACATAATTGCACATGATAGGAATCTCAGTAGTATGATCACATCACAATTTCCTTCATGCTATGTCATATATCATGGACTTCATTAATTTGCTTATTGATCAATATCAATTCATAAATAATGAACAACAAGTTAATGAAATATGCTTTTCTTTATTTATTCATAAAGACTGTACACAAATTTGTACAAAATGCGCTAAAGGCGGTTGCCTTCAGGGCACTACTCTAACAGAATGTTTACAGGTGCCATCTATATTAAGTTTCACCCATCCTGAGGGAGGTGTGCGCCATCTGAGACATTGTTGATGTCAAGGTCGGGAGTCATAAACTGTTGGTTGCCGCCAGTCTTCCGCTTGTCGTATCAAACCTGCATAAGACAAAATACAAGAAATGGGTGAGGAAGGCCAAGTAAACGTGTCTTCAAATAAAGTCTGATTGCGCCATGTCCAGAGGAGTCAACAAGTGGTGCCAAATAGGATGGCCCAATCATGTCCGTGTACGCATCGATGGTGTTGTAGATTTTCCTGGACCCAATCTTGGACCGATATAGTGAAGAAGTCACGAGGCAGAAGATGGGAAGGGTGTAAGTGATCTAGAAGAGGGGTTGAATAGATCTTTAAAATTCCTTAAGAATTTCTACAAGAAAATCAGAAGTTAAAACACACAAAAACAATTTAAATAAACTTAATTGAAAAGTGTAGGGAAGAAGATCAAACACTTGTTTTTATAGAGGTTCGGTGCTAAGACCTACGTCCTCTACCTAAGCTTCCACTTAGGATTTTGCCAATCACTTTATTGCACACTTTGTAGTTGAGTGTGAACTTTTTACAACGCCACTTGACTTCCGGCTCAAGCTACCTTACAAACGATTTGTCTTACGGCACAAATCCTACCTCACACGTGACCTTCCACTTTTCACTCAAATTGTAAAAGAAGTATAGTAAAGATTAAAGAACAAGTGCTCAAAACAATAGAGTAAAATAAGAGCAATAGTGAGCAATTTGAAGCAATAGAAGAGTATTTAGACTTGTGGAACTTGTATATACTCTTCTTCCATCATCCTCTATTTATACTTGAAGAAATATAGATGTTGGAGCTCTTCTAGCCGTTGCTTCATTGGTTATAGCCGTTCCTTGATAATCTTCATTCCATTTTTGGCTAATTTGACCGTTGGAGCTGATTTGGTGCATCCATAAGTCGACTTGTCGAATGTATAAGTCGACTTGTTTCAACCATTTACGTAAGAATTGTAACTCCGCTCTCCAATAAGTCGACTTGTCCTATGTAAGTCGACTTGTCGTCCTCGATAAGTCGACTTATGTATGATAAGTCGACTTGTATTGTTATATCTCCATGTAAGTCGACTTGTATTGACTTCAATGGTAACATCCGACCAAATCCTCTATAATCCTTATGTTTTATGTCATTTTCTCTTAGAAGGCAACTCCCATCTTGATTCTTTAATGAAAAAACACCTGCTCTTCTTGATTTGCACAACTCTTTCATTGAATAGTACCTGAAATAATTTCTTAACTAATTCTAGATATTTTATTATTATCAAAACATAAAGGGATTTAATTTGTCAACCACCATTGGTCCAACAATCTCCCCCTTTTTGATAATGACAAAATATTTAGAAATTGACAAGAAATTTGAAAGACATAAAACTTGATCAAGGTTTCCCTTGTCTTGATGGTTAGTTTGTCTCCCCCTTAATTTATAAATCAATGATTAAAATAGAAATCAATAAAATCGCAAATCATTGAAATTTTTACTCCCCCTTAATCAAATATCAATTTCAATCTTACTCCCCCTTTTTGTCATAATTAAAAAGCAATAGAGAAAATAGACACAAATGAAGATTAATGAAGTTTAAACACCAAACATAACACCAAACATAACATCAAACACAAATGATAGTAATAGTCATTCCAAAAGGTGTGAATCCAACACGAAGCACATAAAAACACATAAAACAACAACAGAAGATGAAATGTTGGTCAAGACACAATTCAATACACATCAGGACGAAGAATCATCGTGCCTACATCCTAGCTTGTCAAAAATCTTCTTGATGCTTTTCTCTAAGCGGGTAAGCATGCCGCGTTGTTCATCAATTTTCCTTTCCAATCTTATAAGCGTGTCTTGTTGATCATCATGACGCTCATTTATCTCATCCAACGATCTCGAATTTCTGAATATCACTGGGATACTTCACTTCTTCGACATTACTTGGCGTGAGCTACTTGGACGATCTGTTGTCCTAGATCGTTTCCTTGAAGGTACCTGCTCACCTACCAAAGTCAACCCAAGCTTCTCAACATGATAGGAGTAAACCCAACCTTTCTCAACTGTTCTAACCAGCTTTATGCTCCTTAAATTGTAAGGTGTGAACCTCCAACTCTGAGGATAAGGAAAACGAACATAGGAATCCAGATTGCATTTTCTAACCTGAGAGATATAGGTAATCAGTGCGGCATATGGCATTCCTTTATGCCGGACTAGTTTCCCCTTTAGCTGTCCAAGTAGTAGGCTCACCTTTTTCCTCATCATCTGAATAATTAAGCTCGGATAGTTTATTTTCCTTCCTTCCTCCATATGACACAGAATCTCCTTATCTAGAGAAGTAATCTGATTATTACTCGCTTTCTTTGGGTACACAACACTATTTATCGTATAATGGAGTAACCGATAATTCAACGGTAAATCCATCGCCTCAAATGGAGGGGAATGATCAGTACATAACCGAACTAACAAATCAACCCCTTTTTCCTCGGTATAGCCGAAATTCTCTTCGGCTTCCTCATCAGTGTCACCCTCAGCATTCCTTAAAATCTCAAAATCAGTAAGAGAAGCTCTAGGCCTAACTCCTCCTCTAGGCAAATTAAACATGGTACACAAATCTGATTCACAAAGATATATTGCTTTCTCGTTAATTTTAGAGGCTAGGGTAACTCCATCCTCAACATTACTTCCAATCACAACCAGATTCGCATAGAATTCCTTTACTGTTTCTTCATAGATATCATCATGAAAACCCAAAAAATCTCTTAGCCCAAGGTTAACAATTTCAGTAAACACATCTGAGAACTCGCTACTATCTAACTCAACCCAATCAAATCTCATGGAGGGAATCAAAACTTCATCTTTAAGTACCTTATAATACAATGTTTGAGCATCTCTCGAAACAAATCTGGGTTCAATCGCGTCATCCTCCCTTGACGCATCTCCCCTTGATGAGGACCCCCGAACCCGTGGTCTTTGAGGAACATGGGGACCTTGAGATTGAGCAGTTTCTTTCCCTTTCTGAGAAGATTTTCGAGGAGCCATTTTTTTTGTAGAGAGAAGATGAAACAAACGCAGGTTAGGGTTAGGGTTTTTGAGAAAAGAGTTTTCGAAAAAGAGGGATAGATCTGAAGAGATGGAGAATGGGTTTTGTGCTAAATGTGGTGGATTGATGATGGGTATAGAGGATCTGAAGAGATTTCAATGTTTAAGTCGAGTTAAGGCAAGAGATTTCAAAGGTTAGAGTGAGAAAGTTTTCGGAGAAGTGAAAGGATGAAGGATTTTTTAAAGGGTCCGTCCACACATAAGTCGACTTGTGCTCCACATAAGTCGACTTATCGACCTCCATAAGTCGACTTGTCTAATTCATAAGTCGACTTATTCTCTCAAAATTCATGTCCAGAGAGCTGTGTAAATCATACCTCGACTAATTTTCCATATAATCTCCTTCTAACCCAGAACAAGTCAATATCCAACTCAAGATAACTCGAATTAAACCTCAGCAATAGACTGAAACTCCAATTAGTCTACTGATAGTCTAAGTGTAAAACATGATGATGAAATCTTTGGATGTAATTGCATATGTGCCTCATATATTGACCATTTAATGTAGCAAAATCAAATTCAACCAAAGGAATTTAAATCACACATGCCTAATCTCAATTTAATGTTCACAAAAACATCTTCCTTAAGAGGTTTAGTAAAAATGTCAGCCAATTGATCACTAGTTGATACATGCTTCAAGCAAATGTCACCTTTTAAACAATGATCACGGATAAAATGATGTCTAATTTCTATATGCTTTGTTCTACTATGCAACATAGGATTTTTACTCAAACAAATTACACTGGTATTATCACAATAAATAGGAATATTTTTAACCACAATACCATAATCAAGCAATTGATGTTTAATCCAAAGGACTTGGGCACAAGCACTCCCAGCTGCTACATATTCAGATTCAACAGTGGAAATGGCTACACTAACTTGCTTTTACTAGCCCAAGATATCAAAGATGATCCTATGAAATGACACAAGCCACTAGTGCTTTTTCTATCAATTCTACAGCCACCATGATCAACATCACTATATGCATACAAATCAAATGAATCACAACTAGGATACCACAAACCATGATTAATAGTTCTACTCAAGTATCTAAAAATTCTTTTATAAGCACTCAAATGAGAAATCTTCAGACAAGATTGAAATCTAGCACAAAGACATGTGGCAAACATAATATCAGGTCTAGAGGCAGTTAAATACAAAAGAGAGCCGATCATACCTCTATAGAGCCACATTTGTTGCCATTGGTGTTGTTGCCACTTTGCATCCTTCCATTTTAAACTTCTTAAGAAGTTCCTTGGTATACTTCGATTGATGGATGAATATTCCATTTTTGTGTTGCTTGATTTGCAATCCAAGAAAGAACTTGTGTTCTCCCATCATGCTCATTTCAAACTCACCTTGCATTAAATCGCTAAATTCTTTACACAAAAATTCATTAGTGGCACCAAACACAATGTCATCAACATAAATTTGACAAATAAGCATATCATGATCAACATGTTTAATAAACAAAGTATTATCTATCTTACCACGAACATATCCATGTTGAGTTAGAAAAGTACTTAACCTCTCATATCATGCTCTAGGTGCTTGCTTTAGTCCATAAAGTGCCTTCTTGAGTTTGTAGACGTAATCCGGATGCTCATGATCTTCAAATCCCGACGGTTGTTTGACATAGACTTCCTCTTGAATACACCCATTGAGAAGTGCGCTCTTGACGTCTATTTGATTTAATTTGATCCTTTTATGAGACGCAAATGCACATAATAGCCTAATTGCCTCCAAACGAGTCACAGGAGCATATGTCTCATTGTAATCAAGACCTTCTTCTTGATAAAATCCTTGAGCCACTAGCTTTGATTTATTTTTAATCGCTTCACCATTCTCATCATATTTTATCCGATTTACCCACTTGACTCCAATGATGGTCTTGTCCTTTGGTGGAGCTACCAAATCCCATACATCATTTCGCTTGAACTGATTAAGTTCCTCTTGCATAGCTAAAAGCCAGTTTTCATCTTTAAGAGCTTCTTCTATATTTTTGGGTTCTACCAATGAAATGAAGGGTGAATTACTCATATTCTCATAGATATTTCTCCTAGTTCTTACACCAACATTTAAATCACCAATGACTTGCTCCATAGGATGGTTCTTTGCTTTTGCCCATGATTTAATGTCGGTACATGATTTTCTTCGTCTAGCTTCAATTCCTCAATCTTGGATTCAATTTCTTCAATTTTATTACGAACTTCTGCATCATCATCAAAACAAACCTTTCTCGGGGGTGAAATCATATCATCAAATTTAACATGTATACTTTCTTCAACACATTTAGTCCTATTATTATAAACTCTAAAAGTCTTACTAGTTTGAGAATAACTAATAAACACACCAACATCAGATTTAGAATCGAATTTTCCTAAATTGTTCTTTCCATTATTATGAATGAAGACTTTACAGCCAAAAGGATGAAAATAAGAGATGTTGGGTTTCTTACCTTTCCAAAGTTCGTAGGGTGTCTTATTTTTGTCTCTTCGTAAGTGCACCCTGTTGATGACGTAGCATGCGGTATTGACCGCTTCCACCCAAAATGATTTAGGAAGATTGTACTCATTTAACATGGTTCTGCTCATTTCTTCAAGAGAACGATTCTTCCTTTCTACCACACCATTTTGTTGCGGAGTCCTTGGTGTTGAAAAATTGTGCTCCATCCGGTATTTGTCGCAAAGACTTTCGAAAGGTTCACATTCAAATTCTCCTCCATGATCGGTTCTAATAGCAACGATCGACAAATTTTTCTCATTTTGAACCAATCTACACCACTTGGTAAATTTATTAACTGCATCACTTTTATTCGCAAGGAATCTTACCCAAGTAAATCTAGAAAAGTCATCCACAACCACAAGGACATATAATTTTTCACTAAGACTAGCATGTCTAGATGGTCCGATCAAATCCATATGCACAAGTTCAAGAACTCTAGATGTGCAAATTTCTTTCTTTGGTTTGAAAGATTTTCTAACATGTTTGCCTTTTAAACATGACTCACACAAGTGTTCTTTAACAAATCTTATTTTAGGCAAACCTCTTACAATGTCATTTTTCGAAAGCTTAGAGATTAGAGGCAAAGGTGTATGTCCTAATTTTCTATGCCATAAAAATGCATTTTCTTCTAATATCACTAAACACTTTTCATTAAACGAACTATCATCATGTAAATCTACTATGTATGTATTTCCGTGTCTCAAACCAATGAAAGCTACATGACCGTCCTTCTTAACCATGCAATGTGATGATTCAAAACTTACATTAAAGTTCATATCACAAAGTTGAGAGACACTTAACAAATTATGCAACAAGCAAAACATTGTCAATGGTTGGCAAAGGTTCCTTACCCACTTTACCAATTCCAATGACCTTACCTTTGTTGTTGTCTCCGAAAGTGACATAACCTTGATTCTTTGGTTTGATTTCAGCAAAAAGGTTCTTGTCTCCACTCATGTGTCTTGAACATCCGCTATCGATGTACCAAGTGTTTGTCGGCCTTTCATCCCTTGCTTGTACCTACAATATCAACGTTCTTTCTTCTTATAGGTACCCAAGCTATTTTGGGTCCATTTTGGTTAGCCATATAAACCACATTAGGTGGTATTGTGCCTTTAATAACCCAAATTTTCTTAATCTTAACACATCTTCTAGTACTCTTGCAGGCAATTTCTATGTGACCATCTTTCAAGCATCTAACACATTGAGCAATTTTTCCATCCTTAGTAAATTTGGAAATTAAAGAGAAATCTATATTAAAAGGGTCATATCCTAATCCATGTTTAGAAATGGAATATCTTTGTAGCGATAACAATTTTTCAAACTGTTCGTTTCCATTTGCGAATTTTCCAACCACATACGAAAAATTCTTTTCTAAGTCTATCAAGCTCACAAATAAGATTTTCTTTTTCAATAAGACATGCAGAATGATCTTCTTTTGGACTATCTAAGTCATCAATAGTCTCATGTAAGGCATTATTTTCAGCAACCAATTCTCGTATTTTCTTTCTTAATTTTTTGTTAATCTCAATGGCTTCTTCAAAATCAGCTTGCAAAGCATCAAAAGAATCTCTTAGATCTTGGTCATTGAAAGTTACCTCATTTTCATCATCACTTGATGAACTTTTTGTCATAAGAGCCAGGTTGTTTTCATCATCACTTTGATATGCATCCTCTTCATCACTCCAAGTTGCCACCAGGCTAGTTTTCCTTTTACCTTTGTCGTATTTGTCATTTTTCTGAAAGTTTGATGTGGAGGATGAGCTTTTGCATTCTCTTGCGAGATGTCCCCATTTTCCACATCTCCAACATTCTTCGTTGCCTTTCTTTTTGTCATAGCCTTTTGATTTTCTTTCCGCACCAAACCTCTTTCTTTCTACCTGTTTTCCGCCATTTAATTCTTTCCTTCGATTTTTGAGAAGTCCCTTGAACTTTCTTAAATTTCTAGCATACATAGCTATTTCTTCATCTTCCTCGTCTTCATCTATTTCCTCATCACTTTCATCAACAGAAGAAGTGTTAGCTTTAAAAGCAATAGAATTTTTAGGCTTACCTCTACCTCCTCTGAATTTGAGAATAATCTCATAGTTGATAAATGATCCCACCAAGGCGTTGAATTCCAGATGATTGAGATCTTTGGACACCATAATGGCGGTGACTTGTGAGTCCCATTCCTTTAGTAGTGAGCGAAGGATTTTCTTTACCTTCTCACTGTCCGACATATGCTTTCCAAGGTTGCCTAATCCGTTTATGATTTCTGCAAAACCATCAAGCATAGTTGAAATGGACTCACCTTTCTTCATGACAAACATTTCATAGTCATGAAGAAGCATGTTGATTTTTGTCTCCCGGACTTGGTTGGTTCCTTCATGGGTGATGGGAAGTCTCTCCCACATTTCTTTGGCGCTGGTACACGAGTTAACTCGGTTTCTTTCCTCAACTGTGAGAGCACAATATATTAGCTTCATCGCTTTAGCGTTGATGTAAGCTTGCCTCAGATCATTGTCATCGTATTCCATTCGCTTTTAACTCACCATTTTCTTTTAACGGTGGTTGTGGACCAAGATAATTATCTTCAATATTCTACTCCTCGCTAATGATGTGGTACTTCATAGGATTTTCCAAGAAGAATAATTAGTACCATTAAATAAAGGAGGGCGATTATTAGTATTACCTTCTTCCGCTAAGTTATTGTATGCCATCCCTGGATACTTCCGCTCTGATACCAATTGTAAGTGATCTAGAAGGGGGGGTTAAATAGATCTTTAAAATTCTTTAAGAATTTCTACAAGAAAATCAGAAGTTAAAACACACAAAAACAATTTAAATAAACTTAATTGAAAAGTGTAGGGAAGAAGATCAAACACTTGTTTTTATAGAGGTTCGGTGCTAAGACCTACGTCCTCTACCTAAGCTCCCACTTAGAATTTTGCCAATCACTTTATTGCACACTTTGTAGTTGAGTGTGAACTTTTTACAACGCCACTTGACTTCCGGTTTACAAACGATTTGTCTTACGGCACAAATCCTACCTCACACGTGACCTTCCACTTGTCACTCAAATTGTAAAAGAAGTATAGTAAAGATTGAAGAACAAGTGCTCAAAACAACAGAGTAAAATAAGAGCAATAGTGAGCAATTTGAAGCAATAGAAGAGTATTTAGACTTGTGGAACTTGTATATACTCTTCTTCCATCATCCTCTATTTATACTTGAAGAAATATAGCTGTTGGAGCTCTTCTAGCCGTTGCTTCATTGGTTATAGCCATTCCTTGATAATCTCCATTCTATTTTTGGCTAATTTGACCGTTGGAGCTGATTTGGTGCATCCATAAGTCGACTTGTCGAATGTATAAGTCGACTTGTTTTAACCATTTACGTAAGAATTGTAACTCCGCTCTCCAATAAGTCGACTTGTCCCATGTAAGTCGACTTGTCGTCCTCGATAAGTCGACTTGTGTATGATAAGTCGACTTGTATTGTTATATCTCCATGTAAGTCGACTTGTATTGACTTCAATGGTAACATCCGACCAAATCCTCTATAATCTTTATGTTTTATGTCATTTTCTCTTAGAAGGCAACTCCCATCTTGATTATTTAATGAAAAAACACTTGCTCTTCTTGATTTGCACAACTCTTTCATTGAATAGTACCTGAAATAATTTCTTAACTAATTGTAGATATTTTATTATTATCAAAACATAAAGGGATTTAATTTGTCAACCACCATTGGTCCAACAAAGGGTATGTTGTCCCCAGTTGACGGGCCTTATTACAATCCCGTAGAACGTGGAGGGAGGATTCTTCAAGATGGCAATGATGACATGAAGCATCCGTGGTAATATGTCGTCGGACGAGTTGGTGTTTGGTGGGAAGGCGATCGTGTGCCAGCAGCCAAAGAAAAGAACGGATGCATTATGGACCCAACCAGTGTCAAATTTCCTTCCAAACTGCGTCAGCTGGTTCCAGGTCAGGATCAGTGATCAAAGAGTAAGCAGAGGCGACTGTGAAGTCACCCGTGTCAGAAAAACTCCATATCAATCTGTTCGGGCCCAAGTAAGGTTTCGGGGGAAAGGAACCAACGATGGTTCTACAGATCGAGGGGGGAAGATAGGGCTGAATAACGTCCCATCACCAGTTGCCGTTAGCATTGACAACGTGTTGGATCCTAAGAGTAAGGATGGTATCCGGAATGTGGGAGGTAGCCTGGGATACCAGGGGACCAAGTCGTGGAATCCAAAGATCGGTCCAGAAATGGATGCGGGTGTCGTCACCGACCCTCCAATGCAGGCCCTTGAGAACGAGGTGCCAAGTCGCTTTTAAGCTATTCTAGATCATTAAGCCACCTGTGCCACCCAATGTGGTGGGTATGTTGGTGGCATCAAAATTGTACTTGGTGGAGAGGATAC